>CM040741.1:7917500-9117500 GCA_022829145.1 Albula goreensis | reverse complement strand
TAATAACCAAAAGCATGTCTGAGTTTTGAGTAAATATGAAACCTGCTGCAAATTCAGAAAATAATACACATGAATACACATGACTTTCTCAAGAGACCGACATAAATAATGGCACAATTGTTCAGATCTGCAAATGTCACAATATTTCAGCATTAGAAAAAGTAATGCTTCCTTTCAGAAACACAATTTTTTGCATCATATATACTAGACCATATATTTCAATGCTGATAAAAGTGGTTATGATAAATGTACACCAACATACTTTGATATTTCCACTGAATGACTGAATTTAGTACACTACAGAGCCTGCAAATTCTTTCATAATTAAAATACATTCTTGAAATGTTCTAATATCCAAGGTACATGACACAAGATGGACAATCATCGATAGTAAAATGATTTACCAAAAATATATTGGGCAAAATTTGAGATATGAGCTGCTGTGTCAGAGGAAATCTAGTATCCAGTGTAAAAGTAGGTATGTGTGCTTACCACTGAGTTTCTTTGAAGAGACATAAAGAAGTACTGGATTAATACTGATATAGGGTCAATAATAACATTTAGATTAATGATATTTTGCAGGCTGGAAAACTGTTAAGAATATGATATGTGGAAAAAGAGATCCACAGCCCAAGGGTACATAAGATTGGTTTCATGTAGTTTTGCTATAATGGTTTTGGTAACATCAAAATTTAAGACAGCAAGTAAACCATAGCAGCACGGCTAAGCACAGGTGCTAATGAGAGAATAAAGCTGAACTGTAAACTTCTTTGTTGAAGAATTATAAATAAACACCCTTACTCTCCTAAAGGACCCATTATCTAACTATATCTTAAGCTATAGTTGTCATTGCATAGATTGAATAGTAAGGAGATATGGAACACCATTTTGAAAACAGAAAAAAAATAAATAAATAATTGAGCCCAAATGAAAAAAAAAAGTAATTATATAAATCAACAATTAAGCTAAACTAATTTACAATTCACAATTTTCAACTAATTTACAAATAATTTAAAATGAATGTTAGATGGATTTATTCCATTAATTCATGCATTGCATTTGACACAAACTATGGTCTCCATTATAGTATCCCCAGAGGCCAGGAGCTAGACAGAAAAAGTGTAGTTTTACCACATACATGAGCACTATGTATTCTTTATTAAAAAAAAAAAAACACACACACAATCAAATGTATTTTTGTATATTGTATGCTCATAATAGGAGTATCTCAGCAGGCTGAAATAATGAAACTGTAGGTATTGTGTAAAGATGAGTATTCAATATAGAAAATTGCATATTTATTGAAAAACCTTCCATAAGAAGCTGCATTATTTAAGTAAGATATGAATACTGGTTTATATCGATTGCATAATATTTTAGTGCACCTACCATCCTCTCAATACAAATAGAGATGGCAAAGCAAGGGGAAAGGGACTTTATGTGTGTGGTGAAGCATTTGGAATAATCCGGCCATGAAAGCTGGCAGAATGTCCGTAGTTGAGATAAACCAATCTCAGCTGAGGAGTTTAGATTGACAAGAGAGACCTGGAGAGTTAAAAATGGTGCTCTCTCTGGAGGATCATGGGAAACATTAGGAATCCATTGCAAGCCCTATTAAATGTATTGTGGCTGTCAATCAGTCTGAGAGTTTAAGACCCTGAAAAATGTACCCTCAGCACAAAATACATCAAGGCTCAGAGAGGAGTGTGTAGCTGTTTACTTCATACACAGTGGAAAGTAAACACTCTCTTAGACAATGCAGCAGAACATTATACCAAATACATTTATGTTTATTTGATTTAATGTACTGCACAATATTCCACATGGATCTGCATTACATTTAATACAGTAATCTTTTTTCCTGGTCCGGGTTTCATTGTTCTCATCTCCTCCATTTCTTTTCATGAAAAAACATATACAGTGGGGTCAAAAAAAAACAAAAGACACAACATTGAAATTTTTCAAACTTTTTTTTTTCATGTAAATCTGGAAATAATCAGAAAGTTTTAGGATTTTGAAACATTTAAAACAAAGAAAATTTTGACATCTAAAATGAAGACTAAATACCGAAGATTATGCACAATATCTAAGCCAAATTTAAGCGATTGCGTGACACTGACCCTGTCAGTCCCTTTGTAGAAAAGGTCAGACCCCATCGAACATTTATTGGGGCACTTACAGGCTATGAAAGTTTTGTGCACTTTAAGACCATGGGATAACATGGATCATCCGATTCTGCTCAAACTTGTGGAGTCCATGCCAGCTCCAGTGCACTCTGTCATTGAAGCAAAAGAGGGACATACTGAAAACTAAGACATTCTGGAAGTTCATGCACATTTTTCAAAGATTCAACCTTACTATTAAATTGTTAATATAATTTGTAATTAAAAAATGTATTAAATTGTGAAAGAATGCAGAAGCTCTAGAAGAGAAGAAGCTTTAGAAGAATGCACTACTGGTCTCAGACTGTTGGACCCCACTGCATGTTGCAATGTACCACAACCATATTATTAATTGTGCAGTAGTCAAATATTTATACTTTAAAGAATAATGACAGGACTTATGCATTTATTTTGGTATTTCTTTAGTACAACATGAATGTACAAAGTGTGTTACATGGGGGATTATGAGATTTTACTTATTCATAAGAACTGAATATACATTAAGTCCATGCATACACACATAAATAATGGCAAAAATGAAATGCATTTATGCCCCTATGCGAATTCCCCATATAATAACTGTCATGATAAATACTACCACTGCAAGGCACATTAGAGTGAATTCTTTTTTAAGGACACAATTAGAACTCAATGAAGCTGTTCCTTCCATATTGACATTCTTTCCTAGTTTCCTTGTGATTTGTTGTAATTTGGCAGAAATCGACGTTATGACTTGCTGGACATGAAAGGGCATTCTGTTATAGATCTGTGTAAAGGAAGCTTAATTGAGGTGGACCTGCTACAGCAGAAATCATGATGACATTGCAGTGGAAAAAAAATGCTGTCAGGTCTCTCAGGTAGTCTCTCTCTCTCTCTCTCTCTCTCTCTCTCTCTCTCTCTCTCTCTCTCTCTCTCTCTCTCTCTCTCTCTCTCATTGGAGAGTGTTTGCCTCTCCAACAGAAAGTTATTTAAGGTGTAGTTTTGAGCCCACCCAATAGAAAGTAAATAAATCCTTCTACATATACTATTGCACTACACAATATTTTAATATTTTCACAGTTACCATGGCTATTTTAAATTTCTTTCAAGAAGAAGACAGGGGTTTTTTATGACATCAGAATCAGATGGGTAAATGATACATTTCATCACACATTTGGTCAAAACATTTATACATTTTAATTCATGCCCAGTTTATGTCCTTCACACATAAAATGCAATGCAAAAGTGTATGCCAGCTTGCATACATGACTCCAACAGGGAGGATATATAACACTATAATATGTGTTATATCATCATAACGTTACAAATAATATCTAAGCACAATCTAAATAATGAAGCCAAATAATAATCGCTGTTGTCAAGCTCCTTGAACTCTACTGTTGTACCAACTTGAAATTATGTATCATAATTTATCATATTTATTCGCTTCACTAGTTGCATGTATCATGTCATAATTAATTATTTGAAGAATAAATTGTCACATTAATAATATTGATGGCAGAATAAAAACATTCACTGCAATGAAGACTGATGGCAGGTTTAAGAATCAGACATGACAGTCAGAATGGCTGTGTCTGATTCTGTATCCTTCTGTACAGATAACAAATTATCACACTAAATAAAATGATTGATACATCTGGTTTTAGCAGTTGCACCTGGGATGTTGTTTTCCTTTTTTCCCCCAGCCTCATAAATTTCTGAAAGACAGATGCAAGAATCGCTCCATTCTGAAGAAAAAATCGCCCTCTCTTTCAAGTGACAGCTGGTGAGCGGGAGAAAAGGGGAGCCCTCACCAGTCAGAGTCTTGACTCCTGCAAAAGTCAGCACTGTCACTCAGCAGGTAGCGACAGCTCTCTGGGCGACCTCAGCCCCGCGGTGATCTGCCCATCTTCGGCCTGCCAAGGCACACCAAAAACCACAGGAAGGATGGGAAGGAATGTCATGTGACATCAGTGCAACTTTTATTCAGACACAAATGAACTGTGCATTCTAGGATTCTGATTGGCTTGCTCGCCCCTCTCCCGGCCATTGTGTAGTCCATCTCTGCCGATCGAAGGCCACGTCTCCCGTCAACTCATCCCCAGGGAGCATTGTCAAGTCTCTTGGCAACCAGTGTGACTCTGCCTTGATTAAAGTGATGATCTTTAAGCCCTGCGTTATAATTAGGCTAGACAAAGATCTTCTGCACACTCTTTTGAGTTCAGATTTTAGAGACAGTCTGTACATGACAACTCCTTTTGTCATCACCCCGATGTGGCCATATCCTTTAGACCAGATCAGATTTAGAAACTGGACAGCTTTAAACTCAATGTCTAAATAAAATTGCTGGGCTCCAGTATACTGGCATATGGCTTTGCACACAAATGTAGTTTCCTTAATATTGTTTTGTTGCAGGGTATTCCATGTCAGAGGTATGCAGATCAGGGGAAATAAATCATACTAGTCAACAGATCTGTGAATGATGTGCTATGATGGCATTTTCCCCTAAATAGTGTAAAATGAAAATAATAATAATACATTCAGTAACAAATTCCCGTGCAGCAAAATGACATATAAAAAATATTTGTCATAAAATCACTTTTTTACTTTTAATTTCACAAGTAGTCATGATTACTACATATCACTTTAGACCAAGGAAAGAGGTATTCATGCTGTTTCCACTTTGCATCTGAAATATGAATTCATAAATAAAACCCATCATCTGTGACAAAGTTAGAAGACCTCATTAATCTGCTGTATAAAATATCACTGCCACCCTCTTTGCAACTTTCATGTTCTGTAAAATTAAACAGCAATGCAAATCTCCTCATGAGGATCCATTTGCACTTTGACATACATATCACACAGGACTTCTAGGGATTTCTAACTATTCTGATTTAAGAAGTATCAAATGTGATATTTAGAGGGAGGTTTCTTTGAAGCTTATGATGACCTAGAATGTTATTTTGCACTCCTCAGTCACTGTGGTAAAGAGCCAGACAGACTGAAGGCACTATGAGGTATAACTACAGGATATACTGAATACAATGATTTTTTAAGCATTCAAATTGTGTCTGTGTCCAACAGTTATTCACATTCAGAGTGGTAGGTCTGAAACAGGGTTTAATTACATATTTTATTCCAGGAATAAATTTAATGTATGTAATTTTATGTTTGACTGCATTGATATATCATCTTTGGTTCATTTCAAATGATTGTGAACGGTGACTTGAGAATGCACTTTTCTGAATTCCACATCAACAATAAACATACAAACAAACAAACAAAAAAACAAAACTCCTCTTTAGGGGAAATAAAGGCACACATTCCTCCAGCCTCTCTGTGTCCTAGCCTGAACTGCCAGCCAAAGTATTACCACCCTATGGCTAGAGGTCCACTTTGACAAAGCAAAAATTAGCTCAGCCTCACTAGGGAAGCACTGAGGGTAAACCGATTAAGCTCATGTAGTCTCATTGCTCTCCAGTGAGCTCCAGTGGTCAGCGAGGCGTCAGATTCCAGGTTCCTGCAAGTGCATCAAGTTTGCACTGAGGAAAGTAGAGAAGGTTAGTTGCCATACGGATGGAAATAATCACATGTGTGACCTCTTCTGTTTGAAACTGTGGGGAGGTTCACAACAGGGTTCCTTCCTACGTGAGAGGACACATTTGATTTGTTTGATTTGTTGAAATAACACAATTACCACATAACGTTGCTTGTGACTGTTGATTTCACCAATATAAATGCTGGGAGTAAACAAGCTGCGTGACTCAAAGCAAGCCGTGTGAATGCCACTTATTATTCCATACATACCAGCACTTGATATCTGTCATTTCTAATTGACCCATTTACAAATTGTGCTTTGGCATGAACCCTATTTCCAAACGGAATCTCATTAATTCACTACATGCTTGTCTAGATCCTCAGTTCCTGTCTGATACCGATGTGTCAGTCAGACTGTGTGCTGATGTATTTGCTACACATTAGTCCCTCACATTAAAAGTGTTCCAACTGTCAGTAGCAGCTCTGACTCAAACAATTAATGTAACATGTATACCGTAGAAATAAAGACATTTTCATGACACACAATGTATGAAGAAAAATAAACCACATCGAGACCTTCACAAAGATGCGGGACATGTGTTCATATCCCTTAGATAATATCATTATTATTTGGAAATACACGGACAATTGTAAAGGTATGGGGTGCCTTTACCACATTGACTTATTTCAAGGCCAAACATAGACTGCTTTGTTCCACAGTAGCCTGCAACAGCTAATGTTTTATTACTCTCACCCAAACAGTTGCATTCAATGCAAATGTCTGTTTCTGTGAGAGTTTTGTCTGTGTGATGTTTACCACTTACAATAACTGCTGCATTCTGGAATTTGGCAGCTGCTTCTTATTCAGCCTCTGGCTTTCTGAGCAGAACCTGTGCTATGAAATCAATGACAATTTGTTTTTGATAATTGACAGTTTGACAAGTTGGCTTTCCTTAATGATAAGACTCACCTAACTTCAGACAGTTGAAATGGCATTATCTGCTTATTAATGATGCGCAAAACAGTTCACTTCCTGACAAAAATAGCAAAACAAAAGCGTACATAAAGAAGCAACTTACCATGATGGCTTAATGAATATTTTAAAAGGGTAGCAAGCAAGAACGGGTGAGATGGATTGCAAGAAGTTGTGCAAAGCGCAGTTCTATACCTGAGGAATAAAAAAACAAAAATTGCAGACAACATTATATTTTATTCATAAATAACGTTCTGTGTAAAAGTCTGTCAGACTAAAATAATGGGGCTTTATTGCTTCCTTGCATTTCTCCAGATTTTAACAGACAGGAAATAACATAATGATACACATCACTATCTAAGTGATGAATAGGACATCCCAGATTTCTCAATGTGCCGTAGCATCAACCAGTCATATTAGTGCTCTGAAAACTTGTTCAATACTCATACGATCCCCCAACCCCCCGCCCAAACACACTCAAGATATTTTGGTGGCTGTAGCTTGAATTTTATGTGTGAATGCAATTTTCCAGGGTGGGTCACTATTAAGCAAAACTAAAACTAATTAGTGTCACAAAGATTTTTTTTTTCATGTATTTCCCTGTGCAAAGTACTTTTCCAGTGATGTAGATAATAAGTGTAAAGTAGGCATTAGCATTGTTATTAGTTTTACATTTAAAACAGTTGTCTTCTTTAATATATTTTGCTTATTACATGTGAAATGGAATATGCCACATTACACTTGTCATCTGATAAGAATGGAATAAGTAGGATTCAATTAATTGTGTCCCCCTAAGTTACATTTGAATTGGCTTTTGATGTACGATGTTAACAGTGAGTCTTTGAGCTTGATTGTAATTAGGCTCCTATTCTCACAAGCCTTACACTGAAATGTCAGCACATCAGTAGTTAGACATAAGCAGTGACCAAAATGGGTTGTCTCAAATGTCTTAAATTTGCCATGTGATTCACTGCCATGACTCAGTGCAAGGCGCCTGGCAGTAGTTACCAGTTATGGAATAACTGCTTGAGTTGAGGCTTGAGACTCGAGACTAACTATATGGTGTCAGCTCGAAGCTCTAAACACAAATTGATTCTCAGTCTAATATCAATGTGAACACCTCCCAATGAAATTCAGGCTCTTTTTTTCTTTTACAACAAAACAATGCATTTTGTAATACATGTTAATAGTTCGCTAAATAGTAAGCTTGATACTTGAATATTTCATTGCATAGCTGTTCTCTTGCTCCAGTATGCATGCACTCATTTGAACCCATATTCAATCTACGTGTAATTTCACTATCAATCTCACTGTGTGGTTATCTGGCACCTTTCACTATATCTGAAAATAAAGAGAAATGAGACATGAAATACAACCAATTAGCATAACAACCCAATGTCCAATGTCACATAATGGACTATCAGTGATGGGTATATTTAGTGAAATGGTTAAATGGTTAACGTGCATGCTTATTTTTGATTGGCAAAGTTTTCCTCATTGCACACAATTTAAGCCGTAGCAGTCACATGACAAATATGCAAATAATGAACAAGTTTGTAACTGGTCAAATACTGGTACGAGAAGTTGGTAGCAAATTCTGTAAATGCCAATATTCTGGTTCATTTATTTATTTTGCAGACTGGCTAATACAGAATAAGGTACATAAAATGCTTGTCACAAGAACAAATAGAACAAGGGCACCGGTTCAGAATAGCAAGCAACAAATCACTGATAAAGCATCAACCTAGAAAAAAAACATACTGTGATATGCATACTAAGTTTTTCATACTTGCATTGCTTATAAATGTGCTTTTGCATACCTGCATTGCTTACAAATTGAGTAAGAAGTGAAAAGTTACATTTAAAAAAGTTAAAATGCCTACATGAGCATTCTCTCCAACATGAATCCATAGAAGTAACATTAAATTACTTGATGCTACGAAACACGTAGGGCCATAAAATTATCATTCAGATGTGATATTGGACTTGGTTGTTAAATTTTAGTGATGATACTACACAATGAAAATTGCCCAGACACAGATATGAGTTATCAGCTAAATTATGAATTGTTTATTTGATATAAAACAGCCTTTTTAAGTCATTTTTTGGACTGTCAAAATCGAACCCCCAGAGTGACACTGGGTGCTAAAAACCCCAGTGCTACACACATAAGTTCTGGCCAAAGGAGTTTCCACACATCCTTCATGGTATTCTGCCTGAAATCATTCCAGGACATACTGATGCTGACTGTGACCTTTTTTTTTTATAATTGTTATCTTCCAAAACTCCAAAATCACTGGCTTGTATTTGATTTAAGTCACAGCAATGAGGTGTGTTATGACCTTTAAGAGCTGCAAATAAAACAATGCAGCACACTACAACACTTAACTTTTCCACATTTTTAATGCATACACATAATTTTGCAAATATAAAATTTGGATGCAACTGGATATCTGTAAACGTAATTGTATTTTTGCCTGGTCATGGTTATTTCTGGACTACAATTTTACATTGTATGTGCTCCTAGGCCCAACTTCCACTTTTGCTCTCTACATCTTTCTCAATGTAGCCTGTCATGCGAATATTGATTTGTGATTTTTTTTTATACCTTGCTGATATAATATATAAAGAATTTGAATTGAATTCCCTAAAAATGTGTTTCACAGATAACGTTTGATTTTATATAGGCAATATATAACCATTAATTAGAAAGATATAGAAATAACAAGTGTTATGAGGGAATATCCTGGTTTTCCGATGCAGGTTCAAATGTATTGTACAGATTCATTCATACAGTGTGAGGGTACACTCATGTCAAGCTGTCAGGTCTCTACACCCAGCTGAATTCCACCACATGATGAACCTGTTACAGCGATTTCACATAACCCAAAGGTAATGTTAAAATCTGGAAAAGGCCTTAATTACAAGATAAATCTGAAAAGCACACCCTCCAGGGTCCCCAGGTTACATCTCCACAAACCCCCAACACCTGGACCACAACATATGCATAAAACACATATTTAAGCACTTCAAAATGCCTTGACCCCTTTGCCCCTCATGCAGGGAGCTTTTTATAAGTTGGTCATTTGTGACAATCGTTGTGTTTGGTGTGATGCATACGTGATCAAGGAGGGGGCAAAGAGGCGCAGAAGGCTGGACAGTGGGCCAGGCCGCTCCGTTGGTCGTGATCATGGACACGAGCCAAACTCTCTGTTACAGCCTCGGGAAGGTCACTCTGCTCCGTGTTCTGTGTGCCAATTTCCGACTCCACCGAGGACTCTGGGAGACAGACCCGGGCCCCCGTCCAGCCCAACTGGGAAT
Organism: Albula goreensis; assembly: GCA_022829145.1. NCBI lineage: Eukaryota > Metazoa > Chordata > Actinopteri > Albuliformes > Albulidae > Albula > Albula goreensis. The sequence goes on along the minus strand of CM040741.1, from coordinate 9,107,525 downwards.
GACTCCAGACAGAGCAGCAGAGGTCAGAGACGAACCAAAGCCAGCCACTGTTAAGTCTGGAGGTCGCCGAGTGGAATGTTCTGGAAAAAAAGGTGCAGAGACACTTTGCGGTGCCCTCAAAGCTCGCTTGGGATGCGCCCAGAGACAGAACAGTGGTCTCCCAGGACATAAGACTATCACAGTGAGGAGGGACAGTAATGAAGAAATCATGCAAAGAAAGGCAGGCTGTATAAATCAATGGGCAGTAAACGGGCCATGGGGGAGCTGGCTGGAACTTCTGTGAGGTGAACACTAGATCAGAGGTGGGCAGCTCCGGTCCGGGAGAGGCGCAGGGTCTGCTGGTTTTAGCTCTCGATGGTTTAATTAAAGCTCATTATTTGGGTGGGAATTGAACTCTCCCGTTGTACTGAGTGTGAATCTTTTGCCAACTTAAAACGAAAGGAAAAAATAATAAAATCTTGGACTCCAGGGCTCTGGGACTGCCCATGCCATCCATAGATCATGCTTCCCAGACCCAAGAGAACCGAGCAGGAGATATCCACCCGCTATCCAATCCTCATTTTTGAGGCTCTCGCTCATTCTTTTTATTTATTTCAGGCAGAGACCATGTCAGACTAGAGTTGGCAGATCAAAGCGCTGACTCACTGACTAGCAACTTAAGGGATATAGAGAACCTGAGAGACCAGACCAGGCTGGGCTAACTGTGAAACGCTCACAGTCGAAAGACCGATGTTCCAGTCTGTCACACAGGCCCCCACCGTTGAGTGAGTGGTGATATGCGGCTTTTTGCTCTGCAAGCATGCAGCGAGATCACCGGGGAGTGACTGCAGTCATATCTGAGTCTTCCATTGCTCCCTGCTCCACATAATGAGAGAGTATTAGGATTATCTCACTTCCTAGTCACAAGCCCTTCCTGTGTAAGAGAAGATGCAGTGGAGTGAGTAGGCCTGCTTAGTGTTTAAGAGAGTTTAATGGGGGCTTTATGCATCCAAGCTCTTTGTGAAAACATTTAAAGCACAACATTCAATAATATATGTATGCATTTAATAAATGTACATGGGTTGCCATTCCAGCACATTACCTGACACCAAAAAAAATGTATTAATTTGTTGTTTAAGTATGCTGAAGAGTTTTGCTTTGATGACAGTAAAATATGTGAACTCAATGCTCAGCTTAATGAGGTGAAAATATACAGTTTTAGATTACATTTTAATTTTAACATACAAACTGACAATGGGAAATTGTGAATATTGCATGAAATTTGCAATATTACACTTTTTAATCTTATATTGCACATTTTATTGCATTTCACAAACTATAACTAATAATGTAATTTTATAAAACATCCATTCTACATGAAAATAGTAAATATATGATTTTTTAACAATACATGTGTAAACGTATGAACAACCTGTTTGGCTAAAGAGTTTACTATTTCACAATTTTTAACTTTCATGTGAGCACACAATACTATGAGTCATATGGTATATGCTAGTTCTTTGTTTGTTCTTCCTTCCTCTTGTCCTCCACATGTGTGGCACTGGCACTTAAGTCTACCAGGACACTTATTTTTCAAAACTAAATTGCATAATTACTTGAAAATTAAACCTAAATTGCTGTACCTTTGTCATTTCAAACATTTGCCCCCATGAAAACTGAGGCTGGGAGAAAATGATTGTCAATCTGTGTGTCTGTATGTGGTTTAGTGATTTGAGGATACTGAGGAAATGTATTAGGTTAGGACTTGCGCTCCTTGGCAAATTTCTGATGAAATACAACTCAGACTGTGAAATAGATGAAATAGATGCTGGTAACTGAGCCAGGTAAATGCATATAACTTATGTAAAATAAAAAGCATTTGTCAACCAGGGAAACATGTACACCCCCCCCCCCTTAAAGGCACGAGCTCCCATAGCAGGATTAAAGAGTATCTGGTAAAACCCTCATGGACTCACGCAATGCTCAACTGCAAGTGAAAACCACTCCTATTACAGATATTTTTACAGTAGTTAAAATGTCTCCTGACTGGATTTGTATCCTGCTGGAGCTATAGTTCTTCATGTTCTCCTCTGGTAAAGATTCACTGAATCACTGGGGTTATTCCCATTACTGCTGTGTGTCTATTCAGTACTGAGCAGAATAATGGTGCCCATGTCTTTGAGCAAGAGAGAGAGGGGGGGAGAGAGAGAGAGAGAGAGAGAGATGGAGGAGGGGGGAGAGAGGATTTCTCCTGGCTGGAAGAGGGAGAGAGGAAAATACACAGAAGAATGGTGAAAGAGTACACAATGTTCTCAGTACAGTGAAAAAAAAAGAAAAAAAACTCACATTACATTAGATCACCCAATTCAAACCTTTCACAGTAGCATGCTGGGGGATCTGTGTCCTCCTCACTGAGATTTATGCAGAAACATGGTTCCTCTTCCATAAGAAACACATACTGTTGTTCAGCAGAATAGTCACATTTACTTTCACCTGCAGACTAACTTCAACAGTATAATTAACCAGCTCATGTGACTGCTTTGAGCTGGAATAAGCTCTTCTCTGAGATGAGTGATTGTTTCCCAGTAGCACAGACTGATCAGCATGCCTCTCTGTTCTCGAGTCGCAAAACGCGGGAATCTCAGGGAATGGAGAACTCAAAACGTAGGAGTGGGAACAGAGATAAGGAGATGACTGAGGATACAGATATTCTTTGGAGCACTAAACAGAGAATCACAAGAAATGGTAAGCGGTATGATTTTATACTAAACTGCCCTCCAATGGAACAGAATGTATAATATCTCAAATGCAACAAAAGCATCAAAAGGTTGAGAAAACCCAGGGCTTATTTAAATACCAGGTGTATTAAGAGCCTTAGTGCAGATTCCACTGCTCGGGTTATCACTGAGCCGCCATTATGACTGCATGTGCTGCTTATCTGAGCCCCACAAACATAACTGACAAAAAAAGATAAGCTCGCTTTGGTGAGTACATTACTTGCACTAATGTGTGTTGAACAAGCACATCATAGGGAAATATAGATGCTATTTGCAAGCTTGTTTTGAATTCAAAAGGTATTTTGTCATCTCTCTGTCTCTCTCTCTCTGTCTCTCTCTCTCTCGCTATTTTTCTCTCTCTCAAAATACAGCAATAAACCAGGGCATCTCATTTTACTGAATGCCTTGCATCTCTCTCTCTCTCTTTTTTTGGTGTATCCTTCTAATATTTCCTGGAGGTTTTGTGTATCTAGATGCATGTATGAGTAGTTTTTATAAGAAAGTACATTGAGAAATGATTGAAATGTTGCAGTTACAAGAACCTTTACAAACTAAATAAATAAATATAATTCTTAATTAAATGTATGTTGACCATGATTGATATAATTCTTTTCTTTAATTCTGACTGTTTATTAACTTTTGTCACTATTGCCTCATATTCCTCTAAATAATCTAGCATTACATATATATTCAGAGTATGTGTAAAATTATCAATTGCAAAAATATGAGGCTATCAACATCAGAATTCCATGACAGAATATATGTTTATCATGTTGAGCAAACCTGTATGTGTGGGTGCATGTGTGTGTTTTCATGGATGGAAGCATGCCAGACAATACATCTGTTTCACAGGTCTGAACTGATGATCTCAACTTGTATATTTACACCTTTATGATTTAATAACACACACACACACACATATAATATATGTTACAAATGACTTTAGCTTTGGCTTAAATCGATTAACTTTCCTTTGGTCATCGACATGCTGCATTGATATAGTGAGCATGTACTCATCCGACACTTTTTTGTTATTTTTCTCCTGGAACAAGAATGTCAATGAAAATCTGCAACCAACACAAGGCATTCACCACCCGACCTCATGCTAAATGAAGGCTTGTCCTTGATGTGGGTGCAAAGGAAATGGATGCATAAAGTGTATTAACAAGACGTGTGCTAACTCTTCAAGGTTAATTTAGCCTAAACTCTTGTTAAGTGTGTGTCTGCGGGGGCTTCATTAGGGTGACACACCAGCGGTGGGCGAGGACGAGCCTAACCTTGAGAAGGAGACACGTTTCCTTCCTAAATGCTCCCATTTCTCCCCCATGTGAGCATTGACATCACAGGAAACCTCGTGCTAACATGCAAATCTCTGGCAAGGGAGTCATCTTGTGCATTACCCAAGGACAATCGAACCAAAGGAACATGTTTACATATTAACGTTTTGTGCTTTTCATTGCTATCTCTTTCTTTTCATCATTGCAACAGTACATGCTATGCCTTGCAGAAAATAAAATATGATCAGCATTCCTTCTGAAGAACCTTTTCTATTTTTTTTTTTAAGACGAAGACCCTGGGTGACAGTATAATGTAGAATGAAAGATTACTGAGTTGATTACATAGAACTATTTCATTCCACACTGGTGTCCTTTTAATACGGATATTACTGATAGAGGTATTAAGCATTAATCTTAGCAATCAAAAATGCAGGACACTGCTTTTGAACTACAATAATTAAATGTTGCCATCTCTGCTCTGATAACTTAAAATGGCAAAATTGCTGATGAGATTAGCAGGGTTGTATCTCTGGTTGCACATCTGCATTAAGAATATAAGAGTATGCGTATAATTGACTGAAGAGAGAGAAAAATGAATAAAAGTTGCTGTGCAGCTTGAATGTCCTGTTTGTGTTTTGATTCCTGTTTTGCTACTGCTGCACATTACAAAGGTAACAGTGTCAAACCCCAGAGCTATGCAACATGGCCAGTGACTCTTTTAGGCTAAAGGACTTTTCTTACAGCTAATCTCAAGGGGCATTTTGTCAATGCACAGTCACTCATTGAAACCTTGCCCTTAAGATCAATAAAGTGTAGAGGGCCTCCAATAGTAAAGGAGAAATATCCCTGATGTACCTGTACACAGAAGGTTGAAGAGACTTCTCTCTCAGTTATCGATTATATGAAAAGGGGGAAGAGGTAACTGAAGGGCAGAGCCAGGAGGTTGTATGTCCTCTCTTGTCGAGCTGCCTCCTGGTCACAAGGTGCATTGGACTGTGATACCTGGAGGAGGGAAGAATCAGGAGCATTTGTCACAATCTACAGACAATGAAGGGAAACTTAATGTGAACAAGCTGGGATATATTTATCAAGACCTGGATCAATTTACAGAACAGGAACAACACTGTACTTAGGAAAGTGCATGATCCAGCAGTTTCCCTGACTCAACTCACAAAACTTAAATACAGTGGACCTCCCAAATATTTCATTTTTTTCCCCTTATGTTTAAGAACAGGACATGTTTGAGGCATTTTGAACTATTCTGGCAATAGTTCAATTAGTTTAATCATTCCCAGCACTGAACCTCATTTTTCATTTCATAGCCCCTGCGTGAAATGTGTTTGATGAGAAAATGCAATTATAACTTTTGATAAACCAAACTTCTGAAACTTCTTCTGCATATTTTCTCCGATTGCAAGCTAGGTGGCACAGTGTTATGGAAACCCTGCCTGCTATCATAATTTACAGCATTTGAATTTCTTTTGTGACACAACAACTGTGCCTTTGAACAGGGTACAGAACCCAATGGAAAAGGTAACTTATGGTGGCTATATTTACACAATTCAGTTCAAATTAAGAAAATGCATTAACACTGTTCCTTGAAGAAGCATGATTAAAATTTCACATAAAAAGATGGCCAATTTTAAAGAAAATAAAGTAATAAAATAATAAAATCAGAATACGACCAATACTGTGTGCCGATAGCTTTTATAGTAATATAAATCTAATAAAGGTTATTGTACTTCCTCAAAGATAACTCAAACTTCTCATCACATTGTCTAAATGGGTAAGGTGTTAGGTTTACATCGGTAGTTCACCAGTTCATCAGTAGCTGAATTCACACAGTGTTAAACAGTAGAATCTGGTCATGGTTTTGGTATAACAGAGCTGGAATGGTCTCCTTTGGATACAATGAGAATCACAAAGACTTTCTTCCACAGGCAGAAGTATGGCTCAGCTGGAGGTTCCGGTGAGCTGTATTTCCTATGCTCTTCTCCAGCTCCAACATATTAGCCACTATTTTCCATGGTGCCCTTCTGGCCTCTGTTTTTTATACCAAGTTCTGCACTCAAGTTAGAAACCTTGGACTTATTATTTTCATGAACGGCATACATCCTGCACCAGCTGTGCGGCAGAGAGGCTCCGTTAGAGATTTAGATATCAAGGATGCTATTCAAAAATATTGCCTGGCTCTCTGCCCCACGATTTGACAAAGAAGCATTCATGAGGGCAAGGGAAAGTCGAAAACGTCTTCTACCTATTCTGCCCTGCGAAATTGAACAGTATTTGTGCTGTGCCGTTCTTCTCAGTGCGAGGGTTTCATTACAGGGGATGGTGGGTATATTATGACACGAGAGAGGTAGCCATGCCAGCGTTCCTTTGATCGAAATTGAAGGCCTTCACTACATAGCAATGTATTGTTGATGAACAACAGACAGCTATAATCAAGGGTTAGTACCACCATCTAGCCATGGAATAGTACACACTTTTTACGGAATGTTTATTTTCTTTGGCTTATGAATTTGTATTGTGTGCCCTAATGTATGTGACCACAGACTGAAGAAATTTCTAATTTACCTTTAGCTTCCCTGTTTTATTATACGTGTCTGACAATATAATTGATGTATTTTTTATCTTTATTTTACACATCTCAATATAAACAAATAATCCTTCATTATTATGTGCGCAACTTTTGTTGAATTGAAATGAGCCATTAATCGCACAGAACAGATTGTTGGGCCAGTAGAAAACTTCAGTGGAACACTTCTCTCTTGCTACTGTGGATATTTATAACAGAAAAACTGACACGTATTGTATTCAGGTAGCATGAGCATAGTTACTTAAAAGTAAAATAATTAATCAGTTGCGTCTTGCTCCTGGGAACGTGTTGCATGAGATGAGCTAAGGGCGTTGAGACGGAAAAGCCACAGAAAGAGCAACCGGCTCGCTCCCGCTCCACATGTATCATTGTAAATATTAATATGCATATGGAAGGTGATTAAATACTGTGATAATGGAATGTGACAAGCTGTAATGAATGACAATTTTAATACATATATTATGTAGCCATTAATCATTTATCGCCATCTAAATGACAATAAAAGAATCAAATGAGATAAAATGTATGCAAGGAAAAAAAACTGAATTAACATCACACAGCAATGGGGAATCTATTAATGGGGTCTTTTATTTTTTTCTAAAATCTGAATATATATAATACATGTATAAATTATGATATGTATTATTATTATTATTATTATTATTATTATTATTATTATTATTATAGTGGGGGCAGTCATTTCCCATTGCACAACATAGGGGATAAGTTAAGTATTATCTCATGAAATAACATAGAATGTTAACTGAAAGCTGAGACAACCTTACTTAAAAAATAGAACAAAACAGGAAGCTCTTTGTGTCTACAGGTCCGCGGGTGTACGACACGTGCCTAACCTTCCTCTCTATTTCAGAGATGAAAGTTGTTTGTGTTCAGGGGACTGGAGTTCATTATAGTATTTGGCTTATAGGCATCCAAGCCAAAGGTTTGCCTGAAGGTCTTTTTTTATTATTTATTTATTTATTTTTCTTTGGTTGTAGAACCTTCAAATTCAATTATCCACAATACAAATAATAGCATTTTTAAGAGGCTTCTGGAAGACCTCCTGGGGTTGTCATTTGATTGAACATTTTGTAAAGACATGTTCACAACAATGTGTTTGCTTTATTTTTTTAATTATTATTTTTTGTAAACATCACATTGCCCTCTAACAAAAAAGGGTAACAAAAAAAGGACAAAAAAAAAAAAAACTGTCGGAAAAAACAACTCATTCAATTTATCCAGTGAAATCCTGACCATAGCTCACTGCATCAGTCCGTCAGTCTTTCTGCCATCACTTGTAAAGCTCAATAACTCCTTTGGGATTTGGAAAAGCTCCAGGAAACTGACATATCTGTTATTCAAAGTTTTTTCTACATTTTACAGAATGCTGTTGCCCAAGCAGCAATTCCTACCACAGTATAATTTAACGTGAAAAGAATAATTTTCTTTTTTTAAGGGAATAGAATTCTTTTACTTTGTTTAAGCATGGAATTTCCCATATTTGTATTCAAATGAAATAATTTAAAAACATGACCATATTTGCATAAATCCCCATGAGGGTATAGATTTTGTAACAAGACTTGTCAATCAAATCCAAATGTCCACTTAACCATGCATATTGTCCAGGTAATGAAATGTGTGCACAACACCCTGGCTATCGATTGTAGATAGCTCCAATTCGTTGCTTGATGTCAGATATCTGTGAGCACGCATTTAAACGTGTGCATGACAGGACAGTCCAGCTACCTTTGACACATCAAGGTCTGAGAATAGGAGGATATACAGAGGTAAAAATGAGTGAATTCGTAAAATAAAATTAATCTGTTTTTTTTTTTCAGATTTTTAAATGGTAATAAATACTGATTTCAGTTTTTACAAGTTACAATACAACCTTGTCGAGGAAATGTCAATTTAGAGGGAAGAATCTGCCTTATTTTGATGGTTTACACAATTACTTAGTAACAACTAGTAACCCCAAATCGTTTCTGGTAAATATGTGTAATGCCAACAGGTAATGTTTCAAGTAAAACAGATAGGTAAGTACAAGTACTTTGTATAATTACACATATTATTTGGTATTACAAGACACAGTTCAGGGTAAAACCAGCACCCCACAGAAACAGCCAACATAGCATCATAATGATGCAAATGTATATTTTATTTCTGTTATCTTTAGTGTCAGAGTCATAAGAGTTATATGTTGTCCTATCCATATATAAAGACCCAGGTCAAGTATAACAATGTATTTACAATTCAGCATCTGGCTCTGTGTTTTCAGGACAAGCAGAAAGAGGAGACAACTAAAATGCTATACACCCTATTAGAGATGGGACAATCTTCAGCAGATATCATGTACTGCAGAGGTCATGGCTCACCTTTATGTACAGATTTGAATCATATTTTCATTGTTTCGAAGGGAGTTCCATGATGCCCAATGCAATGCCATATTTCTGTATACAAAATACCATGCATGATATCTGTAGAATGTTCATGTGTGTTTGTTCTCACCCCTACATCCATGGGAGAATGGGTATGTTAATTGCTCCACTCAATTTCCTATTGCATTTACTGCTACCTCACTGAACTGTCATCATTACCTAAAAGTGGCATTACCTCGCAGTGTCCGCCATACACAACACTCAACGGTTCAATGTCAGTATACTGCAAACAATGCCTCGAGGGAAGCATTATCGGATAAAGAAACAGAATGAGATGCATTTCTAGGATATGCTAAAGGTTTACTACACAGTGCATTGGGAATTTGTTAATCGCGTTTGGGTTAAAGTAATTTTTGAAGGGGTAATTCCCTAGCTATTCAGTTTTGAAACAATTCTAAAATTGTATAATAAAAGACAGCTAAAAAAGCAACACGGTTCATTTTTACATTCATCCCCTGTCACGATTCTGCTTAAAATCCCAAAAGCTTGACTCTTTTTAAAGACATAAAATAGCTGAAAAGATTGTCAATGGAGCACGCAATACATCTTACTTTCAAATGCAGATCCAAGAATAAGGATCTTGTGGGATTACGCTACAGGGATACCTTCAAAAATGCAAATGGCCAAAGAGCATAAACATGTTCTTTTGGTTTTAATTATGGTAGCGCAACATGTTTCCCTTGTAAACCATGCCAATTTCTAAATGATTACAGTGGGGCTTCCAATTCCTCGAGCATGAGTCACAAAGCTTTGTCTGTATTTTTGCTTCTGTTCCACATATCTAAAAATAATTTTAAATTTAAAAAAAACTGATATTATTTAACGTCTTTAACTTAACTTAACTTAACCCTTTGGGCTGGATATTTACTTAAAACATTGACATGACCAACGGAATGAAATCTGGATCTAGTCGTCTTGCTGAGAGATGCACACCTGAGTGCTATGAAAATCAAATGAAGATTTTGCAGTGACTGGATGGGCCTACTATTATAATACAGCTGCCCATCAGGGAAACAACATCAGGTCCTTTCCAACAGGTGAAATATGGTAAAATGAGTCTTACCTGCTATCACACCACATTTATATAAACATATCAAAAGATGGAGGATTTATTAATATGTAATAGCACTGCTATTCATACTCACACACATTTATAAAGTTCTATATCTATAGCCCTAAGAATAAATGTATTTTCATATTATGACTGAAGGTGCTAAAATTTCAATGCAAGCTGGTGTTCCAACTTACTTGAGATAGGACTATGAGGTTGCATGAACACTCTGAAGGATGACGCTATGGAGATTTGTCAGTAAGTGGCTTGTTTGAACAAATTTATAACTTATGAACCAAAACCCTGAAAAATACCGCGATTGGTTTCAATTTCTGGGTCACCAAGATTGTTTGATGCTTTAGTCCATTTCCTGGTTTTATGAAACCTCAGCCTCCTCTGCGGTCTGCGAGAGCGAGGGATGGGGTGGATTCAGTGACACAGTCCCTGTCAGTTTTGAGCCAGGTCCCCCTGGAGGACCGTGCAGCCACAGGCCATGGGCAGCCAGGGCTCTGATGTGGGCGGAGGTGCGAATCAAAGGAGATATTGAAGAGGGACGCTTTCTACGCGGTGCGGTTTCAAGTGTGACTCTGGCGGTGCATGTCTGGTCTCAATGAGAGGGAGCGCCTGAAGGAAGCTCATAGCCAGACCCAGCACTGCTCGCTGGGCCGCAGCTTCCTCAGCTCCCAGGAGCCCAGAGAAAGAAGAGTGCTCCTTTCCATTTAAGACACGACGGGAATGCAGTCCTGTTGACAAAGACTGAGAGCTGTCGCTAGCAAAGGGTTTCAGCCTTTTCACTCCCACCACATTTACATCAGTCTTCAATGAGACTCTTTTCAATGAGCTCAGATCCATATGCCGTCCTGGTTATTACAGTATACTGACTAAATACTGACTCTGAAGGCTCTTCAGTTCAAAGGGTTTCTGTTAAGGTTATGACAAATTACAAAGTGTGCATCAAGAATTTATGAAGGGATGCTAAATTAGACTTAAAAAGCCATTTAAATCAGAAAGCATACAGAAAAAAGAGATCAAGTTTGCATTTAGGCTATTTTACACTAATGAGATTCAAACTATGGAAAGTGATCCACAGTGTACTATGCAAACGACTTAAAAAAATCAGTACAGTGAAGTACTACAAAGCAAAAGCAGCAAGACTTAAGGAAAAACCCAATACAGATAAAAGAAGGGTGTCAAGATGGGGAAAAAAAGAAAATCAGGCTTTTAATTACATCTTGCATCACCTATGAAACTGGAACATGTTGGACACAACTTATCCTGATGCAAAGTGAATGCAGCGATACCTAGACACTTTCCCACCCCCCACATTTTGACTGACTAATGTTGCCAGACCTTTCCTGCAGCCAATTTATGGCTCACCATCTGCCATGTTCTCCCAGAGGTAGATTGTACAGATTTAACACCGTAATAATGCATTCAAACAAGTCATCTCCTCTAGTATATGCATGCATGCCAGATCTTCAGTGTTTCCCAAATTACCCTTTACTCCCCAAAGAAGAATTAAAAGCCAAGCAGAAAGCAGATATCAATAGTTCCATAGACCCAGCAGAATCGGAGTGAAAAACCTTGAGCTTTGGTATACACCTGCTCAGAACTGCCTGGCATCGCATCTTTAATGTGCCGTGTTATTGTGTTTAATGAGAGACTGATACTTTCGAACAGATCTCCCTTAGCAGGGCGGCAAGTGACAGACATCGCTCTGTGAACTCAACATTGCAAGATAATTTTCCACTTAAAGCAAATTCTCTTGCAAGAAAATATCATGCATATATGGCAAACTGAAGACTGAATTGTGTTTTATTTATTTATTTTTAGCAAATACATTCATTCTTACTATTGCAGTACATTGAAATGCCCGCGAATTCAAAAAAAAAATTAGAGAACTCGGAAAACTCGAATCTTTCAACTTGCGCAAATTTCCAATCAAAACCAGTGGCACCCATTTATGAGGAGTAGCAAGTATATTTCATTTAATACTCCCAAATAACAGAACACCTTGCCTTGAAAAACCTAGCATATAAAGTTATTATTTATGTTACTAATATATTGGAGATCCCTCTCATCTGGATGCAATACTAGTTAATAATAAGGAACCAACAAACAATTTTTGATCAGTAGTAATTATTCTGCATTGTCAAACTGTACACCGCCACAACATCCCACTCTCCCCCACTGCAATGCAACTAACACCCCCTCCCTGCAGAGTCACTCCTCTCAGTCGCGAGGCCTGTTTGCACTGGTCACCCAGTGATGGAACAAACTTTGCCCTGAAGTCAGGACGGCAGATTTGTTGGCCATTTTCCAACAAAGTCTGGAAACACCTCATCAGGCTGTAGCTGTACAAATTGAGGTTATGGCATTCTGTAGTTCTGGTTATATTATACATTTCTTATAAGAAATGCACTGTTGGTATTCATTAGTTGTATTTTAACTCTGCATACCTAAATAGCACTGATGCTTTAGGAATGTTGCATATATACAGTATGTTCTGATAAGGAAATATTGTTAGCCTGGTCTGGCACTATTGTTCATATAAATCAGATGAATAGATTTCCCAGTTTGTATGTCGCTCTGAATAAGAGCAATCTGCTAAATAGCTGTAATTTAACCAAAACACATTCAGCAAGCGAGCTTGCTAATTACTGAGCAGTTGTTATTAGCTGCAGTAATGCTGAATGCAGTAGTCTATACAAATGTAACTGAGCATGAGAAAAAATGTTTCAGGGATGGTACCGGCTGGCATAAGTGAACTCACTGCTGAGCTACATTGGAGAAAAATGCAATAAATAGTTTTGGCTGGCACTCATTTGATTGGCTGATCAAAATCCTTATCCTGCGTTTGGCTTGAGTATAAAAGATGATATAAAGAAATTAGAGAGCTTAGCAGCACACATGGCAGGGCAGATGCAGTCTTTTTTTTAGGCTGGGGCATTCCAGCTTTCTGCTTCTGTTCTCTTTTTGTTGGGCAGTGTGATTTGGATAGACAGTACTGTATGAGGTTTTAACATGTGCAACAGGTCAATGACTTAAAAGATTACTATTTTGCAAAAATGTTTGCGTTATTTTAGCTGATCCAGATTACTATACGTCTTTGGGTGTAAAGACTGATTTTAATAGCCAAACCACTAGGTTAACCTTGTGTATGGAAAATTTGCTATATCGACTTGTGCCTTGATTAAAAGGTCAACATAATTTGTTGATCTGACATTAAGTTTATTTTTTTTTAAATGACTGTTAGATGAATAACTTGCAGTTGAAAACCAGACAATCTTTTAATACATGTTAAAAGGAATGTTGAGGGTTCACTTTTTCTGGAGCATCTAATTATGCATGAATAAAATTGAGGAAATCACTGATAAGTAAGCATTTTGTCCACTGGCATATCAGCAGCCTCCAGGCAGCACTGCGGGTTCTGGGGGCTGTCTTGTGCACAGGTGGGGAGGCTGGGGGGCAGGCTGGAGGTGCAGCTTACAGAGATTTTATTTCACCCCTTTTCTCTCACAACTGTGCATGTGTAATGTGTGTGTGTGTGTGTGTGTGTGTGTGTGTGTGTGTGTGTGTGTGTGTGTGTGTGTGTGTGTGTGTGTGTGTGTGTGTGTGTTAATACTCATTTTTGAAACAGTACATCAGTTTGTCATCTTTGCTCTGTGCAGACTGCCAATTAAGCTCCTAGAAAGACATTTCATGTGTAGCAGTCATGTACTGCTGACTGTGGAGATCAGTATATTGTCTGTGGAGGTGGCCATGCTGATACACCAAAACTAACAGCAATAACGCTAACAGGTATGTATGCTGTACAAGCACAAAAATACAGGTAGCTCAGTACATATACTCTATATTTCCACATATGCTCAACCACACCACAGGTGTGTAGCCTGTGCAGGTATTGAGCAGAGGAGTGTGCTGGTCTACAGTGAGACTCAGACTGAAGACTGAAATCCCTACAGCACTTACTCAAAGCCCTACAGAGCTGCTGCCAGGAATGGATTGCACACTAGCCCATAGTGCCCATCCAGCACTTGAACTACAGCCACCCAAAAGGCCCTGCTGGGAGAGATTTTTGTGGCGGTGGATTGTCTGGGATGTGGTTCTGTGTGAGTGCATATCTCTAAGAAGAGGAGATTGGAGTTGGAGGACCACCAAAAAAAAAAAAAAAAACAATTGAAGAAAGCATGGGATTTTAAACTACACCTGGTTACAGGTAACATGATGTCCATTGCATATGACGTAAACATGCCGGGACTTTCATCTCTCCACTTTACAGATTGTGGGACTCAATTTGGAGCTGCAGGCATCCATATCTCTCTCTCTCTCTCTCTCTCTCTCTCTCTCTCTCTCTCTCTCTCTCTCTCTCTCTCTTCTCTCTCTCTCTCTCTCTCTCTCTCCCTTTTGTTCTCCTCCTTGCAGTGTGCTGTGCTGGCTCCTGCTCAGCAGCTGTTGTTTAGTGATAGATCAGTGAAGCAAAAAATGATGCCGGTATAAAAAATAGATCTTGAAGCAGGGCTGCCTCTCTGTTCTTTGGCTTTTGTTCCACATTAAAGCTGCACCTCTGGGATTCATTAAGTGGTAATCATTTTTTACCAAGGGGCAGAATGTCTTTTAGACACCGATGATGAAGTCACCTTTGAAACGAGTGTAAATGAGAAGTCATTTTGCTATCTGCCCTCTCAGGATTACAATTGATAAACTGGCACAAAGCAAGAAGAATGTCCAGCATATAGAAAACATTTTTCATCTGGAATTATTTATGTTTTTATCTTTTTATGCAATTTCAAAGTGTGTCCGTCTCTGTGTGTGTGTATGTGTGTTTGTGAGCTTTATACTTTCTTTATTTATTTATTTACCTGGATGTAATGCATAAATGTAGCCCAGTTTCTCAGAAATGAATTTGTATGCAAGCTCTGTGCAGCTGGACGGGAGATATATTTAGCATTAAAAGAGCAAATCTCCACCTCTAACTCCCTGTCAGCAACTGATGTGTCCTGTGACCCGTGAGCTGAAGTCTTGTCATGTGCTGGTCAGTTCCAGGGCCCGACGCACAGGTGTGATGGCTCTTCCCCGTCTCCAGCCTCCCTCGCGGCTACACCTGCCGGCCCTTTGGACATCCCTCGTCAGGCACCTGGGGACGACCATCTTTCAGGCTCGCCTCCCTCTCGCATCACCGGTCTGACACTGAAGGACTAGCCAAGGAAAAGCTAAGAAAAAAACACAAAAAAACATAAACCAACCGTGACGGCTGAAAACAATGTTTGCATCAGACTCTGTGTATGCTGTTGGGCAAATTTAATTTGTGCGCGGTTCCATTTGCCTGGGGCAAAGGCGGTATTGTGAATACATGTGTCCAAGTGATCATAGGCCTTGTGAATGTTTCATGACAGCATCCCTATAGAGTGACAGATGTACTGGTAAGCCTTGTCTGGCCTCGCACTTGCCTGTTATTTTAAGAGGATTGAGTCAAAATGTATTTTTATGGTAATTCTATAAGCGTCCCTAAGGTATCATGGGCAGTGTTTTATGGTTCACCTACAGGAGCCGAGTCATGGTTATTAGGAGCCAGCAATGAAACAGAAACTACACTTATAACTTGTGAACCTTTCATGAAGTTTACATTGTCAGGTTGGCAGGGATACATATGGTGAGATATGCATATTGGCAATTTTCAGAAACACCTACTACGGCCACACTCTCTCCCACTCACACAAACAATGTAAAAACTTTATTCTATAATGTTACCATTTTAGGCAGAACATTTTATTTCAAAGGTAAGAGTTAATTCTACAAAAAAAAAAAAAAAAAACAACAATCTACAGCAGAAAAGTAATGTAAGTCCTCTGCTACAAAAAATATTTTATTTGTATATGTTGCCTGGAAAATTATACACCTGCCAACAATGTATAAATTTGAATTTAAGCTTCTGCACCATTGGCTAACTGTTGAACACAATCACCTGAATGTTCTCCGCTTGGTTGTGGTTGGCTGGTCTTGCTAAGTTAATACATTTTTGTGTCATCTTACAGGCCTCATGTCCTGAATTTCATTCCTAGCCCATACAATGTTATATTCGTGTCCTTGAAGGTTTTATGATCTGAAAATGTAAAAAAAAAAAAAAATCTTAACAATATCTAACCATAGTAATAAGGGTATTCACTGGCATAGTGTGGTAGGCAAATCCACAGTGAGCATGGTCTAGTGGCTTCATTTTGGAACTTGTTAAGAAACATCTGTGAGGGGAAAAAAGGAGTGATTGTATGGGATTTTATGCTTACTCCTGTCATGGTTGGTACTCACTGCTGAAAACTGAATTAATGCAGAAAGAATGACATGAGAAAGTGCAATGAAAAATGAAATGTGAAGGCTTTGAACGTACCCATATTCCATGTGCCTTGTGATATTTTCTTTGTGGAAGAGTACCTTATTAAATAAAACATGGATTCCGAAATTGATTGACTCATTGACTGATTTGTATGGAGGACCGTTTACATTGTGCAGCATTTCAGTCACATGTGTGCCTTTCTTCTGTTAAAGTTCTCCTTCTTCTGAGACAGCATGCTCAGAGGCAGGGGAGTGGCCTGGGTTGTCGGTTTGTATTATTGGAGCAAATCTTTAAAGGTAAGGCTCTGAGAGGTGTGCTAAAGAGGCAGAATGAGAGTATTCCCATGGCACTCTGTGATTGGTGACCCTCATCAATCATTGTCCCCTGAGGTATTCTGGGTATTTCATGACACACTGTCAAAGAGCCACTGGAACAGGCTGTAGAATTTGTTCTTTTTTAAGTCTCAAACAGCTGACATTCTTTTATTTCCAATTAGGCCACCGACTTTGGATCAAATGGTTTTACCTATTTAGTATTCTAAGAATTAAAGGATAATAAAGTATAATCACTTGGGGGTTTCATCAAAGTAGAGGGCTTAAAGCTCTTTCAGTTTACATTTCTCTTATAATTATAAAATAAAACGCTGTAGCTCATTGCTTGAAAAAGTGTTATAAAAAGTAAAGCAAGGAAAACATGCTTTGAAACAGTTCAAAGTATGGTATCATGCAATTAAACCAGGACAAAAATATACCTGTTTACGATGTCTTTATTATTTATTATGGCTATGATTATGATATGTTATGATTTGTTATCATTGTGATCTGTTTTAATTGTGTGTTAAAGATGAAAGCTCATAACATAAAATAGTGGAAATGGAGTTGCAGGTGGATTAAAACACATTATTTGCTACCTTTTGTTGAATGTATTATTGTGCATGTGAGATATAAAACAGCGACAGTACCTAAAGCTCGGACATGCTGGCATAAAGCTGGGGTGTAATGAGGTATGATGACTTGTCCATTTTTGGAGACATTATGACTGAAGCATTACTTGCAAATTTTAATACCATGACAATTATGAATCACTCACTTTAATCCCATAGTGAAGGGTTTAGGCCTTCTAAATAAATAAATAAAGCCTTGGTGGAGAGGACATTTGAAGTGGTTTTGAACTAGCCATTCAGTTTGGAAACTAGCTATATTATTTATTATTTCATAGAAACACAATAGGTAGGACAGATCAAAGAGGAATAACCAAGAAAAAAAAAGCAGTTAAGGTTTTATTTCAAAGTGTTCCCTTCCCTCTGAATTAATTACAGGGAGTAGAATGTCACACAATTACAAATTTCACAAAACATCTAACAATCTTATCTGCCCTTTTTTTGAAAGCCAGACATATTAACAATACTATACATTTTGACAATTACAATGTGTGTGCTACTATAATCAAATACAGGGAGTAGAGAAAATAATGGAAACATTAAAATACATTAAGAATATGTATTAGTTTATAATGGGCTGGGCTGACTTTTACATTCAAAAATGTATATATTTATTTTTTGAATTATTTCTTGTGGGACACTAGACCGCTTTTGAAGATACATCGATATTTACAGCGGGGGTACAGTTCTATTTAAATCTGGTGATCAGCTCCCTTTTGTAGAGGATGTTGGGGTGTTATTTCCTTGGTCAATGTTTGGATGCAGTAGGGAGATTCTGATGACCTCACATGGCTTTGTATGTCATGGCTATAAGTTCTATTATGCAGAATCCACAAATTCCATGAGATGATTATATATACCATAACAGATCCACCACCATGTTAAACAGTAATGGACAGTCAATCTGGGTTCATTATCAATCTTTCTTTTCAGACCATATCACTTTTTTCACTGCTTCTTCATTTTACTTGTGATTTTGGTTATTCAAAATACATGTCTTTTTTTTTCATTTGGAGTTGGAATGTTGTCCATTATTTCGTCTACCCATTTTTAACTGTCAGCCAGCCATGCCTTTTCAAAAGGGCAAGCTGTATGATTTCATCTACTGCAATTAGTATGCCCCATTTAACCAACTGGCAAATAAATCTTTAATGCCAGATCTTGAGAGTTAAACACTTGTATGTACGGGCATGTCTTTTTTTCTTGTATTTGCTTTTGTAGCCTGTCACCCCGTACACCATTAATGACATTGGCCAATTCACTCACAGACGGTCTTTTCCTCCCCTCCTCTCCTCTTGCCTCTCCTTTTGTCTTATGTAAGTCACATAATTGATTAATTCTCGAGGTGTCTCTCTCCCCTTGTCTCCAGAGACTGCTGCATTCTTGCGGTATTATCTGGAGTTGTAAGTATTCATGGAGTACAGTGCAATAGGGCTCAGGGAGACAGCGGTGAGATTGCTCTGAATGACTTTGCCTCTCAACCGAAGACGGGGCCGAAGGAAAAAAAAAGCCATTACGGTATGGCGCTGTGATCTGTTACAAAACCCATTATCTGTGCTGCATGGAGGAGGGTGCTCTAACCTGGCCTGTCACCCGTAGCCTTGGCCACCGGAGTCCCACCTGATCTCTGTCTTTTTCACCCTTTCTGAGTTTCTCTCCCAGCTCATCCTACTGACCAAGAGAAAGGAACACACTCAGAATTCACTGCACAGACAGGCAGACATGTTCAAGACTGGACCAACCTGAAGAGATCTATTAATTGATGATAAATCCACACTGAGGAGCTTGTGTGTCTCAAGCTTATTATGACCTTGCCTTAGCTGTTGTAATTGTGCACAGTCTGTCCAAGGCTAATACTGACTCTTCTAAGAGTAATGTTATAGGTTCACAAATTTACTTTGGCAGGATGGGGGACAAAATCCATGGACAATAGTCCATCCATGTCCCAAAGATGTGTCACTTTACTTCCCTTGAATCCGCAAGATTAAGAAACAAAATTGGTTTCATATTTATCAGAATAAAGACAAAATTATGAAGTGGTGAGACCACATTTTGGGCATAACACCTGAAATTCATCCTAAAACCGTGAACACGAGCATTCGAATTGAATAGATGCATAAATGAAGATTGTTACATCCGTGATTGTAAGGGTGCATGCATATTGTAACAAGCACCAGAGGGCTGTGAACAAAATCGGCCATTTTACTGGATTCATCTACATAGGCCAATGAATTACGGCAGCTCACATAACAATATGACAATAGTCTCTCTGTCCTTGTTCTTCTCAAATGTACTCAAGAAATTGGGGATGGAAAAAAAAATGAATTACAGTAAGTGGCACAGAGGATTATCAAGGACATCCACTCTGATCACAAAAGTTGTCCTTAGAGGATAATAACCACAAGCAACATTCTGTGAATTCAATGTGTTCTGTTATCGCCTTAGGAATACAATCCTGCCTACCGACATGCACAAAAGGGTAATGCATCATTAATTAACATTGGGACATTTTCATTTACTATAAGCAATGCACAGCGGTTAGACACATGGTTTATCACAAGGTTTCAATTCACGTTTAGATGAGTACCAACCATCAATTGCTTTTACAAATGTCTGACTAAATACACAAGGATACATATGATATGAAATGTAACCAATGCATTCATGTAAATCTCCTTCTTTAAAATGATGTTTTTGGTCAGTCCAGTTGACATAATCAGCAACATGTTGGCACGTGTATGTCAAGAAGCTAGCTAGCAAGTAGCTAGTTGGTACTGTGTCTATTCATTGTTCCCATTGGTCTGTGTATGCTGTCACAATGCCTGATTCTATAATTGATTCTTGTAAGATAATTCCATTTTGATATAACAACAAATGCTATGACTCATTGTCTCAAACAGTTTATCATATACAATGTCTCCAGGCTTGTCCTAAGGATCATACAGTACATCTATGTTCCATTTTGGGCATTAGCTTTAACAAAAAAAAAAAAATCTGCTAGAATGCTATTTGATGTGTTAAGATGAAGAAGTCATGCTGTTTAAGAGTCAATAGAAAATATAAACCAATACAAGAATTACAGTGACCTATTGATCCCTATAATCCTTAACTATAATCCATAACTACCCTTACATGCACTGTCTATGGAGTTTTAGTTATTGAATGAGATATTTTGATTGTGAGGAATAACTAACGAGGAACAAACATAGTCATTGTAAATACTTGCAAATTTATTCAAATGAAAGTAGAAATTACAGACACCCCATCATATTAATATATAAAACTGTCCATATGCACTTTTCAAATGACCCTACAGAGAAAATAAATACTGCAAAATGAGTAGTGGAAAGAAAGAAATGAAATGACAATGTGATATATTCATCACTGAAGCTCTTCGCTTCACTCATTGTGGTTGCTGGTGATGTTAATGAAGGGGAAATGTAAATTAGTGCAAAGATTATGTTTGTTCCTTCACACACATATCACCCACCCCCCTTTGGGGTTTGCTTGACCTTTAAGTGTGTTGATGAACTCATTAACCAATTTGGATGGGGTTATATGGCTGTGGCATTTAAAATGTTATGATGTGATGAACAAAATGCTGTTGGACTTTTGTGTGAGCCCATCAATATTATGGGAGCATGCAGATCATTAGTAATAAGCAATGAGACCACCATGTTGAGAACGCTGAGGGCCCCACCCTCTTCCTGCTACTATTTATTACTATATTCTGTTTCACTAACAACATTGAAACAGTGATCACAGAATTGCATACAATATAAGAGGAATGGTCTTAAAAGGAATTATTTAAATATTTTGAATCACTGTTTATAAAACCTGAAGCTT
This sequence comes from Albula goreensis, assembly GCA_022829145.1. Lineage (NCBI taxonomy): Eukaryota > Metazoa > Chordata > Actinopteri > Albuliformes > Albulidae > Albula > Albula goreensis. Next base: position 9,086,287 of record CM040741.1, on the reverse strand, counting down.
ATCTAGAACCAAAATCAACACCTTTTTATGAACATTACTTTTTTGTATTTATTCATGTGTTTATTTATTTTGAACAACAGACTTTCTAAACATTTTGTGTGCCAAGCACACCTATTTATTGAATTTCAAACTGTGAGGAAAATAAGAGTAATATAAAAAAGGACATGATGACAGAAGGGCATGCAAACAAAACAAAAGAAACAAAAAATGTTTTTTTCTTTCTTTCTTTCTTAGTTATATCACAGTAACCAAATAAATGCAGATTCCGATTTATTAGACAGCAGGGTGTGGGGGAGAGCAAACTTTCCTCCTCTTCATGGCTTCACACTGTGTACAAGCGGACTGGGTAGCTGAGTTCCCTGCCCATGTGTTTTGACTATGTTTAGCCTCCAGAAAACTCTGACTGCAAATTAACTCATTTAGATAAAGATTGCCTTCACCTGTACTGCTCCTAATTAAAACGCCAGGGCTGTTTACTTCTCAAATGTCAAAATTAATAACTTGCACATGTAATGAAGTGGCTGGCTCAGTATCGGGTTTGCAGGTCCCATCTGTGCTAATGGCATTGGCGCACCATGTGAAGCCACTCCACCTCTTTGGTCCCCAGCACATCTGATATTACAGTCAATAACCTTCCTGTGACTTGATACCAAGGCAGGGTGCCCCCACTTGGTCTCATTATCCTGCAAGCTGCACAAGGGGTGACGTTCACAAAGATTACAGCTCTCTCTCGCAACCTCCCATAGAATGCGTGTACGATCCTCTTCATCTCTGTCCCTTTATATCATATCAACAGATATTTGTTTTTAGCCAAGTAATTAGATTACCATTTAGATAAAGGACTCTAACATATACAGGAATCCTCAAATCAACAAATGAATGAAATTTATACTTCTCTTCTAGGCTGCATATCATTGACAGATTGTTCATGTTCAATCAATGATAAATCTGATTAGTTTCAGGAAGAAGTTAAATGATGTACCTGCTCTTATGACTACATATGACATTTACCTTTAATTCCATATTCATTTAAACAAATATGATAAAATAATATGAATACGAGTAAATAATTTTCAAAGCAGAAACGTGCTGAGCGTTCTCATGTTAGAATAGCCCCCCCACCCCACCTCCCAAGTTAACAGCATGAATTCTGCAAATTAAGTTTATTCATGCAACACAGTTAGAACTAACAATTTCCAACCGTCCATATGTTGGCTTCATTTATGCCCATATTGCATTTCAGGTGTACAATTAAATGCTGCTATGTCATTATCCCTTGCTGGATCTAAGTAAATAATTATACTGTAAACAAATGCATGGGAGACAAAATCAAAGAGAAGTGGTGTAGTTTTTGTTATTTGTCCAGACACACCTCAGCTTTTTCTCTGAAGCAGTAAGTCAAACCTCACACTGCTGTGTCTAGATAATGTAAAATAGTCATTGACAAGATACACTTCAATGTCATGCTCATAAATACAGTTTACGGAAGGAAAGTAAAAATAAAAATGGAGAACTGTAGTGTAGTGTAATGATGTTTGTTTTTCTCTTTTTGTCACTCACAAAAGTCACTCACTTTTGTCTCCAAGTGCATGGCATCCAGACACAAATTTTGCAGCAATATGTGCTGTTGGACCCTCTCCTCTCTCTCACACACAACTATAGTCAAAAAATGTCTTCAATAACTCTATACATAAATAAAAATATAAAATTCATGTTCTCATGGTATTTGAAGATAACAAATGGGAGCTCATTTCATATAGAAATGTACATTTTCCATTTACATCTAAAAGAGACAAACTGAATTTGTTTCAAATGTATGCACCTCATGGACTATCTCAAACAATACCAAAAGGAATACATTTTACAGATAGCACCAATTTCCATTGCTGTTAAAATAACCAAAGATACATGTAAAGATATTAAAAGACATCTTGTACAAAGATAAAAATGCAATTGGTAAATGCAATGAAAGTTTAAGGAGGCTAGTGAACAGGAGAATTAGACTTGGAACTAGAAAATTGTTCTAATCCCTGGCGAGTCACTGCCTTAAGCAAGGTATTTAACCTGAATTGCTTCCTCAAATATTCAGCTGTATGAAGTAATAACATGCCAGATATATGCTATGTGAATTTCCCTGGGCAAGACTCTTAAATAATGTACATATTTTCACAGATGTATGTATAAATCAGTGTTTCCTCAATCGAAGCCAAATATCAAATCACTTTTCATATTAGAATAGCATCAGACATAGTTTTAATTTGTTAAGAGTCATGAAGCTAACAGTGATGATTATTCCATAAAAATGTGAATACACTCATTAGACAAGTTTGTGGTGTAATCATATATCCCTGTGATATAGCAATAGCCATATCACTAATCTAACACCAGACTCATATTACACAAACATAAGTCCATTCACCTGATTAATATGGGCAATACTGCCAGATCTGGCAAACAACATTTCCATAATAAAAGTTTGCATGCAACTGCTGAGTAGAAACAGAAAGAGTGGGCAATAAAACCATCAACAAAACCCATACTACCATAACCCCATCTATTGCCATACTATGTGTAGTTTTTGGAGGTGAGAAGTCAGTCTGTGTCAGAAGATGACCAACGATTTAACAATCCTGACCTCAGTGAGAAGTTTGTTGCACCATTATTCAGAAAGAATTTGGCTAAGGTGCAGCAGCCTGAATGTGTATGCAGACTAAGACCAGGATCATGAGCTGTGTAGCATAGTGTAAGAAATGGTGTCTTTGGAAGTTGCACAGAAACAATCTGCATGCTCAACTAACTGCAACCACATGTAAACATCATTGTTCCTTTATGGAATGTTCTGGAACATGGAATATGAAGTATTCTCCACCTCTTTCATCCCTCAATGCTCTGGAGGTTTTCCTTGAAGAATATTCCAGTATTCCACTGTTTAAGAGAATGCCAAGAAGGGTTGGATTTGCCCCGATTCTAATTCAACAAAGTCTTTATTAGTTCATGAAATTTCATATACTTTTGGTGTTTTCACATTTTTTCTCTCTCCTAAACGAACGTACATTCTCACAACCTTGCCAGAAAATCTGCTTTGTTGAAATTTCTGTGGGATTTTAAGGTGTACATAAATATGCAGGACACATGAGCAACATCATACAATCTTAATCATGCCTGCATACATGCAGATAAATATGTGTACCATCTATACACGGAGTGAGAAACATTTCTTTTTTTTTCAGAAGTTATTACATTGTAATCTGAGCCTGTTGTGAATATCTTTGAACTGAATAGGTTGCGATCTTCTAATTATTCCACAGTTTTCAATTTCCTCTCTATTCCAGCACGTTGTCCAGGAATCATCACACAAACAAGCAAACTGTAAAGCAGGCTTAGTCTCCATGCATGAGAATAACTGCTTTCAACATCGCATCTCTGTATGCAAATCAGTGTACGTTCTGTGAAAAGGGAAGAGACTGAAGGACATTATCATAATATGCATAATATCCATGCATATTCCATTTTAATAAAAGAGAACTGATCAGCTTTGGACGCCCTGCGTGTTATCTTCGGTCGCTTTCTCATCACACGGCATCCAAAACTCCAGGTCTGCTTTGCTGTGAGCAAATCCTCTCTGTTTGGAAGAAACGTAAAGGAAAGCATGAAAAAATATGAACCAGTCTCTTCAACAACAACACAATACCAATAAATAGATACTGACATTGAACTCCACACAGAGGCAATCTCTTGAATGACGTCCTGTAGACTAAAAACAATGCTCAGGGACATATAAAAAAGAACATCCACTGCTCAATAATGCAGAGAAAATGTAAATTTGGAATGGAAGTATTTTTCATACAGAAAATAAACCTGCATTTGAATGACAGCAGTAATAGGAGTTTTAGTAGCATCGGTTCTGGCAGTATAAGGACTGTGTGTTTGTAATTGGTGGATTCAAGGGCAGTGCTTAATTTCCCTTGCTTTCACATGAATTTTATTTCCCTTCTTTTTCCACACAGAGACGCAGTTGTATCCATGTACCAATCATGGTGTTCTCTCTAACATGTTCCTCAGAGGCCAGTGCCTGTTTTTCCAAGTTCACTATCCCACGTGTCGTTGGAGGAGTTTTGACATTACCATTCTCATTATCACCCTCATCATCAATATGTTTATGTGTTAAACCCCACAGTGGGAGAGCAGGCGTACCACAATACCCCTTCCCCAGAACACAGGGACATAAATTATTGACACTCGATGGTTCCTGGATGCCCAGGTGTGCAGCAGGAAATAACTACTGACCCAATTACTATATACATACAGCGTCCTTTGGCTAATTTCTGTAAAACCCATAATTGCTCCTGTTTTATAATTTATGAACGTTGGGATAAGAGCCTGACACTACACTAGCTCTCTCCTCTGTTTCGATTACTCATCCTCCTTACAAAGCGTAGCGTCTTAAATCACAAAAAGACTAACTCCCCATGGGAGGCCACTGCACAGACTACAAGGACCGAGAAGCCAGAGTGAAATGCACAGATGAACTACGGCTGGGAACTCAGTGTCTTAATAGAGGCACAACAACAGAGACACTCACTTCTCATCCCCCCAGAGTCAGGTTCAGAGGATGTGTTCAATTTAGAAGTCAAAAATATATATCACCAGCACACCCCACTCCCCCCACCCAACCCCCTTCCAAAAAAGGGAAACAATCTCATCTTGTTGCAGGGGTTTTGTTGTTGCTGTTGTTTGAGAGGTAGGTGAAAGGGGAAGCCAAAATGAAAGCTGTGTAGAATATTCATGGTTTTATATTAAAATGGCGTTAATTAAATCATCTAAACCAGCCAGAAAACAGAACAATCAACCAACATGACATGCATTTTTAGGCAGCATATTTAATCATTCATGCGGACAGATATTACAGTCAACAAAAATCCTGTGTTGAATTTTACATTTACTCTAGTCTGCCAGGATTAAATAACTAATTTGAGGCTGTTTTGTCCTCAAAGGAGGTGATGTCTCTATTTTATAACTGTTTAAAGAGAATCAAATGTGAAACCTGGGGTCAGCCATGCAGACTTGGCAGTCATCCTACGGCAGTGCAAATGGGTCTGAGTAAAAACAACAGTGATGTCTCAATATACCTGGAGGATTGCTCCCCAAACTGCCGGACAACTTCTTGCGGCTACAAAAAGAGGAAGAAAATCTCAAATGTTGACAGAGCTAATTACCAGGGTTAGGAGGGGAACAGAGACTGATCAGACACAGCGCTCCCTTTCACAGGGTCCGTTCCGGAATCCCGCACCATGGAATTCCCTTTCCTCCTGGCCAGTTGGATTTTTTAATGTATTTATTTATTTATTTATTTTGTGCACAAGAAAAAAACGTGTGAAAACGTTAAAGATTAATTTGTCTGGTTCCTTAATGAGAGGAAACAGAACGAAGCCTGACCAGTATTCCAAGGGGTCTAATTAAAATTAGGTGCGATCTGGTGGAAGGAAGTGCCACAGAGGTGATTTAAGTCGCAGCGCAAATAAAAAGACCTAATTAAAGAGACTGATGGCCTTTACTTAGAATCCGCCAGAGATGGGGGGCTGCAAGCCATGCAACTCCCAGCGGCCCCCTGCAAGTATTAACACCACCTATTCCTCAAAACAGGCCAACCAAGAACCAATTCAGGAGAGATCCACCATGGACATGAGTGAAATTACATGCAGCCATTCAAATGACAAAGTAAACTAATTGATTACCGGACAGCCTTCAAGGAAAAACAAAGCTCTGTTTAAGGATAGCAAAGATCAAGTGGTCATGATGGCAGACCCACAACACCACTCCCTTCACATTTAGTCGGTTTTGAATTGCAGAGATTTCATGTTTCATGCGTCATGTGTGTATATATAACTCTGGGTAGCCTTGGCTATTGTTGCCCCGAGAAAGCAGTACTGTGAACAAAAACAGCACAGCTTGAAATGTGGCAAGAAACTGAACAGTTATAAATGTTTCTTAAAGCTTAAATATATGCAATGCAGAGTAATGACTCATTGTATTGCCCAATACCATATATGAATTATGTGTCTTTTCTGAAACGAGGCTATGCTGCTTTCAAGGAATATGCCTGAATGTTGTACTGGCACGATTGTGTGAATTGCCCAGTTTTTCGCACAGTATGTGTAAATTGATATAAACACTTCTCTTGTAAACCAGGCTGAAACAATAACTAGGCCAGTATAATTTTAGACCCTCTTGAAAACCCTTTGTCACAAAGATTGCATGCACTCCAGTAAACACCGATTTACAAAATATAGTACTTGAGCACATTTGGAAAGTGATAGAATACAAATGGCTTGCAACATAGCCTATGGTAATTGTCTGATGGTTTTGACGAATATGGGGGCGCTGATGTGCACCTCTGTGGATCATTCAGACAGAGCAGACTCATATTTATGGTATGATTGATTTCGGCATATTATGATTTTTAAAATGTGTTTATTTTCCTGTATTTGAAAATGGCCTGGAGTGAGGTTCAATATGGCAGGGTTTCCCATGGTACCTGATAGCCGGATGATGGATCATTTCCCTGACCTCTATGTTGTAAAGCATCCTTCTAGCATTGTCCAATCCTCAGTTAAACATTGCATGTACCCTTTATTACTGTACTGTCATGCCCCACAGAGTACAATTAAAGATTCACAACAGTTAGAATGATTGTTTTATTTTTTTTTTACTCTTTTTGCTCCCTCACAGACAGAATAAGGTCACCTTTTGTTCTTTTCAGATTTATTCTTAAAACCTAAAACATTATCAAAAAAGACATGTCTCCCTCAAAATGAGACCAGGAACCAACATAATCCAAACTCTTAAAATTATTCTGATACATGTACATTTTTTATTTTGACCATCCACTTGAGACATTTCTCAGCAAAACTGGATATCTCTCCAATCCACAGACACCAAAGGCTCAAAATGACTGACATGCTTTTTATAAATCAAGATTTCTAATCCTGGCGATGCATTTTGCTTCCGTAAGTCTCCTAGCCTCTTCAGAAGCAGAGAGTATGATTGACTGGGTATATGATGGGCTGGAGCAGTCATGCTCAGTTGTTAAGATATCTTGGTGTCTGCCAGTCAGTTATGAAACTCATTTTGTATACTGTATGGCAAATAACATCTTTGAGAGGCTTGAAAAAGTGAGTTCACTATTTTGCTCCAATAAGTTCCAAACTTAAAAGTCCCCTCAAGCCAATTTTACTTTCTTGAAATACTCTTCAAAAAAAAAGGTGGAAAACTTGGTGGAATAGTAACACCCCCTCATTTCCTCAGCGACTTTATGAACAAGATAAATACATCACCTCTCAAAAACATGCAATGGGATGTGGGATATCATTTTAGAAGGAAGTAAAAATACAGAATTTCTCAATTAAATGTCAGATTTCAGGCATGGATCATTGTGAAACATTGCAGTCAAACAACAAGCTGTGATGCATCAGACAAAAAATGTCAAACTGAGTCAAGTGGATGTTTAATCACGTTCTTACAAAAATCATAACTGTGCATGGGAGAGACTGCTGTCCGTATTTCCCGCTGACTGTTAAATGCATGTTGAAATAAACAACGAGAACAAAGTCATGATGCATGCATGGCTCATGTATCATGCAAAAGACATGAATGTTGATCATAACTCCTGTAACCTGAATGTACATACCATCTCTGTTGAGGATGGTACTTAGGCAAATGGACAGTAGGGAATAAATGCAAATGTAAGATTTTAACAATGCATGCAACAGACTTTTTGAAAGCCATGAAGTGTCACCCCCCCCAAAAAAGGCAAGTTACCAGTTTATTCAACCCATTTATATTCATAGATTAATAAGGAGAAGACATGGCAGTCAGATCAGGGGATTAGAAGGTCTCTCATGGCCTAAAAGAAAAAAAAAATAGAAATTTCTGTATAGTCCCATTAATAAAGAAACAGAGAAAGTGAGCTGGCTGAGAATCATCACTTGACAGAAGCAGAGGCAGAACTAACAGGCATGGATGGCACATGAACACATGCAAATTGGTGCATAGCCAATGAATATATATATTTTTCTTTTCTGAGGTAAGGTGAATATGCTCATGTTACAGTTGACATTCATCTCTTCTACAGACTACAGATTTGCATACCTGCTGGTCCAAATGGTGATGTTGCCATCACTTTGTTCTTTGGGTATAAGGGACAGCCACACCTATAACACAATCGATGAGAGGTTAAATAAATACATAGATGAATAAATAAATAAAAATATATAGGATGCTGCAAAGAAGATCAGAAGCTAATAATGGCATTAAAATTTTGCAAAAGCAATGTAGCCAAGGTCTTTCTGGGAATTGAGACTCATTATGTTGGTGAAAGGAAATACTCTGTTATGCACCTTGAGGGAACTGGTGTACTTCTTTAACTTCTGAATAGTTAATAAATAGGAAAGTTTGCAAAGGGATCATTTAAAATTCAATCAATCAGGTGGCCCATTAACAAAATTCAGCATACGCCCTTTTAATTTGCTTCTGTTTATGTACCTTTGAAAGAGACTGTGGTCAGACTGTGACAGATTAAGCTGTATTTTAGAGAGTGGGAATCAATTATGCTTTCAGTGTAAGAGCTGAAAAAGTAATGGAGCACAGGGGTTTAGTGGTGCACAAGGTTGTGGAAATAACCACACTAAGAAAGCCACCATTCTCTTGCTGTATTTCTTAATGTGTCACTTCATCTGGACGACTGTGATGAGATTACACAATACAGTGTGCATTATTTGAGTGATAATTCTATCAAAAGAAAACCTTATCTTGAATGCTTTAGATTGCAAACATTTGCCCCTATCTAACACCATTTTCTCATTTCTGATCTTCAAAGACACAAAATCTTAAACAGGATACAATCAAAATAAGAGGACACACATACAATAGTGTACATAAATAAAAGATAGCAGACCACTGCAGTGTTAACATTGTCAGCTAGAAATACCAGTAACCTTGGCCCAGGCACTAGCAAAGTCACCAGCAATACAAAGAAAAAGATAAACGGTAAAAAAATAAAATAATAAAGAGGCCCCATTTGATCTGATGTTGCTTGGCGCTCATCTTTGACAGGCTGTTGTATGGTCTTTCTTTATCATAGCTCCTTGTAGCTTACTCCCAGACCACATACATGGAACTCTGTTGACATAAACACATTTTGCCTCTACTAATACATGAGTCAAAACTGAACTCCTCATTTTCTCAATGGGACTATTGAACTGCCAACAGATCTGTAGCCCTGTCTGCGTTATACTCTTTTCATGACAGTGGCATTTTAGCGGACACACCGGGGTGTGTGACAGCAATGTCTATACACCAGTACATGGGGGGGCAGACAGCAAAAACAAGGTACATGCAGGCCAGATGGCAAGCCTGGCAACAGCAAAATTAGCAGACCTTTTGGATGTCGAACCTTGAGTTATCAAGACAGAAGACCAGTTGGTAAAATATTATGATTGCTTAATAGCTATAGGTGATGGACTGTGTAGGGATATCAGTTTATGTGTAATGAGTGGAAGTTCTACAATGGCCCATCTGGAGGAATTATGTCTTAGACTTTATGATTCAAAGAAAATTACAGTGCAGGAAAAGTTCAATCAACGCAGGGATAACTTGTACTGAAATAATTACACATGCCAAAGGTGTTTTGGGTTATTATTGCATTATTCATTAAACCATTTTAACCTTGAATTAATGAACAAATCTAGTAGAACATAATTGCAGTGAAAATCTGTCTTCACCCTAAAGTGACAAACTAATAGCTGCTTTGCTATCAAATTACTTTGCATTAGTGTTGGGCAGTTAGCCTCACTTTACTGATCCAAATTGTTTCTTTCAGTTCATGACAAAGATGAAGTTAAAAGATTCAGTGATTAATTCTGGTTTTGTTCCATTCCCTGGGAATTCCACGTTGTTTAGTATGTGAATGTAAATTTAGCTATGACTAATTACATCATCAACAAAGTAAACTGCATGTAATAAACTGTTCTGTAAGTGACATGACATTCTTCATCAGCAAGAACAAGTCCATGTTTAACTATATTACATAATTGGGAATTATCAACATTAAATGATATGTATATATGTTATTATAATTAAATATATCAATATCATTAAACTAGCAGCAGACCAGCAGCTTGTTTATAACCACATAATGTAAATAGCCTTGCTTATTGACATGCTCCTGTTTTTATTTGAAATTTTAAAGTTCTTTGTTTGATTGCCAGTGCTCACATGTGCTTGCAAAAAGGATATAGGAGAATCATGGCCATTTTCACTGTGTTGAGTTATCCGTCCTTTATACTGTGCTCTGGTGGTTGGAAAATGTCACTTGGTTATGTCTGATATAGTGCGACCAGTTTATGTAGTCAACCATGCAGAAGATCATTCGAAAATCATTGAATCACACAAAGTGGGACAGGTTATAAAGATTCCTGTGTATGATGTCACAGTTAAGCACGATGATTCAAATGTCTTTTTCAGAGCGGCGTCCATTCCTGTTTCAGAAAGCTTTACTTTCCTCATCACTAACATGGTCAGAAACCTCAGGATTTTCAGTCAATCCACTGATGCACAAGGCCTGGGTGTGACATTACTCAACTCACTGACTGATTACACAATTAGGAGTACAAGGGGAGGCAAAAGCAGCGGACACGGTGGCCTTTTCCACCCAAGATGTTTATACTTGTTCTCAACTGATAAATTATTCAGCAATCATGACTTGAATGCATTATGGCAAATATTCCATGAGTCTGTAATTGCCTGCTGTTTTTGCCCCAGACCTTAGCTTTGACATTTAGCAGAATCCTTAGTTTGATTACTTATTCATGATGATTTCTTGAAAATTTCAATGGTAGACACAATGTAAGCACAGGAGGGAAACATCATGTGTGACACCGTACACTGTCACCTTTTTTTTTTTGTCAGAGGACTAAATTCAAATTAAATTACTAGTATAGTGAAATAATTTGCCTTTCTTGGCACCTAGCTCTTTGGCAAGATTAGCAATAGTTTTATCAATGTCATCCCAGTGAAGCAGTCAAGGTCAAGACATTCTTCCATTAGAAAATGTTTCCTAGCACAAAGTACTGCTGTGAATTTTCCCACTCTCTTCCTCATTTACTGGAATCCTTGAAAAAAGTCGATGGAAAGCCACTGTTTTACTCTTCATGTCAGTGAAAGTGCGCCTGATTTAAGAAAACTTCCAGGCCTCAGAAACAGTCCATCATTGTGCTTCAGCATGAGGTGGCATTAGGACACGAGGGCTACAGTGATATCATGTCCATGGAACAGAGAAAAAAAATAAATAGAAGACAACATTTGGTAACACCTCAAACCTCAAGAGAAGAGCAACATGTTTGGAAATAGTAAATCAATAGCTGCCCTGCAAGGCTGTCATGACCTTCAGCGTTATCTTTGATTTCTCCTCCCTTGCACTTTCCTGGAAAGTTTGGTGACACTTGTCAGGGTTGAACAATCATTCCTTCACTTGCTGCAAAATAAGATTAATTCATTTGATAAGCTAAAAGGGACTTGGATTTCCTTAGCACTGAGCTAGATTCATTTGAAAGTATAATTTTGTGAAAAGTAAGACACATGAACAATAAGCATGTGCCTTTTCCCATTGCCATTTTGATTATCTTTCCCCTTTGAATTCATTTTATTTTTGGGTGTTAGTGGTGAAGGTGCAACTGGCAGTGTTCTCACACTGCTCAATATAGTACCTTTATGATAAGCTTACTGTGATATATATCAGAATTAATTGGCAGATCTCTAAGATATGGGTTGTAAAATGTTTCTTTTTAATGCAAGATAGCTTTTTACACCACTGATATATTGCAGTTCATTCTCATTAAGATTCAGGTGGATGTAATAGCTCCCTCAAAGATTAGCTGGCCTCACGTTCTGTAATGATGCTAACCAACTACCAAACCACATGTTTCATCAGCCCACATATATAGAGCAGTAATTAAAGTGAGCGTATTGTAGTAATAACTCAATTAAAAGGTTCCCTCGGTTCAGACACATAAGGCGGCTCTGTCTCTGTGAAATAACAAATTTTTGGTCCATCTGCATTTCATTAATGAGTTACCATGGCCTTCACTGCTCTAAGATTCTAGGCATGGGTGCTATTGTTATGGTACATCATAATAATAATAATAATAATAATAATAATAATAATAATAATAATAATAGTGACATTCATAACCAGTAATTGTATAATCATTTGCTAATGAAATACATGTTTTAGTATCAGAAAGTGAAATTTACAGTGGTATAGGAGCAAATCACTTTTACATTTCACTGTGATTGGTTTCTAGGAGACGGAGATAGACAGCATACTGCACCTTCACATAAAATGGAGTTCACAAAACCTCACTCTCCCATCACTACTTATTGGAATGCCTTAAATATGATACTCAGTCTATTTTATCTGATTATATTCCCTTCAAGTAGGCTATGTCACTTCCATCTATCACACGGTGAAGGATGGAGCTGTTTATGAAGGCACTGCATTATGTAAATTAGTCTTTTTTTCAACTGCAGAAGTTCATTTTACCTTTGACATTGAAGAAACAGTGTCATCTTGTTTTTTATGACACCATAATAGAAGAGGCCCTAATCTTAATTGATGGTGCTGATGCTCATCTGCTAAAAGCCACCCATATTTATCCACTGGTGCTATATACTCGCACTAATAGCGATTGCTTTTTACTGCATGCCCTTGGATTGATGCAAGGCTGCTTGAAAAGGGCGTAAAGTGTCATCTCTGTGCCTCAGAGCCAAAGCCACATTATATCAGACTCACAGCGACGCAAAACACTGAAACTTATGTGGGGTGAACTAATGCCTAATCCCTCGTTGTTTCTTATCCATAGTATAAATGGAAACTGGAAAATCCTATAAAGATAATGCAGTAAAGAGCACGGGCATGCGTGCACACACACGCATGTGCACACGTTTGAACTCAGCGTAACTTTAATGCACCTTGTCCTTAATTACACAAATGAGCGAATGCCCCTCTCATTGTGTAATCCTTCTTTGCTGTAGATTGTTTCAGATTGTGGGCTGAATGCTAAAAATAATGTATACGATGCAAAAAATATGAATGTGGAGACTGTCATCATATATTACACACGCTGTAACAGACGTATTGTAAGAATGACTTATTCCCATATCCCCATATCCATATTTTCTGAAATTATATTATCAGATTTTAAATGCTGGACTTGATGCCTCAGTTTCAAAAATATGTAATTGAGGAACCAAAGGTCGTTATCGAAAGGCATGTATGTGATTAAACATAGAAAGTGTTTTGACAAATGCTTGAAACTTGGCAATGGTGTTAGAAAGTATGACTGAATTGTGTTAAAGGGACCATTTGGATGCCATTACAAAACACAGTTGTTATGGACACTGAATAAATAGTAGGTATCAACATAACTAAAAATATTCTCTATAGTATTTGCTGGAGCCCAAGAGAGCAGAAATCCATTTTAATCCCAACCAATTTCTATGGGTATCTGTCAAATGGTTGCACCCAGAACTATGGGGGATTCTGATCCTCTTAGGTTTTCTGAATCCACTAGAGGCTAGCTGCCTCACTAAGAATAGCCGAGGCTGTAACACAGAATGAATTTGTGAATTTAATGATGTCTCTGTAAACCTTGTGAACGATAAATTCGGAAACCCATTTTTAATATCACCTTTTAATCCACTTGTCTGTATGCATGGCTGTAATATGAGAGTATGGGGGGGTGGGGGGCTTAAAATCCACTGCTACTTCCCCCTATGAGAGATACCAACTTTCCATCTCTCTCTGATGCACCGTTCGTCCGGTGCATGCCAGTGACTGCGTTTTGCGTCTGTGTATGGCCTCTCTAATTGAGTTGGCCAGTGCTAAACTGTGTCATATTTAACTGGCTATTATTTTAAATTAGCTCTCACAGTCTGCTGGCATCTCAGCTCTCTAAATCCAGCATGTGACATTTGTGAACCATTAACTCAGGTGTAGGATTACAGTATATTCAAAGACTCTACTACTTGCATCAGCATAGCCCTAGAGGGCAGTATTGAGCATAATATCTTACAAAAATATAAGATGACTAAGATAATGAACAAAGAATTTTATTAGCTGTCATATTGTCATTTTTCCTTTTAAAACAAGAAAAATTAACTACAGAAGATGGCATCTGTTTTAGTACAGTTAGTAGACAATGAGCCAATTCAGCCAGGTAACCCTAAAAATTGAGGATTATCTCTTCACTTACATCATACTGGCTGCTCACCATACTGCTTGTTTTGTACTGTAGATATAATATCAGAGAAGGGATGGTATGGGCACAGGTTGCTGCTCACTCCAGCGTCTGAATAACCAATGTAGGCTGTGCTTTCCCTGATAAGACTGGAGACCCGCCTTTTGACCATTTCATACCAGCTTTGTGGGGATTGTGTTTGTGTTCAGAGAGAGAACATTCAGTAAACCCCAGAAGAACAACTGTTAGCGAAGGTTGTGACACCATTTAAAGTGAGGGAAGTATATGAACGTTTTTTTTTTTTTTTTTTTTGTCAGAGTTCATGATCTGTCCTTCTCTCTTAGGGCAATTTGTTTGTCTTGCTCTGAGATGTTCAATATGCTTCCAAGGACAAACCAGTAAGTGAGTAAATAAATAAATAAATAAAAATGATGAAGCTGTGACCCCATCCTGGGTTAAATGTGGTCTATGATGTCACCTGGGTTGCATGCCTTTGAGCCAGGATTCCCTGATTTCCACAGTATCACGTCTTTCCAGAGTTCCAGAATCACAGGCCTAGCATGCCTCTCCTCCCCTCAGTGCTCTCTCATAGCTCTACTGTATCCCCATAAATGAAAGGAGTACTCATTGGAATGGAATACATTTGATAGGGAAATATTACACAAAATATATGCCATTCTGTTTATTATGTAGCTGGATAAGAACTGGTCTGAACTTTAATGATGGGGATCCCATACCTGTGCCATGTTCACTTCTTGGTTCAGCACTTCTAAGGGGTTGAGAAATGATCAAATAATTCTGCTAAAACACTGCAGGGTGACGGCGAAGCCTTGTCCTCTCTCAGAAATCAGATTTGTTCCCCTGTGTGTCTGTGAACATGTGTTTCAGCTCTCCCTTAAGGAGCTGTCACTTTTTTTTAACATCGCAGATGTCCCGCGAGGGAAACCGCCCATGGTTGTTTACACAACACGTATTGTTTTGGTGAGTGGCAGTCAGGGCCTACCTCTAACCTAATTAATCATAGACAATGCATTATTTAAGAAGTGTTGTTTTGACCTATACATGACTGACGCTGGCATTTGAAAATACCAGGGATGCTTATGGATTGGAAATGGATTGGTGTGTTGGGAGTACGCCGTCTATCGTTTCATTGAAAATGGAGCATCTCCACGCAGAGAAATACTTCCACACAGTAGACCATGTCTATAATGGTATGAATAGATTTTTTCATGTGAACTTTATATGAACCTAGCCTGTGAAATAGCAGTGATCTTTGCTGTTTCATACTTAAAGTGACTGACAGGGAAAGAGCACTGTGAGGTTGCATAATCCATGGTCCATGTCCTGCCCAGTTACCTCACTTTGGCTCTATCTATACACAGAATCACTCTGACTGAGCCAATCATGAATACATTACTGCTACCATGAATGCCCAAAAGCAATGTTGTGATTCATCAAGGGAAACCCAAGCTCTACATATTTAATTCATTTCAATTATTAATTTGCTTGTCGCATTCTCTTATCCAGGGCAACTTGAGAGCTTTAAGTTTACTAATTGTCTGCATACATAGAATTCAATTCAGGCTGAATACCTTGCTCAAGGGTCAACAGTCAACCTAGGGACCAAACTTACAACCCTCTGATTATAAGCCAAAAGCCAAGTCCTCTGGATCATCACACTGCAGTGTCTTGAGTCAGGGTTATTTCGGGTCAGTGTGCTGATAGAGTGTTCATATTCATGAATGCGTATTAATTCCCATGAGAGCTCATGCACATGTCACAACTAATGCAGGTTTAGAAAATTAATATAATCCTCTTCATGCCCTTTCCATACACGCATACCAAGGAACTGTGATTTATAAGGGAAGTGACGCAGATTTTGATGTAGCCGTAGCTACCTAAATGATATGGGCTATGGGCTGAATCCAGACTTATATACAGTTACAAGCAGTTATTGTATCCCTTGTAAAACATATCCAGAGAGCTGGACACTTCATAGAAAATGTGCTTTAAAGCATTAACACATTAGCTCATAACCCAGGGCCTGGACAGGATCCTCAGTGATGGTGACACTAATTGCAGCAATCAGACTTGGTAATATACATTATATTCAGCAAACACTGCAGCCTAGCCTATAAGAACCCCACTTTGAGCTTAGATGAATAGGGATAGGGATTTTGCCAGAAAAGGTGGCTGTTTTTTTCTGTCTTCCTGCAGCTTGCCTGGTACTTTAATGCTGACCTCACTTCTTTTCTTAATTCTATATTTATTTCTCAAAAGCGCATGCAGTGTCACATGTTCTGTGGAGATGTGTAATATCTAATTAATTGCTCACTTGTTTCATTTAATGTTCTCTCATATGCATTTAAGCATTACAAATCAAATGGTAAAATATTGTACATATTAGGGTCATCTGAGCCTCACTGCTCTACACCAAAATTTCTGAAGTTTTGGAAAACATGTTTTTTTTTCCTCCTAGGTTTCTCTCTCACATATTTGAAGTAAGGTTTTTGGGAAAACTTATAATGTTTAAGAGTTTATTTAATTTTTAATTTTTATTTTTATATCCCATGGGTGCTGTAAAATTTTGAGCAACAACAAACACAAGAAATATAAACTAAAAATCCATAAATTACCTCTAATTGTAGTGGGTAACCTGTTATGTATACCAATAAGTGTTTTTTTTGTGGGAAAATGTTTAAAATTGCATATGAATGCTTATTTTACCTCAGGCAAATGTCAGCCAGGCATGTTTCATAATTATATTGAATAAAATCCCCTCAGGTACCCTATGGTCTGAATGACCTGATTGGATCTCTTTAGGTATTCTGTAGACTAGCTGGGTTAGTTAAGGTTACCTAGCACAACTATAAAAATAACACTGGTGGAAATTGGCCAGAAGTCATGCAACATTTTTAAAAACAGCTTGTTAGTTTATTCAATGGCGCTCTATCATCAACTCAGGTTTAACATAGACAGCACTGATATTACCATTGAAGACCCCTGCTGAAGTGTGTAAGGGGAGAGAATAAGGATGTTAGTGTATGTTTTTTATTGATTTGCCATGAACATTTTCAGATTCCTTTCATTTATACCTTTATGTTTCTGTGTTTATTTTGTTTCTGCGGCATATGCATGAATGCGCTGTTACTTTCCTATTGAAAGTGAATGTGGCTGGTTTCAGAGCAGGTAAGTAAACAAACAGTGAAAGATGAGGTATCAATCCTGAGTAAGTTATATCCAGCTGGCTGTAAAACAGTCAGCAAGAACACAAGTAATATTGATAAGTATCAGCCCATCATTAAAATTCCAAAACTATTATTGAGCAGCAGTAGTGCATGGCCAACCAGTTGCTGAGTATATTTCTGCCATTGAACTTGGGTCTGTGCCATATTCAGTCTGTACCCCTAAAGCCAGATTTATTCATCTCAATTAATCTTTTATCTTTTTTTTCACTCCTTCAGTCTAGAACAAAAAATAAATAAATAAAAATAAATAATAACCACACATTTCAATTTGTGAAAAGGCAATCAGGTAACCATTGCTTTCATCACCCATATAACGAAATAACGTGCAATAAACAGGAAGCAATTTTTATGTAACATTATGTAACTACTATTTCTGAAAATTAATTGTGTCTTCAATTTTCTTATTCATTTTGAGTCTGCGATTATAAACTGATGGCCCATTAGGTAATAGACCTTTTGTCTAATTCACGTAATATGGAGAAAATGTCTTCCCATAACCCAAATGCACTTTTGCCAGAGAATAATTGTTCAAATTGCAGTGTATGACATAACCCACATGTTAATCAGTGTGCCTGAAGAATCCAATTTGAACTCCTTTCCCTTCAGACCCCATTTCCGTATTGATTTTAATTCTGAAATAGAGATGGAAAGTGCAACTTCAATGGGTTGGCTGTGATAAGGCTACAGCTTAATACAGTCCATAACCAAAGACAAAACTGGTGTGAATATATGTGATGTAAAGCAGTGTACTCCATTTGCAAAGATGATGCCATTGAATTTATTTTGAATTTAGTTCTCAATGAAACTGCACACTGTAACATAATTAAGCCCCAGAGAAGAGAAGAAAATATGTATTTTGTGTTTTTATGTGTATGTGTGTGTAGTGGGCTGTGTGTGTGAGTGCATGTGCCTAAACATGTATGCAGCTGTGTATAATCTGTGCAAGATGTATAGAAATGAACTGTTTTTACTGTCACTGTATCTTATCAGTTTGCAAATGAAGCTCTCTCAGAGGAAAAAAGAGGCTCAACTCCAGTCTCATTAGCTGAGGTGACACTGACATTGGACCTGTATGAATAGCCTCTATTGTCAGATGCCAAGCTGGTTTTAACAAAAACCATAACTTCTTTCAGATGCATTCACTCATTATTTTGTCTGGTCTGCTGAGACCGGGCTGAGATGAAGCTCTTTCTCCAACCACAAACACACACACACATACACACACACACACACACACACACACACAGGTGTTGTAGCTTTAAGAAGCAATGAACCACTCAGCAAAAGGGCTTCAATGTAAAGGCTGGTGTTTCATTAGTGACACACAAATAGTGGCGATAATTAGAAGAGAAAAAAAAAACACTTGAAAAACTAAGCAACAGAAAACTGGCATGCCTTAAGGCGCTACTGGCCCCAGTACTGGCACCACGACGTGTCCAACACCACACTCTATATCTCTCCCACAACCCTGGGCTACACCTAGCTCCTGAGAGAGTCTCCTAAAATGAAGGTTCCTTCCTCTGTATATAGAAGGTACATTCTCCTCCCCCCAGCACAAACCAAAGGGTTTTTTTTTTTTAAAAAAGCAAACCCAAACACTTAAACAAAAAGGAAACCCAAAATAATGAAATTAACAGAATTAAAATAAACAGAACTCATTTTCTATAAATCTCCCATACAATATAAACAACAGTACACATCACATTATATTTATACAGGACAGTAATTGTAATAGAGCAACAATTTAGCTGCACTCTTAGGAACCTATTCTTTCCATTACATGGAATAGTGGCTTCTCCTGAAATGTCTGTGCACAGTGGCCGCTCTCGCTATGTGCGTACCCTACATGGAACCAGCATTGCAGGTAAGGTGTTGTTGCTCCCACCAATACCTCCCTAAACGTACCCATAAAATAAATGTCAAACAAACAGTGTAACATACATTTTGACCACACATTGTACCGAAAAACCAACACAACTATCTTGAAATGGGAACAAACACAATGAACACAAAAAAGTGATACATATTTACAAACCAAACTCCACTCCATCTTTTACAAAACAGCTTTTTCATTTTTGAAAACATTACATTGATTGTGACATTCAATTCCACTTTAAATGAAAGTTTATTTATTCATGTATTTATTCTGCACCTTTATGAGAAGAGATACTGTGATACCCAATCCATTTCGTCTATAAACAACCAAGCATTATTCGGTGGGGATGCTCGGTGCTAAAGCCAGTTTGAGTTTATGGAGTTATCCATGTCTGTGATATTGTGTTTCTAGGTATCATGCAAAGTACAATTGTGTTGATTTACAAAACACAGTTTCAATGGATAGCGACACAGTATGAGTAAATTTAAGGCTCCTTGACAAGACCTTAATCAGACTGGAAATAGGCTTCAGTGCTTTTCAGATTAGATATACTGGTGAAAGTGTCCATTTCTATTTGTTGCAAGCATATGGCCAGCTTTGCAGTCTTGCCATGTGATGCTGCTGTTGAAAACACTGCTAATGGACCTCTTTGATGAAGCACGTCTTGCTAGCCACATCATATAAATAGACACCTCAATGTTACAGTATATCGAAAAAACTGAGAAATATATAACATAAGCAAGTCACTGTTTCATACATTCATATACGAGATAATCATTTAAGATGCCCTGCACAGTGAATTTATAGCCATAAGTGTAGACTGTTTATAAATTTAGTGGGGTGGGGAAGCAAAGGCATGCAATTACAGAAGCAAATCTTGGCTCCTGCAGCTTAGGCATTGTCAAAGATGAATCACATTACACTGGGGAAACTCTTCCCTTTTTTCCAACTTTAATTGAGTATGTAAATTAACACCTCAAACAGGAAGGTATTAATAAAAATATACCTTAAACTATAGATACTCATTGGTTCATTTTCAACATAAGTTCATTTTTATGTTGCATTGGCCCTCATCCAGCCATATATGCACACAAAAACAAAATAAATAAATAAATAAATAAATAAAAAACCAATGTTTACTTTCTGTAAAAATACAGGCAAAGTATTTACGGGATTTACAGAATCATCCTTGGTATGCTTCTACATTTATATCACTAAATGCGTTTACCATTTTGACTGGCAGTCATTTCTATGCAATGACAAGAGTGATTCTATATTGAAGGCTGTGCCAAATGAAGAGAACTGTGCTTAGTGGAGTGCAAAAAAGTTTGAATTAGAATTGCGGTTGAAGAGGAACATACAATGTGTCTTTTCTGTGTAATTCAAAGCTTTTGGTCATATATTGTCCACTTATATTCTTACTGTGTAAAAAAATCGGTGATAAACAAATGATTCAGCTGAGACTTCACACTGCAGTGGACCAGAGCGCAGTGGATTTTGGCAGCATAGCTAAGCATTGAAGGTGAGGTTATTAAACAGAAAAAATGGGACTGCACTCATTCTGCATCCTCACAAATGATTTACTGCCAAAAACATTTTCACTAGTTTGATTTAACGATCTGAACTGGGATTTCCATGATAGTTGGTAGGGGCACTTTTTTGGAGGCAATTCCACACCTAGCATTAAGTAGCAGGGAAGTTAGGACTCACCCTAATTCATTTCTGTCCTCCTTATTCTTCCCAGAGGGATCACACAGTCTCTATGCTTATACTTTTAGTTCAGCTGGTTATTTATACACAAACGGTCCATCCAGAGTGTTCTCTATTTATGCGCAGCTCCTGATCCCTAAAATGAAAATACCATTGAAGAAAAATTAAGGACTGGGGAAAAAAGAGGGTGCTTTGGTCCCTGTGGAAGAGGACAGGGTGTGTAGTACTTCAAAAAGTCTTTATGGCTCAGCATAAATTCTCCTTGAGCCGAATAAGCTATAAAACAGACATTGCATGGAACTATGCTGTATAAAAACCTGTACATCCTAAAACAAGGCTGAAGGCCTGTACATAATTTATACAAAGACAAATATAATTCCCTAAGGTTTGAAAATAGCTAACATTGCAGCACAAAGTGCCACAAAGTTCAAACGTCTCACTATCCCGCCATCATTGCTTTTGACTTTAACAGAGGTGAGAAGGGTCACATAAATAGGACAGCACCTGTACTATTTTCAATGCTACATATGCTATGCTAGCTGGATCTTAAAACCGGAGATGCAAAATCTTATATCCTTTCTTTTTTTTTTGAAAGCGTAATTGTCCAGTGAGGGAAAAAGTGCATTTAGTTATTTGGAAAAATCACCATTGGTAGCATTGACTGTAACTATGCTCTGCTAATATTTATTTTGAGCTTTATTTGACAAGCTTAAATTAACAGCGTCTTGACTCATGAGGGGATCAGTTTGCAGGGGGCGTTGTCATTAGCTGTCTTCAGCTGACCATGGCTATGAGGAAATGACAACATTAAGACAAAACTAGTCTCCTACCTCCAACAAAAGGTGGAGTGTCTGTCTTTCCAGGCCCATCAAGTTTCTGCCACATTACTGCCCCACATGCCACCCAACTGATGTAAGTGTGAAGAAAAGGCAACAATGTTGTTCATAAATTGTGTACCCTTCAGCATACAGGAACTGAGCACTCTTTTCCTTCTCACTCATGGCTTTTTTAGTTTCCTCCCCAAAGTAATAATACACATTTTGGGAGAAGTGGATGGGAGGGATTCTCAATAGATTTGTATGGAAATCCCCCATATTGATACAATGCTGTATTTTCTTGCATCAGGAAAAACAAGTATAGTAAACTGGGAAAAAAATCCTGAACTTGTAATCAATTCGGTTTGTAAAGTTTTTTCTCACTCCAAATCAGTCATCCCCATGCCTCTGTGGATTCATGATCTCCACAGATCTGTGTTTTCCACAGGTTATTAATTCAAGGCTGTTCTTGTCAAGACATATCAGTGGAACCCCCACGCCTTCCAGAATAAGATTCTTCCTTAAGGCTCAGGCAGATGGAAGACAACAAGTCACCATGCAAGCCAAAAATGAAAGCTGGGTGGAAAAAAGCAAAGATGGGACTTGTTGATGTTGTTTTGTCAAGGGGCTGAAGCCAGACGCCCAGGTGGGGTTTGGGCATTGTGATGCCGCGACTGTGTGTTGCACATTTCAAAGATTCCTATTCCATCACAGTATTAGCATTCATGCACCGATTGCGATGCATGCCTAAAACCTGCAAAGGTAACGGGGTAGAATTTTAAATGAAAGAATTGCCGCAAGATCAAATTACAGCACCTGCCTTCTCCCGCAAGAATGACTTTTCCTGGCCCTCCAGCAGACACCATGATTCTAATTAATAGCTCTGTCAGGAGTTGGGGAACTTCATTCACCTGGTAAGCCGCAAGTCTGGAGACACATGCTGTGTTTGTAATACAGCTGTGGGAAGGGACATTATTGCTCAACCTGAGGAAAGCTAAGCTCTCTGTAATGCCACACAAAAAATGCCAGACTACTGCTCCCTTTTTTATTCTTTCATTTTTTCTGTGGTATCTGTTGCTTTTTGTCACGAGTTTAAGCATTTTGTAATAAAAGTGTATGTGCGTGTGTGTGTGTGTGTGTGTGTGTGTGTGTGTGTGTGTGTGTGTGTGTGTGTGTGTGTGTGAGTGTAAGGGCGTGTGCATGTGTGTGTGCGGATGTATGGGTTGAAATTTGACTTTGAGATAATTACAGGTTTAGGTAAATCTACAGTATTTGTCATGTCAGCATTTAGTGGAGTTAAGTGTATGATTCCACAGGATAGCACATTA
The DNA here is from genome assembly GCA_022829145.1 of Albula goreensis. Lineage (NCBI taxonomy): Eukaryota > Metazoa > Chordata > Actinopteri > Albuliformes > Albulidae > Albula > Albula goreensis. Next base: position 9,063,016 of record CM040741.1, on the reverse strand, counting down.
TTTGTAGATCCACCCAGAGAAGGAGGGATGCTCAGCTGGTGGGTCTGTTCCTCGTCGCACGTCATGAGCTCCCATGCAGCTCATTCAGATACCAACAGTCCGTCTGTGCATGCCATGGGTCAAATGTGCTTATATGGTGGAAACAGGAGTGAAAAGAAGGAGTAACTTGACATCGTAGTTATCGAAGGAGAGTACTTCTCGTCTGTGCTGTCTTTAATTGACAGTGGAGGTTACTGAAATGTACATGAACATGCAAATTGGAATTCAGAATTGTATGTAAAGTGCAAGAGAAAATAAGCACACTCTGGTAGATATTCTTGCAGTGATCTCCAACAGCTTGGCACAGGCAGGGTTCTGGCAAGAGAACAATTGGCAAGTAAAAAGTCTTTGCAATTTGATCCACCTTGATGCAGGGAAGGTGAAAAATCAACAAACTCAGTCTGATAAAAACAGAAATGTAAGAACAAACTCTGAGATTATAAAGTGTATCCGGATAGAAATTCAGGGCAATATGACATATTCTGATTGTATGGGATGTATGTATGTATGTATGTATGTATGTATGTATGCATGTATGCATGTATGTATGTATGTAAGTTAATCTTTTCTTGAGTAGGAGCCAGTTGTTGAGAGATGAGAGAATAATCAATTCCCATGCATGGTCATGTTGTTCTGTTCATAAACTGGAGGATGAGAGTGTTTGCACAGGGAGATATGCCATGTTCATACTGACCTCTGTGGAGCAGAGAGCTCTCTGCTCCCTGGGGTAAAGGCCATCTATATTCTGGGCACTTGGTCTAGTGTAGCCATGCTAGTGTGTTTCTGTTGGCATGCAGGTGAAGGTGTGTGTGTCTGTGTGTGTGTGTGTGTGTGTGTGTGTGTGTGTGTGTGTGTGTCTGTGTGTGTGTGTGTGTGTGTGTCGTGTGTGTGTGTGTGTGTGTGTGTGTGTGTGTGTGAATGTAAAGAAAAACATCTTAACTATCATTCAGCAATAAATACACTATTAAAACTGAGTTGCATATGCTGTAGATTTATTTATACGTTAACATGAAAAACTGCAGATATTTGTACCCAGATCTGGGGTCTGGCACTGTTCTCTGGTAGCTCTGTTGTTTATGATGGAAAAAAAGGAAAGAAAAAAACCTGACATTTCCCACAAAAACAAGAATTGCTACTGACAGACATCATGTTTATGATCAGTGTAAAGACTGTTAAACTGTATACATGACTAAAATAAAGATCATGGATGGGGGTGGGTAAAAACAAAACAAAAAAAAAATAAAAAACATGGATTGAGTGCCGTATTGATTGTTTGGTAAATATTTGTGAATAGCAAGCTGAAAAGCAGTTAAGATGTTGTCATTTTGGGTGAGGATTTGGTTCCCAGACTTCCATTATCTCTTTCATATTAAATCTAGGCACCGACCCTGCTGTTCCCCTGGGATGTAAATAACTCATATGTAATGTATTAGCAATCAGTTTGCAAAATAATGCTTATCTGTAACAGCACCAATGATGAATGCTGGCATTTCATTATAGGCTAAAGCTTTCGACATCATCTTCAATTGTTAAGCATTGCTTTCTGCCAATAATATGTGCATTTTATTTTATTCTACATGCACTCACACGAACACACACAAACACACACACACACACACATGCATGCATGCACACACACGCGCACACACACACACACACACACACAAATAACACATTTGAGCACTTTGTAAAAACTGACATTCCCATCAAAGTAAATGGTTTGTAGGAGAAGATTATGGCTGAGAAGCATGTAAATTACAGATACTAAAGGAATAAATGAGTTTATTATGACATATTTTAGTGTATTATAGATGGGATTCTCCCTCCTTTTGGAATCTTATTACAAGGCTGAATGGAAATCTAACAATAAATTACAGAAAGTTTGATTTGGCATAGACCATCAGTCTGAGTGGAAACTATTGAACTGAAATTTTTGATAAAACTTGCCTCCCTGTAAAAAGGTGAAATTGGCTTTTTGTATCTCAGCATGAAGGGATGTGAGTGTCTTTTTGCAGCCATGGATAATCGATCCCTGTGTTGCAACAGAAATCAGGCAAAATGATTCAGGACAGTTACTCCTTAAAACACAGAGTACACATTTTAAATCACCAGCTCTTTTCTTTGCCAAAGAGAAGCACAGATATCATTGGAAACAACAAAACAAAGTCTGTGTTACATAACCAAAAGTCATATATGACCCAATTAATATTAACCCTGGCTGAATAACAGTGATGACACTTCTATTATCTCAATTTTCACTCAGATTGGTAAAAAAGAAAAAAAAAATAATTGTGACTACCATGCTGAGGCAAGATGAGAAATGATCAAAGAAAAGAAGCAGGGGATACCACAAAAATGTAACACTGTGTGTAATGGCAGTGTTCTAATGAGTGTACTCTTAATGAGTGCCAGGAGGAAATCGATAGATACCCCCAAATGTTTGTCATTAATGAATGAGAAGATACTCAAACCCACGGGACCTGTGCTAAATAACTGTTCTCTGTTGAGCAGAGGACAGCATGAGAGAATGTGTGTGTCAGCATGTGTACATGTGTGCGTTCTTTCATGCAGCTCTCTGTGACAGGCCTGATACAACACAGAAGTCCATCGTTATTGAAGAAAAGCGGAATTATGCATGCTTTTGAGAATTATACCATCTATGGGGAATACCAACAGTGAGATGCAGGAGTGTGGACTAGTAATTCGCCCACAATACAAAAAAGCCAATACTTACTACATTTTATTCTCATAAGCAATTATGATCCATGCTATTCACAATTTCTCAGTTTCATGTATTTTCCCCAGTGCAATAAAGTATTGAGTGCTGGTTGTACGGAATTCCAGACAGAGTCCTTGAAGCTTGTCCACTGTTCAACATTCATTTCACATACAAATGGAGAATATAATTGTTATATATTGATATGTTAAGTCAGTGTAATGTGGATAGACTTACAATACAATTAACCAATGGTTCTAAAAATTGTGGCTGGCTGGCTATAAAGTGTGCTATTTTGTTTTCACTTCATAAAAAAAAGTGTGGATATTCCCATGGAAAAAACTGAGGAAAACCTCTTTCTCAGTCAGTTTGGCTAGAACATGCTTGATATAAGTTATAACACAAGATATTTTGAAGGGACAAACCTTCTGACTTGGATGTCATATTTCCGTGAGTTTGAAAGAGCTGTGCTCTATAATCTGAAGTGGAACTGATTGAGGTTGGCCAAATAATCTGCCAATTTTCTCTACAAGAATGCAATGCCATCAAAAAAGTCCCTCGCCCCCTCATCCCCATGAGCTGCTGCAAGAGGAACAGATCCATATCCCTGCAGTCAGACGTTTCTCTCTCTCTCTCCCCCTCTCTCTCTTTCTCTCTCCCTCTCTCTCTCTTCTCTCTCTCTCTCTCTCTCTCTCTCTCTCTCTCTCTCTCTCTCTCTCTCTCTCTCTCTCTCCTCTCTCTCTCTCTCTCTCTAACAAAGTCAAGTTATGACCTCCGGACAGAATTTTACTCTCTACTACTGCTACTCTAGTTGTTTCCAAAACATTGCAGCCAAACGATATGAGCCATACTTGCTGTGTACTCAGTCTCAACCTCTTCAACAAATACTTTTCTGTATAAAATGAGTAAAGGCGATAAGTATTGCATGTGTAAAAGGACATGCAATAAACAGACCTCTCATAGACTATTCAATTTAAATTGATTTCACATGGTTTTCCATGACCTTAAGATCGAGGATTCACTATGTGAGGAGTTGATCTCGTGGGATTCTTTCAGTGTAACCTTGGAGCTGTGACCTCCGCCATGAGAAAAGCTAGATCAACAAAACTCTTTATTCTATGATTTACAAGAGGCTATCAAAGGTTTAGGTTGTAATAGGTTGGAACAACAGACAGACGAGTAAACTGTAGTACTATATTGGTATCATAGTGCATAGCTATTGGTATCAGTAATGGCCAGAAAGTAAGAACCATATGATGTTTGCACCACAGCTGGAAATGCAATGCAAGTAAAAAAAAAACAATATTGTGTAAGGTTGTCTTGTTGATAGGGCTCTGGAGAAAATCAACATAGCTTCCTTACCCCGGTCCCATTGTGTACGGATACAATCACATGTATCAGGAACATTTCTGCAATATTTCACACAGAAAAAAACACGCACGGACGCACATACACACACACACACACACACACACACACACACGTGAATGGTTATGATAGTTAGCCCTAATGTACTGATTAGCACAGAGTTTTAACCTGCACTGGAGCCCGGCTCCACAGTGGCTGGCAGGTTAAAGCAAAATGCCTTGAAATGCTATGCTCTCACAGATACAGTGAGTAATCCCATCTTTACATTAATTCTGATGAAAGGTTATTTCTAGTTCATTTGAGCGAAAGGTGACTCAGGTGAGATTTTATTATTTTGTTCTCAAAAGGGATGCCTACAAGGAGGGCATTTGCGTGTGGGTGTGCGTTTAACTGAGCATCTTTTTCCTCCCCTAAGTCCTTAGCTCCTGTTATCATGCTGACAGTTGACTGGGTCTGTGGATGCAGGCAGAGGGAAATGAACCTTTCTGAGCAGGCTGAATATTCATCTTCATTAGAGCGTCGCCACCTCACTGCGCTCCATCGCCGATCCCTGTTAGCGCTGAGCAGGCTCGCAGAGGGCACAAACCGGGGGGTCCCGAGGAGTGGGAGGAGGGCCGGGCGGGAGGAGGAGGGGTTGTGTTACGGGAGCAGAGGTGGGTTGTGGGGGGGGGGGTTTGGGGTTGGGATGGGGGAAGATGGTCTGGGAAAGAATATGAAGATGAATTGCATTGTCCGTTTTATTATTGGTTAGCTGGCTGTTGGCTTGTAAACATCGAGGTGTGAGGTCACAGAAGGGCCAGGGAAGAGGGAGATGGGGCCTGGATAGAAATATGGGGCGGGGGAGGGGGATGGGCACAGAGAGGGAGGAGCCATTCACACACGATGTGGTTGACAGGGTGACTCACTGAAGCCAAGTGAAACAGTGGACAGAAAGTAAATATATATGAATATATTTACAAACATAGATGCAGATACTCACTGGAATGAAGCATATTTTGATAAATATATTTCTCTTGACTTCTAGAGAAATAAAATGTAACTAAAGAAAAAGTCCAGTTTCACCAGACATCCTGGAGATGTTAAAAAAATAATAAATGTTGGGGGGTGGGGGTTGCTGTCAGTGGTTTATCTAGTTACAGCACTTCCGTGCCTCATTGTCTGGTAGAGAATGCTCTGGTCGATAGAGCACCTGCAGGCTGTCTCTGCTGGCTGATCAAGGTGTTTGGCTTTCAGGGGCAAATGGCTGTGCGGCTTGGCTGGATTTCTAAGTTTGCCCCATGTCTAATTTGCTCAGGATTTTTTAAGCCACAGGATGGGTTTACACTTACATTTGAGCTGGGTGTATCAAGAAGATGGTTGGAAAAAGAAATTCTAAATATAAACCAAAAAACATCCTTTGATGACATAGGTTTACAGAGCATACTTCCTCTATGATAAACTTGGTGCACATTTACAGAATCAATTGTAAGTGAAGGGGGTAGCTTTGTGTTGTAAAATGTCCATCATAGCATCCAATACTAGCTTTGCCAGATCATCCTTTAACTAAGTCATAATCCTCAGCATGAATGAGGGATGCGCATTTTTGCTCATAAATTCCAACATGTAAATAAAGTAAATCACAAACATTATGTCCTGTTATTTGCTTACTGTTGAAAAGCCACAGGACCATTCCTGAAATACAGAATTAAGTATTAGTCTCCCAGCCTCCATGCTGTGTGGTTCTGCTGGTACCACTGGCTTGTTTCCGTGATTGTTTACAGCTTTAATTGTGTGCTGTGACATCTGGTTCCCAGTCAGTTTCCTTGGACAGACTCCCTTGGTTCACAGCCTGGGATGATTAGACACCTGCACCTGGGAACAGTGAGAGATGGCTGAGAGGCGGAGCCAAGCCAGTCAGGAGACAGAGAGCTCCAGCAAAGCAGCTACTACACAGGGGAGGGACTCACAGCACACTCTCACTGTACCTCCGCAGTCCATTAAAATAATATTGTTATATGTCATTTTGCAACATCTCTGTAATGTATCTTATAATGTTTATATAAATATATTGCAAAGGTGTGTGGTATTGGTTTAGTTTTGCAGTGTTATTTTGCATATAATACATATGCTTTTCTATATGACATTGAATATTGTTGTGAATCTGGAGAGATATGCCTCTGATTGCATTGGTAAAGATACAGGGTGCTACCTCTACTGATAGTTTCTTTGCATTGTTTTCAAACCTTACGTTGTCTATAGAGGGTGGCAAGACTCTGATTCAATGGATTCAGTGCCTTGGCATTCATGTCCTGAAATTCACCCGAAACCCAGTTAAATAAATGGGACACAAAATGAGTGTCATTGCTAAGGATTAATTCTATTCAGTATGGATGAAGAAAATTCATGTGGAGCTGGTAATATAAAATCTGAATCAGTTACTTTAAAAAAATCACTGTGGAAAATGTATAGCTTTTAAAGTCCATCATTGTTCACTTTTATATCAAAGCTACTGCACAAATGCAATGTGCAAAAGGGGCTAACTGTTTTTCAAAGTCATTTAATAGCTTAGTTGGAATATAATGGTGTGGCCCAATTAGCTGCCCCGCGTCTAATTTATCAGTAACTACTGAGACTGCATGATCCAGGGAATTTCAGCACAAATCACTTGTGGATTGTGTTCTTCTATTGACTGCTCCAGGATACCAGAGAGGCAAAATTAGCTGTCACTGGACCAATTTATCACATCACAACGGAACGCGGGCCAGTACCAGAGATCAATTGTGAGTCATGTTTGTCTTTTGGTGGTTACTGTTGGTTTGGCCAGAATGAAATTAAATGAATGTCTATAAATGTGATTGTTATTATTTTGTAAGGAAAGTGTCATACATGAGAATGCAAACTATACTACATATCAGCTAAACCACATATCAGTGTCACCAGCTGGTTGGTTTGGTATTAGTAGTACACAAGCAAGAGAAAGAGAGATGCCATTTTGCAGGACTGCATTAATTGAGTAGAGCAGGCTTTTTGTTTCTTCTCTTTGGTAAGTAAGTAACCAGTGTGAGCACCGACATAATGCACACTGAATCTACCTATAATATTTCAGTTTTTCATAAGGCTGCACACCATTCTTTCTTTTTAAGATGGATAAATTTGTAAAAATGTAATTTTTATTGTGCATAGACATGCTAAGGTTTGCTGTGAACTGAGTGCCTTTTATGATATGAAATAAATGTCCATTATTTTTTATTTTATTTTTTTGTTGTTGTTACATTGTCTATATTTACAACTAGTAAGAAAATGCTAATGGGGGCATTAAAATGGTTTTAGTACAGTGTGTTTACCAGAGTTTTGGTGGTGTGGCAGTGAAGATGAAGGGGGCAGGACTGCAATTGAATGGAATCTCAGTAATGATTCAGCTTTTTTTCAAATTGTGCTTTCATAGTCCAGAGAAGATCTAGCTGTTTTTCACCGGTTTCAAAATGGTGAATTGAAAAGGGCTCACCTGTACCAGAGGGCCTCCCTCAGATCAATAGTATTCTGTTATGTCCGCTTGCCAAATTTCAATTAAAAGAATGAAATGAAAATAGTGAATTTACTTCCCATACACAAGCCTTTGCATTCATGTCCTAACAAGTCAGTGACTGTGTCCAACTTCACTTTAGGCCGTTCACAGAAGGGGGCTTGTTATGAATAGATTTAATTTATGACTAGTAGACATTACTGTAGTACTGACAACATCACATACAGAAGTCTAATATTATAATAAAGCTTGATTTTAAGACCCTCATCGAGAATCAACAATGATCCACTGAGGTAAACAGCATTGCACCCATTGACAGGTTAGCACACTGAAATTATGAATGACTGTTTTTAAAAGCAAATAACCCCAAATCCATTGGCTATTAATTTGTCATCAGCATTGAATCCTCTATATAGATAAATCTTGAGTTTCCAAAAATATTTTTTGAAGAAAATACTTTGCTTACACTATTTTACAATCTATGACCAGACCACATGCTAGATAGCAAGTAATGACTTATTGGTTTGATTTCCATGTCAACTAGTGGTAGAATGTGTTTATTTCTCTCACAGCTCTGTTCATTGAGCTTGGAAAATCAACCTACAATCCACCAAATGATCTGTCAACTATACATTTACCCTAAAAATCAAATTCAACTGCTTTTACAGTTCCCCTTCGGTTCCCTCCGCTCTCAACAAAACAACAACAGAAACAACAAATGCTATTTAGCTAGACATGCTAAATAAGGTCTTTCAAACTTCATAATATATTGTTGACACCATTTATGGAAATCAAGGCTAGCCATGTACATTCAAAGTTTCCAAACATGATTCATTATGTCCTTTTTTTGTCACTCAAATATCAATCAGCTTGTGGTAATTGAGACGAAGGAGAATCATCGTAAACATGAATAAGGGTACAAAGTTGACAGAGCACCATTTTCACATCCGTGCATATGTTGGATTATTTCATTTGGTTGCATCAGATGTAGCTTGGAATGTACGGATCAAAAGCAGAACCAGCTGTGGGATCATTGATTGAAAAACATTTTAGGGAAGTATTTTAACTAGTAATTTATGAGATATGCTAGATTTTTGGTGGTACAATTCACCTTGATGAACAGTTCAACATGCCCAGTTGATGCCAAAGAATCAATTAATGAGTTTTACCTATGGTTCACAATCCCCAGGGTAAGTATCAAACCGCATGAAGACCCTGTCCTCTGTATAAGGTGATGTCCCTTTCGGCTCTTTTGGCAAAAATAGCCTGCAACGGACAGCATAAAATTGATTTACCTGTGATGTTGAGCCCAGCTATGCATGAAATCTGTAAGTATACACAGGAGGACATCTTGGAGAAACATCTGAAAAGAAACAGGGAATGTGTGTGTATCTGGGTATGACTCAAAGACCTAAATCTCCATGTAGCAAAAACAAGAACGGCATTGCATCCCTCAGAGTTCGCTGAGCTGCTGTCAGGCGGACATTGAAGGACTGATGAAGAAAAATGGAAAACCCTCATCCACAGATACATTTTTCTTAGAAAGGGAAAATGTATTGTTGAAGTGTCCTACGACCGTGTGTAATAGAAAATTAAAATTGTTTCTTGAAATAAGTTAATGGTTTTTAGAAACCATTTAAGCATAACAGACCTATGTTAAATAAATCCCTACATTCATACATACATACATACATACATACATAAATTAACCTTAACCTTAGTGGCCTGCAGTTGCAGAACCTAAAATAATCAGTTCCTGTTAAAAACCCCACAATTATCACAGAGTAAAGGGTGTGGGGCATGATGTATCTGCAGAACCATGAGACACCGATGAGCAGCAACAGGAAGCCTTTGGTTGTATTATTTCACAGGTCATTTTACACCACATGGAGGAGCTGGCAATCTCGACACGCTAACAACCATCCATGATTGCCAGTATATGGTTCACTCTACCTGTGGCAATTGCTGTCTGAAGTGTGCAGTTGTGTCTTTCACATGAACAGAAAATGGTGGCACCATTGCAAAACATAACAGGGCTACACACAGTCTGCACATGTGTATGTTTCACCTATCATGAATGATGAAATATTCCCAGTGTACACATCCTGTATCTGGTTTCATTTTGAATAAAAACATGTTTCAGTTGTTCCTGTCCTGGGACTATGGGACTATAGAAGTAGTACATACAACATGTTTTTCATTTTCTAGTGTGCATGCATCCATATAGAATCAAATTTTCCATGCCCAAAAATGAGAGTGAATGTGATATAAATTCATTATGAATAGACATCCATTGACCAAAAAAAAAAAAAAAAAAAGCTAAAAAAGATCCACTCTTTGTAAACTTGCATATTGTGCAATTAACTCAAGAAAGTTATTTTTTTCATTTTCTTTTTATTTTAAAAAAGATATGCTAGAGCAGGTTTTGCTGGCTGGAAACATTTATTTATGAATTTTCATGAACAACCATATTTGGTTGGTTACTCTGGTGTATGATAAAATATTTCTTGTGTGCATCACCATCTTTTATGTGTATGAGAAAACTGGAATCAAATCCATAATGAAGTTACCATTAATGAAAAAGGTAAAAATGAAGCAAGGTTAGGCTGTTCTTACATTAAGACATGGAGGAAAACACCACTTTAGATTTATGCATGTCTCAAAATGATTTAACAAATGAATAAATCAGAGAAGTGGGAAAAACACAAATATATCCTGGCAACATGATGGCTCAGTCTAACATGAATCATGCGACATCGCCATAACATGTCCAGTGACAATGTATTTTTAAAGAGGTCTGCATTTTTCATGTGCCTCAGTTCTTTATGAGTTAGTAAGTGCGTTTAATACAAGCGGGTGAGACAGTAAAACCTTCACTCCAGCATTCCAGACTGTACTACAGCTGGCAGTGGATATGTTTCACCATCAATAATTATTGAAGAATTTGCCCCCAAATGACCACTTTAACAGCTTCTTACACTTGTCAGCTATGATTACCACAATACCATTGTGAGCCTAAGTGTTACAGGCCAATAAATCAACACAACATGGAGCTACGCCTGCTTTAATGGTAATGTTCGCCTCAGAGAGTGTGTGTGCGTGGTCAGGCTGACATTCAGAGCAGTCCCTGTCAAGTGGAAATATTGCCTTTTGGCGTTCGATAAATTCATTCTGGGTTCTGTAGGGCATCCTCATGTGTGTGGCCTCTGACAATCAAATCACAAGCCACTGATGATCCGCCATGTTACTATTGACGCTTTCCAAAAGCGAACGCTGTATATACTTTTGCTGCAGCCTTTTTTTTATTTCCTCTTAGACTGACATGCATATTTCACATTGCTTGAACATAATAGAATTTGTCAGCTCTACTGGGTTGGAGTCACTTTAACTGTTCTTGAGCCCTTAGGCTCTGCTCCACCAAAATCATTTGGACGACAATAATATTTTGGCTCACCAGGCTGCTGGACAGAATTTGTTTCATGGCTTCGTAGGTATGAACTTGGAAGAGATGCCAGGATTAATTTATTGACCACATGAAAAGTGACTTTGTCCCCAGGACCTTTATTAATGCAGGGATGAGCAATGGAGACAGCAAAAGGAGCTTCTACTGGTGCGATTTAGATGACAAAAAAAGGACGCAGTGAAAATTTCATCATCTTGTCCCGAACGTGTTTGCAAATTCACTTTTACTGTACGTGGAACCCAATAAATCACGTTGTGAATTTCTGGCTTCACTGGTGCGAGATGCGCAGCTTTGTCTCATCACTGTTACATGCGTCAGAAATGATCAAATAAAAGCAGTGAGGAGTGGCCCAGAACCAAACAAATGTCAGCTGTGTGTCTCCAAATAATGCGGTGTGAAAGTGATACTTGTGTTCCCGCCAATAACCCACAACTGCGAAATGTCATACCTGCCAACGCCTCTCCTGCATGGTCCTGGATTTTTTTAAACATAAGGATTTTAAATCTCCAGAAAGCAAAAGAAAATGTAATGAAGCATAAATTATTGCTGTTAGATATGTAATGCTCAATCAGCACAGGCCACATTGGAGTGTGTCCCATCGGCGTCTCACAGTCCGGTGCTGCTTCGCTTACTTTATTCATTTACTAAGATTAATGAAAATTAGAATATTTTAGTTCACAGAGATTAATTGCGTCCCTTTACTTTACCCACAGCAGAACTGTTCACGCCATAATCCTGATGGCGATTTTGTCAACAAGTACATGGAAAATTAATAGACTTTCAACAGGCGAACTCTTCAGAGAGTGCCTCTCACATGAGCATCAGGAAGCAAAATGACTACAGCTGGTATATTTTAGCTAAGAGACATTCATTTAGTTCCCAGCTTCCTTATGTTTGTCCCCCGATTCCTTGTGGCATTTTTTTAGATGATGTCCCAAATGCTTGGCTTTGTGAAAAAGACACATATGTTTCTTTAAAAAAAATAGTAAATGAATTTCAATGGTGCAGGTATAGCAGGTCTTCACAAATCAGTCTTGTTAAGGCCATATAAACAGTGCATGCAGGTCCAAGTAAATCATTTTCAAATGCCTATTAAAGGGGGCTCTTCTTATGTATCAGTCCAGATCAGCCATTATATATGCAGACTCAGTATGTGCCAAATGCAATAATGATTGTTTTCTTGTAGTCATAGATGACTTTCAGAAACCAAGTATAAGCACAAATTGCCACTGCCAAAGCTAATAATCACATTCATAGTTTTTCATGTAGAGATGATTTCATGATAATAATTCAATATTTTACATTTCAATGAGCTTTCATAATTTGCCAGGAAAGTGAATGAAACTGTTCACCCAAATATGGCTCTTTGTTGGGTATTTTTTAAGGTCTCGAGAACTGTGTTTACAGTTTAGCATGTTGGCTTAACATGTGATTCCTAAGCCACAGAAAGCCCATTCTTTTAATTAGTATATGCATACTCTACGTTTGTTTTTAGTCTTGAACATAAAATGGTGCTATTGAACATTTGAACTTATAATAGTGGCTTTTCTTTTACTACTCACTTCAAATGCAAGGTAAGTGATTTTGAAGGACCTCAGGGACATGTTTAATTCAAATAGAGAACATGGTATAATCATGATGTAATTAGTACATATCAGTCAATGCAATAGCATATGCCAAAATCTCTATTAGGACATGGATACACAAGAAGCATGTTCATTTGTCTTGTATGAGTCTAATTATTGTAGAAAATTAATTCCAAGGCTTTTCATTGACTTAATGTATCTGTAAACAATTCTGCTTCTTTCTTTCAAGCTTACAGACTCTTGCTCTTATGTTCCTTTCATCATGGCAAAATTGAACTTCCTTGAAATCTTGCAGAGGGACCAATAGTTTCAAAAGAGCTTTGCAACCTGGAAAATCATAGATGTGCGTTCATTTGAATGTCAGTCAAGAGAAACTGATGTTTATCACCAAATTGATAATACAAGGTTTAAAGTAATGAAGGACTTATGGTTTAACTGTAACAGCACACCATTAAGATTATCTGAGCCTGACGAAAAGCTTGTTCATTCTAATTTCATGTTGGAACAGAGTTATTATATTGTAATACTCACAGGAACAAGTTTGTAGATGGTGCAATTAAATTTTCAGAACAAAACATTGTTGGCTCGGTGGTGGACTCCCCCAGGACCGAAGGGCTCCTTCACATTCGCTCAAGAGAAAGGCGGGGGGACATATTTTCTAATGACTTCTCTAATAATCTTGTGGGGTGTCTGCCATATACACCGATTATTAATTAGTGGAGAAAAACCTCCGCAGAGACTTTCCTTAGTGAAAATGCAAGCTGTTTAATTCCCTAGGCTGCCCGGCCAGGGAAAAGCTTGCTAAACTCATCTTTAAGTACAGGACTTGCTCTCTGCGCTAGAGCATGAAATACCAGCTGAGGGGTTTTGGGGAGGTATTGATCCCTGGGTGGCCATTATAGTGGATTCCTTTTCCAAATGGCTGCATTGCTGAGCTATATTGGTTCTCCCTCCTTCATTCTGACAATGGTTCCATGCTGATCAGTTTTCCATTTTTTTCCATTCTATGAAGCCCGCACTAATGGCACAAAAATGGATGTTGAGAATCAGCCATATCCCTCCCATGCTTAAATCATGCAACCTAATCACACATAGAGTGCCCTTATCAGTGCCTCTGTTCTTTCACATGTCTGAGAGAAGGGTTATAAACCATAGTAACAGTCCATCCAATTTCCCATTTCTGTGATCATTATTTCCTTCAAAGGAGACATTGGCAATAATGTCCAGTTAACAGAATATGAAAATCCAGAAGTGAGGAATCAGAATGGATGTAAAAGTTTTTGAAACTTTTGAAAGTAGGTTGGTTCAAAAACAAAGAGCATCTCAGCTGAAGGGAAATCAATATGGCACTTCATGGTGCTTCATCTCCACCTCACAAAGTGGCTCTCTATCCGGAAACCAGGACACCAAACTAAACTATGGGATACCACAATGCCAAACTTAACATCAGATCCTGGATACAATTCAAATTCTGGTGGGGGAAATGAAAAATGTAGTTCCTGTGCTGTTATTGCTGCAACATTGCTGAGGCCAATACAGGTAAGCATTCAGAGGGCAATTTGTCAAGATCACCATGTCCCAGAGCACATTTTCACTCATCAGACCTGAATGAAACTGAGCATTTATTGTATATTATGGAACAGTAGAAATTGACACTTCCATCAACTCAATGCATGAGATAATTGACATTGTCATAGGGGTGAGATGCCGTACTGACTTCACATGGCAATGGCGTTCCAGTGACTTTTCTCTGACTTTACTTTTATGTGCTTCACAACCTTTATGATTTGGAAAGAATATATTGTATTGCTTACTTTTTTTTAAAATTGTAAAGTATATCATATTTCTAAATTATTTAGCCACTAATTAGCTACTAAATCAATTGTTGATGCTGATAAAAATGTAAAGTAAAAATTTTACAGATAAAAATGTAAATGATTTGCCAAATATGTGTTGATTCCAAACCACTGTAAATGTGCATTATAAACCAATGAATATATATATTAACTCATATATGCATCAGTGCCCCCGCCCCCCACACCCCAACTGGCAAACGACCTCCAATGCCAATCACATGGAAGGAATATGGAGTCAACTTGTCCTTGTTCAGTTCATAAACCAATGGGGTATTTGGGCAACAAATGGAAGTCCGTTGAGAGTGATGAGCTGATTAGTTTAATGGACTTTCCCTCTTTTTCTCCCCGGTGAGGCTGAGCCAACTCCTGCTTTGCAAATGGAACCTCTGCCCATAGTGAGGCTGAAATTTAAACTCCCGGATGTGGTATGCACACTTACTCAACATGCAAGTGACTTCACATCATGGCCACTGCAAAGAGAATTTTGTTTTCAGACACCCCAATATTTTGAAGATGCCCTAAGCTGTGGGAGAGGAGTCTCGTCAGGTCAATACCATTTTGAAAGGAGTAGAGGTTCTCCTAAAATGAGTAGGTGGTACCTACTCCCATAGAAATACAGTGCATATTGTATAGTTTTGCTACATTTTCTCTATGTCTGGCTAATGGGCTGCACTTAAAAACAGCCGAAGATCATAACACATTTCATACAGAGCATACTAGAGAGACACTTTCCTGTGGACATCACATGCCCTCTCATAACCCAGTTTTGCAAAACATCTTTGATGACTTTCTTATTGAACTCGCTTTTGTTAACAAATTGTTAAATCAATTAAAATGAACTGACTTTTGCCAGGAAGCTCTGAAAAGCAGTTAACATATCTTTTTTTTTTTAACTAGAATGTAAACATTTGTTTTGTTTTTGTCACAATAGATTGTTGTTGACAGAATTATTTTTCATCACAAAGTGACAGTTATAAGCTACTTGCTGATACTGTTGGTATAAATCAAAGATGGTGGTATAAATCAAGCATGCATTGCATGGATTATGGTGAAATTAATCATGTTTATAACCATTATAAACATTATAAAATGAATTAGGCAAACCAGAATATGTAGCAGAGTTCCCAGTATGATTGTGATTATGCAGGCATTACATGAAATACATTTTTTAAAAATCATAATATCAGTATACATGTCATATTTAACCATGTGTATTTGATGAGAAAACTACTGAATATGCAAATAATAATGAACAAAATAGCCCCCATAAAGGATTCTCTGATATTTTACTGCAAACAGTTTTTTACTGTTTTTCAGACTATTGTTTCATTGGTTTATTAATATAATTTTAATAACAGTTTCTCTCATAAATGATCATCTAGCGGATTTGCTGACAACCTGTGAAATGCACCTTGAATAAATAAATATTTATTGCCAACACAAAATCCATTCAAAATCAATGTTTATAATTATGTTTATCGCTTCCCATGGTTCTTTGTACTGAACAAATTGACCATGTCCTTCAGCTTTTCTATTTTAACCTTACTCATTGTTCTTTTACAAGGGACCCCAATCTCGACAAAGATTGCATTTACATAAAAGAGCCAAGTTAAATACACAAAGCATGCACATGTATTATGTGTTCAATGCATAATTCCTTTTTTCAGTTTGTCAAGCTACTCATATCAAAATAGCATCAAACATTTCACCAACGTTAAAATCAGCAGCAGTATTCCAGCAAATGATGCCCACATTTACGTACCTTCATCCAGGTAGGCCGGTCCTACAATTTTCTCTTCTCATCTCTCATGTGGCTTCTTCATGCATTGTGCGACTTCAAAGAGGTGCATTATGGGACTTTGCTCCTGCTAAAAATATAGAAAAAATAGTGTGAGAGGTGCTGAGGGAGACTAATATATCAAGTTAATCCCAGTCTGGGCTTTCATTGTGTCTGAGTTTTGAGTATTTACATGAGGTTAGGAGTTAATATTTGTAAGGACTGCATCTGTGGTATTATATTCTTTTCTGCAGTACACCCTGAGAGGTGACAGACTCCATGAGCTGTAAAGGTATGAGGTATCCCCACCAACTTGTAAATTGATTTTCTTTTTTAAATGCATTTTATGAGAATGTTGGGTCGGTGTGCTGAACTTTTTGTTTTTCATTTCACTCTAAATAATTCATGTTCACACAATTCCAAAATTACTTTTTTTTTTTTAATGAAAACAGAACTACTGAAATGCACCTCATTTACTCTCGGCTTAATTAACTAAATATTACAGTCATGAATAGCACCTCTGCATTGCACATTGGCAGAATGGGAGCTGTTAAGCTGGTAAATAAAACCATAGATGAAGGCTTAATGTTCATGTTTAGCATATGGCTGTGCATGTACACCAACATCTCATTAACGACTACATGCATTTTGGGACTTTAGGAGAACAAAAGTGAACATGCCAAGGTTGGAATTACATAAATAAGGAAAGAAATTGACACTTAAAAGGAATACTGACCTCATATTAATCAATTGTGACGTGTTTTCAATTTGCATGATCAACATTTTGGTTATGCTGTTCATCTAAGATTCAGGTGGCTCATTTTCAAAATGTCACCATATCAGAATTCTTCACACTGCATTAAATTATCTGCGGGGCTTCAAAACCCTCAATGTAAAAACCAATTATCTTTAATTTGCTATCAATTAAAATGTGCCTTTAAGAATATTAATATGCTAAGCAGGAAGAGACACCTATGGTGTGTGGATGTGTGTGTGTGTGTGTGTGTGTGTGTGTGTGTGTGTGTGTGTGTGTTCTCTCTATTGTTGACAAGCATGTTAAAATTAATAGGCTGTACAAAAGTGTAACCTACTAAATTACATCAGCGTTCAGCCTAATATATGGGTGAGAGGCGTACTTTTTCATATGCATAGTACACTACAAAGTACATGATGTGAATATTTCATACCGTATATCAATATAAATGATGTATCTTTAGGTGCTGGGCAATTTGGGAATATTGTAGCAGAAGAGTTACTGTGTTAACTAGGCAAATCTCAATGTTGTGAGCCATGTCTGCAAGGACTTGCTTTCAGCGTTGCTATTTTATATAATCTTGTTGAATCTCTGGACAGTTGAATTGCACACATTTATAGAATACAAAGAAACAGAAAAGTATGACGTTATGCTGCCATAAAGATGCAGATAAAGTAGTATATACATGAGTTCACTTTCATATTAAAAGAAAGACATATATATATGTATATATATATACACACACACACACACAGACACACACAAACACACACAAACATGGAAACTTCATTATTTGGAAGACATATACATTTAAATGGAGTGGGACTCCATTATACAGACCAGGAAAATGATTTACTTGATACTATCCCTTTATCATTTCAAGGTGAAATTGATAAATGCATGCTATTAGCACTTCACAGTATTGAACCATATTGTGTATGCAACTTCTTACAGTTCTGCCTAAGTGACAACACTTTCATTGTAAAAGCCTATAACCTTGAAAGTGAGCTAATCCCTAGGCTGTAGCTCAATACATACAATTGCCTCATGAAATCAAATAGATTCAAGGCCAGTTCTCTAAAAACAACTCCTGAATTAACTCAGGACATTTTTCCTTCGATTTCTCTAGCTGAGAAACATGGAAATAAGGCTGCATGCTAATTATGTATGGATAGCAATAAATAGCACGTGTGACATTCTGTGAGATTGTGAGTTCTGCATAGGCACGTGGGTTCTGTTTACCCATGTTTAATGTGCTTACACAAGAATGGCTGTGGTGAGAGATCTGATTATTACCAGGTGATGAACAAATTTTTTTTTTTAAATACTTGCCGGCTATGGTCGGAGGTCCCCATTGGCAAGGCACTAATTGGTCTTACCTCACCAGGGATGATCGGGGGCAAGCCGACCAAGCTTGTTTATCTCATCGCCGTAGCGCCCTCTCTGGTCATGCTGGGTGCCTGTGGCAACATGACCTGAGGGCACGCTGACTACGTCATCCACCAATGTCATAGGCGGCGTGCGATTAGTGGTGCGGCTGCAGTGTGTATAGAAGTGAGAATCATCGTCACGTGAAACAGAGGAGTCGCATGCTCAGCCTCTCCTCCCAAAGCAGGCAGAGTATGAATACTAACCAATTTTACCGTTTCTGTGACTGAATCCCCTTAAATTTTGAGCATGAACAGTTTTTCCAAACATTTTTTATAGCAAAAACATATTGGTTGTTTTGGCTACACCTCCCAGAAATTCCTGTTCTGGGGTTGTGTTGATTGGGATAGGAGTACAAACATCAACAATGCAGGTTAAAAACTCATATTCACAAATCTCAAAAACACAGCCAATTCAAAGCACCAGTTAATTAATACAGTCAATTAATCAAACTTTCTTCTGTCTCACCCATTGGAAACATAATTGAAATGAAGGGGAAAGTTGTCTCCAATTACCTGTAAATATGGTGTTTTTCCCTTATAATGCCTGGTTACCTTATTCACATACGCACCTGGCCTTAAGCCAAACCAGTAAATGTAAGTAACAGAGGAGAGAACCGCGATGCAGCCTTCATTTATAAATTGTTTACCGTTCAAGCATTAAGTTGCACAAATTGGGCGGATTGAATTCTGTCCTCGAGGAAGAGTGCCAGCGGTGTGCCCAACACAAGCTCGGTGATTAATTTCACTGACAAAGTCGTAACTGATGATCGATTGTGGATGCCGAGACTTCAAAGACCATTTCCCCTTTCAGTTACTTCACCTTTTTCAAAGCCATCTGACATTTTGATCACTGGTTAGTGCTATGCTAGCAGAATTAATCATGGATGTACAGCCTAGGTGGTGCGTGAGTAATCTTAGTGGCACTACAGTATTATCTATAGTTTAAAGTAAATGGCACTCAATGGCGTTTTCACGTTCTGATGAATGTATATCATTATAACATTATTTATTTATATGTCCGTCACGTCTTTGTGACCGAATTCTTCAGAATATATAATGAATAGTAATAAATTATTTTCAGTTTCACTTTAGTGTGTAATATGGTGATATAACACGTCACATGTCCTTCCAAGAGTCAAACCTCTCATCAGATTATTACCAGGTTAATGTGTTTCTCAGGTCTGGACTCACTTTGAGCACACACAAAATATTTTCCTTAAATAACAATTTAGGTTACATACTTTTTCATAGTTGGGGTTATGCAATCTTAGTTACTGACACATGGAAATATCATAACATGGTGACAATATTGTAAAGCTTTGAAAAGTATAAAGAGAGCTGCCCATTTTTATGGTTCTATGATTCTTTTTTTCAACTATGAGGAATAAAATCACTTCTAGTGACGGTAGATATACAGATTAAATGTAGCACAAATGAACTGGAGACTCAAAATATCTCCTGTAGAAAGAGCAGGTGTATCTATTTTTTCCACACAATCTACATATCTGTGTTTTCAACAAGTCACAGAAATGTAGAAAAATGCATTCACCTCTCATGTATGGTATATATAACAGGATGATCTAAAAGAATACATGCCAACAGCCATGCTACCCTGAGCCCTTCCCATTTGACACTAATGAAGCTGAGCAGCTGTAGGCTTCTTTATTGCTTGGTTGAGAAAAGCATAAGATGCTGGAATTAATCTTGGTGAGGCAGTAGGGGGCGCTCTTCCCTCTGGACCAAACAGAAATACAGCTACCCTATCCAAAGTACAACCTCCATTGTGAAAATCAGAAAAGGTTTGTCACAACAAGGATTGGAGTAGGGAAAATAATTAAGTTGTTATTATGATAAAATGGATAATGGTGAATTAACAATGTAATTAAAACATACACTCCACACATATCCCTGCCTCACAAGGCGACTTAATGTTGACACCTGCAAAGAGCTGAGCATTTCGAAATGAAGCTGCATAACATACAGGGACAGTTCTATTTCCAAAAGCAGTAGCGAAAGCACATTGATTTTAAAACATTTTCTAAAGGGAATCCAATATTTTTCTTGCCTACCATAATATTTTGAGAAAGAAATAGTTTTAACCGTTAACATATATTGTAACATTTTTAAAATCATAAAAACATTGCTCATTATATGTGTTGCTTATTTTGTACAGCAAATTGTTCATCAAGGGTGCCACTCATTTCTGAGTCCACTGTAGACCTGATAAGATGGCCAAAGCCTTCTAATCTGAATTTTATTCTGTTACTTATTCTGTACTACTAATAATTTATAGCCATTCCAAAATTAGTCCATAACTTGACTTGGGGAAAACATGACTGACTAGTCTTTTCATATCCTGACTAGTTGACAATGTTCTCTGTTGCCAATTAAACTTGTCTTTTTTGTGTTTTTGCCCTCATTTCCTCATTCTAAACCCCTAAAAGTACCAGACAATGTGTTTTAGCTTGCTACTGATCCATTGCAAGCTTGTCATGAATGCATATATTGTAAGTAGATAGCAAGGTCAACTACACAGCCACTGTGTGAGAAGACTGCTCAGCTGCCATTAGGAGTGGAACATGTGGCCAGTAGACAAGAAGAGCCAGTGTGACTGAGAATATTTTGTGAACTAGAACTATCTCTCCCATGCAATAACCATTCATCCAACTCTCCAATGTGATACGCCACCCAAGAAACCCCATCTACGAGGGGATTTTAGATCACAAAGTCAATGACTCCAAGTCTGGTCATAAATCTTTGCTTTGTTGTGCATAATCATTGTTGTAACAGGGAAGCAAGGGCGGCTTTTCTTCTTTCTTTCATGTCAAGCCTTTTGGCTGGGAACTTGTCTCACAAGCTCTGAAGTGAGTAAATAAGATTAGATAGCAGAAGATGGTGAACGTGGGCTGTGTTCAGATGTTTCCATATTTAAACATGTGGTAAGCTTGTGCAGTTTCTTACCGTTCTGTATTTCCTGTTACCTTTAGAAACATGATCACCAACTCACTATCTGAGTCCCGATCTGCTTCAATTTAACTTTGGCATTCCCCAAGAAAACTGCCTGCGTGTTTTTATTCACCTTAGGTCTTTTCATGCAGTGACCCACAATGTAGAAATGCATAGTTTTTGCATTAAAACCACACCATAAAATAACACATATTAAAATAGTTATGGAATCCAAATTGCATGGGAAATTCTTTAACAGAATGCCAAGTCAAGGTTAGTTGTCATGATAATCAGCTGACTTTGTAGCCAATAGTGTAAGTATTTAGTGTAGTGTAAGGACAAATGCTGTATTGATATACATAATTCCAGGTGTAAAGAAAGCAATCAGCTTGATTATTTTACTTGAATGTATTTTAGATTTTTTTTCCGCTGCTAGAGATAGATGATGAAGCTTTGATAGATCCATCCCCTTTAACCGAGGCAAAGCTTTTATTGATTGTTTGTTAGGCGTTCTTAAGCCAATTATAGTCCATTTAAACATTAAGACACAATTGTAGCAATCTGCAAGATAATGCTTTACGGATGATTTATGTGTTGCGTGCTATTATACTGTATACATTATGTTATTTGCAGAATGTATTAAATATAGCCAAATGATTGATGCAATGAGGTTTGCTTTTGTGTGAGCAAAAGCATTACACTTCTTCATCATCATCATTATTAGAGCATTGATTTCATATATATCAGATGGAACACACCCCCTTGGGTTCATGCGAGTTTATTGAACCAGAACATTGTCTCTCACTAATAAAGTCTATTCCCTGAGGGGCCCTGACCATTACAGGAGTATCTTTGTCAGACTTGATGTCTGCTACACTGCTGGTACACTAGAGGGCTCTGAGCTCAGGAGCACCACGCCGGTTTTCCGCGTATCTCTCCACAACACTGAATAACACGGGGGGAGCCTGAAACTAAAACGGTGTAGAACCCGGCGAGATTACGATTCAAAGCTTTCTCAGTTCAGACTAGTTTGACATTCGGTTTAAACATATCATGGAGTTCATTTATAGTATACAGAGCAAAGCGCATTTTTGCTACGTCCACATAGTGTAAATTATACACACATGCAAATACACACGCACATCCATGTGTACTCTTTTACACTTTCAGAATCCATAATATCCATACCTCTCTTTAAGCTGTGCTTTATGCCGACAGAAATAAAAGAAACGTAAAAAAAAAAATAAAATAAAAACATGACAACGCCACTCCCTCTCTGTTCTACTGTTTTTAAATGGCATTGCTTCCTTCCACGTTAATTACACATTTGTTGTATATCCAGTATAAACCAGCTGAACATGTTTTCCACGCATGGATACCTCGCCATTAGATGTAGCTGAATGTGTGTGCTGAGCTGTGTCTTCAGGTGATAAAGGAGTTTGGGAATAACGGTTAAGAAAGTGCTCTGAGAATGGTGTTCTGATCATTATGTCGTAGGTTGCATTCTGTGTATGACACAAAACTTTAGCTTCCGGTCCTCATGAAATTACGTTGCCCTCTGATAGCATAGGTCTACCTGTATGATGAGTCCATCTGCAACATTGCACACCAAGGGCCCACCACTGTGCCAGATTTGCATATAGTAAATAGCTTATTGTGACACCATTATTACTTTTTACTCCTCTAGCCATACTTTACCGATTCAAATATTAAAAAGGGGAATCACAACATGTAAGCTATGCAGGCATGTATCGGAGAGAAAATATTTTTTTTCATGTTTGTTTGTTTGTTTTTTTATTTGCATTCCGTCTGATTTTTGGCATCTTATGTCCACTGTAGAGATCTTCACGACCGGGAAGAAGACAGAGCCGTCTTAGGAAGCTTCATAGCTTTCATATGCGAGTGAAGGCTCATCATTTCTAGAAACCTTGCAAAGATTAGGGAGAGTAACCGCAGACACCGTATACTTCTGTCTAATTTATTAACTTAGTTATACCTAATTCTGAGGTACAACAGAATGTGTTCTGCGTGAGCTGTTGTATAATGTCAAAAAACAGCATCCTTGAGTTGCATCCAACCAAATCGTGTCCGAAGGACTGTAAATGCGTGCATTAGAACCAGCGCTGCTGCATGGTCATAAAAGTTGTGTATTCCCATGAGCGCGTGCATTAATTTCGAAGCGAGAGACCTGCCACTTCATCAGCCCAATGAGAGCGGCAAGGGGAGGCTCCTCGCGCGAAACACTTCTACGCCGTCTCCTCCCTGTTACATTTTTCAGGCAGGCACTAAGGTGAAGTACTCGGTGATACAGCGAGATCGGTGAACTGTGCGGATTCTCATTTGCCCCCTCCCTGTTTTTGTTATTTTTCCCCCAACTTCCTCCAAAGAAAATTCACTGAGCGTTGACCATTTTGGGAGGATACGTCTTTTGCAAAGCTTATCATGGTACAGACACCTGGATACAAGACAGTAAGTACTGAGCACAGCATTAACAGGTGAAAAGATGCTTGAGCAAATCGCTTTATTCAGTGCAAGCTATGTGGAGTAATCTGTGCGGTTATTTACTTCCATCAGTCCAGTCATTCATGAGATAATAGTTTATAAATCGTGCTACAATATCTATCAATTCCATATTAACTACAATATATGCTTGGGAAGAAATCGGCAATGTTGTTGGCAGTCATTTCGTTCAGGGTTTCCATCACATTTTGAAAATAATAATAAAAATAATCTATATGACGGTTTCAGGGAGGTTTGCAGATGAAGAGATTTGTTGAAACCTTGTTCAGTTTAATAGTTTGATCGTAAGGTAATGCGCTATCCGCATGTTAAGTGCCGAGAACGGTTGGTGTGCGCCAGTATCTAACTAAGCGTCCGACTGAAATGTATTCAGTACAGATAGAAAACAGCGAATTTCCATAAGACCCGTAATCAGGTTTACTTTGTAAAGAATTTGGTACTTTGTTAATTGGAATACAGATAACATTTTTTCTTCATGGTTCTGTGTGAATATTTTTTGAAAGGAAAAAAAAACCGATACGAAGTAGTGTGTGCAGGAGCTAGCCACTTATGTGGTGCTGAAAACGAGACGGATGAAAACGCAGTCGAGTCAAGCGAAATACTTCTCTTGTTCAGTTTGTAACAGTCTTCATCTTTGCTCCCACACCATAAAGAGGAACATTGTGACTAAAAGCACTTTGGCGCCTATATATTACGGGGCACCAATATTAACAGGGATAAAAAGGGTGAAAACTAACACACATGACGGAAGCAGTACAGTTGTCATTTTGTGGGATTTTGGACTTTAAGTGATTACTGAGTGGACTATCCGATAATCAAACACGGTGACTAATTCAACTACTTTGGAATGTGCGTAACATGTACAGCCTCGGTTCCCTTACAGGCAACTATTGTCATAGGTAAAGAGTATCACTGAACGTAACGAAGCAATTGCTTTCTCGAAAAAAAAAAAAAAAAAAACATCAGAACTCAAGCTGCAAACTCGTAGTTTCATCTTCAATCGATTTCATCAATCAAGAGTCTATAAACGACAGTGACTTACACCCGGCTGTAACTGCAGGTATGACAATAGCTGCAATATTCTTAACAGTTAGGCTACATGATCTCACAGTGTGGATTATAGAATCTGAAGAATAAGTTTGCTGACGATCTGATGGCTATTCTATTATACTACACAGGTAGACTTGCTGTTTAAGTTTTTTCTTTCTTTGTCAATAGTCATACTGTAGTTATACCCCAGATTCGGATACAGTCTATGTAGGCAAAATTGTATGACTGTGGGAATTTATCCTCGGCACAGGTGCATATTATAAACTGGGAAAATAGGCTAATATGCTACGATTTGCTTTAAAATATAGGATAAATGTCATGCTATGCGAGCCCGTGTATTAGAAGACCATAAACAATTACATGGATTCTAGACTTCCGTTGTAGAAGTTCATTGGTGAATATGTTTAATCACGTTGCAGCGTTTTGTGCAGTGCAGTGCAGTGCTACTGAACGCAGTTCTCAGTACAGAGTCGACATGAGCACAGGTAAGTTAACGGAATGATGTGGGATGAGGCTTCATCCATTCTCTTATTATCTAGTCCAGTCGATTAACTCGGCTTTAATAAAAACCTTCCGAATAGGACATTCCTTTATTGATGAATTAGACTTTTTTTTATTTTATTTTGCTTTCATTTGGGAGTATGGGAATATTAATTAATACATTAATTAACGTGTCTATTTATCCGTGTTTTATTTAACCAGGGATTTTTTTTTCCATGGGGCATCTAGCACGGAGACAAAGTATAGATGGAAACGTTACAATGGAAATATGAATACATGTGTGATTAGACATATCGTATCTATATACAAAATGTAAAATGACAAAAATATATAAAATGACATTTTTCAATTGCATATTGGATATTATATAACACACAGTATGTAGCGGCATGTTTAGTCACATATTTATTCACATAGTAAGATGGAGCTAGTGTGGGAGAACTTGGTGTCCTATGGTATTGTCCCTGCAACTTTAATTATTTCACAAAGCCACACAAGTAAATGGGGACACATCCAGTTCTGACACACAAGGATGCTGGCTTGTAATCACTACGTAGTAAACATGGTCACCTTTCTGATATGATGTGCATAATATGACAATACATAAGACAATTTACAACATGTATGGATTTGTTGTTATTGTTTGTCATTTTGTACAAATGTGTACATAAATTAACATATTACTGATGAAGATTTTTGGAATATATGTCAGCTTTTTTGTAGTAGGTGTTCTTGCTGTATCCCAAGTATAGGTTAGTTAGTTAGGCATGGGAATTGTGAAACTTAGATTCATGGAGTCTCATAAATGAACCCAATGCATATCAATGGCTTGTGATACATTAAGCAAACCATAAAACCAAACCAAGTTCCCTTTTTGTTTCCTTATCTCTTAAAAGTGATCTGATGTTGATACAGATGAATGAATGTGGAATTCTCAGACATCCCCACACGATATTACTGCACCAGCCATGATGACTTCTAAATCCTATATGCTACTCCTACAACAATGGACAAAATATAAATGAAGTAACATTTAACAACTGATGTGATTTTCCTTTATGTTTAACATGTCATACAGTGAATGATTTTATATGTGTTCAGACAATTGACCCTCAGCAAACAAATAGCACCTAATCACTGACAAAAGCAAAACAAGTTTTCTGTTTTTATGTTTTCTTTATGTCTTCTCTCATCCCTCTTCCTGTTTTCAGCTTTCTTCAAATTAATTGAACATAGTTGAACAAAATAATAATATGGTACAATTAACAATATTATTTTTTTCAATTCCATCATTATTGTACGACTGGTGGTGGTATTTTTATTGCATCAGCTGTATTGTATTTTGGGCGTGAAGAGTCAAACAGGTGTCATTTGGGTTATGTGTGAAGAAACCTTCTTGTCTCCTATCCTAAATCTGACTGCTGTTTATTGTTCTGCAGATCATGAACAGACAGATATTTAGCAGAGTGTACAGTAAGATATGCATAGTGCTCATTATGAGAGATACCTCCATGCTATCCAAAGACAGCTCTAGCTCCATCATTATTTATTCTATGGACAGTGTTATGCTGGTACTTTTCTTCTGTAGGAAAAACAAAATAAACTATAAATGTAAGACAGTGAAATTTATCAAAATGTTTAGCTGACAGTATTTGCTTTGGTTGGCTGTTTGCTTTCAAGTGTGTCTTTCTGACAGCGTCGTGCATCATGTCTTGTCTTGATGTGGCTCTTTAAAATTGCTGTGGCTTCTCTTTTTTTTTTTGCAATAGTTTGTAAGGTTCCTTCTTTTTTCAGGTCTTGTGCACTGAAGATTCAACAAATGGATGGCAGCAGCGGAACATCTCACCCTTTTCGTCCTTTGTGAAAATGCCACGTGTCGAGTGATTGATCCTCAACGCATCATGAGCAAGAAAGCAGAGATCCGGCAAACAGAGAAGCAAGCCTAATTTTCATCCAAGGGATAGCCGCCTTTCTTGGGAAATAATGCCAAAACGGTCGGAGGAGATGCTGACAGATGTGTGGACTTCCTTGATGCTCGTGTGGATTATGTGTGTTGCTCATATGTCCACCGCACCCTTGGTCAACCAGTCTAAAAGTTTACAAACTGGATCCGTCATGGGCCTCCATGGGCCTGCCGAAGGACAAAGAATTCTGAGCCGAGCCAAGAGGGGATGGGTTTGGAATCAAATGTTTGTGCTGGAAGAGTTTTCTGGACGCGACCCAATTCTAGTTGGCAGGGTGAGTATTCTGGCATTCCAATTGTCAGTCGGATATTAAGCTTGCTTATCATCTGGAAACATTAATTCAACAGTTCGATTGTTTATTCATTTCTTTTTTTCATTTTTTTGTGAGCTTCGGAGATGAGAACAGAAGCAGGCTTAGCATCGCTAATTATTATGAGTTGGGGGGCAGGGTGTTGGGGGCAAGGAGCACACAGTGACAGGGAGGATCACCTGAATGTGATGTGTGACATAGCACAACTTTTTGGAAATTGCCGCTTTCCCTGTTTTCAGATCACCATGAAATATATGCACAAGATGCATTCTCTGCCAAGTGCCTCAAATGAGCATATTGTAAGCACAGATTGCTTTTTCTTCTTTGTTTCTCACTGAAGTGCGGAACATGACCCGAACGCAAGTAGCACCTCCTAGTGGTGGGCAGAGTTTGGTGGCATTGGTGGCTTTGTCTGATATCTGTGCCAGAGTAGCTTGTCCACAGCTTGATGGTAGAGTGCACCTGGGGAGCCTGAACCAGCCAGCTACCAGCCCTGACCACAGTTCACCGTTCTGCCTCATTTCATATTGTTCCTTCCCAACTAACCAGAAGATCTGTCATAGTTTATTATTCAGACTTTAGGTTACGTAACTCTTACATATAGTGTTACTGGTAGTTATACTAATGTTACATTTTTAACTTTTTCAGTGCCATTATTATTTTATTTTAGTTTTTTAATACTAGTTTTTTTTTTTTTAGTTTATTTATCATCTTTCTCTTTGTTTTAGTTTTAGGACATAGTGCCCTTTTTACTACATAAATTTCTCCCAATAAATGGGGATATTAATAAAACATGTTTTCCCTCGTTGTCTTTACACCTGTGTTTTCCTAAGTCCATGAAAACACAAAGATGCAGTTAAGTGCCACATAAATATTTCAATTTGCTAATTTAAAGGGTCCCTGTTGGAACTGGGACTGTTTGAAGATTAAAAATGCATTTCAAATGGCTTCCTGAAATGACCTCCGAGGAAAAGCCTGGGTTGGATCATTATGGCTTTTTGTTGGGCTCTGCCGGTGTGCAGCATAGTGTCACACGGCTCCTATTCACTGGCCATCCATGACTACAAACTGCATTAGTGTCGCATTCCATTCCACTGGTTTTTTTTTTTTTTTTTTTAATGTTCTTCTAAGTCATTACCTTCCCTCCTTTAAAGCAATAAGCACCTTGCCTATGAAACTTTTCTGTTTTTCATGCATTGTACATTCCTTAACAACATTAGTGGGTGAATTTTAAAAGGCAGTGGAATGCCTTACGAATGATGTGGTTGGGTAAGATCTTGTGACAGGTCGCCGGTGAATTTAGCACACCCGTAGTGATTGGCCGCTGATTGAGTTTTAATTTTTTTCTTCCAAGGTTAAGTGTTTGTGCGCATGGCTTGCACTCCACAGATAAGTTCCATGTTGCAATGTTGCAGGGGAGATAGCGGGCCATAGAGCTAGTTTATACTGAGAATCCACACTCTCCCCCCTCACCACTATCACCTCCTACCCCATCAACAGCTCCAGAGCTGCAATTTCCTCTCTTGCGCTTAATTAAAAAATGAATCATGTGGAGGGGGGGTGGGGTGGTGGTGGTGTCATTAAAATGGGTCATACATTTCAGATCTCTGTGTTTGTAGGCTTGTGGTTCTGGGCTGATTATCGAGGAACCTCAGGCAAAGATTAGACTCATTCCATCTCATACGTTTTATGGCTTCGCCCTCTGATGTTTAATTATACATATACCTCCTGTCTTGTCAGTTACCGAGCTCCTCTGTATTCCGACTGGCAGCCGAAGGAGACCATTAGCATATATGTAAAAGTGTGTATGGCGGTGTGGGAGAGAGAGAGACAGTAACAGTGCGTGACAGCATCCTCCTTGACGTTTGCTTACAACCTCAGGTTTTGACAGAGGGAATCTGGCTTGGGAAACAAGGCCCTCTTTCACAATGTCATTCCGTTTTGAACGGGAGTACCTGGAAAACAGCCACCGATGAGCTGACTTTCAAAGCTTCTCCTGAAAACTTTTTTTTGTATATATCCTCATTTTTTTTTTTTTTTTACCGATTTTATCCCCTATTTTTTCCTTCCAATTTGGTATGCCAAATTTTATTTATGGGCTGTGGGCCTGTGCTGTCACGCTGTCACTGAAACACACACCCTCCCCACCAGTGTGCAGATTCTCACAAACGTGCTCTGCCACAAAGCGTGTTCTGCCAGCTGCCACTTCTTGTCACTCTGTGGTCCACCAGCCGAGCTGCGCAGTCATTCTGTTGGTGGAGTTCCCCTTTCACAGAGCTGGTTAGAGCAGGAGACTTCTGGAGTCTTGAATAACCAAGCAACTGAGCAACAGTGGCATGGTCAGGATTCAATTCCAGACCATGGGGTGTGCCATTGGGCTGAGAAAGAATGGTTTATGATGCTTTCCCAACATCCTAGGGGAAAAAATGAATGAATGAATGAATGAATGAATGAATGAATGAATGAATGAATACATAAATAAAAACCAATGCACTGTGCAACCGTACAACTTGAATGTATACGATACTCATCCATTCATAAAATTGAACTTCTAAGCATAAATGTAGAATATAGTGTTGATAGAGAAGCATTCTTCATAAATTATAGAAGCATAACTAACATTAAAATTTACAGTCCCTATTCATTGCCCAAACCAATATTTTATATACTTTTATGCACATTAAACAGGTCATATGCTTTCAAGTTGAAAAAATCATTTTTATTAAGTAAATAATGCTTGTAGCAATTAAAATTGATGATTAAATTTGATTTAATCCGACATTTAACCAGATCATCCAGTCTTGATTCCAAACACACCACTGAATCTTTAGCTTCTGTGATTTCAATATTTCAGTGGAACAAGTGTCATATCCTTGTCAAGCAAATAGCATAAACAAGAAGAACATAAAAAACCTCCCTTTTCTTATGCAACGAAGGTATTTTTACTTTGTACAGTGTCAGTTTGATTACAGTACATGTCAAAATAATTGTGCCTCAAAGCTGTGATGTGACATTCAGTTTCATCTTGTGTGATTCTTTGTAACAGTGTATTAAAATGAGCAGTGATTGCCCCCGTCCCTACCGGTCTCACACAGATACACACATATTAAACCCCTTTCTGATTACTCTCTTTTGTTGCTTTGACACTTCCATCTAAAAAACATAACAATATTGTATGCATTTTACACAAAGAGCAGTAATAACAACCAATTAATATTTAGCAATTCATTGTAGATTGTTTGTTTGGAGAGAGTGTCAAGCAGCAAGTGACATCATAGCTTTGATTACTAATTCAGTAAAAAATACTTTTTTGAGAGATTATTACTGACATGTGAGTGAGTGAGTGAGTGAGTGAGTGAGATACCAGAGGGCTGACTGTAGAGTTTCCTCTTTGGTAGCCATAATGCTGCATTATCTCATTATAAAAATAAGTTGTGTAGTACTTCTGCTAATCTCTGATTTCAGTAATGCTACAATATGCAGTAAAATTGGTATGAAGGCGACTGCAGTCTGGAAAGGCCATACTTCCACTTCATTACCCATCATGGAGATATATATCATAATCACTGGGTCTTTGTGATAGCTAAATTAGCTTGAGAATTAACAGCCGACTGAGGTAAGGTCTATGCAAAGGACACACCACAGAGAAGACTAAATATTTTTGATGTAAAAATGTTGGAAGAAGAATGTGTTTCTGTTGCTGCTACCAGTTATGTGACTGCTGCTACTATCAACATCATATAGTAATACTAATACTACTACTGCTACTACTACTACTACTAATATGAATACTACTACTACTACTAATAATAATAATACTAATTAATAATCATTTTAAGCAAGAATGTCTGTACCATTATGTTTTTGTTCTGTTGTCATGGCATGAAAGAGATTGTTGCATGTATCTAACATTCATGGTTAGTTCCATAAATAAATTAAGTTCTTGCATAAGTTATTCATGGTGAGAATGATGCAATATAACCCTTAGGCAGTGTTGTCTGATCCTGGCCCTGCAGTTACATGGTCCTGCGGGTTTTAAAGATACTTTTCAAACGAGAAGCTGGTTGACCCCTGAAACCACGTATGATTGCCTTTCTTTTCAATTAATAGCTCCAGTTTAACCGTAGAGAAATGAATAGCCACAGGGGCCTTCAAATGTGGATATCCAGCGGACACCACTGTCTAAAGTAATTAAGAGTGAACTCTCAGTTTGGAATGTGTTTGGTCATAAGACATGTAGTGAGCTTTTGCATTGAAAAAAAAAAAAAAACACAGTGTTGTAATGTGAGATGAAATATACTGAGAAGGTCCATGCTGCATGGTAACACTTGGGAACGAGGATGCTCAAGTATTCATGTTTCATACTGCAAAGCTTTGTTGAGAAAATGCTGATGCACAGCAGGGGTTCACGATACAGGCCCTAAAAGACTGTGGGCCTGCAGGTTTTTCAGCTCTTAACAATCTCAGGAACGGCACGAGTGGTTAAGTTGCTTCAATTAAGGCAGTTATTTTGTTGAATTGCACGGTTATGCATGGTGGAATGCAAACCTCCTGGGTAGAATTGACTTTCCTCCTCAGTGATGTGTATACAGTAGTCAAGATCAAAGAAGGCAGCTTGCACCTGTGGAAACTGACCGGTTTGTACCTCTGGGTGCAGAATCCTTTGTGAGCTGACAGTTCCCTTTCATTTAAACAGTACATTGGCCTCTTGTTTAGTTAGACTTTCGGTGAGGAAGCACACACATTTCCACCTCGCTAAGGTCTGTTGTACTGTATAATACACTTCATCGTGTACCTGAGAGAATTTTCAGCCTCACACTTACAGCATTCGGATTGTTCAAATTTCAGGCTTGTTCTTTTTTTCTGAGAATATAAACCCATTGGCATATACCACAAACAGGGAATACAGCTCACTGATTTAGAAACAAACACTGCTGTTCCTAGCCTGTAAAGCTTGATTTTATTTGTTCAGACAAAGAGAGTCGTCTCTCATTGTGCTTAACCAGGCATTAGTGAAAAACAGATCCATTGATGAGGACATTCTAAACTATACTGTGTGCTACATTTGGTGTGTTTACATGTAGCATGTGTTTGGTGCATTACTTATGCTGCAGCATTACACTCTGTGCATGAGTTTATGAAGCCTGAAGGACCAATGGGAAGCTTAATTTGCATGCTGCCTTGTGCTTACCTTTACTGCCCCTCACGACCTTCCCTGCCCCCATCCGCACCAGCAGCCTGACAGAGTCAAGTGCAGAGATCTTATATTTCCACAGGTGACCCGTGGTAGTGGAGTAGCCGGTCTGTAATCCGGTGATTAGAGAGAGCAGGGAATCGGGGGGAAAATGTGCCCCGGGGGGCCAGCTGTGTTAAAGTTCCCCATATCCACTTCAGTTGAGGAAGGGGGTTGTGGGAAGGGGGGTGTCTGGCGGGGGCAGCAGTTGCTGACGCTGTTGCAGACGGCTTTATCCCCAGGTCTGACTGCATGGAGCTGACTGACAAGGGCTTAGCAGATCAAAGGTCTGCCTTCTGATCCCTCTCGTTTCAGGCTTGCCAACTTGCCCTCTGATCTGAGAAGATCTCGTGCATTAATCTGCATTTGCTCAGGTTAGAATGAAGTCAGCAAGGGTCTCGTAATGAGTGCCAAGCTTTTTCCATGATTGACGGCCAGGGAGTTTGAGTAAACCAATGTATTAATGGGGTTTTTATCGCTAATGATAGTAATAAGACAAGAATCATAAACACTGGTGGTACATTTGAGTCCATCCTTTCAAATCTTCTTGCTTGTTCCTCAGCTAAGATTAAGGGCTCGAATTTGACCGTCTAAACTTGTGAAAGCTATAACATTCCACTATAGTCAAATTAATCATACGTAAACATGGAGGCAGTTACATGAGATACCATACATATTGCGCCCTTGATAAATGAAATTGTACCATTAACAAATCCCTAAACATTATTTGGTCCTTCTGCATCAGCCTGGGCTAATATTTATATACAGTTGATAAGTAATATTAGGAGTATATTAAAAAAAGGAAAATATAAAATCTAACTTGGTCATGCTTTATCACAAAGAATGCTGTTTAATGTTATTGAATTGTACATGAATTACAATGTAGAAAAATAACACCCTGCTGATCAGGGTTATTGCTTTAAAATGCATATTAAGATAAAGCACTTCCAAAGACTACATCATGTATGAATATTTGAACTATGATGTCAATCAATGTACTTTTATTTGAGGTAAGCAAACAGATTTCAACCTTGAATTTACAAATTTGTCCTATACTTCTTTATATAGTGAAATGAACCATTTAGAATGAGGATATCCACAAGAGAGTGCATTGCTTAATATATTATGTAATATCATGTCTTGGATGGTGTATATCGGATTTAAGCAGATAAATTGCAATGAATGATCATATCACTCCTGCGCCCTGGGATTACACGCAAACATTTGTCAGTGACACTCATTACCTTTGCTTTACCATAATAAAATGTTGAGAGTATATTGAAACATTAGGTTTCTCTCATTTACAGACAGCACTGCTCTTTGTTTGCATCTTGGCAGAACAGCTGTGGAATATATGCCTCTAATACAAAATAAAATGTGCTGCAATTGCATTTCCATCTGGCTAATGCCCCAGGTGAAGAGACGTGACTAAATCACCTGTATGAAAGTTACTATGTAAATTTGAATGAATTCCTCAGGTAATTCCGCTGTCACCACAATGTATGCTGCTCCTGCAGATGTGAGCCGAGCCGAGCCGAGCCCAGGGGCACGGTTTGCAATTAGCTATTCCAGTAGAGGAAAGAAAAAAAACATTGCAAAAGGGGAGTTTCAACCAGGTGGAAAAAAGAAGCAATTGTGCTCAGAATTTACTTTACAACCATCATTTCCCCACACATGCAGCTTATCATTGATGATATTGATATGCAGTGACATAAATTTAGTTTAAATAATGCACACCGGTCTAAAATAAATACATAAATCTATAAATAAAGACATTCAATTATACATATAAAATAAAATTGGAGAAAAAATATTAGACATCTTTTAAAGCCAGCTAAAGTCCTCAGATAAAATCAAAAGAAACATGAACAAGATCAGAACCCAACCAAAATTGATGAAGCACAATGGAGTTTGAAATGCATCAATAGCCAAAGCCATAAGGAAACCAAAAAAGCTCCACACTGTTACATAACATGTCACTGTTCAGTTGCCAAAGTTATCAAAAAGAGTGTACACAAACATCAACTCATATTATTCTTAATCAGACTAAAATACACCCAAACTTACACTTGTCTGCAAATAGTTTATATTCTTAATATATATTATATAGTGATATATTACTATAATGAGCAGTATCAATGCATAAATGAACAAATACAATTTCAATGAACATAGAAATTCACAACAGAAAAACTTTCAGCACTGCAAATGACGTCTCTTTAGCAGTTGCCCTTCGGTCATTCACAGATCAAATTCATCGCTGTGTGGCCAGTAAAGAAAAAACTCAGTGCATCACACTATAATGCCAGGTAATGCTGTATGGGAGACCAGTCTCAACCCTCAGCGGGGAACTCTCTCAGCCATTTAATTGAACACTACCCGTTAAGGGCAAAATAAGGGCACTTCTCTCTCTTACCTAAACTCCCAGGAAAACTCATGGAAGCTGTGGTAGCCTTTGATCTGCAAATACACTGGCACACTTGTTCATCCTACATGCTTCTTCAGTGCTTGGGAAATGCAATACATCAAATAGCTTGCCTAGCTTTCATGGCACACAGCGACCTACCTTTCCCCTTAGCCACAGCCAAAGTAAAGAATTGCGTCAATGTACAGGGCACCATGCGGCGATCCCATCACTCCAGACAGCAGACACAGCTAGGGATTTCAAAAAGCCCCTTACCTCTGATTTCACCATGGAAGTGTCTGGCGGTTTGGACCTGGAGGGATGTCGCAGGAATCCACCGGAGTCTGTTGCGATCTGAGTCACAGCACCAAAATTGTTGTGGCACACCAATTTTGGCGAACCAAAACTGGTCCACACACCGTTTGGGGCTGTTAGGCTGTTTAATGATAATGCAGCCTGGAGAGCTACAGCACGAAAAGT
Source organism: Albula goreensis (assembly GCA_022829145.1). Taxonomy (NCBI): domain Eukaryota; kingdom Metazoa; phylum Chordata; class Actinopteri; order Albuliformes; family Albulidae; genus Albula; species Albula goreensis. The sequence goes on along the minus strand of CM040741.1, from coordinate 9,027,117 downwards.
TGGACACCACAACTCTACCGGGGGTGCCCCCCGGAGTTAAATTTATACCTGGAGAGAAATTAGGAGTTTACGGCTACACAAAAACATCTACATAACTGGGCATTATTGAACTTGCGTATTCAGATGGAGAAGGTCACTGAAGAGGGCCTTAAACAGGGCAAATGAACAGGCCTGACATTGAGGACGTTACGCACAATGGAGCGCTCCTGCATACTGCTATCAGTTCGAGCCCTGTCCAAGGCTAGAAGAATGTCCACACCACCTCTCCCTGTACCCTGAAAATCTAAACATCCTAAGGTACAGAATTAAAAGGCATATTGAAACAGAAACCTAGGTTTCCACCTCTGTAAATCCAACTTTAGTAATTGTCATGTTGTTATTTCTTTTGAGATCTATGAAAGGAACAACTAAACAGGGCAAACAATTTCTGAAATTATCAACAATAAAGAATCAATATCACTGGTGGCTGTGAAGATCAGAGACATGGCATTTAATAGGATTACCATTTTGTTGGTTTTCCACTTCTCATTCTGAAGAGCAGTGTATTAGTGTAGTATGACCTTCTATCAACAGATGCCACTGTTTTTCAATTAGGAAAATGCTGTTCAGTTAATACCTGTCAACTCTCACTTTCCTGTCATGATTTATTGTTCTTAATATTTTTTCCATATGTCTTTCCTATGGCATTGTTTAAGATACTTTCTAATACCTTACAGTGACAGCATGCATTGGCTAATACAAGTAGAATGTATTCCATTTCTGTGTCATAAAAATCACAGGGAGCATATTTAACACAACATTATGCAAAAAAAAAAAAAAAAAAAAAACTCCACAACTAGATATAATGTAATTGTTTCAGTAATAAGTGTGTCCAGCCTTTTCTTTTATTAACTAGATGTTACAATCAAACATGCAGGGATATTTCACCATGCTTCTAACACCCCCAAAGTTCAGTCACTTGCATTTTCTGCTTCTCACGATCCAAGTAATCCCAGACACGTTCAATGAATTTGAGGTCTGGGCTCTAGGGCTGCTACGGCAGCAGCTCCTCTGTTTGATAAGTACGTCTTGATCTTCTTGGCAGTGTGCTAGGGTTGTTATCTTGCTGTTGAATGAATGTGTTCCTAATCAAATGTTTTCCACAGGGTATTGCATGATGTATTAAGATTTGTTTGTATTTATCAGCATCCATGATGCCTTCAATCAAAAACAAATCACCAACCCCAGATGTTGTTCTGCCTCCCCAAACTTGCACAGATTCTCCACCGTGATTGACTGATGGCTGTAGGCATGGCTCTGAGAGTCTTTCATGCTTTAGCAGTGTATATACTGTCTTTTGATAATTCAAAAATCTTACATTTTCACTCTGCAGTCCATAATACTGTACCCTGCATCTCAGGTGTCCAGTTTTGGGTGCTCCACCAAAATTGACTTTTTGAAAACTGCACTTTCTTTCAGAACCAAAAACACCTGCTGATTTTTTTTTTCTGATTTTAAGCAAGAGTGGAGCTTGATTTTTTCCCAGTCTCTCAAAGATGAAACCTTTAAACACTCTCTCGGGAAGGGGGAGGGGTGGTGTTTCTGTCTGCCTCTGAATTGCCCTGCGCATTTTCAAATTATTGTACCCCAATGTGGTGCAAGAAAGCCAGAAGAAGACAACTCTTCCTCTGACTGGCAGTGTCAGGATGCTAGTGAAACAGTATGAGTGTCCTACACCCCCCCGGGCTGCCCTACCACCGCCCCCACCCCCACCCCCCCCCCTCCCCTTGCCCAGCGGTGACGCGATGCCTGCATAGATAGGGGCTTTATTCCAGTGGCTCGTCGCCCCTGATCTGCATGCAGCCGGAGGCTCGTGGCAACTGGGCTGACGAATCTGCAAAGTGTCGCCGCTATTCATTGTTCTTCCTCATGAACGGTTTGGGAATCTGCAATGAAGACTGTGTAAATGTTTGCCAGGAGCCGAGAAAGGGACAGTGGGGTTGGGGGGGCACTGTCCCTAAAAGCAAACACAGAGCAGCGGCACAGATATTCTCATTTCTTAATTTTTTTTGGAAGCCCAAATTGTAAAGCACTCTGCAAAATAAGTTCAGTTCAAAATTTTCCTTTGCTTTTATTCATTTGTATGTAATGTTTTCTCTGCCAGGGCTGCATAATTAATGAATCCACCATTGCTTTCCTTACGTTTAAACCCTCAGAATAAACACAGATTGTCATGGTTAAGAAACTCGGCTGGTAACCAGAAGGATGCGGTTAAAATTGCAGGTTGGCACTACTGTTGCGTCCTGAAGCAAAGTAATTAACATGAATTTCTTTAGTAAATATCCTTCTATATAAACACACAAAAGTGCAGACTAATGTTAGTCTCCGTGAATAAAGATGTCTGCCAAGCAGATACATTATAATGAACAAAATAAACACAGAATTCAGAACTCATTGTGTTGCTTCCCTCGTGCATGAGGTCATTAAACTTATAAGATGAGGGAATGAATTTGAATGAGTGAGTGGCTTAAAATTATTTTATGAATTAGGTTTTTTCTTAATTAGAGTGCAGGCTTAATGAAATGAGCTTTTATGCTTTCATTTGGTGTGACAGTGATTTTCCTATACATCTGGCCAACTGAATCCTAATATTTGCTGTTAACCTTTGATTTGGTGGAGTGGAAATGCAAACAGATGCCAAAGGCATCCTGCGGTGGCTCTACATTTTCCACCGAATGATATGGGCTGGCAGGATGCCACTAACCTTGTTAAAATGAATGCTTCACATGAAGCGGTTCACCTTTGATACATAGCTAATCTCAGGGGTGTCCCACTCATTAGCAGATGTGCTTCTGATGGCTTCTTTATTCTTCTTGTGAACTATAGTGCCTTTACCCAATTAATATAGAACCTACGCAGATACTGAAATGTTGGTATCAGCCAATGGCCGATCATTGGTTTTCAGTGAGTCAGAGATTCATCTGATGTGCAGGTGTGTTTCTCATTGTACAAGGCATTAATTGGTTAATTTATTATAATTCATGTACTATTTTAAAGAAATATTTTTTTTTCAGGTGTGACCATATCTTAATCTAAATAAAGTCATAAACATATTACGGATAAAAAGTAGTTATGGACAGCCTGTGGTCTTGTGGCTCAGGTACATGACTGGACCCCTGAGGTTGGTGGATCAAGCCACAGAAAGAACACCATTGCCATTGGGCCCTTGAGCAGACCCCACATTGCTCCCCAGTTACCATAATCAACTGTCAGTTGCTTTGGATAAAAGCATTTGCTAAATGACTGTAATATTAATAATACTCTGTCCTGATATGTGATGGTATTTTTTGCTAAAGGTGTAATTTGTTCCAAACTTGTAATAATCGTGGTGCTTAAAACAGCTGTGAGGTTGATGGAAGGCCAATGGTCCCATGTTGATTTAGCCAGTGTACAGATATGAAAGCTGCATTGACATCCTGGTTGTTTTGGTTAAAGATCATGTGTTATTTTATATGGGGAAGCAAAGCTACAAGTTCACCTGCTTTGTCCAACTCACAAACATTATTTTTAGAACATATACACTCCAAAATGTGCATGAATCACTTCTTTATTGAATGAGTTTATTCAATCCAAACTTGTACCAGGGTCATTAGCTGTTTGCAGTTATGAAAAATATTTGTTCCTGCCAAACTCCATCTTGAGTTACTCATCAGTTACTGTAATTAAAAGCGAACAAATTTCACATATCGTGTGTTGAGCTAAAAATATCAGCCAACCATGTTTAACGTGTTTGAAATCAGCTCTGCTCTGGAAAAAACAGTATATGTGAAATGCCAAATGCACATGTGGGATCACATGCATCATTTATATAGCTTAGTCCATAATTGGGTTAATGTGGTGTTTGTGACTAGTTCCTGTCATGTGTGCGTGCAAATGTTATATTTATATCTCTGTGTTAACTGGCCTGTACTGCACTTTTGCTCACTTGACCAGTGATTCTGGCAGCAATGTATTTATATGTACATGTTCTTAATGTCATGTTTCCTCTAACTCTTTAAAATTTACACAGCAATTTGTCAAACATTCACCTACAGAGTGAAGGAGTTCATGAGGATGAAAGTACGACTTTAATTAAAATCATTTTTAAAACGTACTTGCAGGAAAAGTTTGCTGAAACAGCAGCATGGCTCATCAAGCTTCGTTTCTCAGATCGATTCATCTGACGGTCTTTTGTGTGTGGAGTGTGTATCTGTGGGGATGGATTTTGTCATGAGCCAGAAGAGCTTGCATGGATATGAGACTATAGTCATTTTGTGTCATTAGCCCTTATAATTAGCCTCCCATACAGCCATTGTTGTCTTAAAAAAGTTACATATCCAGCTAGATGTTTGGTTTCACTTGCTTGTTTGCCCGTTGAGAGCAATATCTCTTGAAAGCACATAGACTATCCCCCTGTTTCTGTTTTTCATGGAGCCCAAACACCAAACTGTGAAAATAGAATAATCTCGTTAAGAATGGCTTTGCCATTGTATGATTAGATGTGTACTTCACTTCATGCCGAGCTGTGAAGCACGCGTGGGTAGAAACAATAGACACAATGAAAGATAGTGGGAGTAATACCTATTTTTGAAAATCTGAATAGCTTTATTTCAAAACAGATCTTTACACAAATAACATCAAAGGGGGGAAATGGAACCCAACCAATCTAGTGATGTCTGCTTGATGAAACATCTCTTTATATCACCAAAAACAGATCCTGCAACCACAATGATGACTGGTACTCAGTGCAAACAAAAGCAAAATGGCAGAAGCCATAATCTTTACCACATAGCTATTTTTGTACCTTGGAAAACATTGGTGCTAGCTGTCTAATTTTGGCTCCTATTAAGTAGTATGAAATAAAGTAGCTGTGACAAATCAATTGAATGAGCATTTTCAGTGTCTGCACATGTCTAGAATCCAGCAGGCTATGACTATGACCTTTACAACAAATGAACTATGTTTATTTAATGATCCCATTACCACAGGAAATGTAACTGAAGAGGATATTCATCAGGCTTTGGGAGTTTGCGCACATAAACTTGTGCGCTTTTGAAAACATCACATGCTCATCTCCTCATTCGCTTTGTCAAGGCTTTAAGCTTTATTCATTACAGTACTTCTGAGACACATTATAACGTAAGATCACAGCCAAAGAATACAGGATATATAGGCATGCGCAGCCCAGCAGAAATAGGCTGTGCAGATGGCGGTCAGACACGTTTTGCGAACAACAGTTCATTTTTGGCACAGATGAGACATGAAAAATTCAGACCTTTATAATACAAAATCTAGATGAATCATGAATGCTTAATGACTATCAGGATTGAAAATCAGAATTGAACATGCCCATATTGAAACTGTACACAAAGAGTCCTGGGTTTCTTTGTCGGTTACTGGTTTTGTGTTAAAGGACTTTTGTGTGTTATCAGAAGGCTGTTCGTGAGAGAGCCTTTATGTGTCTGTGTGTTTCTACGTTTGTAGATAGCTAAGGTTGAGCACAGGTCTTAGGCTGGTGTACAAAGGGAATAAGGTAAGAAAAAGCAGTCTCTGAAACTGCTTTATCCCATAGGTACCTCTCCATATCTTAAAGTTCATCAGTCTAGGTGTGTTCCAGGAGTGGTCACGTATGATAGGAATGGATTTTGGAAACCTCCTCTCTCTCTCTCTCTCTCTCTCTCTCTCTCTCTCTCTCTCTCTCTCTCTGTCTCTCTCTCTCTCTCTCTCTCTCTCTCTCTATATATATGTTATATATATATGTACATATATATATATTTTTTCAATGGGTCAATGGGTCGTTTTCAAACATACAATTAAATGGGAATAAATATATACAAAACAGGAAGTATTTTGATAATGTACATCATGTACAGCATGGTGAAAACACTTCTCTGTTGAACATTTGTGTTCTCAATGAGTGAATGACTGCGTATGGATAATCAAGTGATGAACATGATCATGGTCTTATTTACCAACATGTGAAAGTGACATGCAGTACATGCGGACATACATACATATATGTATGTACATCTTGCACCAGTCTTGCATATATACAATTTTATATGATGATATATCATTCACATTCTAATCTGTCTCCTCATTGTATCACTATTTCCACATTAATCTCAAATAAAAATGCAGAAAACACACATTTACAAGTGGATACTGAGATTTGTAATAACCTCAAGTTATAGATCAAAGTAATATGAATATTACAATGAAACAAAATAATTCACAGTAAACAGCATATTTAGGAATCCTTTTATTGTTTAATAAATCATTCATTAGGTACATTATTACAGATCAAACATAGTACAGGAACCCTACTGTTTTCTGAAAAGATCAGGTACTTTCAGTTTGAGTAACATGTAAGCTAGATGGGAGAATCACATTCCTATTTGCCAATTATTTAGTCTTCATGCATGGGATGTATGCAGCTTGGAAAGCAGTCAGCAGTGATATTTCTGTTTGTGAAAGAGGCTTACCCTGAATTGCACAGATAGGATGCATGACTCATGATTTCACAGATTCTGGTATGTTAGACTCTTAGTCACTGCAGAGCTTAGTATGCTAAATGCAACCTGAAAATCAATGCCACTGTGCTCCCCGAGCTTCACTCATCATCCCAGCGCTATTTTTTCCTCCAGCAGTATTGTGCTTTGTTTTCAACACAAGAATGCATGCCATGGTTGAACATTACATTATATGATGATGAGGGTTATTATTATTATTATTATTATTATTATTATTATGAAAATGTTAAAATGTCACATTCTCTTATCTGGCCTTCATTGCCATACATAACATTTTACTGCAAAAATGCTAATATCACCAGCATGTGCATCAAAGTGACCTTTTCCCTTTGTTAATGCTCAGTGTTTTCATACATACAGCACTGATATCCAGGGTGGCATAATTACTTCATGACAGCACAAGCAGTCCTCTTTATTACTTTCTGTCAATTTCCTGGTACTCCACTGCTGGACTATTCAAATCCACCCCTGTGTCTGCGTCCACTGGATGCAAATTTCTTTTCGCCATCTTCCTGTAGGAATGAGTAATTGCATTTGCCGTGTCATGGACACACAATACATTCACACGCATTAAAATTATGTAAATGTGTAATATTATCTATTGCTGTGGCTTCATTTTCTGCATTTAACTAGGTCTGATGCTTGCACGAGAATTATAGCTCTTCAGTTAACAAGGGGTTCTTGTTGTTAATCTGACACAAAGCTATGAAGATGATGCACACCACCACGGTGTGATGTTATGCTTGCACCCTGTTTGTTTGTTTGTTTATTTATTTATTTATGCATTTTTTTTTTTTTCAATTTCCCTTGCCTGCAAGTTGAGCCATTTACCACTGAAGTGCTCTGTGCGAGTTGCGGAGCACCTTGCACCTTGCAGAGGAAAAATAAAAAAAATAACCATACATGTGTGATTGAAACAATTGAAGCATCCTGCTTTTATCTGTTGTGTCACATAGCTCTGCTTATTCCTCTGGAAATGGCAATAATATTGGTGTTGTTTAGAGGGGCAGTGTTTCCAGGCTGCACAGAAATGGCTTTATCCAATAAAGGGAGGGAGAGGTGTCCAACAAGAGTACACCGGAGTCAAGTTGAAGGTATAGTGCTCCAAACATGATTGTTCTGTGTTGTGTGCAGTTAGTTACTTTTCTGTCTTTTTAAGGCTTAGTTTTAGTTAACATTTGTCCCTAACTTTGGCTCACGAATAAAAGTAAGTGCTCATTTCTATCTTCAGTGACTCGATTTGGCAAGTGAATCTTCATGATTGCTGAACTCGCCAAATTGTTTCAGTGAAGATAAAAATGAACATTTGTATTTAATAGTGAGCCAAGAAACATAATAATTGGATCTCGTTTTGCATTACTTAAAGAGGAAGGTCCAATCTTAGGGTTTACATTATTTCATTTATGACCATTACTCCTGTGCAAGAATGTCCATTTTGCATGAACTCTATTCACATAAGATGCTATAATTTTGGTAAAACCCACTTTCTATATTTTACATCAATTCATTGCATGCATATCAGTTAACCCATATTCTTCTTTGTATATCTCTAGTTTTTGCATTCATAAGACATAACATACATTGTCTTTGCCTTGCAGACTTATGTCTACATGTAGATCTGGCCTTGATGTGTATCATCTGCTCCAGGCCAAAACAGTTGCAAAAGGCAAAACAGATAATTAAATATTGGCAGATGAATACTGAGGAATCATCATACAAGATGCACACAGGGGCACAGTTCAAAATTATCCTGCCTCGGCACTCAATTTATCATCCCTGGGTCGATTTCCCCGCAATCCCTCCCAGTCATTTATGTTTTGCGTTCAGTCTTCCCTTGTCACTCAGGTTTCCACATAAATATTGATAATAAAATGACAGGTTGATGCATGATATCTGATGGCTACGAAACGAGGAATGAGAAGTGAGAAGTGACTCTGGAGACTCCACAAATCCATTGTCCGTCAGTCCCTGCATCAAGCCTGACTGAAAATCTGGGTGATGCTTGAGAATTGAGCACAAAACGTGGATGACCCACTAAGGACTGACAGAAAATCAACTGAGGAATCATGAATGAGATCTGAATGGGGAGATCCAGCAATGCATTCTGTGTAAAATATATTCTAATATATGGACTTTGTGAAATATTCTTGGACAGAGCATACATATTGTTGTATTGCCGCTGTAGATCCCTGCCGAAACGAACCCATGCATTCTGAAATAATTAATAATATGTGTTGAAACATAGTTGCAAATTGAGAGGCAAATCACCCTTTGAAGTACTGACAGGGAATGACTCATCACGGTGCGTCAAAAACCAGGAGCCCGAGTCAATCTTCTGCCTCTCCTCAAACTCACGTCTTTGTTTAAGTCTGAAGGAGGGCCAGGGGTTATTTCTTTATTTTTTATTCTTAATTTTTATAACCTCCATGCTTTTTTCCTGCCCTATTAAGGAAAAATCCTTGAATCTGTCTTTAATAAATACTAAGCCTTAACAGTTTTTTTTTTTAATGTCTGCCCATTGAAAATATTATATACTACAGGTTGAGTATCCCTTACCCGAAATGCCTGGGACCAGAAGTGTTTCAGATTTTGGATTTTTTTTGGATTTTGGAATATTTGCATAGACATAACAGTGTTTCCCACACACAGGCTTTACTTGGGCGGGCCACCAAGGTATATTTATGGCCACTCAAGTATATCTGGTGGCCCATTTAAACAGTTGTCTATTTTGTATCCATCAGAGAAAGCAACGCCATCCGCAATTCATTAACTAGCAATCCCCCCCCCCCCACCCAACCCTGTTAGTTCTGCTTACACGAGAAGGGGTTTGTAGCCTACACAATTGCACATGCTATGCTGTGAAACAGAGAAATGGAAATGCAGACAGAGACTGTAGTTTTTTGCACTCAGTAAAGTTTTTTTTCTTTTTTTTTCTTATATTGTTTAATTATCCTCTGCCTTTTGGTAGTAGCTTCATATTCCGTGAAATAAAGAGTCGATGCAGCTCAATCGTAGCAAAGTTGTCGTGGCTGCTCATCAGAAATTAGAATTTGTTTTCTCTTCAGGCTGTCACAGTCAGACAGACAGACTTAACTTTAGCTCCAGTAGATAACCTAGCTGAGTTGTTTAATATGTGTAAAATATTTAAAACAAATAAAGTATTTTAAAGGTCACATGTAGACCATTTTTTATTTGTTTTATTTTTATGTTTCATGTTAATCAACTATACAGGGTGTTAATCACAAGTGAGGTTAGCTATGGAATTTTCCACCAGATTATATTTCCATTATATTTCCACCAGAAATATTTGCCTGTTCTTCCTTGCAAAATTATTTGAGTTCAGTCAAATTTGTGGTGAGTGGCGATGGACTGCTCTCGTCAAGTCCATCCACAGATTTTCAATTGGATTTACGTCAGGGCTTTGACTTGGCCACTCAAGGACATTCACCTTTCAATCCCTAAGCCACTGCGTTGTTTTATTGGTGGTGTGTTTAGGGTCGTTGTCGTGCTGGAAGGTGAACCACCTGCCCTTCTTCAGCTGTCTAGCTGGGGGCCGCAGGTTTTACACAAGAATTTGGGTGCGCTTTGCAGCATCCATTTTCCCTTCAATCCTGACCAATAATGCCCAGTCCCCACTGAAGAGAAACACCCCCACAACATAATGTTGCCCCCACCATGCTTCACAGTAGGCATGGTGTGTTTTGGGTGGTGTGCTGTGTTTGGCTTTTGCTAAACATATCTCTTGGATTTAAGTCCAAAAAGTTCAGTCTTGGTCTCATCTGATCATAAAAGCTTTTGCCTTAATCTAAATAACTTCTGGTTCGCACGGATGCAAATGGGTCCATACATAGATGTAAAATATAATAACAATGCCCATTGAAAGAGTACAGGAGAGCATTATTGTCCAGACAAGTCCCCACAGGAACACTAGACCTGCAGGGGATAATGAAACCTTTAAATCTCTCTTTGCCTGTGAAACACTGCAGTCCCCTCTTTAAAATGCACAGGAAGTCAATAAGCAATTAATATAGTTCATAAAGTTCCTCTATTGTGGCGTTACTAGCATTAGGCCCTTTGTAATTATCTCATTCATAATCCTCTATCAGGCGTACTGTTTTCTGTGTCTGTGTTGGCCCATAATTGGAAAATATTTCCTTTGTGCATGCACTACTTCTATTCCCCCTTTAATATCACGCTGCCTGGCAGTATGACTCTCTGTGAGGAGCAAAAAAAAAAAAGCTGAGAAAAACAAGCAAGTGCATTTTTGCACATGTAATCGAATCTCTCAAACAGGGCTTCATTTTTCCTCATCTCTCTGGGACCACAAAAACCTTTATACAGACCTGTTCTCAAAAAGGAAGGCACCAGTGAACGCAATTATAATTCCAATACGCTTGTGAAGTAAATGTAAACAGATAGCTGGCTGCCAAAGCTGGCCTCTTGTTTTCCCAAACGATTGGTAATAAAATACAATAGATGTAATAGTTGGGAAAGTTTTTTTTTTTTTACACTGCCTTCTTTACCAACAAAATGAAAAAGAGAAGTCATACCTGAACTCTGACATTCTGAAGGAACATGAATAGGATTTTGTGTATCAGTATCAATGGTAGAGGGGACCTGTGATTGTGCGTGACAGAAAACTCCATATGTGAATGACATGAAGGCACTTTTGTCAATTTTAGCCTTGATGCCTCAAATTCCCAAATTTGGGAACACGCAAATGTAAACCCCTCCAGATATCTGAACGAGTGGAAAACTTTGATTTGTATGACATCATGTTGCAAATTGGCTCAACGCAGATTCTTGCAGGCAAGATGTTCTTTATCATCTCCATTCTTCTCAATATTCTGTTTGTTGCAAACTGTCAGGGGATCAACATTTGTTTTATATTCAATTTTCTTCTCTTTTCTGTTTAAACTCTGTTCCAATGCTTTTTGGAGAATACAAGCACTGAGAGGCTTCTTCTAACTCTCTGCCAAGGGTAATAACTGTGTTATTAATGATGTGCCTTGTAACCAGGGTATCCACTTAGATCGTGGTAGCTGTACATTTGTTCATAGCATTGGAGAATTATTAGGAAATTAAGACCTAAAAAATTTTATGTTTTCAATCAAGTAGATTACGCAGTCAAGACAGATTTGTGTTGAAGGCAACACACTCTAGAGTCAATAGTTTCCTTAGCTCTGTCGTATCTTCATGGATGAGGTAAAACCATCTTTTTGTTTTTCCTGTCTTAAATATGACATAAATAAGGTAACTTAACCATATCTTCAGCTGGTCCATTTGGGCCTCATCCTGATTTCCCATTCATTTCATGAAGCAGCCTATCATGCCCCCAGCACATGTATGAACACTGTGAACTGCACACTGCTCTTTATAGTGGTTAATAAGAGAGTAGCTCATGTGGCCAATTATTATTATTGTTTTTGTCAACAGAAGCTGAAACAGTGTAGAAAATCTGGAGAGAAACCATCTGTCCCTAGATGACCTTTGTGGCTTTTTGAGCACTTTTTCATCAAGTGTGTATGTTCATCTCAAACATGAGCTTCATTAAGAGTAATACTGAACAAAACCAACTGCCTAAAGAGATTGAAGAATTTTTTTTGCTACAGTGCCATATATGAAAACTCCATGAGCAAGGAAATAAATGCACTGAGTTGTGGTGGTATAAAGAAAACTTTAAAAGGTGTATATAAATGTACGCTTTATGAATCAGTATTAAAGACCACCTGCAGCGGCTCTCATGCATGTATAGCCATGTGAACGCTGCCAAATCTTGGAGGTGAATTGTCAGTTAGGATTAGGCGCAATATTTTGTTTGTTCTGAAGAAAAGACTAACAAAATGCACATACAAGTCATGAAAACACAGCAGCGATGTTTAAGCCATAGACCTTATGGTATATACGTGTATAGATGTACACAGCTTTTAGTTTTGTCAAAAGAAAACTGAAGAGCACATGGTTGGGTGAAGGAGGTTGGCCAGGCTTAAAGTGATTGGGCAGAAGAGAATGCTTTGGATGGAGGATTTCTGCAAAATCCCGTCCCGCACACCTGCTCGCGGTTCATTGGCGATCCAGCAGTGTGAGAAAGAAGCGACCATGTAGGGGGAGCGTTCGCCTGAGGACAACTTTGCAGTGTCACTGTAAGCAGCAGACGGACAACTTGTTTCACGGTAGTAGCGCGATCCTTCCAGACGGTACAGGCAGACTGCTGGCATACTAAGAGCCCTCCTCTGAGTACTTTTCCCCTCAGCGCTCTGATTTACACTCTAATGGGTGAAGCCCCATATTTACTGCCAGCATATGCTGACCGGCTGGCTCAGCCACGAGCTCCACAGACAGGGCTCTTATGCTAAAGGTCACATTAGTAGATCATGATTACAAATGGTCTGCATGGAGAATAAATCCTATAGTTCTGTAAATGAATAAATGTTTAATTCCACAGTGAAAAGAGATATCTTTTTTCCCATGCAATGCCAAAGCTGTTTGTTACACTCAACTTAAACTCAAGTAAACTCCCACTCATTCTCTACATATGTCATTGTGCTGAAAAATGTGTTCGTTTGCATATAGCATGGATTGCTATAAGAGGTTCTTGATCTTTCTTCCTTCAAAAATTATTATCTGGATTTCTGAGCTCATTATTTTCATTGATACTGAAGTGAATTCTGAATTGGAAGTCTCACCAAACATATACATTTGCATTTGTTCTTTTTGCACAATATTATTGTTGATTCCACCTTTTATGAAATATTCACAGGCATTTTTTTACAGTTGATAGTGCTGTAATCTTGACATATAAGATGTGCAGGAAAAACCACATTTGAATTATGCATGAAAAAAAAAAAATCTGATATGAGGCTAATTTGCTCAGACATACAGATCTGTGCTGACCCTTGCCTAAGGCAAAATTAAATCAAAGCTGGTGTTTATGTAAGTCAATAATACATTTGTAGTAATATATTTTAATTGTTCTATGGAGATATAACTAGGATATTAGATTTTTCCTGGAGTAAGAAAATATTTGTTGAATATGAAGATAGCAGCCGTGACATTGATTAGAAATTCACACAACCTCCAACAAAATAATGTTTTGCCACTCTTTTAAGCAGCACTTTATTTTTTAAAATCCTCAGACAGCTGAAGTTTTCAAAAGCAGCTGGCTATTAATCCTGGTCATTCAAGGTTGTTCTAGTAACATATCTGACAAGAAGAAAAGAGACATAGCTTCTACCTTAAGTGTGGAGTAAGTGGTATATGTAAAGGTTTTTTTAGGTTATTTTGTAATGTCAAGATCCTTTATTATATACATACCTGAAGAATATGAACAAAGCCAAAGAGGTATTTTCTTTAGCATGTCTCAGAGAGCAGAATGTGACCGCTGTCTGGCTGTACCGAGATGTTTGAAAGTGCCTCATGTCACACAGGTTTTTCTCTTGAGAAATATGTAACCAGCATCTTAGTGTGATCCCATTAAGAGTTTTCCGCAGTGTCTGCCATAACACTTACTCAACACGTACAACCACGAGCTTTATACTTTACAGGATTCCTCTTTTCTTTCTCATAAACATCATTTTTTCATTTGTCTCTCAATGTACTGGTCCTCTTTTCCAAGGACAGAGTGTATGAACAATAAACCCAGTCTGTCTTCAGAGAAAATGTAATGCAACACTAAGAAACAAACATTCCCTCGTGGGTTTGTCTTTTTGATGTTGTAATTTTTTTTTCCAGGAAACTCAAATTTAGCATGCACGCACGCACACAAACATTTTTTTTTTTTTCCATTGTAGGCAGGTACCTTAAGAATCACATGCTAAGAAACAGGAAAACAGAAATCCTGCAAATAAAAATGTCTTTCATTTTAAGTGCAAGGACCTAGTATCAAATTTAGCATCATGAAAAGGACATGGGTCACTGCCACTCATAGCTGCAGTCATCGCTGCATGATGAGCACTATAACACCGTAAAAAGGGAGACAAATGACCACTATTAACACAGCCACAACAAAAGCCACAGCTCTCCAAGACCCCAGACCTAGCCAACTGGCACAGAAACGCCCATTGTCACTTGGCACTGGTGAAATATACAGGTAGAATTCCTTGAATGATGAGGTTTCAGTGAATTATATAATATCTGTTGATACTAACAATACATAACACCAAGAATGCATAGACATTAAAAAAAAATCTGTGCTGATTTCTGTCTTGTTTTATTCATGTTTAGTTATTGCCATAGGCAACACAAAGCATCAGAATTGTCTGCTTATTTACTTGTTATCCCTTGTTCACAGAACATAGAGTTTTTGATTTCCCCTTTCTGTTTTATTATTGCATGAATGTTTTGCCTAACCCTTTTGGCATTTTGGAAAATTCAGCTTTTTATTCCATCCAAATTGGAAGGATTGATTGGATGAAATCTCAGGAAAGCAGATAAAATTCCTGAAAAAAAAATCCTATAAAAATGGGACAGGTGTCATCCTTAACCAGAAGCCAAATGGCGTACTGCAGTCAATCAGGAGGCATAGCCTAGATATAAATGCTACCGGTTACACTGACACAAATGCTATCTTACATCTATCCAACTCCTGTACTTAAAGTTGTAAAAGTTTAGGGCAGTTTAAAACTTATATAACAGCATTCATTTGACAAGTCAGGTATAACTGAAATAACCAATCCATGCACACAGCATTTCTTTACACACAGAATATTATATTAATAATAATACTAACTTCAGTAAACTTAGTTATTCAAATAGAGAGACAGGATATTTTTAAACAGAAAATGGACCTGAACCTGCTCTTCATGATTAACATTTTAGGGTCACCTAGTATCTAATTGCTTTTTTAATTAATTGTGTCTAGTGGGATGGAGCAACATTATCTTTGCAATTATTATTATTATTATTATTCCTAGGAGTAGTAGTAGTAGAAGCAGTGGTAGGGGTATTGTTTATTATATTTACTGGAAATGCTGGTTTAAGAATTATTGCGACAGAATCAACAGTTAAGTGGAATATGGCACTGAGCTCAAGCAGTTGCTTTAGATGGTGTCCACTCATTAGAAGGATGACAGCTGAAAATGCAGCACGCTGTAATCCAGTATTCAACAAGACAACGGTGTTGGAAGACTTGCTTTTGTGGAGACCTTTCCCTGTTCCTCTAGCCCCAGGTTCAGCACAGGAGTGGAACTGCCAACAGATGCACAAAGAACACCGCTTAATTATGTCTGCCTCACCATCACTTTCTTGTCTCTGACAGCCTGCATGAAAATGAAGTGAATGCAGTTATTTGCATGCCTAATGGCACCAGAGAACCCCGAGATCATAAGGGAAAAAAATCTGAAAGTTAAATATAAACATGACCATTTGCAGCCAGCTTTTAGGTTGTGCCTGCAGACAAATTGCTTTCCAATACCCACATATTAAACCCCTAGATGCGTTAGCATAATAAGAACATCTGAAGTCTGAATTTCATGCTCATTTCAATCACTGGTTGATAGAGTATAGACTTCCAGCTGATTTCATCTCAGTTTTGAGGTTGAATGACACTTACAAGTGTATCTGTGTGTAGCTTGCTCCGCCTTTAATACAGCACACATTTTCCCACATGAGTTTCCCACATGAAAGTTGTCTGATACCTTCTTCCATGACAGCGCACAATGCTGTATCCATTTAATCAAATGATTCATCTGGATATGATTGTGCAGTTACACACTGCTTTGTTTTATGCACTTCAGTTCTTTTGATGCATTGCATTGGAATTTGAGTTGAAAAGCATCATACATATTTAATTATGGACTAATGTGAAAGCTGATATGCACTTTGAAACAGTTACATTTACATTGATTAAAACTTATTTTAATTGAGGTTTACCTTAATTTCTGCCTTAATTCTTCTGTCAAGGGTCCTAACCACCTTATATATTCAATGCAATAATTTTAATTTATTTTCTCTGCATAATTCATGCATTGTTTCAATATGGTAGTTACAGCTTTATTGCCAACCCCAATATATTGATATTGCATTTATCCCAGTGTGCATGCTAGTATGTATGCTTGTTACCAGCACATGCAACTTCACTTTCAGAGCAGTGGTCAAGGATAAATAAAGGGCCAATAATCTGCATTGTTGATTTATTTTGTGGTTGCTATGGGTATCGTACGAGGGAATTGGTTGCCCGCTTGGCGTCAACACTCGCTCTTTCAACTGCTTACAAAACTACAGATATGAATCATAAACCCAGGCTGTGCCATCTGGACTGGGATAACACTCCATCATTACCAAACCCAGTATCAAATGAGAGGTGCTCCAGGTTCCATCTGCACTTCATGGAAATCAAACTCATTCTAATTTGGTTTGTTCAGCTGTGTGGGAACTATTGTTTTCCTTAATTAGGGCTCTTCTGCCTTTCCGTCTAAAAGATGAGGAATACATTAAGTGTGCAGGTTGCTCAATCGTTGAGACTCATTTATCATGAGTTTACACAGGGTACATTTACACCTTTTCCAACAAAGTCAATGAAAATCAAACTTTCAGACCTATTATCATTTTTATTGTACAGTTTATGCTATGCATATATTCCATTCCATATCGTTCTTTTTTATATTAAAATTTAATACATTTCATGTTTTATAACACTGAATACAATGTGTACATTTACATGTATAAATGCTTGATAATGAGACCCAATGAGTGAGTACAAAGTTATTCATTGAATTGTTCATTTAAGCATTGAATATAGAGCTGGCTTAAGACTTGTTAAAAATGTCATAACTTGTAAAAAGTTACATGACACACCTGCACGCTGAAACACCATATAAAAAAAATCAATTCTGCTTCTTTTAAAACGATTTAACATGAGTTGTTACTGCACTGCATTTTTGTACCTTACATAGATTTACAAGACAAGGGGTTAAAAAAAAAATTGGACATCCGCATTCACAAATACATACAGCATTTAGCTTTGTTTATAGGCCCAAAGTAAGAGAGCGGTCTCACTTTGACCTTACGTTGCTGTCTACTGAAAGTAAACATTTGCTGTTGTTTTCAAAAAGAAGCATCCTGTATTTCAGCATTCACAAGCTGCAAAATTCAGCTGAATATTCTGCAGGACTGTTTCTGTGTAAATAAGGAGCATGTCTGTGTCTCAGTCAAATTGACCATGATCTTGGGGATCTTCAAATTCTGCAGATAGAAATAGTTTGGCTCGATAGCAGAGAGTCATTAGAGCTAGTTTTCCCTCCTTTGCGCACTGGCCGTTTTTCCTGCAGACTGCTCATGTATTTATAATGAGCAGATAAAATGCAGGGACCTGAAACCAAGACCATACATCGGCGGCTGAAATAGTGTTCTCAGTGGATGAACTGGAAGGAAAATTGTTTCCAAGAATAGGAGTGGATATCATGTATCATGCAAAGTGCCATCTGCTTCTTACATTCAAACTGTTACGGCAGACTTGCAGAGCTGCAGATTTTCCTTAACAGAGATGTGATTTGCCTTTGTAATAGCAGACATTCTCATATTTGCTATCGCCTTGCATGATAGGTGAAACAGAAAAGATATTGTCAAAATGCAGCGTTAATTGAATCAGACAGTTGCATTATTTTTAATCACTTTGCACTTCAGTCATACAATGAAACGAAGTCAGTGTAAATCAGGGACTTGAGTACAAACAAGTTCAACTCCAGTAAAAGTGTAGTTACCCATTTAATAAAACAGTTCGAGTATAAGTACAAGTTGCTCATTAAGTTATTTTGTAAGAGTAAAAACAGTACCAGTCAAAAAATAGTACTTGAGTACAAAAGTATTGAAACATGGTTTTAGCATCTTATTTTTAAACAGTAATCATGTTAATTATGCAAGTCATAACTACGCAAATGTTTATAACAGCAAATTGACAATAGTGAGTCATACTATTAATAACCAAATCACTCACAGGCTACTTTATTACAAAGCCGAAGCACCGATAGACCTAAAATCATTAGCATGGTTACCAGTCCAATTCTCAAATGGTATATTAGACTGGCCAAGCTCTACCACAGTTTGATTGATTGAGTTATAGCCATTGTCAGTGGGTGTGGACCACAATTCTTTTGTAGGTTGTACCTTGTTTATGAAAGAGCTACCATGGTATACCCAAAGCTGGCAGTGACAAAGAGAGGAGTTTGACTTATAGCTATGGAAAGCATAGAATTTATACCCACTTTTTCTCTGCTCACTTGGCATTACCCACCAGAAGAGATGACCTGATGATGTAAACACACAGTGCAGCACATAGGATAAGCCTATCTATATTATGAGTAGAATCTGGAGCATTAGATGCTGATAACCTGCTTGTTCAATACAGACGATTGTGGCTTATGTTTTAATAAGGCAAAGACACATTTGTTACCTCAGACAACACTATTATTATTAAAACACAATCCCTGAAAGGGATGTGTACACACAAACCCCACATTGCTACTTAATGTATTACATTGCTATTAAGAGGATTGGAGATTGACATTAACTCTTCCGTCCCAAAGGCCCATGTTCTGAAGCACACCCAAGGCATGTTCTTAGTTTATTCAGCATTTGATTTCTCCAAAGTCTCCCTCAATCAATTCTCTGAGTGTCTTTGGTCTTGTATTCTCTTTGGTCTTTCTTGTTTTCAATGATGGATGAGGTGATGAAGATGAAAAGACAATCCGTCTGAGTTTATGCAATGTAGACATAGGTTAAGACAGAATACAAACATGGCGAGGTAAGAGTCAGCAGGGGTTTCGTATAAAGTGTGCATGCTGATTCCCAGAGCCAATTACAGTCCAGCATTTTGTCCCCTTTGTAAAATAATTAAATCCATCAAGAGCGCAGGCTGCTCATGAAACAGGCTGCCCAAAGCTGTTAATACTCTTTCCACTCTTTCCACCAAATATGCAACCTCTATTTGACTAGTGTGCAAACCAATGAAGTACAATGAAATAAATGAACAACAAACCTAAACGAATAAACAGATAAACAACTCTGAGGCAAAACTGAGGAATGAAGCAATTTTGAGGAAAGGTGAGGGGTTGAATATAAACCTGAGCTAAGGTCATTTTAGCGACATTGCTGATGATGGCCGATTTAAAGAAGATAAATTCAAAAGATGATGTTCAGAAGAGACATTTTGAATAATTCTCCCTACTCCCTCTCTCTCTTTCTCTCTCTCACACACACTCACACGCACACACACACACACACACACACACACACCCCCACCAACCTCTAACAAAGTCAAGAGACTGCACTTTTAGAACTTCCTTCTCATCACACAGAGAATATATTCAATACAATCATGCCTAACTGACTGCCATGGTCTAAAATTTTCATACCTTTTTAATACCAAGTGAGTCTCTGGTTTCTGAGGCAGAGGATTTGGTTTGTCACTTTGCCCTGACAAGGAGCAAAGTCATTAATTTGCCATGTAAGGCTTAGTCTGGGACTTGGGGGATGTGCTCCTCATTAAGCATAGTCTGATTGTTCCTCCGGCTGCCAAAAAACCCTGTCTCGAGCAGAGAATATTCTTCCAGAGACATATTCTTTCCAGAGTGGGCAGTAAAAGAGCCCAGTCCGCAGTGATCCAGGACAGGGGAGGGTGGGGATGGGGTGTAAAAACGTCTGTTTCCTCTCTGTGACGAGATTCATGAACCAGTGAACTACAATCTTTGCCAATCTGATTTAGAACTTCCCGGATTTAGAGCCCCGCTAATGAACTGGCGTGGGTGGTAAGTGGCTCTTTTTATAGATAGACTGGTCTCTTGTGGTAAATAACCCTTTGGAGTTTGAGCTTTTTTCATTAGCAGGTGGACTGGAGGTTTGCTGATACTGAATTCGATATCTCTGTTTTTCTATAGATAAAATGACATATACTTACTTTGTTAAGATGGTGGGGGGGTTAAGTCATTCACCACAGCTTGGCAACTAAGATTACCCAGGGCCTTACAGTGATAAGTGTCTCTACACTGAAGATTTATCAATGGCTTTTGTAACTGGTGTGGACCAAGAGGGGATCAAGCTCGACATCATTTTAACTGCATGACACAACCACCCGACAAGAGACACAATTATCTTACTTTTAAAAGACTCGGATTCCTCATATGGGAAAGTAATGAAATTCTTTTCTTGACCCCATGGGGTGAGTTTGCTGTCTGTAGAACTCAGCCTATCCCCTAAACATCACTTCTAATTTCCATTTGTTCTTGTATTTTTTTTTTCTTAAGATTCCATTCTCTCCAATTTGGAAGACATCTCTCCTGTTTCTTTTGACAGGGGTTGCATATTCGTTCTATACACTGTCAATCATTGGATGTCAATGTGTAGTGCTTGTTATGAATGATTACATTTCTATTTGCATAATTTACATACATTATTTGCTCACCCATCTCATTGACGTACTTATGTATTAAAAACAGCATCACGTTAATTTCACATCAATAATGTAATAGTTGATCCATTCATTAAGTAAATATGGTTTTATTATCTAAAACTCAAAGAAAATGTCCTTTGTGTCGCATCAATATAATTGGTTAATGTAGTTTCCCTAGTAACTGAGACAGTCAGATAACTCAGTCATATTCCCCCCCTGCAGTTTTCCATTTTGACATTCATTCACACCTTTAGATTAAAAGATCACTGAGAGGAGAATGAATGGCACTGCAGAGCACCTGCAATTTATTGGTATGTCACATGAAATTAAACTTGGACAGAAGCGCTGGCGATTCAAAAGGCAACATGTGTCTCCTCCATACAAATGAATACTGGCAGAATTTGTATTTGGTGTACTGGTCTGCCATTGACATGGGGTAAGTGCTAAGTTTGGTATGCTGGTGGAAGGGACATGGATGGTTCAGATGTCCAGACTCTGTAATCTGTACTGCAGCAAGTCGGCAGTCTGGATAAAATAGCAAATTATTATTTGTCTGTTCACCTGCCTTTCTTTTAATAATTTGGAAAACAAGGTGCAACAGTCATGTGCACGATACCAGTATCCACAAATGTTATATTTCAGAATTTTTTTTTTTTTTTTTTTTTTTGAAAATTGACAGGTATGACAGTTATTTTAATTTCATCGTCATCTGGAATTGTTAGATATCTATCATTATTTGTGTGAAAGGGTAAATTTTATCTTTCTCTTGTCCATTCATACAGACTTCCATTTTTCACATTGATACACTAAAGTTAACAGTACACACATTTAAATGAGCCAATTCTTTAACCAGAATTTGACCTTCTCCCATGAATATGTGTTTCATTTCTGGGCTTTTCTTGCCTATTTCTAGGCCATTGTCAAATTTAAAATAGGCCTAATGTACATTAACAGATGTATGAACAGAAATAATAACTTGAAAAATTTGAATGACAGCTGCTTCATGGCCACACTGGAGATCAGTTAGGAAGTGATCCATTGTACCCTCTACCCTGAACCTTGTGTCCTTGGATTCGACACCCCAAGTTTAGAATGACAGAAAAAGAAAAAAAGCAAAATCACTGTCAGCCACTCCAAAGACTGTTCCCCAAGCTTCTCACCTTGGCACTGTGTATAATCCACATGCCACTCATCTCTAGACTGGCAAGACCTCCTGTCAATTACTCAGTCACAATGAAAAAGAAAGGAAACCCTTGGCATGCAATAAATTCCCAGTCTGAAGCCATTTCTCCCATCCATGAGCTTCAAAAGCTGTTCTCACACGGGATGGGAGCATCTGAAACACCAGGAGGTGAAGGCAGGTGACAACCAAGGTAGTTCCTTTCACTCATCTAGATGTCTTCGCCACTCTTGTCACTGTGGAGGGACCTGTGGCAGACGTGCTATTGAAACAGGCAGTTGTGTTACACTGAAGGCAGTGTCTTTCGACACAATTTTTTTAACATGACTTTTTATTATTGTTTATTTTTAATGTATCTTCCTGTATGTTTGTCTGTTTATCTGTTTACTTTAAATAAGAGACACTTCCATAGTGTCACTGGCTGATCCCAGGATCCCATATTTAATTTCCCATGTCTGGGTTGGCAGTCAAAGAAAAAAAAATTGAACCAATGATATGGGAATTCTATAGTCTGTGACCCACTTTTGTGTGGCTGCTGTCCATTTCACAATCCCTGGCTTTTTTGCCAGTGTGTTCAGTAGGAAGCTGGCCATTTCTGACATGATAACACTGCGACCTCATTGAAGAGAAGATTCTCTGGTGAATAACTGTGGCTGAGCTGTCAATGGCAAAGGAAAACACTGTCTGAAAACAGGTTTACCTCAAATCCCAGCCACCGATAGATTAGGGACTAAATAACAGTCGAATAAGAGATGAAATCAAAACACTGGCAGAAAGCTGATGCTTCTGTCTGGCCTTTGCTTTTGTCTGTGAGCCTGAGCAATTCAGTTGTCATTTTAAAATAGTGGTACATGTGTTGAGAAAAAAAAAAAAAAATCTCCAAATTTTAAACCCTCTGCAGAAGAGGATTACTGGGGTGTCTGACAATATTGTTTGTTCAGTATATTGCACTCAGTTGCATTCAGTGTGGCTTTGTGTTGTGGCTCTTCAGCCGTTTTTATTAAAGAACTGCAATGAGATGGTAACTCACTGCCTTTCACCCCCCCTTTCAGCTCCACACGGATTTGGACATCGGTGGCAAAAACATCAAGTATGTTCTGGCTGGAGAAGGAGCAGGGACAATCTTTGTCATTAACGAGAAGACAGGGGACATCCACGCCATGAAGAGACTGGACAGGGAAGAGAAGGCCGAGTACACTCTCACTGCGCAGGTCATCAACAGGGACACTAACGAACCTCTGGAGCCGCCCTCGGAATTCACCATCAAAGTACAGGACATCAACGACAACTCGCCCGAATTTGTGGGGGGTCCCTTTCATGCAACGGTCCCAGAGATGTCCCAAGTGGGTAAGCTAACTCTTGCATTAGTCTACCTTAACCTGCAGATGTAAATGATTAGAGTAAACATCATAAGAAATACAAAGAATATGATTTAATATAGTATTACTTAGATAAACAGTAGCAAGGCCTTAGTACCTCATGGAAAGAATGCTGAACAAAAAATATGTGTGTACAGTGATTTGAAAAAAAAAATCTTACACTTCCACAGTTATTTAGTCCATGAATTTGAATGAGCTGCATCTAATTACTGGTTCACAATGAACCTCACACAAAATGCTAAACCCACACACAAATTAGCAAAGATGATTTTCAACGATTGCTGTTCTGACCTGAGAGAGAGAGAGGGTGTATTGTGAAAAAAAAAAACAAAACAAAACAAAAAAAAAAACAATTGGGATGTGGAGACAACCCTATGGGTTTTACAGGACAGGAAATAGAAGGGAACAAGACAGATGAGTGCCACTGCACCAGACCAGTCTGAACAAAACATGATCGTTGACTGCACCGGCACCACAGATGCTGTGGAACAATGTGGCGCTGTTCATGGCAGCTGGAGCTGGAGCAATGGCTTTGTGAGGTTGTGCTTCATTTTCATGACACAATCCTCTGTGGCGCTTTACGATAAGTCCCTGTGTGTGTGTGTGTGTGTGTGTGTGTGTGTGTGTGTGTGTGTGTGTGTGTGTGTGTGTGTGTGTGTGTGTGTGTGTGTGTGTGTGTGTGTGTGTGTGTGTGTGTGTGTGCATGCACATGCTTCCTGTTCTGTTTCCTTATTTCTTCTATCATAAAATCAATCAAGTGTAAGTGAGAAGTCGATATCTTCTAGGCAAAAATAATATTTAGAAACACTGGCATAGTCCATTATATATCAAGGTCTGAAATCTTTATTCTCTGGTGGTTATAAGGGAAAAGTCTCACTTTTTCCCCCACTGCGATGTACTCAGTTGAAATACTCACAGTACTTATCCAGTGGTTTTGACAGTGAAGTGAGGGAAATTGCAGGCAGTCGGGTGAAAAGCGTTGTTGAGGGCAGAGTGAGATTTGCCAGTGGGAATACAGCCTTGTCTATTTGCTTTCATGGGAGCCGGTCGGTTTTGTGATCGTTATTTTGTTTTGTCACCACTGATTAATTAAACATGAGTCAATGTTCCCTTGTTTGTTTGAAAGACGTTTTTGATGGCTTGTTGTGATCTTGTTAAGTATTTATGGGATGTGGGAGACAGCCATAAAAGAAACAAAGCTCTTTGAAATAATGGAGAAACAAAAATAATAACAGAAATGTATTCTTATTACGACTTTTGTTTTCTCTCATTTGGTATTCATAAATTACAGAGACGTTATGTTCAAGTTCAAATTATGTCAGTATAAAATAAGAAAATGCACAGCAAAATAATTATTTCCACAATAATTTAAAATGGGAGGTAGTTTCATAAGAGGAATGCATGATATGTTATTTCTTCATGTTCATACTCTTCGAACTATAGGCTCGTAGCAATAATTGCCTCACCAAAAAGCTGGGAATTCATTTTGATATAACTTTGGTATTGCATTGTCTGTAATATTTCTATTGCTATTAAGGGTTATAGTTGTTTCTGTAGTTATCATTTTCACATTGTTTTTGGAGTTTCTCATCGTATCCAGCTTTGGATGCTTGATTTGGCTGTGTTTGGCCTGTGGTATGAAGAGGTCTCTTTGTCTGTTTGAAGTTTTGCCTACAGTCATCTGGTGCATTCCAGCATAGCTTGATTTCATTGCTCTTTTTTTAAGTAATCTACCCTTTGAGACTAACCCACAGTCATGACAGCTGCTGTGACTCTGATGTACACCACCTACGCCAAATTATGGTGTTCAGTGATGGGAATCACTGCATTATGGGTATGGAGAGCAGCGCAGTGTTTGCCAAACTATTGCTATCAGAGCTCCACCAGCCTTACCCCTGCACAGATCTCTTTAATTCTTGTCATTAGCTCTATGATTCTGGGCATGCTTTCAAATGAAAAAAGGATATTTCAAATGGTCTTCATATACATATATATATATATATATATATATATATATATATATATATATATATATATATATATATATATATATATATATATATATATATACACACATGTATATGAAGACCATTTGAACTATGTTGAGTTCACATGACACTATACGGCCTTTGCAGATGCAATGTTAGGGAGATTGAGAAGGCCAGTGTAAGAGAAAATCCAAGATTTTTAAGGTCTGGAGGGTGAGTGTACTGTTTATTTAAGAGAAGCTGAGCTATTATCTGTAATAACACTCCTCTGGCAGGGGCCAGTGCTTTCCTGTGGCACACAAAAGGCTCGCAGTGTAAACTACTGGTCCAGTGGGGGATTAGCGGTTTGGAACCCTTTTCGGGCCGGGGATGTTTGCATGCCTTTGCTTGATCTGGACTGTGCATGTGGGCCCTGTTTCTGATACTTTTTTAATTCTTTCTGCCTCTGAAATGGCCAAGTTCAACAGCTAATGGACTTTACAGACGCACACTCAAAGGTGAGGCAGTTGATGGCCTTTGATATATTCTCAATCTGAACAACATGGAAATCAGCTGAAAAGAATATGTAAAAGAAGAATAGGCCCAATCATAAATAAATGACAGTGAAGAACTGGCCCTGGATGGCTTTTTAGATTGTGAATACAGCTCTGCAATATTGTCTGATACATCAAAATTAATTGAACATCTGAGTTGAATTCTCATTTGCCTTTTTATGGTTTTCATCCAAATTTGGAACACCCAGTCATATTCCCACGATATACCCGTTGCTGTCATTGCTATCAGTTCTGGAGGATATAGGCCAGCACACACTCTCATCTGAAACATGTAATATCATCCTCGCCTCTCTATAGTCCACAAGCTGAGGCTGCATAGGCGCAAGTCGCAGGGATTTGCTTGACATGGGTGCCTGGCGGGGGCCTCTGGTGAGCTAAAAGACTCAGGCATCCCTACACTTTGAGTCCCGTCCTTCTTGGAGATGAGGTTAATTATGTGGCCAGTAATAAGGACATTGTCTTTCAGTTTATGACACAATCCATTCCAACAATGTCATAATGCATGCAACAAAATGTTTTATGACACACAATGACCTAACAGCTTACGTCATGCTAATCATGTAAGTCATGTTGTGTCAATATGTGTCATAACTTGTATTTTTGCATGCATTTTAACAGTTTAACATGTGATTTTCCATCAGCTGTAGGACACTGTCATGACAGGTAGTGTATCATGCTTATGGCAGTGCTTACAAAGGCTTTATGACACACTTAAAGCGGAATGCTACCTACATCTGTTCTTTAGCTTTACGCTGAGAGTTTTACTGCTGGATAATGAGGGTGGAATTGATGGACAGCGAGTGCAGCAGTTCACCGTACTTTAAACGTGTTTGGTGCATGCGGGATGGACGCAGAGCCACATCTGTCTGCCGGGCATGGAGCAGCACTGACGTCCCCAGCTGAGGCAGGGGTCAGGGCCCTGAACGCACTGAAGCACAGCCTGCCAACTCAGTCCCCAAAACCTTGGAAGAGACTGGAACCTAGGTGCCAGAGGGCTCCTCCAGCAATCTGGGTCTCTGGGATTTGAAATTACTAGCCTTTTCTGCTTAGTTCACCTCGTTTTCCCTCCCTCTGTGTTCACTGGTTTTAGGGACAATTTCAGTAAGTAGTACTAATAACTTGGCTGTCTAACAGCAGTTCCAGTGAATTTTATAGTTATTATTTTTTGAATTGTATTTATTTTTTTATTCTAAACTGCAATATGATGAAAAACATGCATCTCACATATGTACGGTAAGCATTTCACTATCCAAGCTTCAAGTAGGTTTATTTATAGCATAATTCAATTATTGCATTGTGTCTAAATATAATAGAGACATGGATATTTAATCGGGGATTTAAAGGAATTAATATGAAATACCAGATTACTGGTGATATTCACTGAGAGATATAGAGCGATTTGAACTATGTCATGTTTTCATAACAGTACACAAACACAATTCTGGACATAATGCTAAAGAAAGAATGTAGATATGCAAGGTTTCATCCACCTTCTCACACTGATTACAGTGATTTCACACTGTAACCAGGTGTATGGTTACAAATATATATATATACATTAGATGTACTAAAATGCAACTTTGTCCAGAGTGGCAGTATGATATTGCCATGACAACATAGCAACATAAGCAGAAGGTGGGCCACAAATTGATACACCTGTTCGTGTGTTACATAAGGTATTGTGGCCCAGTCTTCCTAGTGTGTTTTTGTTTTCAATGACTGCAAACAGCCAAGGTTTTTTTGTGTGTGTATCGCTTAGTTATTTTTTTGTTCTCTGTTATCTCTTTAGAGTTGAAATAGAGATAAAACCTATACAATTGCTATATTGCCAATAGAGTATCATATTTTCCCTTGCAGCTCTGTATGGACTAGTCACCCTGAGTTTTTGCTAGTCAGTTTTTTTGTATACATTGATATTTAATGACTACAATACTGTATAATATTGCTTGTCTGACATTTCTATCAAAATATGCATGCATGAGTTATTAAATGTTACTGAGTTTAACAACTGGCTCATCTGTTCTTTTCTGAGGAAGCAGCCGGTTCATATGCAGTTAGCGATTGCTTAACAAGCACCAGGAAGCTTCCCAGTGTTCATATTCATATGTGCACTTTTCTTCATATGGAAAATGTCCAAAACCCCATTAAGTATTGATTCATAGAAATTTGCACAAGGTAAGAGCCAACTCTTAACTCCGAGCTTCACCTATTTCAATAGGAGGAAACCTCCCTGTGTAATTTTTAATTTTTAATGCAATTAAATTGGATCTCTTATATCTCATTCATATTCGAATATGAGATTAAATGCACTTTTAAACTTGTGTGGAGAAAGCATTCACAACATCTTATTTCCTCTCATAAACTCTGTTGAAGATTACATAAAGAAGTTATATCTGCCGCTGAATATGTATCACCCAAAACAATTACAGTCAAAGGCTTGGCAAAACACTTGTTCAGCCATAGAGTCTGAATTGAACATCATAATCATGATAAGAAGGCAATCCCATCTTCAAGGTATGGGTTGGCAATGAAAACAAAGGAGCTTACAGAAGGATGAATACTACCATGAATTTTACTGTGAAGTATTATCAATGCTGTCATTTTTTTACAGTTACTACACTAAATATCTTTTCACATGGGACTCATTTCACAAGTGCCCCAAGGTATTCACTGACTCTGCTGACCTCAGTAAGTGTAGTCCCGTGTGAATTTGCTGGCTAAGAAAGTCTCTTGACGTTATCTCTCACTATTTGGCTGGCCATTTTACCTGCTGTTTTCCGGCATATCTCTGGGAAGCCCCTGGGGTTTTCATAAAGGATAGAGGTCTTTTCCCTTCTTCCTGTGTGCCAGTTAAGATGGAGGATTTTATACTTGCATCCCTTACACAAATCAGCACTCCAGTTTCCTCATAGAACATCGGCAATTTAAAAGTGAAGCAACATGTTTTTCTGTGATATATGACATGTGCCTTTGTGCTTTGCAAGTCACATTTCTTGTAACCTACCATGACATTGTTGTTCTTCTGTACATGCTGTCATTTGATTTCAGATTTATCTTTTTTTGTCGCTTTTAATAAAACAGTATCTTTATTTTCTGAGTTTGGGTAAAGCATTGAATAAATGGGTAATGGTACATCAATTTGCATTTACCTAGTTACTGCAAAATTTCTGTACATTCCTTGATGGTATTAGAGATGTCAGGGTTTTTTAATTTATGTATTTGATATATCAAAGCTAGAATGTTTATGAGATAATGGTGTATGATATTTGGAATGGTTCACATGCATCAGTGCTTCCATGTTCACATTCCGGTTTTCCTATGAGATCCATTGCAGGTACCTGTTTTACCAGAGGGGTCGCTGTTGCTCTGAGAGGCAGATGAAACCCTACAGTGACACAGTAGCTAATGGTGACTTGGCTGTGGGGTTCCCAGTCCACTGTCTGCAGTGGCACAGTCACGCATAGATGCCACTTTGGCTTCTTGCTCTAAGGGTTAGTGATTTCAGCAGGGCATGCCATGCGGAAGGCCCTTCTGATATTTCTGTACTCTACAGTTTCGGTTTTACATAAATATTAAACCACATGAACTGTATATCCCCATGCATTAGTGTTGATTTCTACAAATCTGTCAGGGATTTGCCTGTATCATTACACTTGATGATGTTATGACACCATGGCCATTACATACTATAACTTCAGGATATTCAAAATGCTAAATGTGCTGTAATTTGCCCGTTATGTTGGGTTCGATTTATAACATGTACTTCCTTTATATGTATAAAAGGAGCAATGTGAAGCACCAGACATAATCCTATAACAGTTTGTCTAAAGGCTTCGAAATGGTTAAAACAGATAACAAAACGAGGCTTTGTAGTGCATCTGATCCTCGATCAAGGGTCAAAATTGTGACCTCCAGTGTCGAAATCTTATGGTAAGCTTTGAGCCAGTGAGCAGAGATAACTAATCTTGGCCCGCTGTGTGGTATTGTCTGCCGTTCCTTAGTTACAGTTCTTTATACCTCTGGAAAGAGAGGAAAGGAAGCCAGGTAATGAAGCCATTTCCTATGGTCTGTGTGAGATTGCCACAGCGCGTGATTGATAGAGAGCAAAGCAAAATGACGGACAAAGCCCTCCTCCACCGCTTTCAGAAGTCACCCTTTCAGGGGCAGCCAGGAAAAACAAGCGATAAAAGGGAAGCAAATGAATCACTCAAAGTGTTTTTTTTTTTTTTTTTGCTCTTATAGTAATGAGTGAGGTACACAAATAGTACAAGCTTGCGTTAATGGGCCGAGAAGGCATTGTGTCTGCTGGAGTGCCGGGCTTGATCCTCAATGACGGAATAATCAATGCGGATGTGGGCATTGGGATTATCTCACTGACTTGAAAGGGAGGTGACAGTGGAGAACATGCTAACAGATGATGCCAGGTGTTTGTGAATGCATGGGGACATGAACAATTCATGATTTTTTAACTGTATAGACTAGTCCTTTGAAAATGTTAAAGGTATAAGTAATGATACAAAACATAATTTAAAAATGAAATGCAAAATATAAGGATTTTATTTAAAATATACTTTATGTCTTCATGTTATGGAATATTGCAATCTCGATAAATATATGCGTACTCATGTGCATGTTTCAAATCGAATAGTAATTATTCTCCTAAACGATAAAGATATGGATATTTTTCTTTGTAGACCAATTTAGCCATCTTCCTTACTGTCCCAAAGGTATTTAGGGAAGCAGCCCAGGTTAAGTGAAGTACTCAAGGGTGCAAGGACAGCCTCTTACTGTTGAACTTATAACTTTTGAGTCACAAACGTATTTCTATCTCAGAGTACTGCCCTGATGAGTATGTGCTCTTTTGATGGATTCTTTTCAGGACCTCAGCTTTGCATAACGGGCACAGAATGCTACCCCTTGGTTGTGTACGTGAGATCAATAACACCGTAAGCTCCTCGAGTGAGTCTCTCCCTGTGCACTCGAGAAAACAGACCACAGACCACGCTTTACGTGGGCACAGGCCTACGCAACTGTGTCCGATTTTAGAAAATATGAGCAAACATCGCACAAAGAGAGAGCGTTTTCATAGGAGAAGCACACAAATGTGTCAGAGGGTCCTTAGACTCAATCTTGCATGGTATTCTTGCATGAAAAAATTGTATTGCTGATCACTTTGCTGACTGACTTTGAAAAGGACAGTAGTTTTAGCATCCTTAAAGCTTACTTCTTCATCTTCACTGTCATGCATTTCTATTGTCACTATGAACTCTTAGGAACAGAGTTCTGGAGAATAACAGGATTGGTGTGTCAAAATCTCAACCTTTCAGAGATAAACATCAAAGGAAAGGAGGGTTGTAAAACAGGGAACCAAATCTCAGGACTCTCATGTAAGTGTGACAGATTGCTCAAGTTCACAATGTACTTCATTTCTGAAGACCCAAACCTATAAAGGGCATGTTTTACACATCGTGAGGAAGGAACCTTCACTGCTGAGACAGACTGAAAAACTTGTCCTGCGGAACAATTAGTACACAATTTATACCAACTTTTGGTATGATGCTCTGGCACAACCAACTTTGAAAGCTGAAACAGTAGTCTGGATTTACACAGATCCTTTTATTTGCATCTTAAGTGTATTAACATACATACATGGTTTTCTTAAAGTAACAGTTTTTTTGTTATTGACCAATATAAGACCGATTTAAGACCATCAATTAAGAGTGGTGCATATATTAAGCAGGGGTGCATATCTCAAGTCCTTGAATGCCAATGTGTGTGTAATATGGTGTTTTGGTGTGTTTCAGCACTGATTAGCTAACAAGGGTTTAAATTAGCTGCAGAGTGTGTTTAAATTAGCTGCAGATTTAAACGAAGTATACGACTGGAGCTGCTCTTTTTTGGGCATGCTCTTAGTATACCAACACTTACTGAAACACTACACTCCAAGATAGTTGAAGTAATTACTTGAAATAATTCAACTATTTACATATTTTTGAAAATAAATCAATTATCTCATATTATTGTCAACATTGTCCATGTTTCATTTTGTTTTTCCTGGGCTTAAATTAAATAAAACTGTGTAAAAGCAAAGTACTTATATAAAGAACATAAATATGAAGTTAGTTCATCAATACTCACTACATAGTTGAAATGTCAAATCACTGCTGGGAACCAAGAAAATGATTCCATTCTTTTGAGTGAATGAATGAATGAAAAACCTCAATACATATTTGAATCATTTCTCTCCCTGCAGGACATTTGTCTCTTGAACTGAGCACTGTTTGAGTGGGCATGCCACATTCATATATTCAAATGCAAGTTATGCAAATTAAGCACAGTTGTGACATCACAACTAACTTTAACTAACTGATTGTCTAAAAAGTAAAATAATTGTTATTTTTTCAATTAATTACTGAAGTTATGTTAGAAATCAAGTTTATCGCAACATAATGTGCAACAGGGGCAGCGAAAGCATAGATTGAGCACTTAATATAGTGTTGATAAAAAAAAAAAAAAATCACCTTGATAATAATATAAAGGGTGAAGGCTGGAAACAAGTCACTGTTTCGTTGAGACTGTACTGAATAGTCCTGCAGTGCAGGTGGATGTGTCAGGAGTGGTGCGGGAGGGGGGTGGGGTGGTGTCTCTATCTCCCAGGTCTCATCCTATCATCCTAGCATTACCAAAGATTATTTACAGCTAATGTGATGTCAGTGTGCATTCTTGCAGATGTCCTGCAGTTCCAATACTTGCCTCATCATTAATTATGCAGTGGAAATATTGTAGACATCCAATATGATATTTCACTATTTCATGATTTTTGCCTGCTTCCCATGTTCAGAGATGACAGTCCATTATGTGTGTTACACATATTCAAGGTGTTTGTGCCTGTGGCTGTTGTTTGTTAGAAGTCTCTCTCTCTCTCTCTCTCTCTCTCTCTCTCTCTCTCTCTCTCTCTCTCTCTCTTCTCTCTCCCTTTCTCTGTCTCTCTCCCTCTTTGCATTATTAATCATGAGAGTTGCACACTACTGTTACCTACAGGCAATCTCCATAGCAAACTGGAAGTGCTGATTGCTTCTCAAGCCAAAACCTTATATATTTTTTAAACTGTATTTTTAATTCCTTTTAAAAATATCTTTACTCTAACCAGTTTGTATAAAAGCACATTAAATGCAAAGGGTGAACCAAGGAAACAATTAAATATGCATTTGATCTTGGCGGAGCTAAATATCAGCTAACATAGGGAACATAATGCAGTGGAATGATCATGCAGGTCTATTGCAACTTTTAAAGGAAAACTTACTGTGGGTGAAAAAAAAAAATAGAATGCTTGGTATATTTGACAGTAAGTGTTTGACAAACAGAAGTGTAGGTACAGTCATTACATGGGCATGGTGTACTCTTATGTGTCACAGGGGAAACTGAAAGGAAACATCCATAGAAGACACGATGACATCCATTCATACATTTCTGGAAGGAGGCCCTCCTACACTGTTAAAAATCTCATCTTAAGAGCTATTATACACTAATTCTTGTTTTGTGTCATTTAAATACATTTTCTTACCTAAAATTTTACCACCAAGAACATTTTTTTAAAATGATTATTATTTTAAACAGTGTAGCCTTTGCTGAAATCCTTCACTTTACCCTAGCTAAGTTCTGGGTTCTAGTGCATCTAGAGAACTGTAGTGATATGTTGCACAGTACACACTCCTGTACAAGGAGACACATAATCACACTTGCTGGTGCCCTCCAAAATTAATGAAGAATGCTGTAGCAATGGGACAGGCTCACAGTTTTAAATGAGAAATCCATAGTGAATAGGACAGAAAACAAGTACAACTTGATCATAATGTTGATACAACAGAGTGATGCTTAACCCACTACGTTAAAAATGCATTCAATGTCTCAGCTAGATGTGTCAAAGTTGACAGCAGCAATGATAACGGTGCTGATGACAGCAATTACGGCCAGTTATCAGCAGTTTTAATGCTGTTCCTGGTTTTTTCTAGGGTTTTTTCTTTCACGCTGAACCACATTTGAGAGATTCTCCAAGCAAAGTATATTCGGTTTTTGTCCTCTGACAGCTGCATCTCAGCTCCTGAGTGCTTCATAAGTGTCACACTGTGCGTGAAATATCGACTGGGGCCACTCCATTCCAGTGGTGAAATATAGATTCGGCCTGTCTGAAGGCCTCGACATGCACCGCGGCTTGCACTGGAGGAGTCTTCAGGAGCATTCTCTGGGAGGCCACGGAGTATCGCATCATTTAGAGGACCTCCGCGTAATTAGTGGAATCTGCCCTCAGGTCTGCAGCAGAGATAGCCCTGCGAGGGAAAGTGGCGTACGAAGCCGCAGATTAGAATGTAAAGCGGGGTGAGGGTGACAAGTCGAAGCTATTCTATTCTCCCGTCTCCTTCCTCGACGGATCCATCACCGGTTTTGTGTGCGTGCATGCTCTCCGGGTGATGGATTGCCGGTTAGCAGGCCCCTGGAAACCTGCCGCATGCCTGACTGATGTATTGAGTCTCCGGTCACGTAGGGAGCGTTTCGCTCCTACCTTTCAGAATCTCCGGGGGAAACGTGCTAACTCCTTTGGCTCCTGGCTCCTTGTGTGGCGGATGCGTCATTTGTTTCCAGTGCTCTCTGGCGCCACACATAACATTCGGGGCTCGCTGCATTGTTGATCGCTGTGTTTCATGAACCCCCACCCCCTTTTTAACGTGCCTGCAAAAGTGTCCATTTGCTCTACAAAAGGCCTGGTACAGGAGCTTGGCTCAAAGAGAACAGCATTACAATAATGTTTGTGGGCATATGATGTAGATACTCATTACTGTGTAATATTCTTCATTCTTGATGCTAAGCAATCTTCCATAACTATAAAGGAAACACTTATGAGCATGAAGTGCCCTGAGTGGTTCCTTCACAAAGCCAGTCATGCTGTGCGTTGCTTGGAAACTAATTAAAATGAATCAAAGGTACAACACTTTAGAATGAAATGGTGGCTTCTCTGGCAGTCGTCAGCATGGGATAAAGGGTGCCTCTAATTGTTTTGCCTTGCGCTTGCTATAAAGGACTTGTCACAGCCCATACTCCACCGCCTTCTTCTTATGTTAGCTGTTGCTGCCTGTCAGCCCCTCATCCCCACAACCCCCCCCCCCACCCCCAGCTACCTATTTGCTCGCTGAAGCTAGGGCTTCCTCTGTCTTATCAAAGACCATTAATTGCACCACAAGAGTGACACCGCAAGCCTGTTGGCGATGGTTCCATGCACTTCATAAGCCTGCAGTCCCCTCTCCATCAGGGGCTCGTGGGAGCAATTTACATTACACTGACAACCGTATCAAGGAGCGGGTCTTTTCATCCAAATGCAACGTTTAATAAAAATAATTAAAAAAAGTCACATTAGGCAACATTGGAACTTGTTCGAATGTGGTGACTGGGATGGGTACCCTCCTTATTCAGTGTCTTTGGTGATGAAGAACCCCATCCGTAGAGGTTGAATCCTTATTATCTTAATTTTTGTTTGTATAAGTGTTAGCAGCCATCGCTAAAGTCCAGTTGGCTGTCCTCATGTAAAGTGTTGGGTTCGAGCAGCATATATAAATGGAGTAGGATCTGCACAGCTTTTGACCTTTGACTTTTTGACAAAAATAAAAGCAGATGCTTCTGCACCCTCCATTCCTTCGTCAGAGAATGTTCTTGTGAGTATTTTCACTGATGTGAATCAAACACCTTTTTCAGTTATCGCCCTCTCAATACACCTTGCTAGACTGAGTGATCAGGGTGAGAATATAAAAATGCAAGATTATGGAGCAACAGGTCATTCTTCAATTATTTCCCAATATTTTGGATGTATTACAATAAATGATGTTTTGCATTTGATTTGGGTGACCAGTATGCTCAAAGGGTACTCTGTGGCCTCCTCTAATTGTTCTGTTCTCCATGCCCATACATCCATTTAAAAGTGGGTCACAGAGCTTGCTCTCAAAGTTTGGCTCTCACACATAAGCGCATTTTTTTCCTTCCCATTTTGCTGCTTAGTGCCTATTTATATCACTGCTCTGTCCTGCCAACAATAAGTAAATAAATTTAGAAAAAAATGACTCAATCCACATCAGAGTATGATCAATACATGAGCAATGTTGGTGTCATAAAAATGTGGATATGAACAATACGCTGAGCGTCAAAACGAGCACATTTTTAGAAGACATCACGTGACAGGGAAACACTAGAATGCTGCGGACTACAACTGACCTAGATCTACAGAGATTGCATTTCTAAAATAAAAGCGCTCTTTCCATTTCTGGAATACAAATAATATATTCTCTTCTGTATTTAATTTGTCTATTTGAATCAGTATTATATTTCATTATGATTATCTGTTGTACATTTTTGTTGCTTTATGGGCATGATTAGCACACTGCCATCCTCACCTCTTATTGTCTCAGTATAGAATGTTGCATGAATGATTTATACTATATTGGAGTACTCTATGATGTTCTATGTCACACATTGCATATCGAAGGGAAATTTTTATTATGACAAGGGAAATGCACCATCACAGCAATGTAACCAGAGCATGTTGTT
Source organism: Albula goreensis (assembly GCA_022829145.1). NCBI lineage: Eukaryota > Metazoa > Chordata > Actinopteri > Albuliformes > Albulidae > Albula > Albula goreensis. The sequence goes on along the minus strand of CM040741.1, from coordinate 8,990,492 downwards.
TTAGCTGGAATATAAAGAGGTGGTGAGGTCAGACTGCGCACACAGGTTGTGTCCATGCAAAGTGAGGACTGTGGTGCGTTGTGAAGAGCAGCTCTGCACCCGCAATGAGAGCCAGCTGCCTTAAAGAGCCGCTTTCCCACGCCTCAATGCCTGCATGAATATACATGTGACCTCCCCCCTCTCTCCCCAACGAGCGAACGGCACGCAGTGGCTTCGTCTGAAAGCCCCCGTTGGCTTTCTGCTCCTGCTCTGATCTCCGGGAGATCCGTCAGACACGGATAAACGCAGAGGAGTGAAACGGGAGCCCGGGCAGAGCACCGCGCTCGCGACCGGCAATGTGTCACCCACTGACATTGCAGTTATCCTCTCTTCTTCTCTCAAGGAAGTCCGCTATTGATTTGCGCTTTTTTTCCCCACACGGTGCGTTTGTGTTCAGTAAATAAAGTGTTTGTTTTTTTTTTTTTTTTTTTGTCTTCTTCTCCTTTCGTTGTCATAAGATATAATTGAGCAATATGTTCTGTTGGCTTGTGTCTCTACTGCCGGCATGTCTGGAGAAAAAAGACTGTTAAAGTAACTGCCTGGCTGTAATATGACTCCTCTTTTCGCCTTTCACCACAGAGGAAAAAAAATCTAGAACATACAGATATTTCTCGGTCTTTATTTGTCTGGTCTGGATTATGATTATGGCTATCAGTTGTAAACACACTCTGAATGTGTCTGTCATTAATTTCATGAAGTGAATTGGACTGTATTCATGCATGCACCCAGTTGCCAACCTGAAAATTATTGTGCTACCATGCCATAGAGACATACAGACATAGAGAATTACCGTGTATGAAATCCAGCAGAATTCAGTGATACCATTTACCTGAAAGAGACATTTTTAATCAGCTTTCGTCAGGTTATGGTGTATATGCAAGAAGGAACACCAAGTCATGGAAACCCAGAATGAGAAATTAATCACATTTTGAAGCAACTAAATTATAATTAGTCTACACATTTTTCTAAAAGTGTAAATATGAAGTTAAATACCATTTTAAAATCAGGACTTAAATATGTGAATGTCAACAACAACAAGAGGGATCTAACAAATTTTGAAAAACATCTAACAGTTGGTTATCAAGTTGTGGGTGTGCCAGTCACAGCTATGGCAAAATGATTTTATGCATCATGGGAAACAAAGTCAAAAATCATCACAGCATTTGCTTAAGAAGGATACTAGAACTGCATCAGCAAAGAGGAATAGTGTTTGCAACTCAAAGCTCACTGACAGGTAGAGAGACACTTAACAGGATAGTTGCTAAAACCCATAAAAACCACAGCCTCAAAAATGACCACAGAATTTAATCTGCATGGCTGTGAACTAGTCTCAATAAAAACTTCAGGGAAACTGCTTGCACTGAAAACCAGTGCTCAGCAATATATAACCTGATTTAATCATAAAAGACCTGAACGTCTGAGCAGGGGACAAATGTACTATGGTCAAACAAGTAGTTTTTTTTTTCTTCTTTCTCCTGTATCTGGACGTGTTTTTGTCTGGAGAAAGCCAAAAGAAGACTTCATTCCACACGGTGGTGGATTTGTAAAGCTATGGCAGTCTTTGGGTCAGATTATTAACCCGTATGGTAGAACTACGGCCAAGAAAAACAAAGCCATCTTGGGTGACCAGATGCACCCATGCAAAAAATGCAAAACACTTTCTCAAGATGTTCTCATATTCCAAGATGATAATTTCCCTCATTGCGCACTGATAAACAGATGTAAGTGATTTCATGGACGTCAGGATGAAGTGAAACACATTCCATGGTCTCCCATATTCAAGAGGTATACACATCATTGGCCCTTAATGGGATGTTAGAGAACGCTGAGAGCAGATTTCTATTTCCTTAAGAACTAGATGCTTTCCTTTTTGTAGAATAGCTCAGTATTCCAACAGAAATGTATAAGAAATGCATCCCAAGAAGGAGAGATAGCAATAGGTAATGGAGCTCCGTATTAACTAAGAAATAATATGAATTAGTTAACAGAAATCAATTTGGTATTTCCAGTGTTTTATCTACCCACTGTATATTAGCATCATAATAACTGAAGTGTGGTCATAATAATACATAAAAAAGAAAACACCAACTCAACATAAATCTGATTATAAATAAGTTTAGCACAGTTCTCCATTAGTCACATAAATATTCAGATATAATATTTTCATACCATTAATACATCTATATGTGATACTCTGCTCAATATGAGGCATAAAACAATTTGTTTGAATTTGTACATTCACTTAGAATTAAATTAGCATAACAATACGTTTATATTAATTCACTTTGTCACCTGCTGTCTGCTGTGAAACATAATTCAGGTTTAATTCAATACTTTGTTTGCTAGCGACTCATGTCGCGCACAGTCTGATGCCAGCAAACACAGTGCTGTATATAGAAATGAAGACAGATTGCATTCAATAACTTCTTTGCAGTGTTTTGGGATGAGTAAACAGGTGGAACTGAAGGCAGTTGCAAGAGGAAAATCTCATTAGGTTAGGGGATAACGGATTTATTTATCAGCTTCAAACGTACTGAGGAACGTACGCCAGGGTGCTGTATGTCTGAGAATAAAATGTCATCGATAATGTGCACATGAAATTCGACTCCGCTGCATCTCACCAAGGAGCCCGAGAGGTGTGCTCAGTGTACCTGGAAAACCAGGAGCTGCTTTTGAAAACCTGATTTATTATATTTTTTCCCCTTCAAACCAATTGCATTCTCTCATCTCCTGAAGTTTATACCTGTTACACACTGCTTTCACTGCACCTATGCTACTGGCATCAAATAAATCCAGAAACAATATTCAGCCAATCAGGTTTCCCGGCCTGTCAAGGCCCAAACGTTCCTGCGACAGCTAAGAGAGGCCCCTGAAAGTCTCTGCACAATATTGAGGAAGGACAAGCTAATCTGTACTGATTTGAAACAGTGCCACACGGAAGAATGTCTCTAATCCCTCATTCGTTATCGGAGGAAGAGTGGAGAAAGAACTGACTGAGAAAAAGGAGGTGGAAGCTATTTCATGGCTCACCGACTCCACTGTTCTTTACCCTCTTTTTTCTTTTCTGTTTTTTTTTTTGTTCCTGAATTTGTATGCGGTATAGTTACGATCCCTCTCACTATTTGTTCTAGGCTTACCTGTTAAGCAATCATACGTTTGTAAGCAAAGTTATTTCAACCAATATATGCCATTAATGCTAGGGCTCTTCTCTTGCATACTCAAATTACATACTCCATGCATACAGGCCCAATTTGTATGGTAACAAGGCATTGCATTACAATGTTCCATTCTGTCCAATTTCAAATTGACAAATGACAAATACCTGCAATATTTAGAGTGTGGATTTTTTAGACAAGCAAGTACTGTACCAGTTGGCTGGGTTTTGTAATTGCATATATTGTAATGATATAAAATGTTCCCACCTCCCCTTCCTGCACCCTGGTTCAGCTGAGTGTGATTGTGCTGGCCAGATTTTCATTTGCTTCCATTAATTTTCTCTCCTCTCTGCTGATTCACGTTGTTTCACACCCTGGTGAGTTTCGGTCTTGTATGTTTAAAAGGTATTCTGTAGTTAGGCTGGCCATCAGAGGTAAAGTCACCGACTGTGTCAAGAAGCTTCCAGAATCTCAAAGAGTCCCAACTAATATAGTTCATTAATAAACTGCAAGCATCATCAGTGTGGATTTGTTTGTTCAAACTCTTCATCAAGTCCATGTTATTTAATCTTGGCTAAAAGGTTTTAAATGTATGTACTTATTATACAGTGTTTGCTTTTGGTCTTTTTTACCCTCTCATATTGTATTATCATTACCTGATTCAATGCATTATGGTCTCATTCCCAAAAGGATACTCATAACACATCAGTGTGTCATAATTGTAAAAATTCATCCATGCACTGACCACTGGTATATTGCTATACATGCTTTAGGAATCAATTCGAATGGGTTGAGGAGGTATTGTTGCACTTAGTCTCAAATTATACTAAAAACCTTGAACCGGCAGGTGCTTGGAGCAAAAATAAAACTGAAGAGCTTGCAGTGTGTGCTGGCAGCATTAAAAAATATTAAAGTCCCTACTTCAGGCTTTCATCAGCAGTATGCTAAGCGATAGTCGCACAGGTTTTAAGAGACACCAGGTGTCATCACTAGAAACAGGTGACTGCTCTAATTAACTATCTTCTCCATAGATGAGGTCATTTTGCTGGTTTTCGATCAAGTACTTAGCCAGCCCAACAATTAAGTGTGCCATAACAATGGAGACACGTGTAACCATTCAAAATGACTAACCAGGACGTCGCTCCTGCCCATTGAACAGTAAGTGAAGGAGAGTAGGGGAATCTTAGAACGGGTGAGAAATCTGATTATAAACCTGATAATTAAAGACAATGTTTCACTTCACAGTTGTTGAGAAGCTAAAAAGCATTAAACATCTAAAAATGTTTTAAAAAGTCAGACAGATTAGAATTGCAGTAGGGAATAACAGTGGTTATAAAAATTAAATACATAATTTTGGCATCAGGGAAAAATAATACTAATTTACAATGTGCAGAGCAAATCAGGAGGTGGCTGGTCACATATCAGTTGTAATTTCCAGTGCACTTATCTTTATCAAGGCCACTAGTGATGTCAGTCCTAAACATTGTTTTAAAAGATGCAGGACTTCTTGTGTCTCTTTATCTATCCTTAAAAACAGTAATAAATAATTGAGAGAGGAATTATCCACTGAAGAGTGCACACATTGATCCACATCAAAACAATAAGTGTATGAGAAGTGGTTCCCTGGGCTAAAATGAAGATCCATTTTAATATGTGTTCGTTGGCGCTGAGACAAATCTGGATAGCCCCCCAACATCTCGTCACCTTCCTGTAGGCATGTACAACGTCAGATAACAAGAAATGCCGGACTCAGGATTGAGGGCTAGTCATATTCCCACACCGGGTTTACCGATTGGACAAGACAGCCCCTGAGGAGTAACAAGAGCCTATCAGTCACAAATAATTGGGTAGCTATAAAGCAAGGTACTACAAGGTATTGGAGTCAGAATACTTTGGTGTTCCTTTGGTGTTGGAGGGGATGCTCATGCTTGTTTACCATTGTTAGTGAGATAATGGGGTGTTTGTAGCTATTGATCATTGCCTGACAGATGGAATGCCTGTAAAAATCTAAACATACACAACTCAGAATCCCAAGACAATCACAGGCACTGTTTGTGCACCTAGCTTAGCTGTTGACCTCCCTCACAAATAAGACCTACTGTGGGTCTTCTCGAGCCACATGCATCAGGTTTGCACACAGTGCCATTGGTCATTTCCAGTACACTGGGCTTGTACTGGCAGGTCTCCACAGCTTGTTTGCTGTATACAATCAACAATTCCACAGAAAGAGATTGGAAATGCAGTGGTTTCCACCCCAGCAACCCCTTGTACATCTCAAGCAAGCTCATCCAGAAGATTCATAATTGTCAATGGAGTTGTCAAGGGTCTACGCACATGTACAGAATGTTTAAGAATGCACCCTTGTGCAGTATACCCATCTAGCATCCTCTGTGGCATTAATGCATATGGGCTTTACGGTCTGCCCACAGTGTTTCTTCTACAGCAATGATAATTCCCTACTGCAAAAAATAAGGAGATAAGTAAATAAACAGTTTTCTAAGGGTTCCTCATTTGTCCTCATGGAAAGACCCTTAAAGGTACCTCTTAGATACTGATATCTCTAAAGGGTTCCATACAGACCCTTATTCCAAGGGTCCTACAAACAACCCATTATGTTTATCAGCAAGAAGAACCTTTAAGTGTTCCCCCAGAGGGTAAAGTGAAGCATAGTGCTAGATTGAGCCATTTATTCATGACAGTGTTGCAGTTTCTGTGTGGACACAATGCACCTCTGAATTCCACATGAGGTCTTCTCTCTCTCTGTAAGCCTTCAAGATTAGACAAAACATTGCTGCTACATTACAGCTGTGAGGAGAAGCTCAGCTGATATGAGCTTCCACTACTGCATGGCCCTTAACAGGACAATGTTTTTCTGCCTGTGACACCTGCAGTCATGGCCATTACTGGTCTCCATAATTGATGTTTTCTGGTAAGAGAGGCTGGAACTTGTCTGAAACTAGCGATCACTTGCAAGCTGTAACTGCACCAAAGAATGGCTTTTATGGACAATTACAGAGCTACCTGCAGTTTTGGCTCATCCCAGTTTCATCCTTTTTTCTCCATCCACGGATTGAAAAGAGGGGATTACGATGGAAGGAATTATGACAGAATCACCTGCCATGCAGTTATTTTAACATGACTTTCACTGGTGCACATTTTGATCATGGCATATTTTAAAAGACTTCCTTTCAAACTCTGTCCTGGTACACGTCTCTCTTGAAATCTTTCTGAAGATTTACCATATGGAAATGTTCAGGGAATTCACTGTTCAACCACTTTAGTTTAGATTTCTGACTTTCACAAAAAAGTACAATACAGTGTCATTAGTTTTGTGTTATGCAGATAATGGTGGTTGCTTGATATTTAAAATCAGATAATGTAATTGAAAGACTTGTGTGATAGATGTATTTATTATCATTTACAATAATAATAATAACAAGAAGAAGAAGAAGAACAACAGCAACAATAATAAAAAAGCATTAGTGGTGGTATATTTAATTTTTTATTACCATTGTTTTTCACAAATTACCATTTGTTTCTGTACCAACTTGGAATTTATGTCTCTTTATTTGAGAATATGGTTCTCTATGGTTCTTTTTTTTGGTTCCCTGTCTTTTTTTACATTTGGACTGCCCAGATGTTTTTACAGGACATACTCATTGCTTCCACATGTGCTAGCACAGACAAACATGCTTTTTGTATCCTCTAAAATACAAGATGTCAGCTACTGCTTCTTCACCATGCACCATGTTCCACTAGTTGATCTGAAATGTATATAACTCAGAGGAAGACACTTTGCTGCATGCTATTTTTGTAGACAGACTGCTGATCGACTAGCAGTGGTCATTGTTTACCATCACAATTGCTGCTGGATGATTCCTTTCTTTCCTGGGCGATACAATGGGCAAATCTGCCTCACCCAGAAGGGCTGTGAGCCATGGCCAGTATTGGCAATGATCTGGATACAGCACCAGACTATTGGGCTCATCCATACACTGAAACGGAGCTTTCAGTTCATGATATGAACTTAAAAATATTGAGAAAAAAAAAAAAACATTAGCAAGCACAGTTCCTGCTGCTAGTGACCTTGCAACTGGCCGGAGAGAATATACCAGAAGAATATGCATGAAATAAAATAGCCTGTGGTAAACAGCCTATTAACTCACAACAATAATTAATTCATTTGCAAGCGTAGGAGAAACAAATATTAATAATAGAGTTTTGGATGCTTTAGCATGTGAATATGACATACGATCTGCTGTATGTCCAGAGGCAAAGCATTCAGAATTTTGAATTTGTCACCTTTTCACACCCTTTTATCAAGTTCATATAACAGCTTATTTTCTGACTGAAGTTGTTACTGATATAATTTGTTCATTTTCACATAAAATACTGCCGTAGGAAAAGGTTAGTCTGTGAGAGACTGCTGCAGACTGCATTCTCAGAGTTAATGCTGACGATCAATAACACCATGTGACATGAATCTGAAATCTGTTTACGTTAAAATGTTATCTGTCATTAAATCTGTTGTTCAATTAAGTCAATCCTTTGCCTAGAGAATCCTGTCACTGTATTCAAAAGTATTAAAGTGATTTAATATTAAATAATATTAAAGTGTTGTAAAATAAACATTGTAAGAAAGGCTTTTTGCCTCTCAAAAGTAATAGGTTGACTCTTGTACATGTATAAATGTATTTTGTTAGTGGGTGTGTGGTGACTAAAGCAAACATGTTGACATTTGACAAGCTGTATGCAAACAGATTATTTTCAAAGGTACTCTGTAGTCTATTGGGTAATCTGTGCCAAAGGTGAAAGTTCCTGGTTACTAGCCCAGTTGCGTTCTCGTGACTCTAATCTAACCTGTTTGCAGCATCCATGGCGGCTCGATCAGAGTTTGCTCAGTTGTCTCCTGGCTTCTTTCCTTTGCAGGATCGTTTGTCACCAAGGTTACGGCGACGGATGCAGATGACCCCGTATATGGGAACAGTGCCAAACTGGTGTACAGCATTTTGGAGGGACAGCCTTATTTCTCCATCGATGCCAACACTGGTGAGTGACTGCAGAGCGACTGATGCCCTCTTCTTTGTGACATTCTTTGAATAACCTTCATCCTTTATCCTGTTGCTTACATTTTTGAAAAAGTGGAAAAGATTTTAAAAATGTATTCATCGACAACCTGACTGCATCTGTAACAGAATTTGAAAATTTTTACAGACAATGATGAACATTAACCATAAAAATAACTAATCTTTTTTGCCGTGTAAATGTACCTATGGCAGCTCATTATAACATTTCCTTTAATTATTAAGAGTCAATTAAAAAAGAAGGTAATTTGTAAAACCATGTGTGTGCAGCACAACATTACTGAATAGATGCAGATGGCTCATTGGAGTCAACCAGATGTTTTAATGAATGCTAATGAAAGATAAAAGGTAGGAGGAAAACAACCAATAGAATCTATCCCACACCTCCGATAATGTGTCTGAAATTACTTGCATTGTACAGAGGAGCGTCCTGCTCTGAATGCATCGCATGGCTCACATTCAGACAAAATTTCTGGAAACCTATTCTTGTATTGTAATATTTTTTGCATGATTTAATTTGAATTGCTGACTGTCCCAACAGATAGGAGAGAAAATAACGGATATAGAAAGAGAGAGAGAGAGAGAGAGAGAGAGAGGGGTTGGGGAAGGGGGGGAGGGGAGTTTGTCTTTACCCCCTGATTCTCAGTCCTAAAATCATCCGGATTAGATTTCCCTGGGCATGGCACCGTATGAGTTATTACCCTGATAACTCTGTCCGAATCCTCCTCCTGCTTCTCCAGCAGTACGGGCTGAATTTGCAGAGAAGGTTTGGGAAGGCTTCTGGCACTAGAAGTGCTCCGGCTTTTTGTCTGATGGAAAAGCTTCTGTTCTCCCAGCTCTGCAATTCCCGTGCCTTCCGTCAGCGCTAAGTACTTCACCCGAGCAGTGCGGCACGCAGTGTTTTCGAGCTCAGCTCTCATCGTTTGTGGCATTAGAGAACAGTGATTTTCGTCTGCGGCTCCGCAAAGCTCCGCTTTTTAACGGCAGATGCCATACAATGTGCAGTGTATGGTGACAGTCTGAATTTTGATTGGCTCTACCCACAAAGACGGACAAGAATCAGCATGTGAAGCTTCTTCACTGACAGAAGGACCCATGTTACATTATTTCATAACAACTGCTCTGCAACATCTGAGAAAAAGGGTGTGAGCCTCACATCATACACTGTTAAAAAGACACTGTATTGCACCTCAAGAAGCACACAGTACTCTGTAATGGAATCCGCCATGGAGCACCCATTCCCCTGCAAGGAAACAGCACTGAATAATAGCATAAGTGATCAGTAGTTTACTTTTAGGAACATTTAATGCATTTGTCCTCCAGAGAACAGGTATGTACCGTAAATGTGCAACACATTTGAGAGTGTAAAATGCAAACCTAAGCTTGGCAGTGAAAACCGTGATTTAAGAAGAAACATGTTCAGTAGTGCAGCAGATGGGATGGGAAATTACATGTCAGGATTTAAAGATACTTTTAACTATGCAAGTTACAATGAGAACCCGCTTATTATACAGTTGTACACAGCCATGTAATAATATCATAAAAAACAGTACCACTGAGACAAAATGCTAAAGTCAATGAGTCTCTAATGAATGCTAACTTAAGGAACCATGTTTAGTATAAAACAATTTATAATCCAAACATACACAGATTGGTACTTAAGACAAGCAGTGAAATGTGTGACCCTGAATGATTAAACTAAGTTTATTTTTTAATACAAACCAGCCCTTTATCGTGAAATATATTATATAGCGCATAATTGATATGAACTTACTGTTGTTTTATAATTAATGTAGCCACAACTTTAATTTAATCCATCCTATGCCAAATGTTTCCCTGATATAGATTTTTAAAACCTGTTTACTCGTTTTATTATTATTTGTGTAACCTGCAGGCTTCTGTATTCAGGATGGATTATACACATCTGGTTCAGTGCTTTGTATTCTGCTCCATGGAGCTACAGTCAATAAGCTCTACTCTGCATACAATATTTAAGATTATACCATGCAGACAGAATCATACGCCGCCAATGACAACACAAATGACTCAAGGCTCTGGTACAGCGATCCAGCAAACAAACTAGCAGCTCTCTGCAGCAGGGAGCAGCCCCTGCAAGAGATACCATTCGTATCATTCACAACGTGTGTGTGTGTGTGTGTATGCATGTATGCTTTGTGTGTGTGTGTGTGTGTGTGTGTGTGTGTGTGTGCACATGTATGCATTGTGTTTGTGTGTGTGTGCGTGTGTATGCATTGTGTTTGTGTGTGTGTGTGTGTGTGTGTGCATGTAAGCATTGTGCTTGTGTGTGTGTGTGTGTGCACATGAATGCATTGTGTTTGTGTGTGTGCATGTGTATGCATTGTGTTTGTGTGTGTGTGTGTGTGTGTGTGTGTGTGTGTGTGCGTGTTTGTGCATTGTGTTTGTGTATGTTTGTATGTGTGTGTTTGTGTGTCTGCTTGTATGCATTGTGTTTGTGCATGTATGTGTGTTTGTGTGTATGTTTGTATGCATTGTGATTGTGTGTTTGTGCGTGCGTGCGTGTGTGCTTGCGTGCGTGCGTGCGTGTGTGTGAGCTTGTTGGCTGGGTACAGTCATATTGTGCACTTAAAAATGTATTTGTTTGGTTCAGTAAATGGAACCTAAATTATATTTTCTGTACACAGTGATTATCAAAATGTCTCCTGTCTGGGTTTATGCTGACTGTGTCCAAAGTTTATGTGAAATTAAACTGAGTTTATTTCTACCTCAGCACAGCATCTGTGCATCTCTGAATCAATGATATAGTCATTTAAATAAACACTCATTTATTAATACTGGGTGTTTGTGATAGGTGTGATAATTAATAATCCCTTCAGGACGTGTCATCAGAATGGAGTACACATATTGTAAAATCATCCATCCATGCAATTTATTCACAAATGTATTTCTTCAGATTATTGGATAATGCACTGAGCATTAAATAGACTGAAATATACAAGATGTTTGAATAATTATTTTTGGTGGTTATTCAGGGGGAGGTTTGGCCAGGGAGTGCAGGGTATCATTCATTGACGTGGGTGTATGACAATCTTGAAAATATGTTTGGTCGTCTCATTTCAGCGGACATCAAAGTTGCGCTGCAAGCAATGGATCGTGAAGTGAGAGAGGTTTACCTGGTCGTCATTCAAGCAAAGGACATGGGTGGTCACATGGGAGGGTTGTCTGGGACAACAACCGTGACCATCACACTTACTGATGTCAATGATAATCCACCAAAGTTTGCAAAAAGTGAGCATACTTTTTCAGTTTCAGTTTCTCAATTTCAGCCTCTCATGTGGGTATGTAGTTTAGAAGTTCTGTAGAAAAAAAAAACATATACATTAAAAGTTTTAAAGAAAAGTTTTACATTTTACAGTCTTGTTCTATCTTTGGTAATTGTCTTTCTTCTAGATGTGTTACACTAAGGAAAGTAAAAGTTAAATAAATTACTTCATGGGCAGCTCCTTTAAGGTTTTCCTTATCCATATAATGCATCTGTTTAATAACGATTCCTGCAGAGAACAATTACAATGATCCGGTACTAGTCAGAGAATACTTTACCATTTGTTATCTCCCTTCGTCAGGTCTGTATGAATTCATCATTGCAGAGGACCTGGGTATTGGGAAAGCTGGGGGGAAAGTGAAGGCTAATGACAAGGATACAGGTGACAACGCCAGATCGACGTACAATATCATTGATGGGAACGAGAAGGACGTTTTCGAGATAACCACCGATCCTCAGACACTGGAGGGAGTCATACGGCTAAAGAAGGTGAGTCAGGGCGGGGAAAAGCCCGACTGTAAATTAAGTATCCTATTCTCTGAATATCCCTTTCAGTCAATTTCCCAGACTTTCCAGCTGATCAGAGTGTCCAGCCCTGGTCCTGAGGGGGTCCGCGGGGCCTGCCAGCTTGCATTGTCACTTAACACATAATTGATCAATTAAAGCATCAGATTACACAGTTAACTGAGCTGTTTGGCTATAAATCTGGATCTTATGTTAAGGTGGACAGGAAAACGTTAGCAGATGGCTATCCAGGACAAGGGACACCCCCGAAGATGATTCTCACAATGATGTAAATGTCAGCTGGAAACTACCCAGACAACAGAATAGTGAAGGGCTCTTGTTCAGCACATCCGATGAGGCACTTGTGCTTAGTGCAGCAATGTGTCTTACAGCCAAGATCAAATCCAGGCTCTGCCAGCCACAGTCTGAGCGGTGTCCTACACTCCATCACTCCATGGTGGATTTTCTCGCCCAATCAGCACTTCCAGCTGTGTCAGCTGCACCGTAGTACAGCTCAGTAAGTGTGACGGCTCAGCTGGCAGCTCGGAGAGCGAGAGCACGCTGCTCAGAGCGGGAGAGCTGATCTAGGATCGGTTTACCCCTGTCCATGTCCTGACCTTATCCGTTACGAGATAAAAAGCAAAACTGATCATGGATCTGCATGACTACTGTGACACAAGTAGTCTACTACCTGCAAGGTTCAGACTTTAAATATGCTCTTAAATCATATCGATCTTCACCAAAATGTACTCTGGCTTAAATTATAGTCTGTCCATAATCTATCAATTTTTTTATTTTTTATTTTAGAACAATCATAGTTATGAGGTCTTCATGGTATGTTATCTGATCAGACACTATGCTTTTGTTCAGAAGAATGTTTCCACCACACAATGTTATTGACACTGTTGTGGGACAGCTAAAATGTCATACTTTCCTACGATAACCTTCTGTAGCCCTCATTTGTGGTTGTGTTCAATTGTAAAGAAATGAAGACTGACCAAAATTACAGCATAACGTCCATTGGTTAGGGATTCTGAACATTGCCCCAATGTGAAATCCCCAGGAAAGAGCATTCCTCTCACTCTCCAGCACACCCCTGGCCTGTCTCTCCTCAGCTGGCCAGGAATTAGTTTCACGCAGTGCCAAGAGCACAATGGATGGCTTTGTAGAAGAAAAATAGACAATAAACAGCCTGCCCTCCACTTCCAACACCTTCTGCAATGCCGCGCGGGAGCTCATTTCCACCAGGTTGGAAAAGCACCTAGCCCGATATTCAGCCACACCGGCCATGCAAAACAGGACGGAAAATGGGGCCGTGTGACAACCCCCCACCCCCAAAAAAAAAAAAAAAAAACACAGCTCGACCGTCTCCGAATACCATTAACGAATTATAAAAGATCCCTTTTTTTCACAGCGAGGTTAAAAATATTGATCTAAATGAGACTGTGGAGGCAGAGAGTCGGATGCAGCTTTGTTGCTGGGTGTAAAGCTTTTTATCTCCGACCCCCCAGGCCCATCCGCGGCCGGGGAGTGGGAAGCACCGATCGCGCGAGCAGCCGCTGCTGATCTTTGATGTTCCTAAATGTGCCTTGTGTTTACATACACAGATCCTATGTTGCGTCTCCCGGGAAGCGTGGCATACACAATAGTGCTTCAAGGCGAGGGAGCGACAAGGGAATTGTGGATGCTGTGTTTGGGGGTATGTGTGTGGGGGGGGTGGCATAGCTTGACGTGGAGCAGGCGACAGCCCAGCTCTTCATTTAGCATATACGCTATTGATAGGGAAAGCAAATTGCGGCTCTCCGGATTGAAGCGGGTCAAGTGCCATCAGTGTTGAACCCCCGTGAACAATGTGTGATGAAGCGGTGGCACCATGGGCCAATTTTAGATATGGCCGACTGAGAGGAGTTCATAAATGGTAATTAGACGGAATGGGAATGTTCAAGTCCTCTTTCCAAATGTGCTGCTCTAAGCGGGGGACAGAAAAGTCAGGACAGAAGAGGCTGTTGAAACCCTCGAACGTTGGGGAGAGACAGAGGAAGAGAGCACTCTGATTGAAAATACACTGAAAACAGAGCAATATGCACTCTGTCATCAGCCTAAAAACAGTTCAAGGAGCTTACAAGAGCTGTAGGAGTGTTTATGCATATTGTTTTTTTTTTTTTCATGGTGCACCAACTACAGCATCACAAAACAAAGTAATGAATGTATTTTTGTAATGGAAAATGGCACAATCCTGGCTGCAGCTGTGCTCCGGTCGACATGCAGACAGGAAATCGCGTCAGGAAACCCAAAGCCTTTTTGAATGCCAGTTCAGGTGCCTTTTCTGTGCTGCAGGAAACCTTTTTTTATTATTATTATTATTATTATGTTTGTCATGTTTTTCTGTGTGTTAAAGCGGTATCGGGCTGCAGCTCAGCTGCATCTGTGCTCAGGGTCCAGCTGATTTGTCTGACTCCCTAGCGCGAGGAGGTTAATAAAACGAGAAGGGCTACGAGCAGCTCTCCCAGACTGTGGCAGACGCGGTTTGGACGATTCCCCGAACCCCAGTGCCCCCTGATGCCAGACGTGTAGACTTCAAAGCTCCCCAATCGTTGCCGATTCCCAGCTGCGTTTCCCCTCACAGCTGGGCCCGCTCGCGGCTGTGCTTCAGCCCTGGAATGGACCAGCCTCGGGGACCGCCATGCTTTCTCCCCCTCCGTTCTCGTTTTTTTTTTTTTCTTTCTTAACGCTGCTCCAGTCGATTTTTTTTTCTGCTTCTGCCTCTAATTCCCAAAGCCGACCCCTTTCCCTCCAGCGGCAAGTCCCAGTTTTGATTTCCCTATAAATCCTAGTTATAAAGCGTGGAAGTGACTTGATCCCATTATTCTGGTATTATAGGAGCACCCCAGAGGTGATTCAGAATACAGGAGACTTGGTTGAGGAAGGCCATAGAGACACTGAGCATTGGAGTGGTGACATTGTTACACATAGCAAGTCTATAATGCAAGTCTGGTCTGCAATCAGAAAAGGCAGTACAATCCTTTAGTTAATTACTATGTACTAATTTCATTGTGTTTGACTTTGGTAGTCTGTCCTAATAAATGAATGCAACCCTTATGTTTTTACTCAAGTAGTTTACCTTCTATTTGTAGTAGAGTTTGGAATCAAGACACCATCTGTATATAAAATATGGATCTTACATTATCTGACATTTTTCTCTCTTTACCACCAATGCCTGCAAGAATTTTATCACAATGAAACTGTCAAAGTAATGTGCATCAATATAATTGGATTCGCCAAACTGTAAACACACAAATGGAATTGTGTGTGATTGCTGTTCTATTTGCATGAGATTTCTTTTGATGCTATTAGATTACCCTTATTTACAGCAAATGTATCCATCTGGAACAGGTGTTGCCTCTGCTCAAATTAATAACTTGTTGGTGGCTTCAGGTGAAACTGTGGTTATTGCAAATAAATAACCTGTTTAGTTTATTTCTGGCTATTGCCCTTATATTTGTTTCCTTTATTTAACTTGTGTGAGAGAAAGAGACACGGCAGACCAAAGAAAAACCAGCAACATCACTTCAACTTTCATCCATCAAAATTAGGTTCATTTGTTTTTGCTGCTATGGTCATTAGATAGAAGCATTTGTCTCTGTCACTCTTAACAGCCTCTGGACTTTGAGACCAGGAGATCCTATTCTCTGAAGGTGGAGGCTACCAACGTCCACTACGATCCCCAGTTCAGCAGCAGCGGTCCTTTCAAGGATACTGCCACAGTGAAGATAGTGGTGGAGGATTCGGACGAGCCCCCACTGTTCGCTAAACCCAGCTACTTGCTGCAGGTGCATGAGAATGAGTCCGTAAACACAGTCATTGGACAGGTCTCTGCCAGAGATCCGGATGCTGCCTCCAGTTCCATCAGGTAAGATTACCCACAATGCAACAGCAGCTGAGTTTTCACCTGGACTGATCATCCTTTAATTTACTAAGATTTTGCCATGGGCCATTTATGTAATGACAAGTGTTGAAAACTTGTTTTGACATTCCACTTGTGCTGAAAGTAATTCTCATAGTGTTTTGGTATCTGTTTGCAATGACCTCTACTATGATTGGAAATGCATCCATTTCTGTGCTTCATTATAACTTTCTCACAAGTTTCATAAAATGACTGCCTTTCTCATTTTTTTTTTTTTTTTTTATTATGCCATTATATTTAGATACAATAAAACAAGAGATACAAACAATACCATTTTGAGTGCAGCTCCCTTGGCTGCAATGCAATAATATGATTTTTCTCCAGGAAAGGGCACCTTGAATGTAGGTTATACAGGCAATTTCTCTCCATCCACTCCGGCATTTCATTAATTCCCAAGTGACTCGCTGTGTTCCAGGGACAACACTCAACAAGTTGTGTAATTATATGGTGGACAGGGTGGAGGTGAAATGCGCTTACAGAATACCGGGTTATTTCTGCTGCTGCCTTGTCTACTCTCGTTTTTATCTCAAAGAATGGTGATCTTCCCTTATATTTCGCTTTCATTTCATTGTCACATTCATTATCAAAATGTAAGTCTTTTTTTTCTTTTCTTTTTTCCCAGTGTCAACATTCGAGGTTCTAAATTATAAACTGTAGCTGAGAATGTGCTCCATACATTTGGTCAAGGTCATCTTTCTCTGTTTTTCATTGTGACAGAAGGGACTATAAATCAATGCATAATTATCAAACGTGCTGTATTTGGAATAGCTTTTTTATGTAGATATGTTTTTTTTTTTTTTTTTTGACAGCAACTTGAATTTGCATGAGCTGCACGACGCATGGACACCACAAAGAACCACATCAGATATTTTGCTCTTTCATGGCTATACACTGTATACACTGAGTTGCATGTTTGTCATTTTAGGTTGATGCAGTGTTGTCCATTATTGTTTTCATTAAACAAACACTGTCCAGTAAGTGTTCTCAGAAATTGCAATCTCTCCTATGTCCCAAGACAACCGTATATCTTTCTGAGCTCTTTATGAAATTTCTTTGTTTCCTGCTTTGCAATCAAAAACTCTTGCTATTTATTCTCAGCTTCCAAGAAGGTGATTAATTATTTCCATATATTAATTCAGGCTTTGAGACACAATGACAATGTCAGCGGTGCAGGCCAGGGTACAGCCTCAAAAAGCTGACTTAGAACTAGCGAGCAGATTGTTTTCTTTCACAATGACATGCTAAGCAAGGAAAACAAGCAGTGGCTCTGTGGGACTCTGAACACGTTTCAAACTGATGTAAGCACGGAAAGTCTTTTATTAGACGCTGTCGTACTGGCTGTGCACTGCTCCGTGATGTTGACCCCACCCGTCGGGTGCACCCTGCCAGTCAGACCGCAAATCCAAAAAGCGTGTGTTCACTGGGGGGGCAGAGTTGAACAAGGGTCAGACGATTCCAGAACCCCTTTAGACACAAGGTCAGGAAGCTGATGAAAGCGGAGGAGGAAGAGCAGATAAACAAAGCAATCACAGACAGCAGGGGCACGAGCTCAGATATGACTGCGCCCCTTAGCCCGCCATTGAGTAATTAGCAGATGAGGGTGACAAGTCATGGATTGACAACACAGCACGGAGCTCCTGATAGAACTTCGCTGTTATATTATTTCAGTCAGGAAATTATTGTCAATGTTAAAACACATCTCTTAGACTGTCATAGTAGTTGTACGCAGCTGTGTGGTGTTGACCCCATCTGTCAAGGAGGCACTGCCTGTCTGGATTCATATTGGAACTGCAAATTAGGGCAAGGTGCACCAGGCGTCCTGATAAAGATCCAAACAGCATCAAACCTACTCACCCGCTGCAATGTGTTTGAAATGGCATTGACTATAGTATATGGTGTGAAAGAGGGCAAGTAGGACTGTCAATGCCAACAGACCCTGCAGAACTGGCTCTGCTCAACCTTGCCCTGAGAAGCAATTGCACTAAGGCTGAGATTGACTTATAGGGGAGTATCAGGGTACAGTATGTACTCATTCACCTTTGTTCTGGTTTAAGTAGCACACTGCCAGTAGCAAGAAAAAAAATAAACACCAAACAAAAATAATGTTATACGGAAAAAAAGAAAAATTCTTGAAAAGTGACCTTGAGCCAGAAGCAAACAAGCACACATGTTAAAAAAACGATGCTCCAGGGGTCTAAAGCTCAGGTAGGGGTCAGGATTAGCTGTACCGGGGAAGCTAAGGAAAACATCGAAATCTACAGCCAATCACGCTCCTTCAGGTGTCGGTCATTAGGTGATCAACAGCTCTGATAAGCCAGCAAAGACCTTGCGATAACATTCTCACTTTTCCCTCATTCTGCTTTAAAGGCATATTATTTCCTGTATCTGCCAAATGAAATGACAGCGTCCGAGAGAAGGAGCCAGAGAACACCAGCACTTTAAGATTAATGAGACTGACATAACCTGACATTTCCTCTACATCGTGCGTGGTTTGCCAACACCAATACATACTGCTACATAATGTAGCTTCCCATCGAGCTAAGCGATATCCATCACCAAGGCCTCACTGTAATTACCAAACATTATTTGACATTAATAGCTACATAACATGACAGTTTTATAGTATGCTATGAACATTAAATATGACACTATAAAACAAGGCCTTAAATTAAAAGTTTGATTTCAAAAGCATCCATTACTGTGTCACTTCAACAGGATGTGGTGTAACTATGATTTTTTTTTCTGTGTTGTAAAGAGGAAATTTGTTGGTTTGAAAGAAAAGACTAACTTAAACATAAATTAAGATCAATGTTGACCATATTTGATAACACACCATATCCATGGTTTATACCCAGTATCCTACTGGATCATTATGACAAATAAATTAGGTTCTACCAATACATCAGTTGTCTAGAAACGAGACGTTGTGATTGGAGAACACTTCACATATTTTACTTCACATATTAATGTGTGTTAGATCAATCCATGATATTTTTATGCTCCATGAAAATGCACATATGTGTGTGTACATACATACCCGTATTTTCATTCCCTCATCCTTTCTTTCTTGCTTCCTCTGTTCCTCGCTAGAATAATCTCCTTAACGTGAAGCACATTTCAACATCATCCTTTTTATTTTCATCTGTTTCCCCACCGTATCCGTGACATAGAAAACATGCATCTTCTTGTGTTTGTTCTGCTCGGGATGGAAACGGGGGTTTTAGATCGGGCATCATGGTAGATGAAGATGGTTCTATCTTTAACCTCGCTCATAAAAAGGCTCTCCTGCAGCATGCGTTTGCCATGACAGCTGATTCGGTACATGGGATAACAAGTAGACTTGTCTTGTAAATGCGGTTTGCTCAGATGGAAATGATACTCCAATGTCATGTTAGCTGACATTATTTCGGTGGCATTACCCTTATGGGATCACACTGTAATACTTATCCAAGATGAAGCCCATGTAAAATTGTGAGAATGGGCAGAAGTCTGAACAAGCAGATACACTTAGGTCTGTTTCTCTCTGTGAAACAAAATATAAATATTGAATGTATACATATCTAAATAAATTACAGTAGTGTATCATGCAGGATATGAAAAGTCTTTACTTGTACATACGACTTCAAAGTGAACTTTAAAATATCCTTTTTTTTATGAAATCTTAAAAGAATATTACCTCTGCTCTGTGTGATTTTGATGTTAGCGCAGCTTGAATGCTCCCAGAATGCATTTCAATACCAGGTGGCCATCAGAATACCAAACCTTGAGAAAAATGGAAATTTTGCTAAATAAATAGTGCTCCATCTTCTGTCCAAATGTATTGGTTGATCCAGATAAAGTGTGCAGAGTACGATATCAGACAATTATTTGATGAAACCTTTGTGGACCACAGGGCTGGCCATGCTTCTGAGACCCCGGTTCTTAGCATGATATATGCAGCAGAAAGATTATATACCTATCTCAGGGCAGTTATTTGCATAAAGGCATGTAACCTACTTCAGCTGATCAACAACAACATGCCTGAGAACATTGCTCTGATATTTCCTGGTGAGATTTGTGTTCCTTTAATTGTATTATTTTTTCATGACTTAGCAGGATTGTATGTATTATTTATGTCTGATAAATAATATAAGTTAAGAAGTAAAACTAAAATATGAAACACTATTTAATCAAGACAGTATAACCTCAATTTTAAAATATTAAGCTGACTATGGAACCAAAAAAAACAACTAAATCAGTGCCTACAATTTATGTGCATTGTATACATCAAAGTGCCATAAAAAGGTTGCTCTTTAACGTTCATATCATCAGCATTTGAAATCAATCAAGTTGTGCCGTTGTGATGTTGGCAAAGCCAAACTGAAGGAAAACCTGGAAATTCAAACTTGGAGGGCTACATTCTATCAAATGCACGCATGAGATGCAGTCCAATCAAAAATAGACTTTCCATGACAGTATAATTTTCTTTCAGTATGTTATAGTTTAACTGCTGACAAGCAAACATGCCCCTTGTTTGTTTGTTTATTAATTCATTCATCCATACTAATATGGACTCACATACACCATTTAGGAGGCATAAGTCCATTTTTATTGGATTGCACATGCCCCTAAAGTGTGGTTCACTGAATCTAGAGTATAATGTTTTGCATTTGTCAGGGCTTTAGGCATACTATCCAAGGATAAAACAAAGCTGAAATCTTTAACGGCAATAAGTTTAATAGAGAAAAATGGAACACAATGCTTACATACACAGTTTTGAAAAATCCAGAGGCGTTCCTTCATTTCTGTTCTTTATATGGGACTTGCTTTTTAATCCCATATATTTCTTTAGTCTCCTGATTTTGAATGCCCGGTCATACTTTTAGGCACTTTCCATCACTGCCACATTTTGGGTTGAAATGGGAGCACAGCCTTTCGACTGTGAGCAGTCAGCCCAGGGAGGTTTGAATAATTGCCATTCTCATAAATGTCTGTTGCTGCAAAAATCTTGGAGTCCCTGGTTAGCTGTAAATTACGTTTTTATAGGACAGCAATATATTCAGTAAGGTTCAGTCAGGGTTCTGACCACAAGACACTGCACAACAGGAGCAATGATACAAGCGTCATACATCACAAGTAGCACTGTGATTCTCTTTGTGTTGACCTTTAAGGTGCATTGGACACAATTGATCATGAGTCCAGCAATGGGCATCTGAATGGTTTTTGGTTGGGCAGATCCAGTTTTTTATTATGTATAATGCATTCATTCATATTAGAAAGGATAACAAATCTTCATTTTTTGAGTTTGAGTTTGTTTGTTCCTTTAGTTCAAAAGCCATACTTAGAAATATTGTAAGTACTTATGTACTGGTCTAACACATCTGAGTCTTAAAAGGACTGCTTCCGATTTGGCATCTAAACTCCACGGTTGAATGTGTCTCTCTTTGGTGGAAGAAACATGCGGCAGATCTGAGTCTTGGGTCTTCCACTGAGACTCATCTGTAATTTGGTAATTAAGCAAAGGAGAGGAGGGTGTTTTAGTTTCATCTTATAATAACGGCCAGATTACAGTTAGCTTTGGGGGTGGGGGTATTTGTAGGTGTATAATGGTGTGTATATTGGGACCGAACCATTCAGTACAAGTAACTCGGTTTTGTCTTTATACTTACCGCATGCCATGTGTGAAACAAATTATATTCCACTGGGCAATGGTTTATCATGCATTTTTTGATATTTTTTTTCATTAACTTGATGAAATTAGCTGACATTTGTTTGATTAGATGTCCATTAATTGGATAATCACAACCGATGAATGAACATTTAATTTTATTTGTGTGCCTATCTAACATTAGCTGGTATAAATAAGATGGCATATTTGGATAGCTAGCTAATGCATTCAAGCAGCCCTTTGCTGGAGTTGCTATATAGCTATAGCAGGAATGACCATGTGTAGTCCTTCACATATAAAACTTTAAACAAGAACGTGACATACATAAGTATGTCTGTATTTAAAAACGTGTGTATGTGTGTGTATGTGTGTGTGTGTGTGTGTCTGCATGTGGATATATGTGTGTGTTGGGTGGTGGAGTGCAGGGGGCACCTTCCTTCAATTCTATTTAAAAAGTGTTTGATTGACACATGGCAGAAAGTTCCAGGTTTTTATCTCACACCACAAGGAGAAGCTGTCAAGGCAGAATCGGCTCTGCTTCCTCTCCTGGAAAATGCTCCCTGGTGGCCACTGCTGTCTGCTTGTCTTTGCTGCGGTGTGCATCTGTAGGGCTTCTCTTCCAAGAGCACCTGCCTGAGTTCCTTCTCCTTTCTCTCCCCCTCCCCCTCCTCAGAAATGTCATGGCTCTGAAAGCCTCCTCATTCAGAATCTAGGCCAATGAGTAATATTTTAATTTCCTTTTTAGCGTTTTCCTGTTCTCCCAGAGCTGTGTTTGCGTCTCCCTCGCGCACTGAGAATGGAGAAGGGAGCAGATGGGTTTTTTTGGTGATGTAGGTGGCCAGAGACCTGGGGTAGGATCCACTGCCATGTGGACATGGGCAGGGGGTGGAACTCTGTGATCCGCCGGCACAGAGAGCGAATGCTTCATTAACGGCCTGTTTCAGAGAGGGCAACATTAACGAGACACTGTTTTGTGACTCAAACAGCCTCACGTCTATTTCTCTTTGTAAAAACAGGGCCTCAACATCTGATGGTGTTTTAATGTCTTTACTGCTAATCTGACGCTAGTAATTAATCCTCGGGTGATAATTATTGAGTTCTTGCAGCTCTTAACATATTTTAATCTGTGGGAGCCACTTGATGAATAAGGCCCTATTAGATGGGGGCCCATTGGGTTTGTTTCTTTTTTGCAATAGTCAGTTGTGATCTGCATTCACAATGTGTGCACAATGCTGTTTTTGCAGGTACTTCATCGATCGACACACAGACCTTGAGAGGCAGTTCAATGTTGACGTTGATGATGGAAGGATAACGTTAGCCAAGCCTCTTGATAGGGAGACAGATATGTGGCACAACATCACTGTGACAGCCACTGAAGTCAGTAAGTATACCTTTAAACAACGGCTTGTGTTTCAAAAAAAGAGCTCTATGTTCTTATTTATATATAACTCTGAAACAGAGCTATTTTCCCTTTTGATTTGATTAAAACGACTGGAGCCTACAGGAGAACCAGACAGTCTGACTCAGACCTCATGTGTGAATGGAATGTTCAGTTAAAGGTCTTCTTCAATTCACCTATTGTGCAAATGCACCCTTTACCCTTAATTAATTGTTTACTGCAAGCGTCATATGTTGCCATCAATTAGTGTCTGGATGCATAAGGTGGAACATTTGATAATCTGACTAATTCTGATTGAGTTAAACGGCTGAGTAGATTAGATGAATTTTAAGTATATTAAGATGTCTCTAAAGTGGTAAACAGTCACACTGGAATTTTGTTTTTCAGCAATGTCAGTGTTCACAGAGGATAAAAAGAGCATTTGGGATTCAGAGACCTGCATCGCTTGAGCAAAATCTTTGGAGCATGTTATAGATTGTGCAATATGTAAAATGCCATTTACACATTTAGCGTCCCCTGGGGCTGTATGCAAAGATAAAGCTGAAATTATTGTTATACGCTAATGTGTGCAGGAAATCCGTCAACCATTTTTTTTCTAAATCAAAAGGAAAACGTAATTGTCATATAGTATTAGACCAAAACCGAGGACTCAAAGCATCAGATGTCTCAGAGCTCTGCTTAACAGCACAGAGGAGATGGCGCACTCAATAAAACTGACACTCACAGCGCCTTGTTGCAAATTGAATACATCTCTTTAAATATCGTATTTGTCAAGTCCCAGTGTATCTACGCTTGCCTTTGTGTTTGTGCCCTTCGGCTAAACGTCTGTGACTCCCCTACCTCAGTGTTACTGAACACACCTGATAGAAATGTGCCAAAATAAATAAGGCTGTGTTTGCCGTTTCTCTGCGGCCCAGTGATCAGGATGGGGGGGAAAAAGGCAGCCCGTCTGCCGTAAGGAGGGAAGAACGGAACCCCCCCTCCCCTTCCGATTCCATCACAATTTGCCACCCAAACCGCGCCTCACCGTGTACCGCTGCTCGCGCCAGATGCCATCTGACTAATCAGATTGAATTCCCGGCTGGCGCAGTCTGAGAGCCATTTTAACAGGCTGCACGGGAGCGGGGGGGCCGTGGCTCAGTCACGCCCCCGAGCTGCTGGCGCCTTCATCGTCGTTCTGGGTCTAGGTCTCCGCCACCTTTGCGCTCACTGGAACCACTGAGTGACTACACTCTCAAAAACAGGCACATGGTCATGGCATATTTCCGTTCTCTGGAGAACAAATATATTAATCGTTCCTTCAAAGGTACAGCAACGCTGTTCCATAAGACTGTTCTGCACCCTTTCCTTAAAGAATATTTCTTTGTAGGAACATCAGTTGTACCTTGCGGGATTCTACTCTTTTTTTGAGAATGTCCAAAGGATTTTTTTATGGACATTTATATATCAGTTTACATTGCCTTTTAAACTTTTTACTTTGAATGGAGTTTCTCTAATTTTATGCCCTTAAGGCCTCCTGTTACATTTGAGTTTAATTAAGGAAATATATGTGTCATTATTTTCATTATGTACTAATTTATGAGACTGGCAGACATAACATTTCACTCGGCAGACAGGAGTCTCGGTGTTAAATTTTTTGCAGTACTCTCAAGGCATGCGCTGCATTAATTAATGTGAGCGAGTCCTCAGTGGGCAGACATGATGTCTATCACTGTACCCTGTAAAGAGGTGCAGAACACATCCATGTCAACAGCAATGATGCCACCATTTCACACCCTCTTCCAAATTAATAGATAATAGCTTTTAAAGTTAGTGGTTGCAGCACTGATTAAAGACAACTTAAAGGGGCCTCAAAAGGGAGCATAAATTACGGGCAATGAATAATTGCAATAAACCCTAATCTAATTAAATTGGCCTTTATTGTCTTTTAGAGTTCAGCTGCCACCATTTCATTAAAATGCACATAAAAAAATCCTCATGTATAAAACATGAGTATGGAGCAGGGAATTTCAAAAGCACTTTGTATGTGATAGATGTGTGTTTGTACTTGTTATTAAGTATGCAAACCAAGACGACAACTAAAAAGTCTTTTTTTTTTCCTTACCAGTTCCAAACACAAAATGAAATGTCTTTCCACCAGACTTACTGAGGA
The DNA here is from genome assembly GCA_022829145.1 of Albula goreensis. NCBI lineage: Eukaryota > Metazoa > Chordata > Actinopteri > Albuliformes > Albulidae > Albula > Albula goreensis. Next base: position 8,965,247 of record CM040741.1, on the reverse strand, counting down.
ACACACTATGCTAAATCTGCCAAGGTGTCATTAAGCAACATTTTGTTTATTAAAATTTTTCTCCCTTTTGTGTGACTTCTAGACAATCATAGTCAGATCTCTCGTGCCATCGTTGCCATCCGAGTTTTGGACGTAAACGACAATGCCCCAGAATTTTCCACAGAATATGAAGCCTTCGTCTGTGAAAATGGCAAACCTGGACAGGTAGGGATGCCGATCTCTCCGTCTTGTGTCCTGTCTCTTTTGTGCAGCCATTGTGAATTGTCACATGTGTAATTAAACCTAACATGGGGAAAACAGGGAGTGGGGCATATTTAATGGAGTAGGTGTATAATTAATACATTCAATTCATCCCTTAAACCTTCTTGGGATGCAGCCGAGTGTCCGGCTCACAGTGCACTATGCATCTTACACTAATCAGAACTAAAGTTTTTGGATGGACATGGCATTGCTGCACGCATGGGTTGTTGACTGAAGACTTTGATGGCAGAAATGTAGGTTTTTTAGGATTTTAGATAATAAAAAAAGGACTGTATTCATGTCATAGATCAGAATGGCAGTGTGAAGCCTTTTAGCTCATAGAGAGGCTTTCTTACTGCTAGGAAATTTGGGCTTAGGTCTTTCACTTTGTTTTGGTCAGTGACTCATTTGACATCTATGGGATGGTGAAAAAAGCTACTGGTTGTGTTTTTCTGTAGAGGCATCTGAGCCATCATGCATGTTGTTTCTATGCAGGTGATACATACCGTCAGCGCTGTTGACAGGGATGACCCAAAGAATGGACACTCCTTCTTCTACAGCCTCGAGCCAGAAATGCTAAAAAACCCTAATTTCACTATAAAAAAAAATGACGGTAAGTACGTGCATCGCGTGCATACAAACTGTACTTAAAGGTATAAAAGAGACATCTGCAAATGTAAAGTTAGGTGACAATCACACTCCCGAGGGATTATTCAGTAATTAAAAGTTAAAAAAAAAAAAAAAAAACAAAACACACAAATGCTTGGATTTCAGCACCCTGCAGTTAACAGATGTGCAATTGTCTGACATCAGCTATCCTTTAATGCACAGTGCATTTTGAAAGAAGGCAAATGAATGGGATCCAAATCCTCTCCACAGTCGTGTAACTCAATGTAGGGTGACTTCTTGTGTTGTTGCCGCGCGGCAGATGGCACTAAATTTGTTTGCTAAATACCGTGATTGGTTTAGCAAGCTATCTGGGTTTTTCCTCTCCTCCATCACGCTCGCTGAGGAGCCCGCGCTCAGCCTGATGTTACATAATGTTTTCAAAGAGCTTGGGGCGAAAAATCTTCATCTGGTTCCTTCCGTCTGTTCTGATGCGAAAGCTGCAGGCGAGAGGACCTGCTGTTTGGCTCAAAATGGTGCCTGTTCTGCAGGAATCAGAAACTCAGCTTCTTTTACAAAGTGCATCATGATAGTGGCAGATCCCTGCAAAAAATATTCTACAGTCCTTCTGACGAAGTTTAAAAGTGTCAGGGAAAGTTGCACAAAGACAATCTCTATACAAATATAAATATTCCTACCTATAAGGAGCACAGTGAATAGTCAATAGCAGGGCAAAAAACCCACAGCATATGAGTATCTGAAGTTCTAGGACTGCTTACCACATCAGAGAGAAATCATTACTTTGTTAACGGCCAAAATAGGTCTCATATAAACTCCCCAGGCCTCAGCTCAATGAAGTCCAGTCCCAATCTATACCAGAAAAGGCTGTCTGACTGCTTAAGTCAGAACCTCCTGAGTACATTTGAAGGTATAATTTCAGAATTAAATTACACACTGAAAAGGTGTGCAACATGGGCTTAGAAAAAAAGGACTTAGTAGTGATGTGTGGGCCGACCAGCGGGTTGGGCGGGTTTGGATAATCTTACTAGAAAATATCACGGGTTTGGCCAGGCGTGTCTAAATTCAAAGCGGTGTTCCGAGTAAGTTATTAATAAATTACTGAAACATTGTGTGCGCATTACTAGTCCACCTTCCACCTTCTCTTCACCTCTCTCTGTCACTCTCTCTCCTTCTCCCAAACTCTCACACACACACACATACGCGTTTTAGAGTGTTGGGGCTTCACCTACAGTTTTCCCTTAGTGGTATCCGTAGCTTTTGTTCACACTGCCAGGGCCAAAACTTTTTTTTTAGTCAGAAAGAAGAGGCTACCACTGACGATATGGCCGGCTTAATCAGAGAAAAGTTAAAAAAGGGCGATGTTAAGGTTGCAAAAAAGTCAGGTGCGGGAGAGATTTGGGCAGGTTGTCCTGTCCGACGACACCATTAGACCACGTTATCTGCTCGAGTTGTGAGGCATTGTAAAAAAATGATGACATAAAGCAGGTACATCAAACCTGAATCAGCTTTCATGTAGTGGGCCCACTGCCCCACAGCCAAGCATGCCCACTCAACAAGCTCCATCAAATCAGCCCTTGGTGTCAGCATTCATGAAGAACAAGGTGCCACTTGTAGCAAAATCTAAAGTTGTGGACGAGTTTGTGGAGTTCTGCTGCTCTGACCTGCGCCCATTTGATGTCGTGTCCAGTAAGGGGTTTACTCGTGTGGCGCAAAGGCTAATAAATATCGATGCACGTTATGGGGCAGTGGATGTGCACTCTGTCATCCCTCACAGGCGCACCATCTGTGACAGGGCAAAAGAGCAGGCACAAAAGAAAAAGCTAGTCTCTGTCAGTCTATCAACAAAGCACTGGAACACTGATTTGGCATCACAACCAATATGTGGACATACTATAATGCATAAAGTTGGGGGTTTGCAGGTTGGGATGGGTTCGGGTTGGGGTGGTTGATTAATGCATATTTTCATGGGTTGGGTGGCTCTCATAATGGGTCATAATGGGTGGGTGCGGGAATTAAAAAACCTTGACTTGCGCATCACTAGAGCTGAGGCTGCACTGAGCACATGTGAGAATAGACTGCCATGTGCATGTGACTGAGCCCCACAATATGGACAGACTAAAACCTGCACAGGTCTCAAATTATAATCTCAAACAGATCACCACTTTCATCTTTGGCCACAATGGGCAGATAAATCACTTCCTTTAGCTATACAGCCTATTGGTCAACAAAGAAAAACATGCACCATCCATCATTTCATTGCACTGCAGTGAGTAAAACAACTGATGTAGTGTAAGAAGTGAATTAGCCATCAGACAGCAGTTTTGTTTATCCCATTATATTATTCCTTAAGAACATTTTTAAAAAGTTATCAATGTAATGTTTTGATTTTTATGACGTAAATGTAAAACATTGTAAAGGTAGTTATGAATCTGAGTTTGCATGAATGTCCATTAAAGGAAACCTTAACTCAATGAATGTTTTCCGGAGGGAACTGGAAAAAAAGCCTTTCTGGCAGAATAACTGTAGAGAACACCTGCATACTGAATACTGAGGTGTTTTTTCATGCTTGATGGGGAAACTAAATGTACTAGCTCTTCTGATATAAGCCGAAGGTCAGCTGATGCTCACATGGGAGGAAGTGCTCTGAGCAGCAGATCACATCCTCTCCAGCCCTGCTAGTTTTTTTTTTTTTTTTTTTTTACTTGCCAAATACAAACTTAGATCCAGACAACATACTTCAAAATATGACCTGGATAATGTTCATACAGCTTACTGTAAAAATATACAGTGGTCTGGATACAGTCAGCAGGCTGTGATTATTGCTGTTTTTATGTATTTTTGTGAAATTTTGGCAAAGGTAAGAGCAACTTCTGGCTATATGTAGGCCACATATTTGGCATCATCTTTTTGTGAATTTGTTTGATCCCGGGGGGATCCTTATAGTTTAGCAGATGCTCACATGTGTAACTACATTCACATGTTCAGCTGATGTTTCACATGCTACTAGTACCTTATTATCATAGATGAAATGAACATCACCCATGAGTCACATTTCATGTTTTTTTTTTTAATTTTCTTTTGTAAGCACGTATATATGATTCAGAGACAGATATTTCATTAGAGACTACACTTCCCTTCCTTCTCTCTTCATCATCACACAGCACAGAGTGTTGAGAGACACTTTGTCATGCTTGTTACAACATCTCGAAATTATTTCAACATGTTCAATGCTTCCTTTTTCATTTTCTTTCTGGGTCTGTTCTGTGATAGGTCTGGGACCTCCAGCGCTATTTCTTTTTTATTAATTTGCAATGCCAAGCCACCATAGACAATACTCTTCCCCAACTATTAATGGTGCATAATAACAAAAATGGGACTTTAATTATTATGATAAATCAGCTCGGTGCATCTGCAAATAATTGCTTTGTAGCAAAGGAAAGAGGGAAAGAAAGCATTGACATTCCTCATCACACTACTCATGAAATGACAACTTGGCCATGAGTTAGTTTCATTAATATTTACTCCATAAATAAACGTATCTGTTTTACTAGATGTCCTTTATGTTTTATAGACAGCAATGACTTCACTTATTGTAATTAGCATTTATAGACTGTCTCAAAATATTCGGTTGGAAGGAACACAAGCTACTTCCAATGTCTTGCACTTGTGTACAATAATTAAAGCTACTCAGTTCAATTTAATTGCTTTTCTTTGTCTTCCCTTCCTTGTTCTTGCTCTCAACCCTCAACATGAAATAGGAAGTAGCTTATGTGGTAGTGAAGTTCGAGAGTTTGAGTTCTTCTTAGCAAATTGATTTCCAAGTTCACATTTCCTGGCACATTAAGCCATGTGTGAATTTTGGGTTTTAAATGTATGTCAAGATGTGTGCCTGAAGAAGTGACTAATGAGTACAGACTTCTTTATAATCACCATCGGACAGCCCATGGCACTTTATCTATTGAACCAGTACTTTCCTATGTCAAACCTATAAAATGGGAACTCTGTTCTGGATCGCTTTTTTCTATGATACCGCTTATGGCTATGCTTATCAAACGAGTCGTGCCAGTACACTCATCGTCATGGTTGAATTCCCAAACCTTCTCGGTGAATCCAAACACCCAGTGATCCCTATGGCCTAGAGTGCATTCCCTTGCATCTTCTATTCAATGTGATCCTTCATCTTGATTGGTATGTTGAATGCAGTTGAATAATAACTGTTACCCATTGTTTAAGCATAAAAAAAAAAAAAATCTCAAGTACAAAAAAAAAAAAAAACAAAGTGACCACTGAATGTGAGATCCAGCACCACATTTATCAAGATTGGTTTGAATATAAGGTATATGCATTATATTTTTTTCTGCATTGGAGCATACCATACACTTCTATCCATAACAAGGTACATTCATAAAACAAAAATGTGCTGTGTATCAAAGGTGTGTACTCTGCACACATACATGTTTTCGTTGATAAATCACGCTTATCCCATGAATGTGCCTGCGTACACAAGCTTAAGCTTCATGCCAAAGTGAACAGCCTTAATTTGCCTGGTATGGTGGTTTATTCATGAGCCATTCATCATTGTGTGCAAAGCAGTGCGCTCGGTCAAGGCACACACAGTCCCACTAAAGTGTTCACTTTGCAACCATGTGGCATGCAGAACAGTACAAACCTGGGTACAGCTATGCAGTGCTGGAAAATTTACTTAATCGCTCACAGCCATTGCCTAATAAATTGACCAAGCAAAAGGTGATAAGTTGATAATGCCTTCACGTCTCATGCACATCATGTATTTGTTATGTTATTCATTCCCTGTGTTCCTCACATAATATATGTGTATGACACATAGTTTTGTCAGACTCAATATTATTACAATATGGTTATTCACTTCAACTTCTGTTTTTATTTAATTAGAGGCATATTATTTTACCACACTCTCTTACTACAAAGGTTAATTTGCGTTAGCTTTTCATAGGTAATGCATAATAATTTAGACTGGCGATTACATGACATTGGACCTCTTGATTGCAGACTGACTGTTGTTTCCTTCCCACATCCTGAAATTAACTGGTACAACAATGAGCAACTATCATGCACATGCCCAATCTCTTATTTATCATTGTGTGCACTAAGCTGCACCATTTCCCATGTCAGGTTAAAGTTGTATGAATGGAAGACTTGGCATAAGCACAGCTTACACACAAATCTATGCATGCAAATCGTGTAAAGTGTTGGCCTGGATGAATGGAATGATTCAGCGCCTCTACCTCAGGATTCATGATTTCCGTTTGTGCAATAGGGGTCAGTTAACCATGTATTATCACTGGATGCAATTTCTATTCCTCTTCAATGTTGCACATTTTCTTTTTTTATTTGTGATCTCGCTAAAATACATGATTGTACAGAAAAAGATAAAGTTAAAACAGAGTATGGTGTGAATGCTATTCTGAATGAAATTCATCAGTCACATGACTCATCCTCCCACTGAAGCCATATTCAGATACTTCTACCTCTTGTTCTCACCCACAGACAACTCAATCAGTGTGCTGGCTAAGCACAACATGTTCCGGCGGCAAAGGCAGGATACATACCTGCTGCCCATCATCGTCAAGGACAACGGAAATCCACCAATGAGCAGCACCAACACCCTGACCATCCGTGTGTGTGGCTGCAGCAAGGAGGGCAACATCCAATCCTGCAACGCGGAGGCCCACATCTTGCCAATCGGACTCAGCATGGGAGCCTTGATAGCTATTCTAGCATGTATAATCTTACTCTTAGGTATGTTTCCTGTCCTGTTACTGACCCTTAAGCATTGGCCCAAATTTAAAGATATAATAGGTGATGTGGCACCACTAATAGTCACGGGAGAAACTAAATCAACAATCTCACTCAAATTCCAAGACAGTTTGTCCCTCCCACTTCTTTGCAAACTTGCAGACTGAACTGGTTTGCTGCAGATCCTAGGCCAGTAGTACACAAGAGTCTGACAGTGGCTTATTTTACAAGGTGACAGCTATGTGGGGTGGAAGTAACAGAAATTAGTAAAGGCAATGCTCAATAAATTAAATTGCAATCAAATTAAATGTTTAATAAAATTAATTGAAATCAAGTTAGCCTACATGCTGCGTAAAATAAAAATATTAATTAAATTGTACATTGGCGTGTTAAAACATTAGCAAATTAAATAATCCCTCAGTGATAAAATGTATGTACAAATAATTTTATCTTGTATCTGCTTGCCTTTTCAGTTATATCCAATGAGTTTATTCAATTGCAATGATTCATTAGGCTGTTGTAGCAATATTTTAACAAAAGAATCTTACCTTTAATTGTACCTTTACTGTGATAGCTTCAAAGTATATCTAAATTTTATCGGTGATGACTGACAGACTGACAAACATTTAAATATTAATTTTGTGAGCAACCAGGATAGTACAATTTATGCTCCTTAGAATAATAGTATGTTTTGTTAAAGCTGCATTTCAAGAAAAATTGCAACTTTGACTTATAACTGAATGCCATTTAACTCTTACGTAACACCTGCTTCTTAAGGCCAAATTCAGGTAGATGAAAACAGACTTCACATGACAGTATGCTTTTCTTTGAGTATCCTTGAAGTCAGCCAGATCTGCATAGGACCATTGGGCTTTCACCCTTATTTTGGTGATTTTGAAACTGATTCAAATGTAATCGCTAACCAAAAATGAATGAACTTAAGGAAACTTCAGTCAGAACCCAGGCATATGTTAATGTTGATGAGATGTATTTTTTTGAGACATCTTGAAAAGTAGAGATGTCTGTTGTGCTCACTAGGTGTCTGCACTTTTCTAGTCATCGTGGTCCTGTTTGTGACACTACGGAGACACAAAAACGAGCCCCTGATAATCAAAGATGACGAGGACGTCCGGGAAAACATCATCCGCTATGATGACGAGGGCGGTGGCGAGGAGGACACGGAGGCCTTCGACATCGCCACGCTCCAGAACCCTGACGGCATCAACGGCTATCTTCCGCGGAAAGACATCAAGCCAGACCTGCAGTTCATGCCCAGGCAGGGGCAGCACTCTGGCCCCAACGGCGTAGACGTGGACGAGTTCATCAATGTGCGGCTTCACGAGGCAGACAACGACCCTACAGCGCCCCCTTATGACTCCATCCAGATCTATGGCTACGAGGGGAGGGGCTCCGTGGCCGGCTCGTTAAGTTCCCTTGAGACAGCGTCATCGGACTCGGACCAGAACTATGACTACCTCAGAGAATGGGGTCCGCGTTTCAGAAGACTGGGGGAACTCTATTCAGTGGGCGAAAGCGACAAAGAGACTTGACCATTGGTCAGATCAGAGACCCTTCAACTTTGCCCGCATACTTATGTATTACGCTAGGGTTGCCAGATAGTAGAAACAGCTGTTAAAAAAGGGGGACACCTTTGTTTTTTTTTATTTTGTAGAGGAAAGTATTGCATACATCTGCCACATCAAAAGCATTGTAATGTTGAGCCAAACTAAACAATGTCTATTTTAGGAGGTCTATGATTCTTGTGGAATGTGAATTAGATTTTGTTGAGTGTCTAGCAGTATTTGGGGTATTTTGTTGTTCACTGTGACCGCAAGAAACATTAAGATCAGGATTCTTGGTAGTTGCTGAATAACCAAGGTAGAGAACGCGGGGGGCATGGCACCAACCAATGAGACTGTACGGGTGTTTGGATGTTGCTCTGTGGAGGGCATTGAGAAATTGCCACTCCTGTGTAGTCCGGGTTTCAAAATCATGAACCATCATCTAGTCAACGTGGGGGAAATCGTAAAAATACTATCAACCAATTTTACAAAATAGCAATATATGGTCCTCGATACAATTGTGAATGTAAGTATGGTTTTAAAAATTATGATATTGGCTTTAATAGGCATTAGTTGAGATACCATTTGATATTACGTGGCCACATTTATTATATAAACTGGTTGGGCCAACTGGCTTTCTTTATACAACTTTATATTCATGTATTCCAAGTGCAGTTTGGACTCTGAGATAATTTGCCTATAGAGGAGAACATGACAATTGAGATACAGTGAGGCCTTCTTTTTGCCTAAGCAAGCATCAAATACAATTGTATTCAAGATTTTTATTAATTTATTGTTTTTAAAAAGACACAGTTTTGTCATCATTGAAAATTAGACATTCTATTTCATTGCTTATTTGTGAAACAGATATTAAATGATATTTGGTGTAGCTTTATTGATTTCATTTTGTAAGTTTTCACAAGGCTAGATGCTTCATTTAAGCTAACTTATCATTTAACATAATGCAGACAGTATGGTCATTTGCAAATAGAAAGGTCACTGTTAAATTGGTGAGGACTGGTATACTCCATATAACAGAGCTTTGTTAACCCATTAATTGTACATACACACAGTTACCAGTGATCATTGAAGCACAATAGCTGGGACAAGTGAGTTCATTTGAATATTTGACCCTGGGACATCAAAGTAATTCCATTTATAAGGCTGGTAAAATTAACATTTGGAAAAATAGAAATACAACATTTGCTTATTGTGCTACACTGTATAATATTAGACATGTACATAGAATTACTGCAAATGTTCTTAGCTTTTCTTTAAGGCAATCTGAGGTTTTGTCAATGCCCGTTAGCTCTTGCACCTGGACATTTGAAACAGCATTCAAGCTGCGTGCATACACAATTTGTACCAATACAGTATATGGCAGTTGTCAGTAGACTTGACAGTATATATGAATTAGTCTTACATGCATATCATATTTTCTACTGTGCTTTAATGCTTATAAACTTGTATGTTTAATTATTTACTCTATGTATTGTTATCAAAGATACCCCTGTATTGTTTCCTACTTTGTGAAATATATTTTTATAAATACTGGTGGGCTTGGTCTTCATGAGTATCGATTATGGATAAAATGTTCAAGAGTATTGAAATTTTTTAATAAAACGGATAATTCTGTAAATAGATTGAAAGAGGAGAAGTTAGGAACTCTTGAAGATTGTTTTGGAGATGTTTTTTTTTTCCCTGTACATGATAATATGTTTTTTATTGTTATTATTTCAAAATGAATTAAATCTGGTATTTTAAAAACCCCTCACATATAAAAGGGCAGAAACAATTGGTTAAAAGATCAGTTGATCACCAAAATTCAAATAACACATACTGTTTACAGACATAATGTTCACTTTTAGATTATAATTCAGAGATGAAGAAGTCTGGCTGTGGAATCCTTGTGATTATCCTTGAAGTGCGACCCTCCTTTCTCTTGTTGTTGATGGAACATAGAAAGGCATGTAATTTCCAGAATATACATTAGGTCACTGTTTCCTTCAATGCTATGGTGAGCCTGATCACCATAATTTTCATTTGGTATATAATGTAAAAAAAAAAAAATTCCATCAGAGATATTATTCTTCACTTTGTGGCAGCACATGCTAAGCAAAAATATGGGTGTCCGACAGGAGTGCTATGTTTTCTTTTGTCAGGATTGTCTTGACAACGTAAGTGCTTCAAATATGATAATGCAAACTGCATATTGTGTTTTACACATTGAAAGATGGATTCAGGAAGCGCCATCATGATCAAAGTGCATTTCTTCCCCAAAATATATGCTGTACAAGTCTTCAGAGCCAAATTATTATTTTACCATCATACATTTTCCAAGAAGACATAAAGCACATTTACAGCTCCTTAAATATTATTCGCAGAACAGTGAATGTGATGATGATCAAATGATTGGACTAGTTTTACACTTTGATAGGTGGATGGGGTAAGCACTGCAAAGAACCCTGAGACCATGAAAGGCTCAATAGAATTATTATTATTTATTATTATTATTATTATTATTATTATTATTATTCAATTCATGATTAACAGAATGTATGATATATCAATTGCCTAGCAACTTGTGAATGTGGGGCACTTTTTAAACTACCTTGTGTGTTTTGAGAACTTTTAAACCATAGTTTAGAATATAATTGTTCTCTCACCACCATCATTGAATTGCAATGATATCTGCATCAGTTAAGCATTAAGCAGTGACTTTAAAATTCACTTTTGATTACATATCTATACATTCTCTTTCTTCTTCCTCTTCAGAAAGGACAATACTTCTTCTAATGCTAGACCTTTATAACAAGAACAAAAGAAAGAAAAAAAAAGGTTTCTCATAATAATGGATTTGATTATTCCTCTCAGAATCAAATCCTTTTTACATTGCATTTCGATGGAGTTTTAATTATCTGCCCCATCATCATGTTACCAGACAAAGAAGAGGCTTAAAGGCATTGTATCCCCTTTTTTAACTCGCATGCGTTTTAAATGAGTGATTTTATCTTATTGAGCTTCAGCTACTCTTTGTGATAATCCTGCTAAAAGATTAGAATTTTACTTCAGTCTTATCTGATATTAGAGCCTTTTCATGAATAAAAAAAAGCCCTTGATCTTGTCATTCACCGAATACCTTTGAGTGGATTAATATATTGTGTGCAACACACACACACACACACACACACACACACACACACACACACACACACACACACACACACACACACACACACACACACACAAAAGAACAAAGAATAGTATATATGATACATTTACCATGATTAGCAAATATCACAGTTAATAATTGTGTCCTTGTATAACAGTCATGTCTTGCTGAAGCGTGTATGAGCATTTAGTGTTATTTGTCTGTCTTCACCTAATTCAGAAAGCCTTCTCATCACTGTTGCCTCCTCTATGCAAGCCATGCAGTCCCTCCAGAATGCATGCTGCCATGCACAAGATTTCCTGTGATGCAATTGCACTGGATCAGTGCATTTAATGCACTGTGGGCAGACTGCAGACACAAAGACTCCAGAGGAGGTACTTATATGTCATAAGATCAGGACATTCCATTGTTCTTCAGTCAGAAATGGCAGTACAGGCTATGTTGCCAGCTGGCTAATGCTTTGTCTGTCTTGCTAATTTTCCTCCTCGTTTGGAGTACACTATCTAATTCACAAGGCATGTTCATTGCTACAATCTCTGCTGTCAGATTGGGACAGAGAAGAAATGCATGTGATCTCCTCTGAAGCGTACAGTTTCAGCTGCTGCAGTCCGAACGTTGAGCCCTCACAGCTGCACGTCAGAGGAAGATGCTTCCTGCAAAGCTTTGCGCAGGCAGACTGTGGATCCCTGATTCACCAGTAGGGGTCTCTGGAGAGCGATGAGACCATTCCCACCAACTGGAGCCCCTTGAATCCTGGGTGACTCAGCAGCCAGGTGTGAGATTTTAAGATGGAAATCTCAGAGGTCCACTGCAGGATTGAAATATTGTATATTGGAATTACAGATCTAAGAGGGTAATGACTTTAAACCTGGAAATGCAGATGCAAAAGTACTCAAGGCAGCAAAACACAACACTAACGACGTCACTGACGTCCATGGTAAAATACGTTAGATGTAACCTCTAGATTCCTAAGCATTCAAAATGAAATTTAACACTGAATGTTTCGATGGTTAAACATTTTTTTTCCTTTTACATATGTATTCCCTGTAGATCCCTTTCCCTAATCTGTTTAAATTGTAACATGGTTTGAGGGAACACCTCATAATCCAGGTTATGTTGAACACTTGGACATTTTCTTAATTGTCTTAAATTTTGAATGTATAATTCCTCCCCACATTTGGAAGCCAGTGTGACCTCACAGGTCAGTCATCTCATTTGCAGTCAGAATTACTCTCACTGAGGAATTTATCAGCAAGTCTGGAACAGGCTGTTAAACTAAACAGCAAATCAAATTATCCACACGCCTTTGTCACCTAATGGAAATTCCCCTCTGGTGACAGTCTCATGTGAACTACCGGCTGAATCTCCCCAGATTTAAATGCAAACCACTGACTCCTGTCAGTATGGGAATCTTATTATTGTAACCTAAAGTGCTGCCCTCCATCAGGAAATATCCACAGTATCCACAAATACATATTGAGAAATACATCAAACACATAAATGCTTTTGGCTCTGAATGTTAATATGCAGATTCAAACAGTTATGAGTTCATTTACAGTGCACTATAAGCACAATGTTCTCATATGCATAGGGATAAAATATACCATTTAAATGGAGATTTGCAAATTGCTTGAGGTAAAAATAATTCAAAATTTACTGAATTAACTGTCCAATGATATTAAAACACTTACTTAAAATACCAAATGGCAAGGATTTTATGAAATTTTAAAATGCATGGAACTCCACTGTCTAATCAGGTGTTAATTAACTTTTCATCTCTTAAAAAAAAATAATAATTCCTTTATTCTTATGAACCCAATGAAATTGCTTTCAAATGGTTTATCACTTTTGAATGTTTGTTAATCAGAAAGAATTATGTAACCTTATTTGATTTTGATCATTTTAAGCATGCAATAATAACATCTATAATTGCCATTTCCTATAACTAAATTACATAAAGTAGTGATAAAATAAATCTGTTAAATTCATATTACATTCAGTATTTTAAGCTATTATAGCCCAATATTCACCTATATAAGGAAACCATAGTCCCTGAGGAAATACATGAAGCTGATTAGCTGAGAGGTTCATCCTTTTGCTGCAGTGGTCACATATACACACAGATACACACAGAGCACCTCATCATTTTTGTATCTATGGCAACCAATATCACAGCTGATCAGCACTGCTGAGTACTGTACTAGCTGATGTCATTGATTAAAAATAAAAAATAAAAATAAAAAAAAACACATAGAGATGTCTTAAATTTAATGGAGTTAGCTAAATGTTATCTAGTTAGCTAAATGTGCAATTACATCAACTGTGACCATACATCATTATCTAAATATGTTCATATTCTTGGATATATGTATTTATTCTTACAATAAATACCTTAAAATGAATGGGAGGAGGGAGGTATGGTGTGATGTGACGGGGATGTACTCACTGTCTATGATCTCACTTGGGTGACTGGGAGATCTCAGGCAGATTTTGAGATATGAAATGTAGCTATACTGTTATAGTGAACATTAAACCCCATGGCAAAAAATATTACAACTCATGAACCCCAAGTTTGAACACTTCACCTCAAAAAATGAGAAGCTACTGCTTTGACCTGTAGTGGGCCTCTTAGCTTGTCAGTATGCTTCCCTGGTAACCCAAACAATGAAACTGAAGTTGCTATGTTAAACCCAATAATAATAAAGGAACATTTATAATGATGCTACATGGGTTAAGTCCATTAGTTTCATTGGTCTCTAGAGCCACAAACCAAGGACATAGCTTACTTTATCATCCTCTGACAAAATTGGTTGTATTTCTTATATGGTGTGTTCAATTGCAAAAAAGGGTTGAAGGTTCATCACATGAATTGGAGAAGTCACATGTTGTGGCGTCTTCCTCCTGAGTCAGGTGATGGACTACACAGTTCAACTTAAGGGTTAAACATATTTTCACAGAGCACAGGTTTGGCTCATTTCCATTTTTACACTACAATGCAAAATTTGATGGTTTACTTCCGTTGGCCAGGTATTCATTATGACCAAACTGATTTAGCCATCAGTCTCTAATTTAATCAAGTAAAACGTGCAGCCTCTTTCGAGGGGAGTAATTCTCCATGTAGCACGATGAGAGAATAAAAACATTAGAATGACTAAAAGTCCTGGGAAGTGAAAATGAAACATTTATTCTTCATAACATGAATAACTATCCCTGACATAACGTGGTTTAAGAGGCTAAATCACCCCTCAAGACATTAAAAGTGAGTCATTTAGAACATTTAGCAGCTTGTTACAATGCAGGGGCTGCAAATGTGTTTGGAATAAAACCGCCATACACAAGAGTCCCTTAGGACTGCATCTGAGTTCTACTGACTTCGAGCAAAATCAGCATTTCTGAGTGACACATATGGCAAGAAATGAGCAGTCCGCTAAGGATGCCATTTTATTTCTATACTTAGCGCTTCCACTGAGTGGGCGAAACGGGCTAAGTCAGTTGTTTGGGAGTGAGAATTGCAGAAAATGTATGGCAAAGTGAACTTTCTAATGCCCTTAAAAATCAATGCAATGGGTTATTTTACTGTGCTGGTAATATTAGCGCACACAACAGGGAGTCCAAATTAAAGATCAATTATATATAATCCCGCCGCATCACTATTGTATTAACACGATTGCATCCATCATTAATAAATAATCACTGCATTAGTTTCAATTACAGACCCAGAGACAAACCAAACCATGTATGTATGTATGTATGTATGTATGTATGTATGTATTTATTTACCTATGATTGTTAAAGGAATAATACCTCAAACAAGATAACATGGAATTATGCTGATTATAATCTTCAAATCCGCTGTGAACAGAACATAATTTATTAAGTTCAAACAAGTCACTGATTGACATCCAACTGTAGCTTCATGAAAAAGTATTCTTCTGTTGTTTCTTCATCTACAGTGCACTGAAATATAAAAATTGGGGGTGTTGATAAATCACTGACTTTGAGCTAAAATGTGAATTGAGCACAGTCTGGGGGAGAGTTTGCTGACATACATGGGTGACAAATGCAACTCAAGGGCAAAGGGCATCTTTTTCAAGAGCTGTCAGTTACCATAAACCAAGGGCATGCTGCCTATTGCTTAAACAGGAGTGTGCCCTTCGATTGTTTTCTCATCTCAGCAGATAGAAACTCCCGAAAGTCCGGCTGGGAAGTGAACAAATGTGGGACTCAATGGGAGCGATTCATTCTTCTCCGTCATCCACTGATCAATGAAGCAACATAAAGACAGAAACAACATCTGATGTCTGTGGAACGATTATTAATTTCTTTGAAGACTTTCAATCTTTGCAGCCCCCCGTGAAGGCAGCCCCACTGTGTCCTATTGCATTTGCCTACAATTTGGAATTAGCTTGTGTCGGTTGAATTTAATATCATTACAAACAAAAGTGGAAAATATGGCTTGGAAATGGATGCCAGAACAGATCAGACATATGGCAAGATTACCATCTGTAGCCAAAACAAATGATTTACTGGCACTTGTACAAATTACGCTTCAAATTAAACCCTGTACTTTTCTTGTTTTAGTTCTGCGACTGAAAACATGCCACACAGTGTCTCATTTTGAGATACAGAACAGTCTGTAAATGAGGAACAAGTTTTGTTGGTACAACTGCTGTTTACTGATACTCAGGAGAAGATCCCACAATGTAGGCTATTAATATATGGGGTAGCAGATCCAGGTCTCACAGCTGAAGCTCCACCGCTTGGCTCAGCACAGCGGCGAATGTATGATACAATGTGATGTACCAATACACTATGGTTCATGGAACTGCAATACCTACTATAGGGTCCTGTTGGAACATATGATAAAACAATAATAAAACATTCTTTACATAATAAGTCAGGATTTTGTCTTTTCTACAAACACTGTGGCCTTACACCTTACACTTACAATTGCAATGTTTTCCCTGGTACCTCAGATACCACATTTCTTTCCTGAGTTTTACCTTTTCTCTCCAGTCATCCCTGTTTTTTTTTTAATGTTTTCGTGGTTTTAGGCATAGGGTGTTTCCATTTTCCTGTCCATTTTCCTGCGATACATTTTGTGACACAGAAAAGACACAGTATTTATGAAAAATACAAATCTGTACTCGCAGCAGGGTGCCCTCATTTGCCGATGGAGTCGGAGCACTTAAGGTTCATACGTCATCTTTGGCCACATCTCGCAATTGCTTAATTCTAATTAGCTGAAAGCAATGACAAAAACAGAAGTGCTTAAGTGTTCCTTGATAGGAGAAAAGGAGAGATCAAAAAGCAAATTACAATTAAGTTCTAAGTCCTAATTATTCACTCAGTGCCGTTGTTTTTGTGCCAAGTCTCTAAAGATTCTGGCTTCAACCATCTGTCTCTTTGTTTGAGTTCCAAGCACCATATATAGCCATGAACTTTTTGATTCTGTTTTTACTGAAGTTGGTACTTAAAAAATATATATTTAATAATATATGTTATCTGCCTTGTGTCCCCTAATAACTAGCAATTAGCTTTTACTGAAGTGTATGGCGCATTTATTCTTCCATCTTACATGAAGGCAAAAGTTAGGAAAACTGATTTGAGGCTGTATATACTGTGATGGTATATAATAAAGGATAGGTGAATGAGATTTTATAACATCACAAATGGGTGTAGATACCATATGCTGCCTCCACCTGACTAAGTCGAACCAATCATTGTGTTTTTCTGTAGCAAATAAAGCAAGTACTGTTTTTGATTGGTAGGCTATTTTAGCTTCTGTTTTTTACATGGTCTGTGAAATATCATTTTACTATTCTTACCGGAGCGTTGTGCTTTAATGCCTATGAAATACCATGAATAAAACAGTATTTACAGTCTGTATGTGGACGGAATTTGCACCATAAGATGGTTTGCCTTGTGGAAGTACACCAGACCACTTACTCAGCATCGCTGTCTGTGCTCCATTATGTAGCATGCCAGTCCATTATCCAGGACCCAGCTCTGTATAGCATCCTGTCTGTACAATTCACTCACCATTTTCAACCTGTAGTCCTGTAAATACATACAGAAAACCCGGTACAGAGACCACATGTCATGCATTTTAGGTCAATGTCACACTCACATGCCCAAATCTTAAAATATGATGCTTTTAAAGGAAACAGGATGTACTGGCTGTGCACTGCATCTGATGGCAGACCTAGAACATTTTTAAGCTGAAATGTGTCCACGTGTGTGCCCTCTCTCAGAGTCTCAGAGTATGTGCCGCAGTATTTTTAAATGACGTCTATATTTCATACAGTCATCTCTAAAGCTGAATTTTAATGGAAAACGAACTGCGACAGTGAAGCAAAGTGTAAGCTACGCTGTGCATTATTGGATAAAGCACGGCTCAGGAGTAAGGGTTTTGGTCAGCAGGGTACTTCCTATTTCAGCGGAGAGTCCTCTGGTGGACTGTGCTCCTGCATAAGCCAGAACCAGTGGAGCTAGTGGTGCCATCAGCCATTACAGGGGCCACGTAGCTCAGCTGGTGGGCTGCAGAACAAGGAGCAGCAGCTGGACACATACAGTTCTCAGCCACCATTATTGGTTTTGACTGCTCAAGAGGTGAAATTGGATATTTGCAAGCAGTGGGGGTACAGAAACACAGCTGTGATGTGGTACTGTTTCCACAGAAACTCTTTATTGGGACAAGAGAGAGGCAACGGTGGACAAGTGCAGATTTGGTGAATGTACAAATTCTTATAATATTCATGCTAAACTCCATCAGCTTTACAACTGTGAAGGCTTGTGTGTTCCATCTTTTATTTAATACAATGAATCCATATTATTGTAGTAAAATCAGAACAGCCTACCTCCAAATTATAACCTCAACACGTGCATCTAGAGAGAGTGCGCTTGCATCTAATGACCCTGGTCAGTTACTTCAATCAGTAATATCATAGCTTCTGTTGAAATGTAATGATTTATTTAAGAATCTGCGAGCCTCAATCCCTCACCTTGCTACACCAAGGCACCTATCTGCAGGAGAGCATGCTGAGTCCTTTATTATTTTATGCACATCAACATCTTCAGGTGAAGGAGTTCCATTAAACTCGGCCTCTTTCTCACTCTACCCTTTGAGAGAGTCATGCATTTTTCATCAGAGATGTAATGCCAGTGATTTCTACACTAATCCACCTGAATGGGGGGGGCAGATGTAAGAGCCCAAATGGGCTGAGATAAACATTACATCTCTCATGGGAGAAAGACTCTGCTCAGGAAGATCTCCAGCGCTGATAATCAGGGGAACCAGACAAACACAGGTGATAGGCTGCTAAGAAGAAAGAAAGTTAAAGGTAGAGATAATGTTGGAGCAAGTGTGTTTGTGTATGTGAGGGAGAGAGAAAGAGAGAGAGAGGCAGGGAAGAAGGGAGGAAGGGAGAGGGAGGGCTCAAAAAGTTTTGGGGTCATACTTTGAGCAATATTGCTACTGGTAGCCTCAAAACAAACCCGCCCCCTCCCATCCCCCCATACACATCTCCACAGGGGTGACCACATCTTCTTTTGATAGCACTCTCTCACATGAGATATTTTCCAATAATTGAAGCAACACTTCAACAAAGATGACTTTGAACTGTTAATATTGTTTGCTTGCCTCAGATGGCTGTAAACAAGTTTGACTAAAATTTCTGCAAAATGTTCCTGTATGGTTTATACATGCATTGTGACTTGCATTCTGTTAGTTGACCTTGATAAACACAAATTCCAGAATGTATGAACCTGTACAGATATGGATGGAAAAATAGTGATTAAAAGGATATCAGCAGTCTTTTAATCTAGGTTGAGTGTATTTGTCAGGCATCCACATTGAATATGATCAAGGAGGTTAGCTTTAAAGGATTGAATAGTGTGCAGTTTAAAGGAAATCTATTGAACTTTGATGTTTGTTTATAATGGTGTCTGTTTCAATAATAACATGTTTATATAACATACATGTTTTTTGTTTTTTCAGAGATGATCATGTATAGTATGGCTGTATTATACTCAATCTTAGATGATTTTGCCAATGGCAAATAGGTTAATCAAAAAAGGGACATATATGTCCTGAATAAATATTGCTGTTACTCTTGACTGAAAAAAAAATGAAAAATGAACCTTCATTTTAAACACAAAAATGTTCTGAAGTTTTGTTTCTGAAGATGAAGAAGGTAATACCGTGAGTCAAGCTGAGAGCTGATTGGCTGTTCCCATTAGACAGGGGCAGAGGGAATAAATACACCGAACCTTGCCAGATGCAAGTCAAAATGAATGCAAAACATGCCTGCAAATGTGGCTAATTAGCCAGGAAGACTTTAATCAGAAAAAAGAGAACTTGTTAAATAACACATACATCTCTGAATTGTTGGAACTGATAAAATATAACCTAATTAACGAAGAAGCAACAAGCCCGAGGAAACATGAAATCAACACGATTAAGTAAGTTTACTTCTTTTGCCTGTTGATGCAACCGAGACCCTTAGTTAAATTTTATGGTAAATTACACTTTAGCAGTTTAATTACAAAATATCACTCTGCTGCTCATGAATTCTCATAAACACCTCACCTTGTTTTTGGTGCAGATTTATCCTCGTAGCTTTCTTTCATTTTGTTTTTAAAGAGACAGCTGCCATTAACCTAGAGAAACTCTGCGTTGTAATCTTGTTGGAGTGAAATTTCAATTAAAGCTTGTTGCCCCCCACATATGATGTCTGATAAATAGATATTTGCAGATTAATTAAACTGTTTATGTTTCCTGAAGGATGTGTGCAGCAGTAAACAAGCACAAAATAAATGATTCAGGACTCAAATACACCTTAATGAATTCCCTTCACACAGTTCCTTGCGCATAAACTGTGAAACCATCTGAATGTAAATGAATTGACTTCTGACTACTAAAAATCAAGGGGGCGAGTTTGCATTGCTGTTTTGAGAGGCACCACCTCCTTCCCGATGCCTTTACCCTCAACCCACAAAACGCTGTCTCAGAGCTCCATGCACTTTGCTAACCACAGCATCCCCATGGAACCAGATGACTGATTCGTGACACTGAATGATCCTCTTTCAGATGCAGAGTGGCAGGAGAATGCAGTATTACTGGAAGCCAGGTTGCGTTCCACATCTGATGATTACAAATTTAAAGCTAATTATCCCCTGAGGGACTCGCACCGTCGCTAATATCCCTCAGGTTCAGCTAACTCCACGTTCCTTCCCACATCAAGCTGTGGACCTGCAGTCAGTGACTGACAGGTATGCTGATGCGGACTAAGCCATTGTTATTCTCAGTGATTCCTCCAGTCTCCCCTCTTGCTCATCTAACACATAAAGCAAACACATTGATTTCCTTATCATTCAAAATTACAGACAAGTGGTGTTTGGCAGGCCTATGGATATGCTAAATGTTCATTTTATATTATAAATATTGTGTCATAGATTTAACTCTGTATTTATTTGGTATGTCATGGTAATGATGTCTTACAATCAAAATGAGTCTTCTATTTTGCCAGCTCTTTCTCTTCAAACTGAGCCCTCGGGATTAAGTGCTGTGCTATTTTTATATTTATAATCACAATAAATGAATGCATTCCAGGGTCTCTATTTGTATAATTTGTGCAAAATTAATGGTACACATACAAATCCGGAAAATATGTTACAGTTTCATCAGGCATTAAGATTAATGTAGAGTGCTCAGACTCAGCTTTGTCTGTATCAGAACTGGTCCCGTTATTCATTCCATGAATGGAAAAGCAATCTCAAACCAGCTGGAGCTCCAGGCCCTTCCATGTTATTTGTTGCAAATTTATTGTTGTAATTAATTCTGCTAAAAATTTACTTGCCCCAAAAAGGCGGTTTTGTGTTCCCCACTGTGCCAGAGTGGGGCTGAATACAGACCTCGTAAGAAATCAATCCTAACGCATTCATTGGGTTTGTTTCACTCACCATGTTTCCGTCAAGCTGTCAGACGAATTTCAAACCAACACGCTGTATTATGAACAAAAATGAATGTGCATTTCACTCTACATTTTTTTTTCTTAACATCAGAAAATACATGGTCACAATGTGGTGTGTGAGATCTGTTTGGCATCGGCAGCAGATTCACCAGCTTTGAAATGATGTATTTAGCTCATCATCACTGAGCCTGTCCACATCAGACCCAGGAAAACCCAGTCCAGCCGCACACGCTCATTTTCACGTGCTTAAAAAGTGGGCCACTCCATCTCTGTTGGAAAAAGAATATTACCTCAGTTGATGAATCCTGTGATCCCTCATACAGCCGTTATAATCTTCAGGAGTGCTGCAGATGTTGTTTTGTCCACCTACACTGGGCTGATTGAAGTTACATTCGTACTGGGCTTTTCTCCTCAAGTTCTCCATTTTTGACATAATGTATATAATTATCTTACTTTTCTCTTATTCACATGGGACATGCTATGTCGTATTACTTCATAAAAGTGCACTCTTGACACAAAAATGGAGATCACAAGGAGAATAGAGGATGATGAGTGGATAATTCTTGAAATATATGTTGAGCAGGAGGTAAATGCAGTTTCCATAAGACGCTTTAGATCTGACATCCAAGTTTGTCATTAACTATGGTAACACTGTACTTTAATGTGTGCTTATAAAGTATAAATAAAACCGTTGAGTATGCTAATAAATGGTTTGTTAAGGTATTGTAATTACTTATGAATCATTAACAATAGCCTTTATAGATGTGTTTACTCATGTTCATTAATATATGAAATATAGTTACTGACTTACAAGCAACGTACTTATGGTTAGCAAACAATTCAATAATGATGTATTAATACGTCTTAAGCAGACATGAATATAAAGTGGTACCACTTCTACTACACTATGTCATATACTGTGCAATACTATGTTAGTATCTACTAACTATCTATAGTGGTATACTATAGTAGTATAGTATCTATTTACTGGGCCAAGCCATCAATAGTTCTGGGTTGCAATTGGCTTGATCTGACATGGAGGGTTTAAATCAGCACGGTTCTTCAGGTTAGTGGTGCATACGCCCCTCCTAAAAGTTCACAAAAGGTCCTATGTGCAACCAGCTTTTACTGACAGGGAATGATTTCTACCATTGATGCTACCTGTGTAATTTGTAGAGTATCACAAGTGCTCCAACTGAAATGCAATGCATGCAGTCACCCAGTGAAATGAATCAGCCTAAGATGCACTGCTGCAACTGAAATTATGATAGTTTCTGTGTACAGATGTTTAGCATATAACAGGAATAGCTTGACTAAATAGATAGCACATATCAAAAATGAATTTGACAAAAATAGGGCTTGTTAACATTGTCCCCATTAAAACCAATACTCAGTAATTGGTAGAGAATTAGTCGTTATGTACATATGTGCCAAAATTAATTTTCATTATGGAAGCCGTTTGTGCTTAAATATTCAATGTAACAGAATGTTTATGGTGCCGGGAAATGTGCGTTTTGTCACACAGCGTGATATTTGCAGGTGGTGCAGGTTCTTTTCTGTTACCTGTCAGACTAACTCATTTGGAAGGTTAATGAAAGCCAGCCTTCCTGCATCTAATCTACTAACAATACACTGAAGAGCAGCTCGCTGTTTAGCTTGCTGTTAAATTATTTATTCGAGAAAATCATTCAGAGCATAATTCAGTCTCACCTGTAACCAATCGGGGCACAAGTATGCATAATTACACTGTATGCAAATGAGGAGATGCGTGGGGTTCCGCTAAGGAGGTGGAGCACTGAAGAAGCTGCATGCTGTGCTGATGCAGAGATGTAGCCATGCACTCAAGAAAACACAACGGGAGCATGTTTGGTAACTATGTCAAGGCTGAATAAATTCAGCAGAAGTCTGCATAAAAAACTCAAAGCTGCAGTGAAAAGGTGATTGATGTTTTATTAATTTTAAGCAACACCTGAAATCAAATACCATGGAAAACCTGAAAATTATTTGTGTTGACAGATTCTTACAGACATTGTCCAGTAATAAGACGGAAGCCGAGCTAGTGTTTTGAATATGACTTTTGATAAAATCACAGTGGAAATGACTGCATTAGTTACACACCATACAAAGCATTACACCATTCGTATGCAGTTTACATCAAATACATGTGTGAATAAACAAATGCCACACCTTCATAGTGGAAGTTTCATGCTTTGATATTTGACTGATGCAAAATAAGCACATTCAACAGGAACTCTTTTTTTAAGTGCACTGCAAGCGCACCATGGGGCAAATAACTTTGATCGTGCTGAAGTAAGACAATGTGTTGTTTCAGGGGTTCTCGGACTTGGCCCTGGGGACTCACTGTGTATTCTGGGTTTCCTTCCAACCATAATTGCAACACCTAAATTGTAATGGGCAGTTAATTGTTCTTAATTAGACGCACTTAATGTTGCAGATGAAATCAGTGTGGTCCCAGTTGCTTAAAGTGTGGACACCTGGTCACTGAAGCTAAATAATCTGTGGAGAAATATGACTGTAATGGCAGCAAAGGGCAACAAGCCAGACCTGCATTGCATTACAGAACAAAATCACATTAGATCTTTTGCACATTCTCAACAATGTTAATTGTATTAGAAATTAGCTGTAATAAAATCCAGGAGACACACAGTGGGTTTCATGGAAAGAGTCTGATCACTGTTACATTATATTATTATTTATGACCAACATGTAAACTGAATGACATCCCTTCTCATGATGTAAATACTCTTGGCATAAGTTAATTTCACAGTAGTGTTGAAATCTATCAAAACAAAGTATGTATCTCACAGTTGTATTTTGGGTTGTATATTAATTCTAACCATGGCATTAATTAAGTATGCATTTAGCCATTTGGCAATTCAAATGCTTCAGTCTTCTTTATTCCTTATGTACGGCCACAAGCATCACATGGTGATGGACTTCCAGTAACACCCAAAAAAAAAACAGACATAAAACTCCATCAACATTCTTGAATCACCTCTACCAAATGGATAAACCTAATTGAGAATCATGAAGTATTCATAATAAAATATTGATCCAACACAGAGCACTAAAACACTTTTAATGTTGTATGGTTTGCTGAGCTGTCCTATTGGAAGCGGGAATGGGCAACTTGTTTACAAGCAATTGCGAGGAAATGAGTTCCATTACGGATTGACACTATCAGCCAGGCAGATAGGTATTATAGCAGGCAAGCTGGCTTTTTGTAGAGATGCCTGCCAAACTTCAACAGAGAATGTGATATGCATTTGAGAGTGTGTGCGGCAAGACAGGAAAATGTATTCTAACATTAGTGAGACTCTTTTAAATGGACTTGGATCAATAGAGAATCAGCTACATGTCAAATGTTGCAATACATTAAGCTTTGTATCTAGCTTTTAACAGGTTCTCTCACTAATTGGTCATTTTCATACAATGGATAAAACAATATGGCTATGCCATACCTGAAGATACAGCTTCATTAGCGCATGTTCAGACCAATGAAGATAATAAGGCATAAAGTGCACAGGATGATAATGGTAATGTTTCACATTGTGCCAACCCTGGCAGTGCAGGAGAGGTCATTCTGTTCATAGGCAAAAAATATACAGCAGAAAATAAACATCAGAGGTAAGATTGTAGGCCTGTCATGTCTGAACATCACATCATTGGAGGAACAGCACATTCTAAGTCTCTTTCTCAGGATCAGAAATGACCCCTCACAACCTCATAACACTGAGTGCATCGTCTGACCCCACAGATTCCGCTATGAGATGCCCTGAACAAAAGCAAACAGAACGGTATCTTCAGTCATTCAGAAATGCACACAGCTCACTGCAGCACAGGCCTGGGTGGAGACTAGCTCTGAATGTGCTGGACTCTGTCTGGAATTCCCCGACTTGTAACAAATTCATGACCAAACTGCTTTTGTCCTGATTTCAGTGTGTACAATGGATCATTCCTTTAATCTCCTGTTGATTATGTTTGCAGTATGCTATCAAATAGTGATGGGTGAATGAGGGTAGAGATGCTACATGCTACCCATACCTGAGTTGAAGCAGTTATTGAGTGTTGCTGGAATTTGATTTAAAACTGCATTGAATGTATGCTGACAATTCTAGATCAAACTGCCCGTGCAAATCATCTTAAGAAGGAAAAAGTAATTAAAAAGAAATACTATAATGATGTAATGTTATACCACTGAGAATCATTTTTTCCAGATCATTCCACAGATTTAATGAGATTGGAATTATGATAAAACCTATGAAATTAAATTTAATACTGAGAAGTCTGAAGAAGGAAGACGTGACCACATATTCTCGGTTCTCAGCAAACCAAATTCAAACCAAACAATATAAAAGAAGCAGTGCAGATATGTAAAAGGCAAATATGCATAACGAAAGTTAATATGTATGTTGATCCTTCTTTTCCAATGAGAATTTCTCGTACCACAACAATCACCATCTCTGATTAGAATAACTTACAACTAATAATCTAGTGCCTGGTTTTTCTGTTGCACCACAAATATCATCCATAAAAAATTAAGAGAAACACATATTGCCTTGTGTTTCAAAAGAGCACATAAAATATTGAAAACCATAACAGTGATTTATGGGAAGCTGTACGCTATTGGTGAAATGCCAAACCTCACTGGCAAAGCATTAAAGATGGACTAGTGTCATCTCAAAAACTATTACAACAGTATGGCTTATCCCAGGATATTCGTCCACACTGAGTAGATTTTTGCTTGCTGGGTAGGGCAGTCTCTCTCAATGTATGGTTGCTTCCTGATAAATATATACAAGTGTGACCTCTATTTACTGTATCATCTTCTTGATGGGAAACTCGCCCAGGCACTGGGGTTTGGAGGGCTCTCTCTCCTGTCAGCTTCATCTAAAATATTTAATGTAACATATTTAATGTCAGGAAGTATCTGTTAACCTCCAGGCTCAAGTGTGTGGGCTAGGGAAGACTATGATGGGTGACTTCATGTAAATTATTCTCTACCCAAGCCAAAGACAGAGGGAATGACAGCTAATGCCAACCATCATTGCTATTTTAAGGAATTTTCCTTCCTTAGTGACCATGTCTCAATCGAAGCATTTTCAAGTGAAAAAATCACTTTTTTTTTGATGTCCGTGATGAAAATGCCAATAGTCAAATTGACCAAAAGTTTATTTGTTGGACCAAATACTGTTGTTTATTAATGTTGTGAGAAATGGCAATGAAATATATATTTTTTTTTATTACTCATGAGAGTGCTGTTATGTGGCATGCCATGCAGCTTACTGTAATTATGTGTGCAAAAAAATATCATGACACCAAAGATGGGTGACGGTACAATTAGCCAGTCATCTGCTGGCTCGTTTAAAATAGGATCAAAAGCTTTTGGTCTTCACAGCAAAACACAGAAGTTGCTTAAAAGTAGTAAGCCACAAATATTATGGTACCCCCACCGATTGTAAGGGGGTTTTGTCATAATATCTTCTATCACTGGCTTGCACCTCTTGGAAAAGCCTCCATCTTTTCAAACCTTACATATAAACAACAACTGAACTCATGGAATCATGTAAAAATCAGGGAGTCTGTGTTGGTACACCTATATACATTTTCACCTACATGGGACAAACAAACAGATAGAGTAAGTAAGATATATTTTGTAAACTGAATGCATAAATTAGAACCAAATGCATCTAAGAATTCAGATTGCATTGGCACTTTAAAAACTTTAACACTCTGCTCAGTTGGCTTTGCCTTCTGCAGAGCTCTGTAATTAATTACTTGGTGTGATATACGACTGCAGGTGCTTATTTCTAGCTGTGGGATATCACAGAAAGAGGTTCACTGCAAGACTGGCAACCATGTGGAGCACCTTGGAACCTTTTCAACGAACAGTCCATCCCATGTGAATTAGTAAGAAATCATATAATCATTTCATGCATAATTTTACATAGTTAACATTATTCACTGTGTATCATTAAGTAGTATCCATAAAATTGCATTTTTCTTTTCATGAACTCATAATTTCTGTAATCTAACTCTAAACTCTTGTTCACCAGCTCCCTTACCTAATGCCTACCCCCACCTGAGCCAGAGTGTTTTACAGACTGACAGGGCTTTTCTTGTGGTCTCTTTTATGAAGGCTGAAATTTCTATCTTGTGAAAATTAGGACACCCAGGGAGGTGTTTGTGTATTGTTGAGCAGGGTGGAAGTTGGATGGGGAGTTTGAATGTTTGTATGATTTAACACAACAAAAGAATAAAGTGCCCTGGATCACAATTGATAAAACATCCTGAACAATTTGATTTTCCAGATTCGCTTAATTTCCTAGACAGGGGGCAAAATGAAGGATGGAGAAATGGGAATTAGCTGCCTTTATTTGACCCTACCTCACCATAGAAAACACTTCTCCATCTTAGAAAAGCAAATGCAATCTAAGACTGCCATATGAGGTGCAGTTCATTGCTGTGGAACAAATTTATTTATTTATTTTTTTTAACTTCTGATGACAGAAGATTACATTTTTCACAAAAGAGCAAGGGTTGGCTGGAGTAGGCCCGCAAAGACAAAAACAGGATCCTTATCACCGAACATGGTCCGTCCTGCCCTTGTACCAAGGGAAAGAAAGCCTGTGAACCTTATCAGTCCATTACTGTCTACCAAAGGACAGTCTGTGCCTCCCAGAGGTGTGGCAGCCCAAAGCCTTCCCAGGATGCCTGCTCGGCCTGATTGACTGAAACCAGGTGACTCTATGGTGGGCCGAGGGGAAGGGGGGCAGTGGGTTTCTGCAGAGAGACTGACACCCTGATGGTGCTACAGACCCTACACAGGCGAGATGGAAAAATAATTTCTATTTAGCAACATTTCAATTATTGAATACTGTTGCATTAATGATCCGTTTGTGAAAACAATGAGAGTTGTTTCATGGCTAATGTTCGTTTTTGACCTGGTGTGAGATACACATGCATTTGTGTGAATGTCCTTGTGTTTTGTGTGTGTGTGTGTGTGTGTGTGTGTGTATGTGTGTACGTGTAATTGAATCTTCCCCTTTTGTGTGTGTCCAATGTTCTCAGGAACAACGAAAAAGGCCTTGTTTGTTTAGGGACCTCATTTACAGTTGTGAAAATTGTAAACAAGTCAAAGGGGAAGAGTCAGGGAGATCTCACCAGCATTACCATATTCAATGCCTCCTAGCGTACCCAGTCTGGAGATGTGTGTATGATAAGATACGACTGTACAAATGGCAGCATCAGAATGGTAATGAGAAGAGGTTTGAAATTCTCCATTTTTGACCTACAAGGCCGCTACCTCCATTCGCGGCTGGCACCCTTGATTGGGCATCAATCCCTCTATCTCTTAGGTACAGAGGGAAGCAAGAGCAGCTCGATTTCACCTCCATCTAAATTTAAATATAATGGATTCCAGCTATAGATTTCAAAGCTGTGATCTGGGCTCTCGATTTTTCTAATCGCCAAGCTCTTCTAATAAGGACTCATTTGATGTTTCCAACAACGGGGAAGATAAGCAGATACTGATTATCTTCAAATGAAAGAGCTAAACTCCAAGGGGATGCAGAGGGGGGCCTGGATGATCCTTCATTACAGTGAGATGAGATGGTCTACGCCTTTCTGTTAAAAGGAAATTCCATTCCCTTGAGGCAAACATAGGTGTTGAGAAATTATTGCATAGAAGG
The DNA here is from genome assembly GCA_022829145.1 of Albula goreensis. Classification (NCBI taxonomy): domain Eukaryota; kingdom Metazoa; phylum Chordata; class Actinopteri; order Albuliformes; family Albulidae; genus Albula; species Albula goreensis. The sequence goes on along the minus strand of CM040741.1, from coordinate 8,936,185 downwards.
AAAGGGCTGTCGTGCACACCGGTGGAGGCATATCACGTCCGCATGGGATATTTCTCTTGTTAGAACATGGAACGTTAGATCCATCTGTCTGTATCCACAACTCTAGTCATAACTTATTCATGTGAAATTATTTTTAAAAATGTTTTTTTCCTGCAGGTATATCTTCTCTTTAAGCAGTAGTCCATTAGTTTTCACAGATGTTTGTTTCAGGGACTGACAGCAATGCGGTAAGGGAGTGGGCGGGTGTGAAAGACTCTTAATTAAATCGTTATCAAGTCTTGGTTGGCTTTTAGGGCACACCTACCCCGATCACCCCCTCCACCATCCTTTCCTTCTGTGTGATTACCTCTTGTACCGATTAGCTGTAGGGGCAGTGCGTTGTCTTTGATCTGCACAGGTGCAGTCCTCTGAGAGCTGATGAGTACATGAACACACACACACACACACACACACACACACACACACACACACACACACACACACACACACACACATTCACACCAAATTACACACCTGTTTTGTACATCCCTGATGCCTTCAGACAGTTAAAGCATAAAATGGAAACTTAGATGCAGAAGGAAATGCAGCTTCTCTGGAGTTTGCAGACAGGGAATCAGCACTCCAGTGTAAGGATGGCTAACATTAAGCATTGCTACTGTGGAAGACAGAGAGGAAAATTAACTTCAAAAGGCATTTGAAAAAATTCTCACAACTTCACATGTAAGGGATTTGTTACCAAGAATAATAATTACAATAAAACCATCTCATTGATCCCTATCTATCTTTTGAATATTCTCCAGCTATATGAGCAGGCATTTTAATGAGCCAGCCACTGGATCACATGGGCTGTTTCCCCACCAGCTAAATGTTCTGCCCTAACACTCGCAAGCATCATCCAGGAGGATATTACACATTAACAACACAACATGGACAGGCAATTATTAAGAAAGGGAGAGAGAGCAACAATGGAGCAGGAGATAATATTTGAATCAATACACAAAACTCCTCACATGCATTTGGATGTTTGCCCAAGGAAGAATCAGAGAACAGTTGCAATAGATCATCTTGATTGTTTTCTATGACAGTAAAGACATCCATAGCACCAAGAATTCTACCTCATGCAGTTTCTATAAATTATAAACTTTTCTATATCCACTTGTGACTTGAGGTAGAGAGACCTGAACTGACCATTAGTCTGGTCTAATCTTTATATTTATATATTCTATCTATTTATTATATACTATAATCTTAATATTTAATTCATAATAAATAAAAATTAAGCACTATTTGGACGTCCAGACATCTGATTGCAGTTTCTGTCCTCTCATTTGTCCAGTTTTGCTTGCACATCTCCAAATAGTCATTTATTTTCTTTTCTTTAAAATAATAGTAATAATCATAAAAATACAGTAAATCCAACACATTTCTGACAAAACGATGTGGGGTTCATATTCTCATTTTACATTAATTTTAGCAAGTGCACCATGAAATATAAGAACTTAGACTAGTGTGGAAAAATGTGTAAAATGGTGTACAAAAAAAATGATAAATGCTGAAACTTTTGGCTGTTTAATTATGTATTATGGGTTAACAGGAGAGAATGAAAAATGTACCCATAATTTGCAGTATAAAAGTTAAGGAAAAAAAAAAAAAATACATCCTATGGCTTAAGTAAGTTTTCCTATGGGGCCAGGATTTTATTTTATTTATTTATTCATTCATTGTTTCTTTTCCCTTTTTGTTAAAACAAAGGTGTGCAAGAAGTTGTGTATTTTTGCTGGGATGCTCCAGGTTCAAGAAGGTATGGAATATAATGGAAAATGGTACATGAGCACACAATGTTTTGCACCCATTTCTACAGAACATTTCATATTTGATGTATGGCCCTCTTGGCTCATCCTTATATTTTTTTCAGCTATATATCAGATCCTGTACTTAAGAAGAAAAACACCAGTGTTGTACAGCAATCCAAGAAGGAAAATAGTCAAGTTAGTGAAAGTATGCCTATTGTGGTCATAAAACTATTTTTTTGACATTCTCCTAAAGCACACACCTACATTCTGTGACATGCATTATTGCATATATTACAGATCTTTTGCTAAGTGAATGAGGGAGTTATGCTTTCCAACAAGTTCCTAATCTCTTAAACCACCACTCTCTGCTACCATTTATCAGTTTTTCTTTGGGCCTCTAATCTCATTTTACTGTGTGCAATACAAATGTAACTATTAAAAGTGATGGACAATGCCTATTAAAACACAAGCGCGAATTTGCAATAGCTGTGACCAGGCCACTCCCACTGCTACATCTCCTTTTAGCCAAATGGCATGAACAGAAACACACACCTTCACACACACACGCACACACACACACACACACACACACACACACACACACACACACACACACACACACACACACACACACACACACACACACACACACACACACACACACACACACACTTGACCTCAATGCCAAATTTCAGCCTCCTAGGGTGAAAACTGTGGCTGCCAATGGGTGGGGAAATTTTTGTGAACCAACTGACTGACCAACCAACTAACTGACAGAATGACCAATAGAGCTGCTGGTCACAGCTAATAACATATGACCCTTTATCATAGTTAAAATTTAGTCATTGAAGAATAGGACTGCTTGAATGTGGCCAAAACATCTTAAAATCTGATAATCTAACAGTACCATTGAGTGGCTCACAAACCATCACAGGGAAAATACTGAAATGAGATGCATGTATAATAGGTCTACTTTCTGCCACTGAAGTACAGCTTCACCCTTCAGAGTGAAAAAGGTAATAATTAATAAGAAATATTATAGCAAGGCAACAGTATTTCAGGGTTCGTAGCTGTAGCAATTGGTAGTCATAATCACACATTGTGTACTGTTTCTTCTCACACACAATCTAAATGATTTCTTCCCTGACACTCATCTTTCTGCATCCTGTCTCATTAAAGTTTTTTTTTTTTTTTTTGCATTTATCACAGGTAATACCTACAATGCATTTCTTTAGCAGTAACGAGGATAGTGTTCAACATTTTGGTGGGAAGAAAAAGCACTCTCGATTACTGTCAAGCTCCTTTGTTAATAATGAATTGCTGAGACCTGAGCAAGGGAAGAAAGCCTCTAGCAGAACCTACTTGATTTAATGAGGGTATTACATCCATCTCAATGGCAAGCACAGATTCTGAGGAGGGATGTTTCAGAGGCTCAGATACCTCAATATTCTGCAGCAATTAAGGCCTGCCAGTGACACTTTCTTAGTTTCCATGTAATACCTGCATGCAGGGGAGCCATAGTGGGTGGGAACAGCCCCTGACAACAGAAATGACAAGCACACAGAAAACACACTGTCAAAAAGAAATCGACAACAGGTACTTGAAGAGCAAAATATCAGCGCTCTTCTGCATAACTATTGCTTATGTAACATGACATGGTTTTATGTTCCATGACTGACATGATGACATGACAAAGAAGCTAAAGCTACACACAAATTATAATCCGAAGAAAGGAAAGAGGATAGCATTCTTACACAGTACAAATAAACACCAACATTGTCCCCATGGGTCTTGAAAAACAGCATATGAAAAGAAAAACACATTTTAATTTCATTTTCCCTCTAAGCATCTCCTATACTACCTTTATTATTCAAAACGAATTCCTTTGTGGCGCTAGGCAGTACCAGTATCAACAGATTGTTTGGATGGTTTTGGAATGGGTCATAAACTGACATTGCTGTACTCAGCACTCGAGCAGAACAGGAGCCCTGGAGCCCGCTGATTAGATAAGTATGCAAAGTGGCTGTCTGCATTTCGCCTTCACTGTTTACTGCACCCTCTTAGTGATGGACAACTTGGTTTAAGGAAGGGAAAAAATAGCTCAAGCCAAGCACTCCCACTGATACCAATTTGATTAAGCCGAGTGACTCGTCAGAATCCTTTTGTGTTTTCCGGAGCCTGACCTCATTAAAAAACAACAAATTCACCATTAACCCATTAGGCCTGGTACCATCAGCGCAAGTGCTTGTTGAATTTCATTATGGCTCCTGGCTACAGTGCTGGATAATGACAGACTTCAGAGTAATTATGACATGTGTTTCTTCCCATCAAGAGTCCACTTGCTTCTTGCAATCTTTTGCATTTTGATTGCTGCTGTTGTTAACCAAGCACAGCAGAAAAATCTGCCCGAAGATGTCACATGGATACTGGATTACACTCATTCAGAATGCCAAGCAGCAGCCAGGTCTTAAAGCTATTCCTGAAAAAAAGATACACAATCCCATGTTTATTTGATACATTGCACCATGTAGGTCATAACAAAGCAGACACAAAGTGGCCATTTATATGTCATAGGCAGGAATGTCACCATCCAGTGTCACAAAGCACCATAGTATTGCATGGCTCAACAATAAATCAGAAGAAAAGAAATACTGGTATGACGTCATGACCTTGGGAAACTATACTTTGCCACAGTCCTATACTTATGAAGCATTGTTTCTGATGTACACCATGTAAAGTATCATGTGTCACCATGTTGATGTCTTTGTGAATGAAGCGATTAAGCCATATAACAAAATGTATTTGACAGCTTTGCCAGCTCTGTACGTGATGTATACAACATTATACACAGGAGTCTTTATCCTCCCGTGGGACCTCCAATAGCATGCATTGCTTTGCTGAGTGTGCTGTATTTGTGTGTCATATTGAATGAGAGAATTTATAGGCCTGATTTTTTTCAATATTCATCAGTGCTATGCATACTTAATCCCACCAGCCAATTAGTTCCCACAAGTCAGTGAATTAATAACAAGACTCGTGTGAGATTGTTTGACTCTGGATTAATGATCATCAGTGAAGGCACCTGCCAGTTTCTCCTTTAACTTATCCAAAGAGGCCATCAGTACTGATGTACCAGTCTGTGCAAGCTGGCAAGCTATGCAGCTCAGGTTTGTGTCATTGGTCATCATAAATGCATAAGCAACACTTATCAAGTACTGTGAGCAGTTATTGTCATCACACTGTAAGAAATATGTAGACACTATTAAAGTATGAAGAACAGCAACAAAATTGGATCTTGATGTGTGAAGCAAACCATGTGGGGAAATATTTCAAATTCATAAAGAGGAAATAGGGGGAGATATTTGATGTTTTTGAACTCATGAAAGGATACAACAAAGTGCAGTATAAAATATATTTCAGATTGATGCCTGTCAGTAGAACCAAAGGACATAAATCAAAAACCCAGCAAAGGTAAATTCTGAAATAGTACTAGCAGAAGCAGTTTTTGAAAGCTGTAAATGATTAGAACAGCTTCCCATGGAACGTATTAGAGGCAGTATTCAGACCCAGGCTTGAAATAGCACTTGATATTCTGCTAATGACAAGCCTAGTTGGGCTAAACGCTCTGTTCTCACTATGCTTATTTTCTTATGCAATGAGACTCTAACCACTGCTAGTTTAATTTTTGGTTAAGTTAAAGTAAAGTTTACAGCTAGAAAACAAGACTTTCTAAATAAGGAACCAGTTATGTAAGCAGTGATTCCAGTCAATAAATAATTTATCGATGAATCAATTAAACGGTTTTATTGTGACAGAAATTTCACCAACAGTTCCAAACCACCATTCTGTCTGAGGTTGCACAGCAGTTAGTGACTGAATTTGAAATGAAAGTTGTAAAACTAGCAAACTGTAATGAACAAGTTTAAAAATTTCTTGAGCATAGTTGAGTCATAAGAGTTGAGTTTGAGGAGAGTTTGCCAATTGAGTTTTAGAAGAAAGAGAAAGGCATTTAAAGGTGCCCAGAAGCATGTGAAGAACAAGATAAAACTGTCTGTCTGTTGAGGGAAAATACCCTCAGGTTTGTTCCTGTCACTGCACTGCAAAGAACCCGGAGCTGACTTTTTTTGAAAGGTTCTACAGCAGAGAGATGTATATTTTTACCCCAGTGTTACAGTGGCCAATTCCTCTCCCACTGCTTCCACATATATCTGCTAAACTGTGTCAGAAATAAATGTGGTTTAATTGAAGCAGAACTGGAATGTACAAGGAATCAATAGGAAGGTGTGCTGAAAATGTAAATGTAAATATATTCTCCCAGCGTCAGGGCACTCTTTGGTCATTCGAAAACATTTTAGATTCTGAGCACAGAAGTGAAGCAAACAGAACAGAGGGGAAAGCGGAATGAAAAGGCGTGGGACTGCTTATTATATGCAGGGCAAACCTTACATGTTTTAGACCCACCAGATTGGCGATGTTTGCCATATTAAAAGATACTGCATGCGCTCTGCCAGCAGCTATATTCACAATTCTGTCAGCTACTGTGGTAGCACTGTGCTATGAACTTAACCTCGGCTTTGACCAGCTGCACCAATGGGCCACAGAACGTCCTGAGACCCTGGGCAGGGAAGAAGAAATGCGCAGAGCCAAGAATCTCTTTTATTTATTGTGTGCTCATTTACCATCTCCCCCTTAATAATGACCATATGAGTGTGTGTAATATGCCATATATATGTAGGGTATTTAAATGACAGCTTCATGTATGATCGGATCTAAGAAAACAGACTTATTATGTTGATAACTTCATATAGGAAAGACAAAATAGCAATAGTGCTGTTTTACATTCCCTACTCTGTTCTCTCTTATTAAATGAAATGAAATTGGCCTGTGCTGCAGTTTTATGGGTTTCAATTTTGTCAGCAAGTTTCCAAATGCACCCATCTGAATTTCAAATGATAAACGTAAACATAAATCTTACTCTTAGGGAAGCAATTACATTAAAGTCTACATTATGGAAATAAAGACAAAAACCTACAATGCATAATTACATTTTCTGCATTTAGTTCCTCATAGAAATATGAAGAAAAGAGACTGTATTTAATTTACTAACATTTAAGTGCTTAATCTTCAATGGAAACCAAATTAAGTAACACATAAGTGAAATATTTGCATAGGACCAATCCCTAAAACAATTTCCTTCAATTTTATATTTGAATAAAACATTTCAACGAAATTTAAATATGTATAATGTAATTTTAATGGACTGTGGTGCTTCAAAAAGATAAATGTGAATTTCAAAGTTTCACTAAAGTCTAAAAATGGGAAATATTAGCAATTTTTATCTATATCCACAGTCCAGTTCTGTAATGGAACACGGGCCATTGCCTCTCCACCTTTACTTAACTCAGCAGCTCAATATCCTGTGGAATTAAACCTGATCAGGATATGTCATTACGCAGCTCTGGCTACATACATCACAGCTATTGAACATTCCATGTTAATTAAAGTCAATTACAGATAATCAATACTTGATGTTTTCTGCAGTGCAATGTGCATGTATTACAGTTCATCACCACTCTCATTAAAGACTAGAATGTACCCTGAATAAACAATGTCTGTAACAATTAGACTCATCCAACACTTAAATTGTACTTGGATTGATACAATGACACTGGACATCTAGTTGATTTTGACAGTGTATGTTTAATAGATTCCAGTTGCATGTGTTTGTTGATTCATATTAAATACTATAACCAAATAGAGATTTCAACCTTACAATCAAGTAAAGACTGTGGAGAATGACGCTGACTCAAGTCACTGTGATATTCCAAAAGATTGATTGCTGATTAAGGCATATAAAAGGACAACCTTTTCCAAATAGGAACCCATTTACATTGCAATCAGTATCTGGCAGTTAGCATGCACAATTAATCCATACAGATTATTTAAGAACATCATACAACATGTGCATAAAACATTGCAAGGGTGAGTCAATAATTCTGCCTTATGTCAAAGGTCAACCAAACACACTTTTTTTGTTGTTGTTGCTTGGCAACATATTCAGACCCATGTTTCATTTGGATATGATAAGGGTCAGAGCTGAATCAACACACATGGACCTCCTGGATTTTATTTTATTTATTTATAAATTTTTTTAAAAGGAACTAACCAAAAACACATGTTGATAAGCTTATCAGAGATGTAATTCAGCAATACTGTTTTGTTAGAAATGGGTTCCTGGCATTAGCAGTACATATAGAGCCAGTTTCCTGGACATAAATTAAGACAAGTTCTAGACTGAAACTAGATTCAAGTAAGATCCCCTCAGTAAAAAGGTTTATTTAGGACTAGGCTTAATCCATGGTTGGGAAACTGGACACATACAAACATGTACAATTAATATCTAGCCTGCAAGTGTACAGATGTTTGGCCAAATTAATTAATTTTAAAAAACAAATAACATTAATTGGATCTTATTTGAATTTCTCCATGAATTAATCATTTGTAATGCCTTTTGCATAGATTCTGCTGCTGTTTGATAAGTACTAGCTCAAATATACCACTTGGCCTTTTAGACAGGTTAGTTAGTTAGTTAGTTAGTTAGTTAGTTAGTTAGTTAGTTAGTTAGTTAGTTAGTTAGTTAGTTAGTTAGTTAGTTAGTTAGTTAGTTAGTTAGTTAGTTAGTTAGTTAGGTCACTTATGATGGTGTCCAGGTGGTAGCCATGGTAGCCAGCCAGCTAACTTTGCTTATCCACACCATATCCGATGACTTGTCTGTTTGACAATGAGTATGTTTGGCAATGATAATGGATCCAAATGATGGATCTGCTCCTGAATGAAGTTTACCTGACGTTGACACCATGTCAAAATGATGGACTGCCACATGCAGTCCATCATTTGTGTGTGATTTATTTGATTCTACTTCGGAACTGTGAGCATGTGGCAAATTATTTTTCAATTTTATAAGTGCATTTTCTTTTCTGTCCATGTTTCTTTACTGGAAGAAGATAATGTAAAAATAATATTTCATACTTCAAAGTGATCAAAAACCTTGCTTCTTTAGACACCTGGCAGTGGAAGTTTCATGTATTTGAAAATAAAAAAATAAAGGCACAGAGATCTTGTTCTGCTTTCAGAAATGGGAATTGATGTAAAAACATATTGGTGCTTATAAAAAGAATTGTTTGAAACGGTCATGAAAAAATAATGAATACATTTCATTTATTTTGAAAATGTTTAAATGCTTTGGAGTTTTTCTCATGTCTGAATGTTCTCACAGTTTCAGTCGTAGCTCAGACCCAAAGCACTCAATGTAGGAATTTGGTTTCCCTATTGTAGGATCATTATTCAAACTGATGTGCAGTGGTTATAAATAGGTGCGTGCAGTTCTTGGACTGAACTCTATTTGTTATCAGATTGTCCCTATTAGTCTTATTGATCAGAATCTGTGTGGTGGCTATGGCATCTTTAAATAGGCGTGAGTGATGAGTGGAGTTCACATGGGAGAGTACTATTTACAATTATTTGTGCCAAAACCAGGAAGCCTTCAGTCAAAATCTGTTCTGAGGACTTCAGGTCAATCTGAGTCGATTTCATTTGTGGATTTTAAGACATGATGGCCTCATTCTCTTTCTGCTCTTTCCAGTATCTGGCAGTCATTTTCAGTGGAGAGTGGATGGCTCTGCACTGAAACTGTCAAAGGGACAAAGTGGTATGGGCAATACTGTTACTTCCATAATTATTGCAAGTGAGTATAATAATGCAGATTATGATAATGCAACTGTTGTATGAAATAAAAAAAAGAAAAGCATTTAAAAAACCCCCTGCAAGTGAAACATACTGCACCACTTACAGTCAGACAGTATCAATGTATTATAGGGCTCAGGCTCATGATGGGGAATTTCAGCTTCAAAACCTCCTGCAAATACACGCCACAAGCAAATGAATAATGAACATGTACAATAGCAGTCATGAGCGATCAAAGGTACAGTGATTGATTTGAACTGTGTCCGAGGCTTGTACGGATCCTGAAACCACAGCATTACTCAACAGTGAATTTATTTTCATTGCAGCACCTTCCTAGACTATGACATGTACATGGAGTCCAGGAATTTGTCCTGAGGTAGAGAGAACAAAGCTTTGCTGACCCCTGACAAAATACTGAGGCCAGACATTAACATCAAGTAAAGAGCAAATTGCCACAAGCAGAGCACTCATTTTGTTTCTGTTTTTGTACTGACATAGAATGTTGACCATGGTCAGAATATGTGTAGGATGTTGGCATCCATTATAGCTTTTTACCCTAGTGAATTTAAAAAGCTCTTGACCGAACAATTACTTGGGAGATTTGATTAAAAAAGGCCTTGTGACCTGTTACATGGATGCAAAAAGACAGAAGCATGAAGGGGAGCAGAGAGATTATAGCATGTTTATGTGGAATATGAATAAGTTGTGACATATAAAACATACATGCTGAGAGGTCGAATGATGAGACACATTGAGAGTCACATGGTATGTGCAACTGCCAGTCAGCTAACTTGAGCGCTGACTTCATCATGGCCTACACATTTTTAGATGCCCCCATTTCCTTGCCCTCAAAGATATGGGAATTGGCCCCAACCCCCATGTACTGCAATCGCGAAAGCCCATTCCACTTATTACTCCCTCTCCCACATACCCTGGTTATCTGCTCCAGGTTTGCGAATCTGGTTTATTTATTTCTCCATTTTGGAACTTTTCCAACCTCATTACTTCTCATCTCCAGATTTGAATTGCATGCCTCTACTATCAGCAGTCCCTCTGGGGTGTTCATTGATGTTGTTTACTGACCACCTGGTCTCCTGGGAGACTTTGTTAAGGAAATAGGTGTTACTTCTAAGTCCTTCCATTATTTCATAAACAGATTTGACCATTCATTTGGTCACCCTCTCCTCATGCTCCAGTCCTTTGACCTCACCCATACTCTCATTCCTCAAAGCACCAGGCAGGCATTAAACAGGTCATGCTGGTGTACTGATGGACTCTTCCACCTCCACGAACGGGTGCTTTGAAAATGTGAGCTGCCCAAAGGGCTAGCTACATAATGACTGCTGTGTACACTCAATGTGTTATATCATATACTTTTGTGACCATAACAAGATGCTCACGACTTGTTTTTAGATATCGTGCAAGCAATCTGTGAAAAAAAAAAGTCTTTTTCACACCAGGTCTGCTGCATGCAAATTCATTGGTTTTGTATGAATGCAAATCACATTGCATGTGTCTAGCAAGTAAAGTCAAACTAGTAAGTATGGATTGAGATTTATTAAGCCATATTTATGAAGTTACCAAACAAGCTTTGAAGGTCAAACAAAGGCAAACTCTAATGCAAATATGAAAACTAATTGATCACCAGATCCTTTTGAAAATGTAATTGGCTTGTTTCAGGAAATTTAAAACAGCAGGTCATCCAAAGACTACTGAATGGAATTGTTTGTTGTTCTTTTCAACTGTAAAACTTAGATCCTGTTTGATGTGTTTAAAAAAATAATAATGAATTAAAAAGCGTATTGGGCCTGACAAAGTCCGCTTTGATGTTCTCAAATGAGTTAATGTAATATGGTATTTAAGGAGATCAATCACCATATGTGACATTGCAGTTCTGATTTAAACCTGTACATATTGCATTGAGGAGAGTGTCTCTTAAATAATATTTGACATCGGCATATTAGTTTGATGCAGTTATGGTGTAAAAGTATTCACTCAATGAAATCCTCAAATTTAAATACATCTAATCATATTTATTGGAAAAAAACAGATAATCACGTATAATATGATCAACAGACAACCTGCATTTCCCCCAGGAAAAGCCAAAAAAAGATACCATCTTAATATGATAATGTATTAGTCAATAAAATGACAGGAAACAGATAATTAATGTGTGGTTGTGATCTCAGAGCAAATGGTAATTAAAAGTCTTGACTAGATAAAGCTTTTTATTGCTTATATTGATAATACCACTCTGGAGAATCAAAGATAATTTAATAATTTGTTCTGCGCCTCCTTTTTATTGACAAAGGCTGTATCTCAAGGGCTTGAGTGGAGGGTAGAGTAAATCTAAGTGTCTCTGCTCTCAAACACACTATTCTAACATGTTAATTGTTTTCCATCTTGATAGATAATGTCCTTGAGAAAACGTAACTTACCCGTCATTGAGGCGTATCGATTTTCATCCCACCGAGCACAAAGTGCTTACAAAATGTTCATTTTAGTTGGCATGTCAGTTGAAGACTCAAGAAAAATGCATCAAACAGCTGCATGGACAAGAATCTGCAAGAACCCAACCAAGTAATACTTACTTTAAAATGTGTGTGTTGCCTGCTAGCTAGATTGATATCAGTCCAAGAGGAACTGTCCAAAAGGAAATAATTCTTCACAATTTTTTTTTAACTTCCAACAATGCATATCAACACAGAATCAACTTTTAAATGCCATAAAGTACCTCTGAGTATAACGCTCATATTTGGCATTAAAACATTCCTTTAAAAATGGATGGAAATGAACATTGTTCATGCATGTGTCATCCAATTGAGTAACATTTTACGGCTGCATGTTTTTAAAGGGAAAAGAGGTATCATTTATGAAACTAGGTCAAATTTGAAGGCCATCATTTACTGTATTCCTGCATACATTTAGGCCTAAACCAACAAAAGTGCAATTGTTCAGTTTTAAGAAAATGTATGGTTGTTCACATACATAAGGGCTAAATTAATTAATTATTTAATTAATTAATTAATATATATATATATATATATATATATATATATATATATATATATATATATATATATATATATATATATATATATATATATATATATATACATTTTAAATTATTATTGTAGCACCACTGATGGTACAGTTAAAGAAATGTTACTTTTTCCATTTCAGAATAAATTGGATAAAATATTGTTTGACTAAGTATTCACATGAACCATATGTTGTTTTTTTTTTTTTAATTAATAATCTCATGTTAATGCACCATCTTGTAATAAATTAATCATGATCAGTTTCATTTAAAGTATAATGAAGCTAAGCTTTAGTGGGCTACAAAGGGCTAAAATTAAATTCATAGAATCTATATATATAAAAATAATAAACTGGTTGAATGTGTTGTCATTTGTAAAAAAAAAAAAAAACATCTATAAAGGTTAAGTCACTGTTTGTTAATGATTTGTGTTTGTTTTCTGAGTGTAACTCATTTTGTAAGTGTAATTTGAGGCAACTTATCACTGCCAATAGAGCGATGACTGACTGGCAAGGTATCCAGGGAGCCTTTCCAATTGGCCATTCCATCCCAACCCAACACATCATGCTGGGGGATGTAGAGTTGAAGAGAGGTATAAAACTTAGAGGTCCCCACAGAGGTGTACCCAGTATGTATGAACAGGTACTGTGCGTCCATCCTTTGTCACAAACAGAGCCATACGCGAGAGTGGGAAGATGGTAGGTGGGGACCGAATGACCTTTCAGAACACTTCTCTTATTGAAGCTGTCCTGCGGTATTACATTAACATTTCAATACATCTATCCTGGTTCAAGATAAAATATGCATCTGACCTTTCAGAGGACTTACTTAAATGCTGTCATTTTATTTAACCTTAGAAATGTGTGGTGTGAGCCCACCACAAATATCCCCTTCTCATTAAAGTTCACACCATATTTTATTTATTTATTTCCTTATTTTTTTATTGTGAACCCAGATCTGAGTAAAGACAAGCTGGATGTAGGTCCATGGGAAGGGTGTCTGGTCCATTGTAATGTTTTGTAAATCAGTAGGTGCATGCCATGATAAACAAGGTTTGTCTAATTAAGCCCATGGTCCCCATCTGCAGAAGTCTGTAATAAAATGGATGTGTGCCCTTTGAGAGGCCTGGCAAATGAATACTGTTGACAGAACAATTAGCATTTAAAAGGCTGAATAACCTTTGCTCAATAGATCATTTTTATTACTTTGGACTTTCATTTCCACCACTGCGGGCTCTGATGGCGGGCGCCAGAGCATGCGGCGAGGGGACACTCGGAGCCTCCGCTGTCGGGAACCCGGTTTAATGCGGCAAAACAGGTGAAGTCAGACAGAAAGGCCAGTGCAGGCCGTGACAGGCCAACGCATCGCTGGCACTCACGCAGTAAACGTGTGGACAGTTTGAGCTTCCCTACGCCTGCAGAAAACAAACACCGCACCGGGCGACGGCTTTCTCCTGCAGCAGGAGTTGAGCCGCGGGATGGTGGGATAACCCTGCCGAGCATTTTTCAGGGCTTCAAGCTGCATTGGGACTGCACTGATGATGTGCACATTCACTGATCTTTATAGGCTGTGGATTGGCTGAAGTAATGGGTGCAGTGAAAGCAATAAGCCTTCCTGATGGGTTTAAAATTAGTGCACTCACACTACATTACCGCAGTGTGACATCGTCAAAATTGCCCATCTCGTTTTCAGCATACTCTGCCGCTGATTGACTTGGAAATATTATGAGGTATGTGGCACTGGAGATTAATTGTTCTTAATTAGGGACTTTCGGCCAATCTTAATTGATCAATAGATTAGCTTTATCAAAAAAGTAGACTGGGGCAGGGTTCAAATCCTGTTATAGCAGACAGCGGTATTATGCCCTACCCTCCACGTCCGTCCCCATTCCACACCCCCCACCTCCCCTCTATACCTCCTCTCCTCCATGATCTTGTCTTCTGTTCACAGGTCAGATATCAGAGTTCTGTGCTACCTGACCATATCAGCATTTCACTCTTCTGTGGCTTGCCCCCATGCCCTCCATCTCAAGGCAGTCAGCCAGTGTACTGATTCTGGCCTGGACCCAATCACACTGTTTTTTTTCTGAACTGTAACATACATAAATACAAGAGCTACTTTATAGTCAATGCAAATCCAATTTATTTTGATATCTGATTTTTGCAAGCACTGACCTCACTTCACCGCGTTTGTAAAAAAGTAAGACTTTAATTGCATTTTAAGTTTAATTGCGAGTCAAGCTAAGGGCATGCGTTGATGTAATGCAGGACATAGTCAAGGTGCACAGGATTTATTTAGCCTATTACCTTATACAAAAGAGGAGAAGAGGAAATTGAGTGTGTTGATTATGTCCATCACATCAGGCCTTTATAGAATTTAAATAATTCCTTGTGTCAGCTCTGTTGATACAGTTATTAGTTTACGAAGAGATTTACAAGGCTGTTAAAACATGGAGACAGGTGTCCACAAATGACTGGTTGCCAGCAGCGAAATCCTGCCATCAGAGAAAAAAAAAGGAGAAAATCCACCACTACTATGTACAACCTTGCCATGCCATTGTGGTAGTATTAGCCTAAAGCATGTGCACTGTCTGTTATATTCACCTTGTTTAATTCTTTGGGAAATTCAAGCTGACATTTGCATCTTGGACTTCCCCTTCATGCAACTTTAAATAAATAAATACATTTTAAAAAATCTTCCATTTTCTTGATTACAGTAAACTTAGCAAAGGAGAACAATTGCTGAAACATGAATTTAGCTAATGTGTAGGTGAGGTTATGAGTGTTAGATTTGCTATTGTCAGAAGATTGTTGCATTTCAGTATTGCATTTCAGCTGTGATTTCTCAGTGTTGCTGCCACCTCTCAGGACCTCTGTCTACTTGCATATATTTATATGTTCATGTCTACTTATAAAATGTTATTGTTCATTATAGATTCATGTCTTTAAAACTGAGCAATTTTCCATCTTTGAGCACAATGAAGTATTCAGAAATGTGTTAAATATACACATTCCATTAAATATAGTCCATTGCTTCATGCACTAATTGGCTGAGTGCTCCAGTTGTTAAGATACATTTTGAATTATTCAACTCAAATTCTAAAATCTATACCTCTCCCAGTCCCATTTTGACAGTGAGTTAGAACAATAAAAATGTAGTTGATGTTTCAAAAATACTTTAGTTGAATTTACTTTTTGTTGAACAGTAAATTATTAAATTAATTCAGTTATGGGAAATCTTAGGTTCTAGAACTATAGCTAAAGCAATTTCTTGTTGTGTTCTCAATTTCACACCTTTGCACAGGGTAATTGTATTTTTGTTATCTGATAGAGTTGAAAATCCAGTTAACTATCTGTTTTTAATTTCTCCTGATTATCTACCTGCAAATGTGAGGTTTTTGCTTTTTTTTACACTCTGCTGAGTGTCTGAGTGTCACAAACAAAGCACACACCCACTCTCATGCACACACACACACACTATCTGTCTTCTAATAGATTAATGATTTGCATGTCTGCATGTCTGTATGTGTTTGACTTTTGTATCATTAGTTTACTGAAAACCCAATTAATTAAACATTAAATAATATGCTCTCAGTGATATATGTATAATGATATCTCAGTCTTATTATAGAAAAAAAAACACTTTCTGAACTCTGAACACAAAACAAATTAATATCACATCAGGCGTTTTGTTTTTGTGCTTCAGTATAATAAAATTTCAAATTAATTTGTACTATGTAAGTAATGCAAACTCTGTCTCTATCCTTTTGGATGCATGAAATGACTCAATAAAACAAAAATAAACATTGATATTGATCTGCTTAGATTAGTATTTCATGCTCAACATATACTTATGGGCTGTACCCAACAAAACTTGCTTGCAGTTTGAATAATAACCATTTGATTTTGCTGAGATTCTTTTTTTTTTTTGATACGCATTGAGAAACTAAATAAACACCCAAAAAGGGTACATATACACATATTAGGAAGTGGTTGAATATTTCTGTCATCAATCTGACTGATTAATCGCACACATCCAATGGTAATAAAACCCCGTCACTTTGTACTCCTCTTCAGTGACTTTTCCTTTTACACCAGAGTTGCATCAGCTCATTACTCAGAGTGGTGAATTGGCATAGGTGATGAGATTATTTAAACGGCCTGATGAAAACACAGGGACGCCCTCGTCACGATACTCCCAGAGTGGAGAGCACAGGCTGTTCAAAAGATCCCACAGTGCATGCAAACTACAAAGAACAAAAGAGCAGGAATTTGTATCAGACAACATGCATACTTAGCAACATAATTTAGCGCAGACATAGCATGAGCACTGATGACAGAGCTCAAGGAAGTCAATGTCAAATGTATCATTCTCTGATGCTTTTAGTATACTTTTCATTTTTCATTATGATACAAAAATTAAACTTGTACCTTATGAATATGTAATAACAAAATATATTACCATGAATACTTTTGAGTGAATTTTTAATCATGAAAATGCATTAGCGCGCTCACTTGTGGGTCACAAACTTACCCAAGTTACTATTTTCAAACATAACTTGGGTGAGTTTGTGACTCACAAGGGAGCATGATTTCTATCGATTTCGATTTCTATCATGGCAGCTGTGATTTTTGGGAGAGAGTTTCATTCCTCTTAAAAGAAGACAGGAAGATGATAGAGTACAGCGTTAGCAAACAATTCAGAAAGTGCACAGAGACTGGACCTGAGCCACTCAATGTTATTGGGAACGTCTACCAGTGTCACAGAGCAACACATCCAGAGTGAACACAATATATTCATTTGCCGTATTTATACTTTGTATATAGTTCATTTTTGCAGGTGTTTAATTTAAACAACATCCTCACATTCATCACTTCCTCTGTTAGCCTTTTTTTAAGTTTATAACTCCAAGAGAAATGTAAATGTTTCATATTGTTAGCAGTTAAAAAATACTTCTGCACATCAATACTGCTTAGATAAGGGTGGATATTGCCAACCAGAAGCTTTATTGGTTTCTATACATGTTATCCAAGTATCAAGGAAACAAAACAGGTTACACATCTACATATTTTGACAATACTTGCATTGGATGTTTGACAAGCTAAACCTGACAATTATCTCTCTTTACACTCAGTCTACTTAGTCATATACCTACATCAATATAGAACATTATTTTTAATTTCTACATTTGGTATTATATTTTTGACTTCCTTATGTTTATTGTCAATAAAATCCTAATCCAACACCAAAGAAGATCCACTTCATCCATTATTATTATTATTATTAATTATAATAATAATAATAATAATAATAATAATAATAATAATAATAATAATAATAAACATGTCAATACCACATGCAGCCTGCCATGCTGTAACAGTACAGATAGCTTGATTTGGAAGTGTAAGAAGATTTTATTTCTCTTACCCCAGACAGGTAGTAAAGCACTTTAAACACAAAGGAAATGCAGGACACAAAGAATCTAAGCATTCTGGGAAGCAGTAACAGTAAAAGAAATTGTATATGTGGGTGCTTGACAATGCTTTGCCAACTCTACTCTCAATCCATATGTTGCTCAAGAGTCATCTCCAAACTCATCCAATAATACACAACATAAATAACTAGCTTCCTACTCTGAAATTATATCAGTTCCCTGCAGCAAAGTATGTTAGCAGTACATTATCAATACTTGTATAGCATTGTAACAGAAGAATACTGCTGTCACATTTGCTTAATGGGGTTGAGGTGACCAGTATCCACAGAAAGCCTGTTCAGTCAAAGAAATGATGAAGAACCAGGGAAACAAACACATAAATAAACAAACAAACCCGCCAGAGCCATCACTGTTTCTTATTCTATTCAGTGACCCCAAGCTCCGATCAGCTGGCTGAATGTCATAAGTGACCATCCAGCCAAAATGGTAGTTGGGCAGAGTTTGGTATTTTTATTTACTTTCTTTTTTTATTTCCACAATAAGGGATTTTTGCCTCAAATCAAGGTGGAGGCATTTGTTCACAATCAAACTTCCATGTCTGATTGTCAACAAACATTTACTGTCTATCACGTACGACATGAACACTTCATATTAAAAGTGACAAACGGCTGGGAGGGGGAGGGGGTCTTTGTCTAATAGCTATTGAATATGTGACTCTCCTTCACATCCAGGCTAGTTCAGACTGTGCAGTGGAGGACAGCGTCTCAGAGGCAGACTGTGGTACAGAAGTTGGATTAAGGCAAACTGTTAACCACAAGCCTGGGGTCAAGCCAAACCACATAGGGAAGGAGTAGCCATGAGCCATCGATACGGTTTACCGTGTCAGTCAAGGACAAAGAATATCAATCCACCAGTGGGCCTGCTGGACCCTCAAGACTGTCCACAGCAAACAGCATTGTAGACTCAGTACATTTCATTTTAAAGTGATATTTTGTTGTCAACAAACATATCATACGTATCCATTAATTCTTCTGTTTATGTTTTTTTTGGTAGAATGATGATAATTTATGTATTTGTGAAAAAATGGATGTCTCTTTGTTCCAACAGATTGAACCCATTATTTGAAACAAACTGAAGCTGAAATTCAAAGTCTATGATATTAATATTTTCATAAATATCTATTAATTGTGGAGAAGATTAGCTGGTGCCCCCCTGATAGGCGGAAATCATTGCTTCCAGCTCTGAAGTGGATGACTCAAAGGGAGACTATCGCTAAACCTCAGTTCCACCCACATATATTGAAGAGACTGCTGCTGAAGTGCTTGACTCATTTGATGCACCTACAAGCCAGTGAGTATTTTATACCCCAGAGGCAGCACAGTGCAGGAGGAAAAGAGAACAATTGGAAAAGAGGAGTATCTAGGTGTATCGGTCACTGATGACAACTGACAGCCCGTGGGTACCTGAGCCACTAATGTATCGGTAACTGAGCCAACCTTGGCCCGACTTACTCCTGGCAGGATAAAACTAGATGTGTACTGCAGAGTCCAAGTCTTATGACATGACTGAGCCTCAGAACTGTAGTGTGCTGGCTGCATGGCTCAGCCTGCGCTCAAAGCACAGGCCTGCTCTGGCCGAGCATCGTGTTTGCCCACTTTGTAGTCCTCACTTACTCTGTGTCTGTTTAGGGGGCTGGAGGCTGCTGGGGGTGTCCCGTGTCATCCAGAATCTGCAGCCTGACATGCGAGCCACTCATGTTGGCTGTCACATCGGGGGAAAACCACCCTCCAGCAGCCAGATCCTACAACTCGCCTAAACACACTGCAATGCGGCCTAGTCAACACAACAGCCTGCTGGGCCCACACACAACAGTCGAAAGGATGGGATAACGAGTACACAAAGTTACAATATTCAGGGGAAGCAGCTTGGACATAAAAATGCATCATTTATCAATGGAACTTTTGAAACAATTAACCATTAAGCTCTGATTAAAACATGCCTCATGACCATTCTCAAAGATTTTTATTAAAGGAGATAAATCAAACATCAGGCAACTATGCCTTGGAATTTGCATCCAGTGACCAGTAACCATGAACAGAATGATGTACGGAAACCTCTCACATATCAGTATAAATGATAAAAGCTCGAACATGATTGCTGCATAAATGATAATTTCTGGAATGCATTATTCAAATGCTGGAACATTGTGCCAATGAATGTGTTTGAATTGTATATTTTCAAAAAATGTTTTTATTTCTGATATTGTTTATCATTTAAAGTGATGTGCAATGACATACTTATGGTCTACAGCATTACCACAATGCAATGACTGTGTCATAATGTCTAGTGACATAGTATCTACCTTATAAACATGACAAAAATGGACCTTGGGGACATAAAGGAAAGTGGCACCGGCATATAACCGTATCCTGACATCCCATATGCAAGCGCAGTTCCACACTGCAGTATGTTCTATTGCACAAAATTAAATTGTGTATTTTTTTTTTTTATTGAAATTGTATATTGGATCCCAAAGCTTTATTGACCCGATGAATATAATGCATGAAAAATGTAAGACAGAAGTCAACTGAGGAGTTTGGGCTCACCCTTGAGGTGTTTGGTGAGGGCACACATTGGGTGTTTGAGTCAGTGATCACTCTGATGAGGAGAAATCGAGGGCGAGGAGAATGTGATGAAGCCGCAGGAGTTCCTGGCTCCCCTGTCGAGAATGTTATGAACCTGTCTGAGAGACTGGAGCGGAAGACTTGGGGCTAATAGAAGATTTATTATTTTCATTGTGCTAGCGTAGACAAAAGCAATATGTAATGGATCAAATATCTCTACAAGTAGTTTGTTCTCATAAACATAGCCTTTGGATGCGCTTGCCAAATCTCTCCCTAAAATGTGTGTGTGCGCCTTTGTGTGTGTTTGTGTGTGTGTGAGTGGGAGCATGTGTGTGCATGTGTGTGCATTTGTTGTGAAATGAAAAATGATGATCAAAACGGTCACAGGTCCTGATGAGTACCTTGTTAAAGTGTGTACAGCTTGGGTACTGCACCATTTACAAGCCCACTTTACCATGGAGTGAGTCCTCTACTTCAAAGAGAAGAAAAGCCTGTTTCAGGTTCATATTGCTCTATCCTTTGTAATACTAATCATCCCGTGGGCAAACACCACAGATAAGAAAGGATGGAAAAAACAAGCAGTTATCTTGAAAGAAAACAGGAAAACAGATATCCCCATTGTGCATAATTTAGCTGTGTTCTCATTTTATTCATGAGAGAGAAAGTGTAAGAGAGAAATGCAGCGCAGGTTGTGCAGCACAGCCATCGTGTTTGGTATCTCATTTCAGCAAAGAGTTTCCAGGAGATGGAAGATCAATAGAGTCAGTGGTGAGGGAAATACTCCGATCAGCATAACGAGAATGCCACAACGAAACTGCAAACAATCTCATTATCAAACACCTTCGCATATCATTCTCTTTCCATCACAAAAGTATCCCGTTTTTCTGCAGAATATATTTTCAATTATCATAAACACCCAATCCAAAAATTTCACATTTTAAGCCTATTCCTCATTAGTAAATGGTATGCCCTTCACTCACATTGAGAACAATGCAAATGGTGACCAGTGTTCTTAGGGAACTCCAGGGACTCGATACTACTGACTTGACCTTTAAAAACAATAGCTACCTAGAGGGAGCAGTCCTCGTCTCAGGTCACGCTACTAGAGGCCTGGCCTTAGAATTCACTTTTCTTTCTTTCTTTTTTTTTTTTTTTTTTTTGCTCTGCCACTATTTATTTAAATTATTTTCAGGGTCCCTGGTGTATTGGAATGTCAAAGAACCCTTCCAGCAGTCTTTTCCGCAGAGCTCACGGACGGATGAAGGGGCGTCACCATCTCAGCTTTGACGTACTCTCAGCTTTGACGTACTGTCAAGGCATGTGGGCGGGAGAGGCTGACCGACACCCTGGTATTCCTGCCCAGGAGGGCATGGAGACTGTGGTTCACAGATTTCATCACCCTGCTGGCAGATTCCCCCCTCCAGCACCCCCCCACCACACACCTCCCGCCCTCCCCAGGAGGACAGAATGCCTCTGGTGGGTCGGACATTATGACATTATGACACCCCCATCGTGAAGTGCTGGAAGCTGTGGGCGTCGATGCTGCTGCTGTCCTTGTTGCATGTCCTCTATCGCGTGTCACTTTCTTGTTCTTACAGACTCTTGAGAAGGGCGAGGCTACTGTAACCATCTGAAATAGAGGAATAAAAGTTGATAACTAATAAATGGAATGAGTAAACCATTGTTAAACCAACAGTTGTTTAACTTCTCCCTTTCTTTTGTTTCATTTCCCAATGTTCTTTTTTTCAGGTAGTAAACTATGGATTCTGAGTTGGCAGTGCTCTGTTCCCAAACCTACAGGAGGGGTCTCCATGAAGTAATGAGTCTAATGAGTTTAATCAGTTTTGCGCAGTGGCAGGTGTGGCCAATGAGCTGGGTGGTGAGTGGAAGTAAACCAGAACAAAAGTTTAAAAAACAGAAGGAACAACAAAACAATAATTTGTTGAAACACAGGGTTAAACACAAACACAGCACAGCCACACAAAAGTCCAAAACTCAAAATTCCCCTTCGGCCCAGAAGGCTGTGCTTAAATACAAGGCTTACAGCAAGCGCTCACAGCTGAGTTGATTATAAACATCAGGTGCCACATCAGTTATCAGTTTACTCCTTATTTTATGCCTGTGAGGCTCAGCCAACAGTTGCCTTGTCAATATGGACCTCAGGCCATAGCCAGTAATCGCACGGCTGACACTACAAATCCCAGGTGGCTTTTATTGTGTGTGCCACCTTAATGGCCAATATGCTTGGGTCTACCTTACACTTTTCAACATCCTGTTTGAAGGTCTATGTTCAGTGTGAAAAAAGTCTTTCTAATTTATTCTTTGACCAGTGAAAATAATGCATAAGAATGTTATGTATTTATGTTTTGTTAATTATTATTTATTCATGTATTATTATTCATTTATTATTTATTTAAAAGTTTGCAAAGTTATCAATTATGAGAGTAAATTCTATCCATATTAATTGTAATAATAATTAATAAATTGATGAGGCAGCCATAAAAATGTGATGTCATGAGGTGGTCTCAGAGAAGCTCATGTACTGTCTTCTCCCACAGTACTGTAGTGTACATTCAGACATTCTATTAGTCCCCCCTTAATTGTGACCAGAATGAAAGGCCATTTGTGTAAAATTTTATAGCAACCATTATATATCTATAATCCATAATAGATCTATATTTTTTCTTGTTAACAAGCTGAAGTAATATTATGTGTTTCTCTTTTCTAAAATACAGGTTTATTCAAGCATCGATATTACCATACATTGATTTCTATAAAGGTACGATCATGACAAAACTCCACAAAACTGTGAACAAAGAAAAGTCTGTGAGGAATCATGAGCACTATGTGATCTCTGTAAGCTTTCTTATCAGTCTAAAAAACTGATATAAAAATAAGAACAGCAATGGTCATGCAGAACCAGCATTGTGTGTATTGATGATGAAGATTACTGGCTATGTGGGATTTTGAAACCGATTACAATCATACATATGGCTGCACCTTTTCCTCTCAGTCTCACCTTTAAAATGTCAGACGTGTATCTGCACCCGCTATGAACATGTGCAGTATCTTGAGAATTTCCAGGAAGAACAACTGATAAGAAACTGTTAACAGTTTACACCCTGTTGTCCTGAAGAATCTTTTTTATCTTTCAAGGTTTCTACTACATACCTGTTTGATTCCCACATTTCTTTTGTTGGATGTATTTCACACATTCTGTTATATCAACTGCACCAAGATGAATTTTGTTCTCCAAGGTCTTTTTCCCCCATCTCAGTTCTTAGCAACCAGACAAGTGTCTACATTTTCAGTTGGTAATATGAGTCTCTTCAGTATAATGAAAAGAGGCTACGGAAGAACTATGGCCTGGTTTTAATGACACTGTGGAGTGTTGTTGTTTTCAAAGGCTGCTCAAGTTACAGAGGTCCTCGAAAATTATGGAATAGGCGGACGTTAAGATACGCTTGTTAAGACAACAGCTGTGAAGGGGCAACCGATCTGAACCTGACAGTGATTCACTCAAACACATTCCAACATATCTGCCACTTGAAAAATCTTCACTTATTCACAAAATATTCACTTCAGGAAATGAGCTCAACCTTTTGAATAAGAAGCATACCACCTTCAAAAAGTTAGTGGAAAAAAATCAGAGTGGTGTGCACTGAGTTTGGACTAGACCAGAAACAATAAAGCTTAAAATAGTATGCTGTAAGAATTAGCCCTCAGGACAGCGCTATTTCCAGATGGAAAGGGATTGAGATGTTTTTAGAGTCAAACTCCTTCACTAGATAACTAATAATATTGTGTATACATACCTGACAAAGGCACCTTTGCTACTTTTTCTGCAGCTTAAAATGAGGATTCACAATTTTTCCAAATATCAACTCCACACACACTCACAGACACACAAGCACACACAGATGGTACTCATGTTAAAAAGTCACCTTTTGTCAGAACTGATATGTGAAGACAATTTTTTTGTTTTTGTTTTTTAAACAGAAGAGACATAAAGTAATATCACCCATAAAGATTCAGCTGATGCTTACTTGTTTTGCAGTTCATTAGTGCAACTGGATTCAAACAGCGATTTTTCATTATACAGCAGCTCAGTAGTAATACAAAAATTGAATTACTGCAAAAAATTGTATTACTGTAAAAATCATTTCTGCTGCGTACCTGTGGCAGTAACAGAGCCTGTGGCCATTTTTGTAACAATTAAACACATGTATCTTCTCTTGTTTTTCAAATACACTTGCCCTACATGTCCACGCCATCCTACGTCCCATGTATCATGCACTGTTATTTTAGATAGATCAGAAAGTAGATATTTTTTCAAAGTGACTATGAGAGTACAGCTAATCAAATGGTAAAGTGCACACCAAAATTCTATATATTGCAGATGAACACTGCATAGTAAAGTCAGTATTGGACATTTTTTAATTGTCATTGCCTTGTGTGATATATTCCCCATGTATAGGCTACTATGTCCTGTTTGCAATTATGCAGTTTCTACATATTCACTATAACTTGACCTTCAGAAGAAAAAAAAAGTTCCACTCCACTCAGTGAATAAGATGCTCAAGTCCACTCTGAGCAATTATAGTGCTTATGGCAAATCTGCTGTCAGGTCGTTATGATAAAGCAATGCCAATGTGTACAATACTGTAGCACATAATAAAACTGACACAAATTAGGGTTCTCTGTAGCTGCAGAGGACAGAGAGAAGCATTTGACATAGATATGATTCATGTGAATGTCCTCCTCCTCATACAATCCACCCAACAATACTTACAACACAGAAAAGCATTTTGTAACTGTGTGACCCATAACAGTTCATAGTGCCTGCCAGAGGCATTTGAATGAAGCCAGAGGCTGCTAAAGATGTACACAGGAATGGTACACTACATTTAATATTTCATATATTCTATGCTAGATATGTTTGCAAGCTGTTATATTGAAGCAAAGAGTTGCAATCAATACCGACAGTAGATCCCAATAGTAAATACTGATAGTAAATCTCATTGCACATTATTTTTTGTAAAAACAAAAAATGTGGTAACTGCAATATGATAATCAAGTGTTAGGTGTTGATGTTCTATGGAAGTTATGCATTCATTTCATTTTTCTTGAGATAAACTAATCCATAAAATAATTGCACTGCTGTTGAGAAAATAAGAGTGGGAGTGAGCAGGCAGCAAAGATTTCAGTGATCAACACATTCTCAAAACGCACAAGGGATAGGTAATCAAAAATAATAAGGATGGACAGTTCACGGCCGTGGTTCGGGATTTGCGATTCGTTCTGTGATAAAGGGTTTGAATTTTACTCATATGAAATAAAGGTGGAGGCAGTGTGCAAATGAATTTGTTTGAACCTCAAGTCAACCTCTCTTTCAAACAAATCTCAAAGTCAAGGAGGAGACAGTGGCAGGTCTTCAATAAACAATCTGCCACGGTTCACTCAGTATTAATAACTGAGTTTCATCCTCTGTCAATCTTAATATTAAACTCCAATTACCAGGTCTTTACTCGAGTGGAAAAGAGGTGCCTTCTTCATGCACAATGAAGAACTGGAGAAATCCACACCCACACTAATATAATAATGATTTAAAACATTTTATTTTTGTTCATTCCCTGCCTCACAAATATCTCCCCGTCTCCCCATTGTGGCATGGCTGTAATCGGTTTGCAACATCTATGAGTATTGCTGGAATCTGGTCTGACACATTTCAGAGAGAAGAAACTAAAGTCAGTCATTTGTCTGTGTTAATATGAATAATTTGTCTTTGCAAACACACACACACACACACACACACACACACACACACACACACACACACATTGTTGGCAGAACAATCTAATAAAGTGGCAGGTCACAATGAAACAAAAAGGGAAGAGAACATTTTGTATCATCTGAAAATTTGAAGGTAAACATGAGCTTGTTGTTTCTTGTTAAATATACCAGTTCATATTTTCAGAAGATGTATCACTCTTTTCAATCTGAATTATTTTTCTCAGTTTCAATTTGTTCACATATCTCATTAATTTCAGTAACCACACATTTTATTAATTTCAGCAACCGCTACACTCATGAACTTGTGTAAAAAAAACAGGAAAAAAAAACTTTTCAACTTTTGCTGAAGTTAGAGTCAATCTGCACTGCAGTGAAAGAGAACATAAAAATTGCTAGAACATAAAATTTCAGAAAGAGAATAAAGGAAAGCACCTGGATCCTCATGACATTCCATCCTTTTTCATTTAGCATATTCAGTTCCTCTTTTGCATCTCATGAATAATCATAACTCATATGTTACAGTCATCACTTGTACATTATCCTTTTTGATGATCATATTCAAAACAAGCATTTGACCTAAATAAACAAAACAAACTAAAACAAAACAGCAAAACAGAGCTAAAGAAAATGTCATGTGATTCAGGGAACAAGGGGCTGAGAAATCCATATTTTATCCTTCAAGTTCTCCTTTTTTTTTTTTGAATTTCCATTTGTCCTGTACTGTTGTATCACTGTTTTCCGTTGGCGGAGACACTGTGAGTATGATGTTGTTACTTGCTGGGTAAGTTTGCATCACCTAGCAAACAATCAGGTAAATTATAATGTTGGGCATGGAAAAGCAGATACCTCAACCCAATACAGACCAATCTACCCAATTCTTCACTCAGTTCAGTGATACCGGCAGTTTAGTCTGCTACATGTGGCACTCAACCAACCAACCCCCACCACCCCTACCCAACCCTGGCCAACAAATGGGAAGTCCCTCTTATGAAATTACAGCTAGAAATCAATATTCCTTTGTGTGTGCTTCCAGATATGGCTGTTATCCAACATAGTGATGACACAAATAATGGATATGACATGACTACAACAACAGTGAAGCCAGCTTGCTCCTGCAATATACGGCTAGCAAAAATAGGAAAGGCTACAATGGAGAGAAACCCCATCCATGTTTTATGTATTACATAATATGTGAAGACCAGAAAGATAGTGGAACATATGTTTGCACTTGACAGTTGCTAAATTTCAAGTTTTTCATACAAAAAAAAAAATCCATGTAGGTCATTACTTAAGTAAAATTTGCCTTGAGTAGGCTACCAGGTGAATGCATTCTCAAGGGTTCAAAACAAAGAATAAGAATATAGTCTTACTGAAGTCATAGCACTGTATCCCCTCCCCTGTATCCCACCTGATCTAAAGGGAAGTAAAGCTTTTCATGGCTTAGATGCCAGGGGAGAAAGAAACAGCATTTGGCACAGCAAGGTGCATTGAGTAAAGCTGTATCCTGGATAACTTCTAACTGCTGTTGTGCTGTCTTGTGCTATTCTTCAAGTTCCTGGTATGCACCTTTATATGTAAGGCCCACTTAATGCCTATATATATATATATGTATGTATGTATGTATATATATGTATATCATCAGTGACAGTCTGAATGATGTCATTATAAAACCCTCTATGCCTGTCTCAGTCAAAGGAAGATCGCTGTGATTATCTGAAATTCACATCTTTTACAGGTCTACCCAGGCTGTAACAAAGGGAACAATCAACCACATCAGACATCATTTTCAATGTGTTAATGCTGCAGAAGGCACACACTGAAGGTCCACAAAATAGATAATGGAGACATTTTTGACAGCACAGAAAATATTAAAATGAGAATAATGGGAATCTGAGTCCATCAAAGACTATGCTGGCACATACAAGTTGGGAGAAAACAACATGTTACAAAAAAAAAAAAAAAAAACGGGAATCCTTGTATGCCTTACTTCATAGAGTGGAGACATACACAATGATGAAATGGGCATATCGAAAAATTCAGGTGGATTCCATTTCCATATATTTCTGTTGAAATTTCTACAGACCAGATGGCCACCATACTTTGAGAGATAGCTGAGAGGACTGGTTCCCATTTCTGTTTGGGAAATGGAAAGGAGTTGAAGACTCCTTTGGTTTTTGTCAATGTGGGCGAGAGAACCCCTGCAAAAAGTGTGCTTCCCTGAAAAAAGCGTGACACTTGTGGCGGTTTGCTGGATGCCTGCCCCCACATCACTGTGTCCCAGCTGCCACCTGCGATATTCCACATGTGACATTTATCCAGGGGAGGGCATTGACAGGTGCTTCAAAGAGGCTTTGTGCTGCAGCCAAGAGTGGCCCCCTAGTCACATTAGATAAGGCAGTGCATTATCATTTTTGACCTGTGTCTGTGTGTGTGTGTGTGTGTGTGTGTGTGTGTGTGTGTGTGTGTGTGTGTGTGTGTGTGTGTGTGTGTGTGTGTGTGTGTGTGTGTGTGTGTGTGTGTGTGTGTGTGAATGTGTGTTTGTGTGTGTGTGTGTGTGTGTGTGTTTGTGTGTGTGTGTGTGTGTGTGTGTGTGAATGTGTGTTTGTGTGTGTGTGTGTGTGTTTGTGTGTGTGTGTGTGTGTGTTTGTGTTTGTGCTTGTGTGTGTGTGTGTGTGTGTGTGTGTGTGTGTGTGTGTGTGTTTGTGTGTGTGTGTGTGTGTGTGTGTGAGTGTGAGTGTGTGTTTGTGCGTGTGTGTGTGTGTGTGTGTGTGTGTGTGTGTGTGTGTGTGTGTACTGACAGGGTTTTTGGGATTGCGAATGTGTGTATTTTTAAGTAGGATTTTTTTTTCCAAAAAAGAGGGTTAACAATACATATATACATATTAGTTTTCATTGAAACTTGTTTTTTTTTCATTCTTTGTAACTTTCTTTCTTTTTTTAATCTAATCTGTGAAATGGCAATTATGTTATAGTTTTTGACCATGTATTTAGATTTGTAGTTTAATGAAGTACAGTGATATTTTACATATATTCTTTTGGTTCTTGTTCTTCGGTCTGCATGGCCTGACTTGTTTATCCAACCCTTATCCTTAATTGACACCACAAATAGAATGGAAATTTTGCATAGGACACAAATCCACAAAAAGCTAGTCTAATTTTATCTCATTATTTTTTTCCCTTTGTAAAATAAGGCCATGTTCTATGATGACATCTACAATAACAGGTGCGTGATAAATCAATGGGACAAGATATGGACCCAATTGTGCTAAAGGGCGGTCATTCATTCAGGAGGTATGTCAAAGTCACAGTAATCCATTCCCTCTTTATTTATTGGCTGTGTTTCCTTTTGGCCTGCAGTCATATGACACCCAAGTGGCTTCCGTGGTCATAAACCCTTCCACCTCTCTCATGCTGCACAGTTTGCCCCAACAAAAGTAAACAGGCCATATTACAGTTATAATGTGTCAGGCTGTTCTGCATTGCTTATTTACCGTTCTGTCACAATCGATCAAAGGTATCCATCATCCATGAGCATAAACCACATGTTATCCATAGCATTAATCAAGCCTATTAAAACTGTCCTCTCAAAATATCTCAATGTGAGCTGTGACGAGCCAATAGTAGGTTAAGCCAGAGCTTCTGCACAAAGGTCAAACCATGATGCAAATGGTGTTCTGTATTGCATCACAAAGACAATGGCCAATCATATGTGTCAGAAATCTTATATGGCAGCTCTTAGCATTTTTTCCACTTAACTATTTAAGTTGGAAGTACTTATTGTCTTTTCAATACTTATTTACAGTACCTATCGTATATATTCAATGCAAGGTGACCAGTGCGTTTTCATATTTTGAATTTCTCATATTTGGCAGCTCTAATCAGCCTCTCATTGCCCATCTAGTCCACTATGTGGGTACTTTCTCTCATGCTTTAATGTTACAATCACTGACAAAAACATTGGAGTCTGTAAACATTCATTTCCAGATTCATTTTTCTTTCACTGCCCCAAGGGTGCAAGCTTCTTAGCATGCCTAAACTTATCATTTCAGAATACAAACTGACACTGAAAACTTGTGCCATGGCTCAAATGAGTGCTTAAGTCACACTTATGGTAGGTCAAAATAGACCCCTTATTGCCAAATTCAGACCTGCACTTAAGCGCCATATATGTTCCATGTAAGTCTTCCTTTCTCACAATGATAGGTTATGTGGAAAAGGCACTTACGCACAGGTCTGAATTTGGCCCTTAGTGTCAAGTAATTTATGAGCACATAAGCAGGTATAACTCAATTTGTTTGATTGGATTCTAGCCTTTCTTGTACTGTTTGTTTGCTTTAAAATTCTGCATTGACTACATTATCCTGTGGAAAAAAATTGCATGAATAAAAAATGAAATGAATGAAGGTTATAGGGTGTGTAGCTAGGTATACTATCGTATGTAAATATCTTTAATTACGAAGCTTGCCTAGCACTACTAATTGCAATGCTTGTGCTTTTGTTTATTAGGCATCGTAGTACCTTGGAATAGAGTTTACAGATGTTCACTTAGTACAGCGTTAAGCTATTCATTTATTGGTGATCATATTACAATGGATACAGGCATTCTCTTTATGTGTCTGTTTCAACTAAAGAGGCAGTAGAATTGAGATACAGGGGGATTGTGTAATTTTTCAGCACACGGATGCCCTGGAAACTGCTTTCTGTTGAAGTCCCCATGGTCATGATTAAATTGCATTGCGCTTTCATACAGCACTAGTAGGTTTTCTTATAATGGTAACACACTCACTGATTTTCAAAATATGATACAATTTATTTCCCCATGATAGAAAATAAGCATACATAAATAATAACTCCCAAACTGCAGTTTAGTTATATACAATATGGGGCTGAGTTAAGTTCATAAGAGCTCAGATTACAATGAAGTTTAAATATATAAACAATGTTTTGCTGTTGAAATTGTCATTATATCTCATGGTAATTATGTAAAATGGGAAATGAAATAGAAGGGGTAAAAGGAATAATGGGAGTTTGGGAGTAGCCAAAATGAGCCAGCAGAGAAAATGCGTATATTTGGCTTTGTGGTCTCCTGCTTCATTGATAATTTACCTACGAAACTAATTAAGCATGCATATTTCTCACTCACTGCATCTAGCATATGGCCACCCTGAGGTTTAGTTAATCATACAGTACATTAGATTTTAGTGATCTTTTTTCCAGGACTTTAATTCCATCACCTTTCCCAAGATTAAAGGATTGTACAAATCAGATATTCTTGACAACTGTCTGCATACCAAAGCATTTAGCGGTTAAGACTCTTATCTAAATCTGTATTAGCATCTTGATCACTTAATGTGATAGTAGAATAGTGTAGACACTTTGACAGCAAAAAAAAAAATAAAAATCCAAAGCAAGTCACACGTTCCGTAGGTAAATTTAAAGTCCACAAAGTTTACAGAAATCTTTACTCCTCCCATTTGTCAAACAGAGAAAATGAAAAAGACAAAACAAAATATTGCAGATAATGAATAATACATGATTTGATTAAGAAAATGCAAGTGTTGGGACATATGAAAAAAGCGTAATAATGTGTTTTATACTTTGTTTCTTTGTTTCAAGAATATTTTGATAGTATTACTGTGCAAATTGTACCTACTGCAGTTTGTATGATGGTGCCATCTTATTTTTTGGAGGGATGAAGGTGATACAAATACCTATAGACAGGAATGAAATATCTTGCTTTGCACACAGAATACTGATGCCAGGTGACCTGAGGTATTAGACGTCCTCATGCTGGTTTGATCGTGTATGTCATGCTTGCCAAACCATGACATGGTTGGGCTTTTTTCTGCCTCTTCTCCTGCATCTGAAGGTTACAATGTATTAATATGTACAGCATTCCTAAAAGAAAATGGCAAGGTATAAAGCTATCAGGGTCTTCATTTCTTTCACTTTTGGAACTTGAATTAATATGTGAATGTATCCCTGTCTTTTTCTGAGCACCTCATGTCATTGACCATTTTTTGCATGCTCTTTTTTGTAAGCTCCGTGTTAATCCAAGTAAGTGACTAAGACGACCCCCCAACGGCCTTGGTCATATTGCAATCACTACACTCAAATACCAGGGAAAAACCTAAATGAATAAATAAAACTTCTTCCTCAAATCTGCAATATTTTTAATGATTAAATTAAATAATGATGGGGAAGTAAAGTGCCGTTCTGCACATTTTAAACACGTCAGACAATGAAATGCCGAGCATCTCTGTTGGGGCATGAAACGGTGCAGATCTTCTCCAAGAGAGCACCGAAGGGTTAATTTACCTATTCCCCTCAGGATTACACAACTGATCAAAACATAGCAATTCTCACTTATCCTCCAAAGGACTCAGTGTGAAAATGACATAGGATGGGTGTCTTTGCTTTGAATGCTATTTATCCATACAGGCACTATTATTATTATTATTATTATTGTTATTATTAATAATAATAATAATAATAAATCATAATCATAATAAACAGTTATATTTGCCATTCAGATTATTTACCTTTATTTTAACATAATCTTCACTTTCTGTGCTGCAGACATGTTCCCAATGCAATTACACACTGCCTATGGCATCAGGGGAGCATAGAGTCGGTCACATGCCCGCAGAAGCCTGGCCAGGATTGGCCGCGAGAGAATGAGAAGACTGATGAACCGGCTAACCCCCGATGTTTCCTCAGCAAGGCTAGGCCAGTATGTGCCTCACCGTCAGCTCCAGTGCCAGCTCCAGCTCCCAGCTGCACCATGAGCAACGACATTGGGATTTCAACTTGAAGTTCTTAACGATTTTATGTATTTCTTTTTTATTTTTGAAAATACACAGTAGTCAGAATTTTTCATAGTCATTTCTCAGATACAGGAGGATGCAGAAAAAATGGAGCAGCATAATTATGGGCAAACCTGATTTTTATTGACGAGGATGTATCACTTCTAGTCCCTTTCTTAATTCTACATATTCAGGTAACAATGCCTTTAAAAAAAGCATGGCATGATAATTACCACTGATAATACAAATAGTAAAATCTGAAATGGAAAAAAAAAAAGCCATTGTTGCAGTTGGTCATGCAGGATAAATTCCTCCATTATTTGTCACTGGCAACCTCTTTAATTGCAGCTCTGTGTTGTTTTACTGGTCGCTCTGCTCCACTAGGGCAGTCATGGTACGTGCTACTCCACAGCATAGCGCACAGCTACTTCCTGACTGACAGGAAGCTCCCTGAAGACCAGAGGGTAATTGGCATTCAAGATCATTCAACTGATAGGGAGGTTTTCTATTTCACTGCATATTCCAGAGACATTGTCTTGCTTTTATCCAGCACCTCAAAGTTCCTTTACCCACATCTCCTTGCCGAAGCTGCTTTACATGCAACGAGTTGGCAGTAGGTCCCCAGGGTAAATGTGAAGCAGCTTTTCTATGCATGAGGAAAATATCCTTCAGTTTTTTTCTTCCTTTTTTTTTTGTTTGTATTTCTGCAGGGATTTATGACCCTGTCACCTAGGAACTTGTGCGGGTGATATTTCCGCGTCACAATCTTCTCTGTGCCAATCTGCGAAAGGTTTTTCTCAATGAATAATCACACTTGTGAAGACTTGGGAATCACTGAGGTAGAGGAACATGCTGCATCTGAATTTTTCAGTGTCCATGTGTACCTGAATCTGAGTGTATGTGCTTGTGAATAAAATACATTATTAAAACTGTTTTCAGATACTCAGTGTTTACTAAACACTGAAACACTGGAAATGTCACGTATGTCCAGCGTCCAGCTGAACACCTGAAAAAGACATTTGTTGCTTATGACGCAATAAGAGATCTGCATCAAGTAATCTGTGATTCTTCAGAATCTCGGAAAAATACGGTCCCTGTCCATATAATTTGAAAGCCTGTTGATTGATGCATGTTATCACCAGCCTAAAATATTTGTGTTTTTCAAAAAGTACCAAGATGTTCACCTGTCACAAAGGTTCACTAATGCTAAAAAAAAGATTTTTTAGAAGATGCATTGTTATGAGAAATTGAAAAAAGGCATTCAACTTAGATCAGCCCAAGTATTTCTCTGTGTCTATGAAGTGACATTAAAAGCGTGAATTAACAGACCATAGGAAACTAAAACAAGTTAATCGATAAGTTTTACCCTTTAGAAAACTTTCTCCTGTCTGAAATGACCTCTTCTTGAATAGCATTATTCATTTGTACTCAAACTAGGGCAATCATTGTGTTTATGTTTGTCGGGAGAGGTAATGAATAAATCTGCCGTTTAAAAGTGGTGTCGATGCAAACTTTGTGTAATGCTATTGCACGATCAACAAGACCAGTGTCAACAGATGGGAGTGATGAAATCGACACAGGGGACAGAGCCCTCTGTCTACACCACACATCGCCCAGGGGCTTTCTGTATGTCGATTTTAATGCCTTTTCTTGACTTTGTTGTTCACCCCATTTGATTTTTGCTTACATCTCTGTGAACATGAGATTATGGATGACCCACCATGAAAACACATTCAACATATTGGCTTTGAGAGCAGGGATCGGTAGTAGTCATGTCTCTTCTTGAGGCCCCATGCACTAAATTGTGCCTTTCAAGGACACTGAAGTGGAAATGCTATATCTCACACGAGATGTTGTAGCCTGACCCCCACCTCCACCCTTTTAAATTGCCACCAATTCAAGTGTACAGCTGTCAGCTGAGGTAGAATCACCGAGGTAATGCAGTTTTTCAAGAATAATCCAAATACAAATAGTGCGAAAACACTATTGGTGTAGACCCAGCCTTTTGTCCTATCTCAATGCACAGCTTTCTTTCCCAGAGTGCACTGCAGCGATTAGAGGGACCTATGAATATGACTGAACATTCCCAAACGTGGGGGAATAAATTGATAAAAAGTAAAACCACTTATGATAGCACTACTCATCCTAAATCTGGTTCATTCATTTATTTATATACATAATTGCTTATAACCAATCAGAAGAGCAATTAGCAGAGTCTTTATTTAACATAACCACTCATCTGCATTGGCTAGATCACTGTGCACTGTGATTTTAAAGGGATAGACTGATGTGCACAAAATTACTGAGGTGAACCCATGCTTTTCTGAAGATCTTGTTTTGGCAAGCAACCATTTGATAGTGATGGTAGTATGAGGCACGGGAACATCGGAAATGGGTGGAGCTGCTGTGTGCAAAATATCAGAAGTGACAAAAATGTACTACAATGTATATTGCTGCAAACATCATCCTCCTGTTTGGTTAAATGTATCAAGTCACTATGTTGAAGGTGGATCTACAGAGTGGATCTTTATAGAGTTTGTCTAAACCATTAGTAAATAGTACAGGCACTCTCTAAATGGGGGAGAGGGGAGCTATTCAAGAAGGTGCATCATATATTCTTTAAGGCACAAACGTTCCTTGCAAAAAGAAAGCAGAATCTGAATGGAAAACCATACTAACTGAAGATGGCTTTCATTATTTCCATGCAAAACATGGAAAGGAAAATGAAAGTACAGTACAGTAATTGGCACTCCTTATGGATTCTGTGCATATGTGAATGCACATCCTTTGACATATAAAAAGTTTCACCCATCCACCATTGTTTGAACATCACAGCTTTTTGGTAACAAAGCATCATTGTAAGTATTTTTGTTTATGGGCTACATGCTCCCTCCAGTGTTTTCGGCTGCCTTGATGTTGCATTGAAACGTATTTCAAGTTCTATTTAGTTATATCTAGCTCTCCTGTTTCAGGGCTTTCATCCGTTTTGCTCTCAGACATAAAGGTGCCTTTGTGCCTGTCATTTTAGTTTTTGGGGAGAAAAAAAAACCTCATGGACAGCTTGAAAAGAAAATCAAATGAGGAGGAAAGCTTTTGGAAAAGAGTAGAGGGGATGAGTGACAGAGTGAACTACTTAGAGCCACTCTGAAAGGGAGTTGTGTGTTCACGTTCTTTATGTTCCAGCATTATTCTGTTTCCGCACCTTTCATTCTGAAGGCCTAGCATGGCTAATGAGCTCAGCTGAACTTGTAGGGTACTCGTACCAGTTAACATTCCAACAGGAAATGGTTTGTATACTTTAGTCTAAACATCCTCTTTAAAGTAGGTTGAAGACAATAGCATGGATGCAATCAAAATATGACCCAAAATCCATCCACAAACCTACAATTAAAACCAATTCAATCATTTGGATCAATTGTGTAACAATTTAAGTTTGAACCAAAAGGATTTTAATTTCTTCAGTCCGATCCTTTAAGTGCACTTCGAATTTTGCAGATGAAATACAGAATTTCAACGTCAACCTTCACCTTTCAATACAAATCGTAATTCACATAATTCATAATCAGTACTCTCTCCTACCAGACCACAATAAAGCATTCACATCAAGAGTGCCTATGCAATGTGCAGTCAGAAGATTACATATAATGATTGATTAGATTAGATTACATTACATTAGTTAGGACTCACTGACTAAATAAGAGCAGAATTTCTGTGTTGATTCTGAAATATACCAGCGATGTGGATCCTGGACTAATCCAAGCCACTATTTTTCTGTATGATCACTGAATATCATTCACTGAAAATTAAATCAACTGAGATGTACACTCTGCAAAAAGTGAGGGCTGGAGTAACTAAACTCTCCAGTCTAAGTTTCAGTGACCTGTCTGTGACCCGTCGGGACAGAATGGGGGAGGCGGGATTGATCATACATGACAGTGCCCTGGAAGAAGAGCACAGTCTCTGCCATTACATATACTTTGAGTGGACTGGTGCTGACATCGAGTCCTCGTTACAGTAACCTCAGAGCTGAGAAAGACACCTGCTGAATCTAGAAATAGAATGGTCAAGGTGTGCCCATATGTTCCAATCTAAGGTAGATCGCAAATATGACCTGCATTGGTGCTGAACATTGTGAAAGGAGCAACTGGACAAAAATGTCAGGTGAATCCCCATTCATCTCCATTTACCGGAACCATCAGTCCTGTGCTTGATAAACGGCCTGGTGCTTACCGACCCAGGCTGCATGGAGGTTGGACATACCTTGTAAGGCATAGTAAAAATGCACACACCCACCATTTTAGTTGTCACTTTTACAGAAAATAAAATGGTATCCTGCTTCAGAAAGGTGGCTTTCTTAAATGACTCATGAGCCCTGTTGCAGGTTTTTATAAGCGGTTCAGAATGAAAGATCACTGATAAACAGACAGATAATAGAAGCCCTCCAGCCACCAGTGAATTACTCAATTAAGAATCAACCATATCAGTAAAAGTTCATGCATTTAAAACTGACTGTACGATATCTGCCTTTGTACATGTATGCAGATGTCTAATTATACATAATTCAATCCTATCTGTGTAGAGACTAACAGTGTTAACATAACTGAATGCTATATAATGCTGTAAAGGTGAACAAACACTATCAATATGGCATGTGCAGTGCTGTATTGTTGAAGGGCTTTCACCGATGTGAAATGTTTTCTCCTGTGGAGTGTGCCTCTATTTTAAATGTTGATTTTGCCTCCCTCCAAGAGTTATGCATAATATTGGATAACCTGTGTTGAGCAGCAACACAATTTAAAAAGGCTTTGAATAAGGTTTCCAAAATGCAAAACTCTAAAACTTTGCGAAGAAGGCAGATCCCTGAATGCGCTCGGGACACAATTTGCCTTTACTCTGTTTGATTTACTGTCCCTGTTTTTTTTTTTTTTTTTTTTTTTAAAGAAATTTGGTTTAAAATATGAAGAATAAATTCAAGTATAAGTGAAAAACACACATAATTTGAATTTAATGAAATAGCATACTGCATTATCACCAGGACCAGAACATTAACATTTTAACTTTACCTTGGGATAAAAAGCACAGTACTTTATGTAATTTTAAGAGCTTGAGTTAATTAGTTGTTCTCTTATTTCATATAACAGTTCCGATGTAAAGCATTCTTTTGGCAAGGGACTTCATACATTAAAAAACATGATCTGTGTAATTTGAGTTTAAATCTCCTGAGATTTTGGACACAATCTTATTTTTGCTTTTCATTATTGTTGTCTCATATGAATTGTTAGAAGTGGTATAACATCCAATCTGATCTCTGCATGCGAAGAATAAAATTGTAAAGAAATCATTTTGGTAATTAGATACTCCAAACACTCTCTCCAGCTGGAGGGCTGTAAAAAGTAAAGTCCTCTGTTTGAACCATAACTCACTTGCATAGTGCAAGTACCAACTGAAAAACTAATGAATTCCACAATAGTGCGCCCCATGCTTTAACACGACTAAAAGGGCAAGAGCATTTACAAACATTGTCTTAAAGCAGACAAAATGTGGATGCAAATACATGATGATTGGACATATAGACTCTTATAGACATATAGCACTCTTCATTCATGGAGGTTTACGGTAATTGTCCCACCGTGTCAAACATGTACATCCCACTGAAACAGCTGGTGTATTTGGTGAGGTATAAAAACCCAATGTTTGGTCCACAGTGCTCAAGTCAGGATAAAGAGATTTACCAGATGGAAGGAGAATATGGGGCCGATTCCACTGTCCCTTGAACATTATGTATCCCAGAGGAGAGCCAGAAATGTCCTTACAGTCATTCGCTGAAGCACTTGTAGATATCATTGCCATAAAGAGAGCAACTGAGATAGCAAGAGATGTGTCAGAGAGCAAAGGGTACACAATATTTCAGAAGAACCAATATATTTGTGATTGTGACAATGCATCATTTGAACTAATTGTTATCAAAAGTACACTTGCTCATCGAAATATCGAATATTTCGGCAAAAATAGATTAACTGTATTACATAATATATACAAATTCAAAAAATATTGTTCTCTCTCAATACGCACAGGTATTCTCATGGTTAATACTTATGACTAGATGTTAGTTTTACTCCTGATGCATTTTTGCCAAATTATTCACATTTAAGACCATGCATGTGAATATGGGGTATAAAAATGCAAGGATACAAAGACTTCAAAATGTTATCTCAGAATACAAATGTGACTGGGTGAAAATTATTTGCTGAAAGGGGACATGAGGCATGTTATAAAATGGCAGTAGGTGTTCGTACAGGAAATGTGAAGAAAAAGAAGTTCAGTAACAATTCAAATGCTTCCAGTATTCAGAAATCCTGCTAAGACATAATTGCTCTCTTTATGAAATAATTCTCCAGTTACATAAAGGAGGAGCCAGCTGTATTTCAGTTGTCTTTAGTCCTATAGAGATGCTTCGATCTCATGCACAGTTAGGTAATAGATCTCATCTTTCCTAAAATAGCATAATCCAAACATACTGATTTAATAAGTTTCTTCTTAATTTATTAGAAAACTCATAATGCTCCATTCGTTAACCCTTACATATTCATGTTCATCGTATTTGTGCTATACAGTCGTGGAGTTACGCTTCCAAGGCTCACTGAAAGTGACATTCATGCAAGTGCGGATTGAAAGAGAAGACCCAGCTGGGAGACAGCCACATTTTCTCTCTGTGAATTAATACAGCAGATGGGCCTTTTTAAAATATTAACTTTATAACTAAAGAGCGTAGCAATCTGTCACAACCTTCTGCAGGTTCTGAGCAACATCAACAACGCAGATCACTTGTTTGCTTACAAAACATGCTCTTCCCTTTTTAAGCACAGTTTAATGTTTGTTCTTTGTAACAAGATTTTTTTATGTCTTCCTGTCTTTTTATGTACCAATCAGGACTCCATCTCCAGTGATGGGAGAAATGTACAGGGGAAATAGAGGGGAATTACTGCAAATGAGTGATCAAGGAATATGGGAATACCTGAAATAGTGTGTTCCAGTGAGGGACATACTGAATGAAATAAATAATTGGCAAAGTGTTGCACACAGAATAATTAGAAGCTGGAAACAGGCTCTGGCCTCAAGCCACGCCTTCCAAGGGAATTCGACAAACAAACAGCCACTAAATCAGGCCACATGAGCGGAGAGCGTGTGCGCAGAGACGCGGTCCTCTCCAGCGAGCCCAGGAGACAACCACCACCCCCCATCCCCCAACCCCCGCCATGAAGACTTTCTTTCGGCAGGCTGTGACAGGGCGGCGTGGTTGCTAAATGACCCGAAAGTGTCCCCCGGCGGTTTTCTTAGCATGCTCTGAGAGATGGGGCCTGGCAGAGGAGTGTGTCTACATGGCGTTTGGGCCAGTCTCCGCTACACTAAATTATGCCATTTATCATTTTCCTTTATACTCCCAAGACTTATATTTTGTGAAAAGCAGGAGAGTGAGGCGGAGAGGCCTGGCATGCTCTCTCTCTCTCTCTCTCTCTCTCTCTCTGAATCTCACATATAGGAGGTGCCTTTTAAATTGGTAACTATTGGAGAGTGTCTTTAAAATCTGCATGTTTTTGTTATAAAAGTCATGCACTCAGGCTATAGCATCATAAGTTTTGATTACAGTGCATGGGCTACTTTAATGTGGCAAATACTGGTTATTTTTAAAATTGTGTTTAAAAGAGAGGAGTGGAATAACCGAAGGTTACTCATTTATTTGAAATCCGTACTGTTTACAAGCCGTTCAGGTTTCATCATCGCAAATCCTCTTTAGTCACATAAAATCATTTTTGTACCCAAAGAGTAAATTGGAAAATGGGGCTGCGGTGATCTGACAGGGTTACAGTTTATAAAAATACGATTTTTTTTTTTACATTTATTAAACAGTTAAACAAACAGAATAAAACAACTTCTCAGGAGAGAAGGTGATATTTCCCCTTGAAGAATAAAACGTTGCACATATTGAAGAGTAATACTTTTCAAGCTATCCTGTGAAAGCATATGAAACTATTTCTCTGTAAAATAGGAACAGCATTTCACAAAACACTCCATAATAGGCCGGTATCACCAATACCAAAAGGAATTCTCACATTCTTGTAGTGAATGCATTCAGTATCCTGGTATGATTTTTACATATTCACCATTTAGTTTATGCAGCACCAATCTAAAGTCTTTTAAACACAATATGAATATTTCTATCACTTCTGAAGAAAATGGAATGTGCTGAATGAATGGTCCTCCATTGATGTGCTTATTTTTATTTGTCATGTTATTTACATAGAATAAAGACTCACACACACACACACACACACACACACACACACACACACAAAAAGTGTAGACTTTTTAGGTCAGATGCCCTTGGTCTAAGAGGTAATGCAGGTGTTGCTTATCTGGAAGCTTGTGGAGAGAAGAAGTTTTAATGTTTGGAGAGGCAAATAAGGCCACCATATAGCCGTACACCATCAACTCCTAAAAAAATGAGTCCAACAAAATGCATTTCTCCAGCTTTGTTTGCATGTTTTTCATCCATCTTTTATGAAAAAAATGAAACAAACTACTCTGATAATGGAAAGGATAGAAGAGAAAAAAAAACATTATGCCCATGGAAGCAGTCTGAAGAATGGACTTGCGTGGCTATAAGTCCACTTTCTGTGCTTGGATTTTGGGATGGGCCGTGCACCTGTTTTTGTTTCTTTTGTACATATTATAGTCTTACACTTTTAGAATTATTAATTTGTGTGTCATGTCACACAGAGTTCCAATGCTTAAGGCTATACTGTCCAGGAATGCAGTGATCTCACTTCTTATGGAAATGAAAATTCTGTACATGCCTTATTTTGTACCTGAAATAATATGCCAACACTCACATAGAACATCTTGTTTAAAACTTTGCCTGTGTCACGTATCCAATAAATTGCTATGAGCATTACATGTAGTGTTATTTTATACACATATATGTTTTTCAAGTTTTTCATACATGGAATTATCAAAGTTGTTTTTTTTGTTTTTTTTTTTTGTCATGGATACTTAGATGATTAAGAAATCGTTTAGCTGAGGACACAAAAATTGTAAGCAAGCTTTACCAGCCTGAAGATGAATTGTATGTGTTTCACTTCAGAGGGAAGTATAAAGCAAACACTGTTATGTTCCCTCTCTGATGGACAGTGACAGGACAGAGACAGGAGAAATGAAAAGGACCGGCAGCACCCCTCCCTCCTGTTTACTGTGAGTTATCATTCTCCACCACTGACGTCTTTCACTCTTTTATTCAGTTTTGGCCACTGCTTCAGACACAACTCTACAACTTAATTTGAAATGAATTATCTCAGCTGCCCTGTGGTAACAACTGAATGTTATTTAATGACCTATGTTACTTAATTATCTGTGATAAACTAAACAAGGGCAATTTAAGGGTGAATTCAAAAATAGAATCAGGGTTTCAGTCCTAACAGCTTTTTCCCAGATTATTTAGTAGAGACAGAGATCATTGGGATCAACAAATCCAGGCATGATACAGTGCTTAAAATGTTGCAGACAATAGGTAAATGACTACAGGTAATTATATATTTTATATTTTTAGATGTTTGTGTGTGGGCTGTGAGGTTATAACAGCAAGCTGTTCCAAGAATGGTTTGTTGGTGATTCTACTTCACACACTTTGGCAGGCCTCCTTTTGTTTGCAATATTGCTTGTACCACAGTTAAATAATTTTAAACAAGATTACGATTTAATCAGCCATTATGATCAGGTATGCTTGTAAAATGAACACACATGCAAACATGCTTAATCAATAAGTCTCAGTATGATCAATTAGATATCCAACAGATAAATTGATTGACAGATGGGTCTATAGATGAAATAAGAAATCCTTCCCACACATTAATTGGTGCATTTCATACTCAGTCACCCTGACAACCCAAACCTAAAGAGTGGCTGAATTAAAAGTGAGGAGCAGACTCTGGGTGTCTGATACCTGCTGTGTCTCCTAATCATCCTCCATGTTCATCTGCTTTCTAACAATGAGCAGCTGTTTTTATCCATGAACTCTCATCAGCTTGTGTTGATTCACTGCTAACATGTAAGCTCAGGCAAAGACAAGTATAGTCTAAGCTGGCAAGAGGTTAGCAAAATGTGTGTGTGAGAACGCATGACAGAGAGAGAGAATGTGTGTGTGTGCGTGTGTATGTGTGTGTCTGGAAGACACTGATTAAATTCCATCAGATATGAAGCATGAATATGTATGTATTGTTTTCAATAGCTGGTCTGGATTTATCCTCACAACAATACTGTTACAAAGACATATTCCCTTCTCCCTGCACAAGGAAGAAGTCATGTTTATGAAAATATGTATACACATCAAAGCAGGCAGCTAA
Source organism: Albula goreensis (assembly GCA_022829145.1). Lineage (NCBI taxonomy): Eukaryota > Metazoa > Chordata > Actinopteri > Albuliformes > Albulidae > Albula > Albula goreensis. The sequence goes on along the minus strand of CM040741.1, from coordinate 8,892,555 downwards.
TTATAGAGTGTCATCACACACAGCACAAGGGCACAAGCATGTTTGTTCCATGGTGCTTGAGTTCTCTACTCAGCACATAAGCTCTGTCCTTTATTCCTAGACCAACCAGACCTCACCTTTGTGATGAGACTTGCATAAATTGCGTTGCTCATTGGGTTAGCCCTTGCCCTCACAACCAGGTTGAGCTTCTCACTCCGTTAATCTCAACTGAAATTCATGTGAGAATGAGATCAAGAAGGGGAGACAATCCAATCTGAGATGCTTTTCTGGAGAACAACTGCAAGGAGCACTGATCTGTCCGCAATGTCAGTGCTCAGCTGAGGGACGCCATCCAACTGCAAGGCCAGACGTCCCACACAGGATAGGCTACGATGCCACCCATAGACTTACCCAGCTAGACTCAACAGTCTCGGCAGTGCCAACCAGAAACACAGCATGACAACCTAAAGCTGAGAGAGAACAAAGAGTTATAAGCCAACCACTGTGAATTCATCTAACTCCTCTGTGTCTTTTTTAAATAAAATATTTTCTCCTATTTTGTTATTAAATTGATACTGTTAAATGTATAAGTCCTGCCTCACTGCAGGAGAAAACCATTGTTTCACCTTAGGTAGAGAGTGCCGAAGGGTGGAGTCAAATTTAACAACCAAATATTAACAGACCATTGTGGTCCATTTTAAAAATGTACTTCTTTTAAACCTGTTAAAATGTTCTAACTTGAGTTAATTAATAATTATCTCAATTATCTTGTTCCTTGTTCTTAGATGGATAAGCATTTCAAAATAATAATAATAACAGAATGTCTACCTGAAAAAAAAAATGGCTGTTAATAAGTTTAACATCATATTTTTTTTTAGAAAAATATGAATCTTTCCCTTGGAAATGGAAATCACCTGATGAAACTGCAATTGGCTGATCCCCAGTGATCATAGTGAATTAATTCAGCTTTGTGTTTTTCATGTCATTAGATTTTTTTCACTCCGGAAGACTCATGTTTACACTCTCCCCAGGTGCTTCATCTGTCACTTTTCAAATGACAGCAAATGATGCGAGAGGGAATAAGGCTGTGACTGCACTAATGTGGAGTTTTGTTTTACTTTTGTCCTCTTCATTTTCTTTCCTGTTAAAGGTAGTCAAATTGTACTCACCAACTCAAAGTCATGTATAACAAGTGAGGCCTATGGGAGTGTAAGCATTCTATGGAAAAAGCCAACTGCTTTCAATAGTCATTGCTCTATTAGGGTTAATTTACACACATCTACAGACACAAATAATATAATAAACCCTCATACATATAATACTCTTATTGTCCTGTATGGTCTTGAACATTTTTATGGGTATGTGTGTGTGTGTGTGTGTGTGTGTGTGTGTGTGTGTATCTGTGTGTGTGTACGCGAACATGTGTGTGTGTGTGTGTGTGTGTGTGTGTGTGTGTGTGTGTGTGTGTGTGTGTGTGTGTGTGTGTGTGTGTGTGTGTGTGTGTGTGTGTGTGTGTGTGTCTGTGTGTGTGTGTACGCAAACATGTGTGTGTGCATTTACACCTTGACAGTTCTCACACTATGGAGGTTTCAGTTTATGAAGATATGACTGAACACAAAAAGCTTAGACCCCAAAACAGCTTCCTTTGAGCTAGACAGCCTTTCGAGTTTCCTTAGAAAATAGAAAAAAATACGGAAGCAGGTGGTCGACCTAGCAGCCCTCCTCTTTCTTCTCGTTTCTCTCTGGAATACGAGAGCTCAGAGCGACCCAGATTGCTCTGTTACATCTCTGTATGCTCTAACCGCTCCAGAGCTCTTTAATCTGCTCACAAAAGAATCCCATACACCTTTAAAAGCACTTAGCAACATGACTGCTGTGTGGCAAATCAGCAGCCATACTGTACGTCATGCCGGGAAACCTCAGCTTTTCTCCTGTGTGTCTGCAGTTGTTGTCACTAAAAATTGAGAATACAAATAAAATCAAACTAAAAAAAAGGTTATCAATTCTGTTCATATTTTTGGATAAACTGAAAAAATGAGTGTGTATTCTTTTGCTTGAAATCACTGTGTCAGAAATCTCTGTACTTAATATAAAGAGAATCAGAAAGTTTTGTTTTAGCTCCATGTAATGCAATTGCAATTCTAAATGTCTGTCACTATCTGTGTTTTTCTGGTTTCACTTCAAAAGCGAACATGGAATTAATAAATATAAATTTTAAAGAGAGATCTTAGTCTGTCTGTACTTCTCATTTCAGTGTTTTGTCCCTATACTGCTGAAGCTAATGATTTCTTTTGAAGATAAACTAAACCGAATATGCATTGGCACTGATGCTGTCAGTGCTGAATATTCAAATGTAACTGTATGTGAAGTTAGGTGTGACAGTCAATCATTCACAATCAAAATATGTCTGCAGCTTGACTGCTTGTGAATATTCATGACCAAAACACTGGAGCATATCCTTTTCCTGAATAAGTTAGCAGCAACTACAACGCATAATGCGGACTATGAGCACGAACCCACACCTGCAGTTTAATGCATTTTCTGTGCAATTCTCTCACTGTATTAGTGGTGAGTTAATGCAGAAAGTGCCCTTAAATTCAAATCTGGATTAAGCCCTGTGTTATTGGTTATGTAAAAAAGAAATGACAGTACACCTTCCATATTGTTTAAACAGCTGATAATAGGATGAATTTATAACAGTTTCTCTGTTGTGTCTGCAGCTGTATATCACAGTTTATAATATGCAGAGAAGGCATGTTCAGGGCCCAGATCTTATGGTCTTCAGGAACCTGGAAAATGGGTTATGAACCTGTTCAACATTGGTCTGCACCAGCTGGCTTAGATTGTTAGTTCTCAGTTTCAGTCCTGGACCCCCCGTGCATGCTGGTTTTTGTCGTTTTCCAATCACTTGATAAATTTAAATTCTTAAACGCATATGTGTAATCTGCACTATTTTTTTTCTTTCTGAGATTGTGTTTTATAGTTTTAACAATTAAAATGTACCCTCTCTTCAAGAAACGATTCTACTGCCTTACTGCACAATGGGAGAATGAAAGCATCCTGTTATCAGGGTGATAGTCTACCTGCCCTTGCATGGGAAATATGAGTCTGACAGAATGTGGCAAGAGAGGGTAAATCATCCTTCATCACATTAAACGTGTCTAATTAAGGGAAATGAACGGCCTTTTCCTGTAGTTCAGGGGCTGGAACTGTGCTTGGAACAAAAGGAAGCGCACTTGGGGGCCCTGAGAATCACTGGCAGGGGTGTTGCACCGGGGGGAAAAGAGTGGAGGGGCCCTCAGAGCCTGCCTGTGTACAGGGCCCAGAATTTCTAGCTACACCCCTGATCACTGGCCTAGATGTTCCAATTTCTTTCTGTCTTTGCACGTAAAATATAGCAAAATTCTGATGCTGCCAGTAGCCCAATTAAATGAAAGAATTAAGCTTATAACCAAGCTACCTTTCAGAGGAAACTGATCTCCTGCACTAAAACTATTCTTGCAAAGTTATTCACTACATTGACATTTAGTTGAAATTACATGCAATGAAGGTGATTGTTACTCTTTATGATCAGAATAGTCCATATTTGTGTATTTAGCTGCAAACATATTAGCTTCTAATGTAATCTCAGCTCCATATTTTGCATGGTGAGATGGCCATGATAAACCACACTGAGCAAATGGAGACATGGGAATATGTCACCACAGGTCCAGAATTAGAAAGCCTTGATTTTGACCTTGGTTGAGGATTGTGGTCAGGAAATCTGATCCTACATCTACACTTTGGGACAATTCACCTTGAAGCTTCTGGAAATAAAATGATTATTTGAGAGGGAAATAGCAAGTAGTACCAGTAACATATCGCCCCACTACAAGGTAAAAATATTTAATGACTGAAAGGATGCATTATCACGATCAGTAACAGGATCTGAAGTTTAACAAATACCACATTATTGGAATGTGTAGTTAGGTTAATTGTGGTTTAATTACTTATTTAAATTTTCATCCTCACTCTTTGCTAAATTGATATTTAATGCATAGTAATGTTTATTGAGGATATGCATACTCTACTTTGTATAGTTTGTAGCACACACAATACACATTACCTTTTGTGTTCCTACATTAAATGGTGATGAAAAAATGCATACCATTTTTCAAGTGTAAATAATTGTTCAATGAGTCTGTCTGATGTAGGACCATAAAATATATCATGACATTGAGTGGTGTGTGGCTGGACATAAGAAAACATATTTTCTCAGTTTCCAAATCATGAGTCACAACTTTAAACTTCCTGAAGCATGTAGGAGGGCAGAATTTTGGTTTCAAATGCATTACACAAATTATCAATATGGCTGCCACTCATAACACATCATTTTATTGAATAAAGGTTAATGCCAAACCATTTGTACAGATGAAATACTGCAAAAAAAAAGATTTTTCCTTTATAGTCAAGTCTCACTGAGCCATGCCATGCTGACCTTGATTTTGTTGGCAGTAGAAAGAGTTTTGACTCCCTTTCTCGCAAAATACTAATGCCTACATGTATTCATTGTGAAGCTGAGTGGAATAAGGGCCGATGCTTTGAGATTAGTTAAAGATGTACACTTTAGCTGCCCATGACAGGCATCCAATTCCTTCTGTTATTGTGTTTATTTATGCCATTTCATACAGCCAGCATTCTCCCGCTGATGTTGTATGGAAACGAAAGCTGCACAGATGAAATCGTTTGGAATGCACAGAAACAGCAAGCCCACAGCCTGCTGAACACGTCTGTCAAACAGAGAAATGTGTTCTTAAGAGATATTAGATTTTCACACCTGATTGATTACAGAATATCAGCAAGCCCCATCATTTTGGAGCGAGCTGTCTGTCTCTTCTTATTCTGAGAGAGATTTCATCATTTCCATCTGAAGGGGGGCTGCTTGGGTCAGATTTCGTTCAGAAGTAGACGGTTCATGAATACCTATGACAGAGCCCACTGTGTGCATTTGTCCGGATAATGCAAGTGCAGAATGCTCTGTAATAGAATGGACAACTTAAACATGTTTGAATTGCATTACACTCACCAGAATATAAAAACTAAGTTAAAAAAATAATAAATAAATCATCCAGAATGTGTGTCCCAGAGATTATCTGACAGACTTCCCAGGAACAGTGCCAGGAGCTAGACTCCAAGCTTCTGAAATTTTGGATTTCAAGCCTCTTTTTCATAAATATTGTACCAAATTGGCTCAAGGAATCATGCCTGTTACAGTAAATTCCTGCCTAAATCTTGACAGAGCCAAATCAATACCTCTCGCTGAACTTACCTGTGAAAAATTGAGCAATATCAATTGCCTTACTATGGTGTAGGAAGTTATATTGATTGAATGGTTGAAAAAGAAATTAAAATTTTGAAAGTTTTTCTAAATGTGACTCTGGGGGTCTTTTGGGAAATGAATATGCTGTATATATGAAGACCAATCGTGTCTCGACCAGCAATGTATCACACATCATTTGGTTCAGCTGTGTAGTAAAACTATTCAGGAGTTGGAGGTGGTGGGCTCAGTTCCCAGGTAGGACCCTGCCGGTGTACCCTTGAGCAAGGTACTTAAACCAAGGACCTTGGGTAAAAATGTTCACTTGTATGAAGTGTGGGTAGTGTGTCAAAATATAAGAATTGTAAGAGCTGGATAAGAGAATTTCCTAAATGTCAATGTCTATATTTTTTTACATTAAATTTGTCCGTTGATGTCTCATTAACTTAAACGTTAGTGCCTTAGATCCTATGTGGTTCAAACATGCCACATTTGTCAGTAAGGGCCAAATAATTTTTGATGCAAAATATGCAAACTGAATTCATAAATATTAAACTTATCATCAGAGCTTAAACTAAAAGTATGACTCTATACTAAAGGTGAATAGTTATTCAATACACACAAGCTAGTTTTCCAAACATCAGGGGAAATTATTGACAGGATTTTGGCAGTTTAGGCCCTGTCGGAGAATGATGAATTGTGAATTGTCCTTGAATTGCATGGCTCTATCCCCCTACAACATTTGTCATCACAACTGACATGAAAAATGTATTTTTCTTTTATCTTCAAAATTCAAAAGTATTTGAAATTCAAATAATTTTACTTGCTACTGTTCAGGAACAAAATCTGACAAGAAAGGAGTGAGAACATCAGTCAAACAATTGAAAGTGAATACTTTAAATGGATTTAAATACTAAAAATCTAATTTAAGTCACTTGATAGTGCAGCACATCCAAAATAAATGTGAAACTGTACAGGTACTTAAAGGAAGTCAGCACAAATTGCAAATAAATGAAGGATACATATTATGATGGACAAAATATTATCATACATTCAGGTGAATTTATCACCATCATAAATCATAAATTGCCCTTACTATGTAAATGTAATATTCAATATAATATATACAATTCAAGAAAATGCCAGGTAGGAAACATAATAATGTATGTGCAAAGGCAATCTTGTATCAGTCTAGCATAATTTCAATTATTTGCAAAGTATTACTCTCACAAGGAAGCTACTATAAAGAGAGCATGGGAGAATATGTCACATATCTTTTTCTGGATTTGTTAACAGATGAGTGAAGTATTCGCTCATGAAAAAGCACGAAGATCAAATGCAGAGTAAGTGCCTTATGAGCTTGTCTTTCTGATGGCAGTAAAATCGGCGGAGGCTTCACTGCAGTGACTGAGACTGAAAGACTGTCTTGGCATTTATCAGCCCAAGGGTTTATTTTCACATATCGTACCTGATTTTATGCCACCTGACCTTTAACAGCATGTCAAGATATACTGGGGGGGCGAAAAGCATGTCATCTGTTGTTCAAAGCCCACAATGTTTGAAGAATAAAAGTGTATCCTATGTTTGGAAGATAAATAAATCATGAAGTGAGGTCTTCAGGCACAATTTCCAAGGTTTATTCACACAGTGTGCATGCGTGTGTGAGCGTGTGTGTGTGTGTGTGTGTGTGGGGGGTTGCATTATTATTATTTTTATTCTGATTTTTTTTTTCCAGTTGAGTAACTTTTTTTGCAGTTCAGAGAGCATCCATATTTTCAATTGAAGAAGTATATGGATTTTCCCTTTTTTCATTTTGGCACAATTCACCATCACTTCTTGCAAGAGTCATGAAACTCTTTCAAACTTCTATTCCTTTATATCAACAGAAAATGTGAAATCCCCAGCTCCAGTAGAGAACACCATGTACGTTTTCCAGACTGTGTTGGTGTGGATCCATTTATGGTGTTAAGCAGCACATATCTGCATGAAGCTCTGAAACCTATTGGTGATTCAACAACTGTCAACAAAAAAGTTATTATAGGAAAAAGAAAACATGTCTTGTGTACAGTATGATGACAAAAAGCAATCAAAGAAAATGAAAGTGTGAATTGCAGTCTTTAGGCACTGGCCGATTTCAGAGAGGAAAATGCCTGTATTGATCACCTATGAGATTTTTTTGAAGGGACAATCTCCCAGAAAGAAGCAGCGCTACCGTGTTGCCCGCTTCCTGGTGGGCATCAGAATGACCCAATTTCAGAAACTGATAATGGCTCTATTAACTTACGATATGACACAGGCAGGGGCCAAAGGACTATTACTCATACGATGATATTCTTCAAGTGACATCCTTTGAGCAGGTGTTTGTTAGCGCAGATGGCTTTCCTAAGGACCTTTTTCTCCATCATCTGCTCCTGCCTTAGGTTAATCCTACACTCTGAGTCCAGACACAGAAACAATAGCTCTGTGGTATTCAGACCTGCCTAAAATGGTTACTTGGAGATACGTTCCAGATGAGAATTGGATGGCCTGTCAGTATGGATGAGATCCATCGGCTGTCATTACAGGTGTTAGATAGCTGCCATTGGAGAGTCTCTGAGATAGAGTTGATCAAATACACTAGGTTTATTTGGGGAATATGGAATTTGTCATCCAGAATTAGCATTACAGCATCCTTTTTTTGAGTATGTTACATTTCATTAAAGACAAGTAAACATGTCCACCTCAATGCGACCTTTTTTTTTTAATCGAATATCATATGCAATTAATGACAGGAAAGTTTTGATTTACTTCCAAATGACCTTAAACAGACAATGTGTCATTGATAGAATCTATTTTTCTGTTAAAATGTTATTGCTTGTTAACCAGTTTGACCAGGATTAGACAGACTCTGATGTACTTGCATACTCAAGGTCATGGAAAAGGTATTTTTTCTGCTTCTTTGAACTTCTGAAAATGTTATTGAATATGATTGGGAAGAAATCCTTAAGGGGTCAGTATGCAGATTTCAGAAAATAAAAAATAAACAACATGACCATTTGCTGAAGGAAAGTTAATTACTGGTCATTTTTTATGAAGTAAAATGATCCGTGAGTTTATTTTATCTGATCAAGATAGCATAAAGTGCTCTTCCTTCACTGGTAATATCAATATCTATGCCAGAAAACGATGAAATAAAGTCATTCATACAGTCCGCTTGTACATTTGTGAAATTATTTGGTATCTGTATCCTATTATATCTGCATCAATGTCTCAAAGAAAAAAACACAAGAAAACAAATAGAAAAACTATACCCAAATATATGGATACAAAAGTTATTTTACAAGACAATGATTCAACAATAAATATTATTACATGCCGAAATATGTGAACCTTTACATCTAGTATTTTTCCGGCACATTCTTCAGCTGCTGAACATGTCCAGTTGGTGTTTATCAGTGTCTTTTGTCTGACTTGAGCAAGCTAGTGCATTCTTGCTTAAAGACCTGCTTCAACTCTATGACTTTTGTGAGCTTCTATATATATAAAACACACAACAGCATTCAGCATATAGGACAGACAGATCTATTGGATTTAGTCATGATACTGCCACAACATATCAATTAAAAGAAAACCCTCCCTGTTTAACCTGCTGATAGGGGTTGAGTCTGAGAGATACACAGCCAGGTTACTTGACTTGCGTGGGTTACAAGATATTCATCATCATGAGCAGTTTAATCTCTCATCAGGAGGGCCTCCCTGATCGCTCCTTCTCTTGATGAATTGAACACAATGCCTGATTAATTCATCTTTTAACAGCTACAGGTAGCGAAAACAAGCTTCCTTCCCGGGCCTGCATGTTAACACGCACCGGCGTCATTGCTCAAACCCCGCAAAACCGATGGCAGCTTCCTATGCAGCCAGCTAGATTGCCGCCCTAATTGGACCATAATTAGGCACGGACTTTTTCATCAAAGCTTCCAAAACGACAAGGAGCATTGGGCTTTTTATTTTTTTTTATTCCACTCCGAGATCAATTACGTAAGATTAACAACATATAATTACAGGAGAGAAATTGAAGTGCTGCTGTATCAAACACAGAAATTAACCACAGCCCTATAAAAGAAGACTTTGCTGTCTCCGTCGCCCAGGTTGAAAGATGACACTATATCACCAGTCTTTTCCTCACCTCACATAATCCTCATAAAGAGTGATATATTGCAGGTACGGGGAGGGTGATCCGGACAGCATGAATATTTGCCAATGCTGGTTGGACTAGCGTGCCTTGACTGACAGAGACGCGCATTGGTGCAGTCAGGTGTCACGGCTATATCTATGGGAACACTCAACATGTAAGATTAAAAGGGCTGAATCTGTGCTGAGCCCTCTTACCTTTATATCAACTGCTTGGCGATCATGTTGAATTTTCACAGTGGCTCTTCCGGGAGCTTGGAAGATTGTGACATGGCGTTATTATGCATCAGTGCTTTGCCTGGAGAACGGATTATACAAATTTGTATTTTTTGGGGTATTTGCAGTGCCAAGCTTGTGCCTTGTGTGTCAGGCTTCAAGGTGTGCTCAAAATATGAATAACATTCTCATTCTACAATTTACCTTAGATAGAGAGTCCTAATCTAAAGGTATACAACACAGTCTGTGAAGTCTGCAGTTGAAAAGACATTTGAAAGACAACTTATTAAAATCCTTTTTTACTGCAAGGGCATTGAGCATTGCGGTAGCTTGACTTTGGTAGGCCTAACTCATACCAGCAATAGAATAGTCAGTGTGACATGTGAATATTAAAGAAGCAGACAGAGAGTGTAAGAGAAGGAATGGGCCCTGGTGGTCCTCTCCCTTTAGAATCCACTCTAATTACTTGAAGAGAGGGCAAAGGCTCTGGCCTGCAGTTATCATTAAGGTGCAGAAGCTGACACGCGAGTTTGTGCATTACATTTTGAGGGCAGCTTCACAGACCCGAAGACTGAAAAGGTCATAGAAAAGTTCAGCTGCAATTCATTTATAATGGGAAGTTCAGGGATAAAATGCAGCAGTAAAGCAATAATACCTATGGCTACAATGCAGGACTTTTTTTTTGGCACACACACATGGAAAATAATGTGTATAGTGTGTGTTTTTCAGTGTGCAGAGATTAACATATATGGACATTAATCCTATTAAAAGGAATCCTAATGAGTTATATCATTTCAGGGGCTAGTCAAGTGATAATTGCACTGTTTAACTAGTCAATCAACATTTTTAGCCACAAGAAGCTTTGAAGAGCAGGATATTATCAAACCCTGGGAGACATTAACGTTATATTACCCCAGTGTATTACAAATCACTCACTCGGCTGTTAGACTTGAGCTGGTGGACCCAAGTAACCTCACTGAGGACAGCTTAAATAGTGGGTGTCATTTGGTCCTGTTTAAGCATAACAGAGTTTGGTTTTTAAGTGAAAGATATAATAACTACAGCCTGACAGCAAATAACTTTGATTACGACATCAGGAAATGGTTCCATGTTGTCCTTATATATATCTCCAAATTTATTAATTGTTAAGATTTTTAAAAATATTTATATTTGTTTTGAAATGCCACCCGACTCTTTTAAAACCCTTGAAAGCATACATTGGTTTTCTGGTTTTATTTAATTCAGTATCGAATGAATGTGAAAAAAGTGTTTTTTTTTTTCAGTTATAAAATTATTAACTCTAGTCTGCATTTTAAAAAAAATTACAAAAAGTATATTGTTCACATTCTTATATTGAAGCCGTGTTGCTGGTGGTGTTGGCGACTCACACAAATGGCCAAAGCATGAGCTTTGTCACTTTAAGCAATATGCGTCTGTTTAAACACTGTAGATTTCACCTTCTGACCTTCTTATCCAATAATAAAAACTTATTTAGTTCCACTCCATTCCTATTAATTACAGTGGTGATATACAAGCAGGATATTGGCTTCCTCAACGCTCACAATGCATGCCTGTCACCTTAGAGCTAAACTAAAATTTACCTCACACTTCCCTCTTCCTCAGAGAATGGTTCTAAGAGGTCCTAAACTAATAAATCTTCAGTATTTTTCATTTTATATGAGAAAGACCTGAAGAGGAAGGCACTCTATCACAGAGAAAGGCCTTTCCACTGTGCCTTCAGCACTCTACACCTTAATATGTTGAGGGAACGGCTCTAATAATGTTTTGAGGTGTGTTTGGTTTGTGGAAATGGTTTCATATATCATTTTGATTGGGGTTTTCAATGCTGGTGGCTGGTTTAAGGGAATTTTATGTTAAACATTATCTACCAGATAGCACTTCCATAGTGAGGCCATACTCTGTCAAAATTGTGGACCTAATCATTGATTTAATTCTATTTATCTATTTTCCTCAATTGTGGGTTTTGTGTGCATTTCATCAATTCAAACCAATAATTTCCAGAACAACACGAGGCCTTCGCTGCATTCTAATCACACTGCGATGGCAGATAAATCACACTTGTTTGTACTGACTGGGCTTTTTTTGACTCGAAAGGCCCATATATCTGCAGGGGTGTCATATAATGCGAGGATCTTCTGGCGCAAATTTATCATTATCAGGATGTTTATACGATTTCTGATCTTTCCAGCAAGCTAACAGTGTCGTTTTATGGACATTGTAAAGATATATTGCATTGCTGTTCTATTACAGCAGTATATATTCACCCAAAAAACAACAAAAGTCTGGTGATACGTAGGCCTAGAATGGATTAATATATCAGAAAAAAATATACAAATATAAATAATGTGTATGTGTGTGTGTGTGTCTGTGTGTGTGTGTTGTGAATAATGAAATGAATGGACAACTAAGTTGATCTAAATGTACCAAATTGTTTTGAGTGAACTTTTCCACGTTCAGTAACCTAAAAATATCATATTTTACAACGTTTAGGTTTGTCTGCATTATAAAGTTGACAGTTGGTGTGGCATGGTTGGCTTGATTTCAAACTTTGGCAAAATGCTAACCAGCTCACTGGGGGGCATTACTTACAAAACAAATCAACCAGTTTTAGTAGACAGAATAGCCAGCCTGACTTGATCCATGTATACTCAGAATGCACAGTGATGGGTGTATGCCGCGAATGGATGCTGCATGAATGCTGGCTCAGGTCTGCAGGTTGCCCATGAGTTGTCTTCATTTCATTGTCTTTCATTTCAAACTCTAGCATGCACCTCTGCTACTGATTAAGATTCAGTCAGATGCTGCTCCATGTGTTTAAATTGCTTTAGTTAATGTTCAGGGGCATTTTCCTGCGACTGCGGGCCAGTTACTCCCAGGATGTGAATTCTTTCAGGATCGAAGTCTTTGCATCTTATTTGTTGTGTAGCTCTGAGAAATGCCACAGGCTCCAGGTTTCTAATCAATGAGTTGATTAATGCGACTGCTCAGATTGAGGAAACCTGCGTTTAATAGCACCGAAACCGAGAGATGCAAACAACCTGTATATATCAATCAATTTGTTGCATTGCTTTCTCGTTTTGGCCAATAAAGAATGCACGGTTAACATTTCTGGTTGTTCATTAAGCATTGTAACTGTCGTTGCAATTTAGCGGGCCATAAAAAATGTCTGAGAAGATAAGAGGAAACTCATTATCAGAGCGCATGTTATGGTAATTAGTCAGACCAAATCGGTGTGAAACATTGCAGGAAATGTTTGCTTTGCCGGATTCTGTTTTTATAGTTTTAGAGACAGCATTTTCTCTCTCTCTCTCTCTCTCTCTCTCTCTCTCTCTCTCTCTCTCTCTCTCTCGCTCTCTCTCTCTATGCAAAAGGAAAGTTTGTTTGACCTCACCCCTGCAGATGTCTACTGAATGCTCTCTGGTATAAGTATGTATATATCATGCTATCCTTATCTTTATCTTTACCAATATTTGTCATGCTAAAGACCGAACAATAAACAACAGCAGACAAATATATATATTGATGAAATATGTTATAAAAGGCTGAACACTACCATTGCATCATGTCTTCCATAGTATCACAACCTTCTGTGTTATAGTGTTTGATAACAAGAATTAATTCACACTGAATACAATTATCAATGATAAAGGTTGATTTAAATACCAATGTTAATACTGTTCCTTGGTATATATACATGATGTAAAGTGGTATATATACATGATGTAATGTTTTTAGGCAGACAAAATAATAAACTCACATTTTAATATTTTTCATGAGCTTCTCTCTTCTTGAATTGTGTTTAACACCTTCTTAAGCCTTAATATGAATGAAACACAGCTCTGATTGGCTGATAGCATTCATGGCTGCCCAACCCGTCACTCCAGAAAGGTGACAGTTGCATGACAAGTCTCATAGTTCTGTAAATAGTTTAATGAATTATGGGAAATATCAGTGAAATGTACCAAACAGACAATGTGCAAAGGCTGTCTCAGTATAGTTATTGTATATGAGGTGAATTATTGAGGTCACCGTTAAGAAATTGGACGCATCTGGAAGGTGGAATCACAGGAAATTGTTTTTTCTGCGTTTACATTATGTTCACTCTTCTTTGAGCAAGTATTGCAGCTTGCACATTGGTGGGTTTTTTTTTTAATCTAAACCACAAATTCAATATACAGAGCACAAGTCTTGGTGAACTCACAAAAAAAGTTGGCAAGAAAATTTTGCATTTACACATGTAATCCATTCCATTGATGGAAGAAACAAACTCTTTGTTTGATGGAAGAAACAAACTCTCTTGTCAGACTTTGAATAGGGACAGACCATATGACTCCAGCCTCAGTGAACAGTTGTATAAGAAAGGGATATTACATCACCCTTATTTAGTGGACAGCTTATCTAACGTGACTTATTAGCCAGGGGCCAATCCCACCCAGGAGAAAATGCAGGGTTAAGGGCCTTTCTCAAGGGCCCTACAGCTGCACTAATCTGACCAGGCCAGGTCTGAATTCAGCCCACTTGACTAAATTTCTGAGTTAAAAATATTATTAATTCATGAATTGCATAAATGAAAAAGGCATAATATCTAAAATGATTAAAGTCCCTTAATATTTAAAATTTCCAGTTTTACAAAAAAAAAAAAGAACTGTTCTCAACAGGCTTGAGCGACACATGCTTATATAACATGGTAAAATGAAGGAATACATACAGTACATACAGCATATACATGCCTCCGCTTTTTGCACAAGTACTCTAATCAGACTGAAGAATAATCAAATACAGTTGTAAATAATTAAAGTTTCGCTTGACATTCAACTGGGCTATGATTGGTGAAATGAGGACAGAAATTAAGGCCCGGTCTTGCCAAGAGCTACATACATAATAACTGAATTCGTCAACTGGCTGTGAAATTATTGGTCAGATGTTGGCTGTAATTATCCTGTAAAACACGTCTTCAGCACCTGAGCTCAGATGCTCTGCACTTCTGTTTTGAAACCTCTAAGGACTTCACATACTTGTTGTTCATAAAGAATGGGGTGATATTTTCGACACCATTGTCTTTTGATATTGAAATGTTGCTGTCATTATATGATACAAAGCAACCCAGTGACCAGCTGTTTTTCTGTATATATAATCTTCTGTATGTGTAATGACATTCATATGGAAATTTTTTGTCATCATTTGACAAAGACACACACACACACACACACACACACACACACACACGCGCGCACTCACACTCACACAGTGGGGTCCAAAAGTCTTAGACCACATTAAACATTTAATTTTTCAAAACCTTTTCATGTGAACCTGGAAATTATCAGAAAGTTTTAGGATTTTGAAACATTTAAAATAAAGAAAAGTTATGAAGAATAAATATTGAAGATCCAGCACAATGTCTAGGTCAAATTTAAGCAAATGAGTGACACTGACCCTGTCAATCCCTTTGTAGAAAAGGTCAGACCCCATCAAACATTTATTTGGACACTTAAGGGCCAAGAAAGTTTTGTGCACTTCAAGACCATGGAATAACAAAAGGGGACAGACTGAAAACTAAGACATTCTGGAAATGCATGTGTATTTTTCAAAGATACAACCTTTCACTCAAATTTTTAATGTAATTTGTAATTAAACAATTGTATTAAATTGTAAAATAATGCAAAATAGAAGCTCTTCCATGCATGGTCACAGACTTTTGGACCCCTTTTGGCGCTTGTCTGTCTGTGCTAGTGATTTTGGCTTTTTCATCAGTGCTATATTGCTAATGGTAGTCTTTTTATATAAGTATATATACAATGTCTAATAGAGTCCACTTTCACAGTTCTTTGATGACAAGATCACCCCGAAGGCTTCAGTCAGGGGCATGGAAGGATTCAGAACATCTTGTAATGGCTGTAATTTAGACATTGTCTGACACAGATCATTTTTTCATCACCTCTAAGACATCCCTGTGAAAACTTTCTCTGGCTTTTTACAAGGGATGGCAGACAGAGCCTTAAAAATGTATTCAGGCTTTCTCCAACAAGTACTACATGCATCATTAATGCTTTGCAGATGAAACAAGAGTTTAAATCTCTGAGGAACAACACAGAGAACTCTCTCCAGAGGGCACACTTTAGCTCAGCCATCAAATAGGGACTCTTTTAGATAATTCCGTGCAGGAATATGATATATTTCTTAATGCATAGTTTCATGCATTCAGGAAAATGTAAGTGACATTTAAAATCTTTTTAAAAGTTTTTGGCAACCAAGACAAACGGCATACATGAACAATTGCATCTTGTTTATTATTATTATTATCATTATTATTATTATTATTATTATTATTGTTGTTGTTGTTGTTGTTGTTGTTGAATATCATTTGTTGCGCTCCAAATACAATTTCCAAACAATGTTTAAACTTTATCTCAACCATGATGCGATGGAAACATTTCAGACCTCCATCACAACAGCCTTGACATGCTAGAAGCATAACACAAACAGATCCCCAGGGTTTCTTTTACATTCAAGAGATTCAGTGAAACAGTCTACCACCTTGGCAAGAGATTTGGAGACATTTTTCTAAATTAGCCCTTGGATTAAAACAAACGATTGCAAGGCTTGAGACTGAGACCTACAGGTCACCTGATTAATCAAAAAACTGTTCCAAAATAGACTTTTTGACACAATGAATCATTTGGTGTTCTGCTGGACTGGGCTGGCTCCAATATGCTCTCAAGCTCTTTGGATGTCTGCTCTATGACTACTATTTTTTTTATCCAGAATTCAAATTCAAAATATATCTTGACTGAAATTAAATGAGCCCTGTATATGTATTCCAGTTACTTAAACAAAATATTCAAAACACATTTTCAGCTGTTTTCAGAATTTTAATTGAATATATTTGGAAAAAAATTGCCCAAAATTAAAAGCAAGCAAGAAAAAAAGAAGAAATGCAACCATCTGATGATTCTCTATGAAAAATTTGTCAAATGACACAATCTACTGTGCAATTAATTGATCCCATATATTTCTTTTGAGTTTAATGCTATGTTATGAATCCCATCATCAGTAATCTTGTCTATTATCTTTTCACATCTGAAGTGAAACCTGATATAAAGCTAACCCATTTCATGTGATGTATGGTACATAAGTTGCTGGAGGTGGTTAATTTAGCTTTGACAGAGATCTACTGGCTATGATGAAGTTGTCACAGGTTTACTGAGAGCTGCAATTTCCAATCTGTCCCCTCCAAAAGTCACTGGCAGGTTGCCACTAGCATTGACACTGACAGACAACTGCAGGAAGGTACAAGTTTCTGAAAACATTATTGTTCCATAAAGCTGCTTATGACACTTCTTAAATCAACATCACAGGTGCAGGTTGTTTTTTTTCTTTTTTCTTTAAAAATGTTCCATGGTGCAGTACATAAGATGTTATAATCACATTTCCTCTGCATTGGCCATTCACACTGGATTAGTTATGGCAATGGGATGTGACAGTCTGGAATCACTCCATGAATATGTTTGCATGATAAATCTGAAGGCAAATAACAATGTACCTGTTTCTCAAATATTTGACCATGCAGGAAAAGACAGGCTGGAGCACTGTATCAAGACTAAAGCACTGGCTGTTTATTTACCTTGTGAATTGCTTGTTACATGGTATGATTGCTGAATAACATTAGCAGTGTGGTTCACATCCTTCAACCAAAACTAACAGAGACACAAGGGCAGCAAAACAAAAAAACAGGAGTGCTGAGAGTATACTGCCCATTAATCCAGTACTGCTCTGTGTATTTTACTCATATTAATATAACAATATTTCATTTTATTTTATTCAGATGTTATTACTTGTAAACTTGTAAAGAAAATTCATAATTACCATAGCAATGCCAAGCACTTGCAGACACCCTAATCTAGTGCAACAAGCATAACTCACATTTTCGCATGTTAGCAATTGTTCATAAGGCTAGATGTTACTGAAGGAATTCAGGTTAAAAACCTTGCTCAGGGGTTCAACAGCAATGCCCTCCCTCGAAAATCAAATCAAGCCAAGCTCTGCTATGTCACATTGCTGCCCCTTAGCAAGACAGACATTGGAAGAATTAATCCTGCTTCAGATTTCAAGCTCGCAGGTCTGTTATGGGTCCAAGGGTTTTTTCTTTCTTGCTTTTCTTTTTCTGTTGCTCCTTTTATTTACTTACATGCAGATACAAAATCTTTGGAATTGGGTTTTCCACAACTCTGAAATTTCCATAGATCTAAAACTGATGTCAAAATCCAAAATGTAAAGAATATGCTGAAGAATATGCTGGTTGATGTTTTTTCCCCCTTGTGTTGTTGGGAGTTCAAAACAGACCAAATACAGAGTACAAATACCAATTCTTTGTTTTGTCACAAGAACAGATTTGTTCAGAAACCCAGTAGGTTAAGGACCGTTAATGAAGTTATATGTGTGGAATAAAATGTCTGAGGAGATGGACTTATTGTAACTCCAAATCCCAAATGTACCTGTGGTAACACAACTAGTCTTGATAAAGTCTTGTGCAATCACTCTAGTGTAATGGGCAATTAATTATGTACAGTAAAATAGTGCTCACTGAAATGCACTGAAACCCTACATCTTTTTAATTGATTTTTGGCTCCATCTTAAAGAAAGGGCCAAGTGTTCAAACAGATACCCTTTGTGATAGGAACACATTAGCCAGCAGAGAACTTGCACAGATATTTACTACCAGGGAAATGGCACCTTCTGTGGCGTTGGGCTGAAGAAACCGCTTGGATTGATTACAATTGTTAATCAAGATCCAATTGAATGCTCTCCAAGAAAGAGCACTTAGAGAGAAAAGGTATGCTCCATGAATCGCTTGAATTCATTCCTGGCATGCAGGATTAGTTTGTAAAGTTTAAATAGTTAAGCAGAAGTTATTTAATGTTTTAGTAGTCAGCATTCACTGTATCAGCACACTTGTCTTCTCTGCAAAATAAAGCAGTTTGAAGCCAAGAAGCTTTCATTACCATTAAATACACTGACTGCGCTGAATGAAGATGTGGCCATGCACTGTAGCAGTTTGATAAAGCTGGCATATACACGGACACATTGTCTTTGCCACTAATCTCAGGAAGCATTATGAGAATACAGTATTACCAGGGAAACGCTGTTTGTGCTTGGCCACAAAACAATTTGAACTTGACAAGTGTGTCGCGCTCTGAGCTTTCATGAATGTTTAATGCTTTGCCTTACTCTCCCCCTGTCTCCCCCTGTCTCTCTCTCTCTCTCTCTCCTCTCTCTCTCTCTCTCTCTCTCTCTCTTCTCTCTCTCTGTCTCTCTCTCTCTCTCTCCCAGTCAGAATTCCGATGCTGGTGCCTTGCACTTGCAGGCAGACGCTTAGGACAACTGGAGCAGGCAGGAAGGATGTGCTACCCTGCATGTGTCGGCACCAAGGAATTATTAATGCCACCTTGTGTTTCACCCATATGCCTAGGTGTAAAGACAGCATGCACATCTGTTGAGCTGCTCTGGCTAGACATTCATCGGGGTCTTCTGAGAACACTCCATATATACAGGTTCAATGAGGAGAGAGAGCGAAGGCTGGGGCGAGAATCAGGCACAGGTGACTGTGGTGTGTGTGTGTGTGTGTGTGTGTGTGTGTGTGTGTGTGTGTGTGTTTGGGGTCAGGTGTGACAGGTTGGTGGTTCATCAAAACCAAATCCTTACCCACTTCTGCAGCTCATGGTAGGCCCCAACATTTGCATGGGATCGATTCATTTCTCCATAGCACCCATTAATGCAGAACAGCAACGCAGTGATTAAACACTCTGAGACTGTAAGACTGGACAGGTGAAAGATTTAGAGATCTCAAAAAAATCATTTTCAACCTTACCCGGTAATGTCTACCTTTCTGACACCCAGTGGATTCTATTGGGGATGGGGGGGTGGTGCAGAGAGGGAGCGTTTGCCTGAAAATGAAAGGCCAGGTATTTGTGATTTGAGATGGAATTCTGAACAGGCACAGGCAGTGAATACTAAAATGAGAGAGCAGTGCGTTTCCAATCATCTCATAGGCCATTCAGCATCTGATCAGTGGTGGCCCAGGGCTTGCAGAGAAGCAATCCCCTTACTTTGAAATGACATAGCCACCTGGCACACAGGCCTCCTGCCACACATTACTGCCAGCATTGTAGCCAGGTAATTGTTTGCCAGTCTGAGCAAAATGGATAGAAAAGTGGATGGAAAAAAATGAAAAAGGGATGATTTGTTGTGTCTCTGATTCAAATGCAAACATGAAATAAAAAATGAAAAAGGTAAAAAAAAAAAAATAAAAAAAATAATCTAGCACACAAATCTAGCAAATTGTGTGCTTCAAAATGACACCTTTACAAAAAATATAATTGCAGGGATGTCATGGAGATATATTCAAGGGAAACAATAATTCTGTAATCTGCTTATCTGTATTTTTGTTTGCTGTTTTTGTTTGTTCAGTTGTGCTGAGTAAAGTATTTGCTGAAATCGTTAAATTTCAAATTACACAATGTGACTCTGTCTACAGACAATTTGTCTCCTCAATTTGTCAAAAACCCGTTTTGCTTAATATGTAAACCTTTAAACACAATGTGTTAAAGAAAGTCATAAGTTACAGTCTGTCAGGACACTGAAGCATTGTTGGTCAGCAGATGCTGGTGATAATGGTTAGATCATAGCTCTGGCATTAAGGCGAGTTCCCCACATTTCTCCTGAGATTTATGCTTGCATTATGTTTGCAGTATGATTTATTATGCCCTGTCGCCATCTCCGCTAGCCTCTTTAAGAAAGATGACACACTCGTGCTTTCCCAATTACTGTCCCATAAAGAACGCTGGCTGTAAACTGGGCAGTGTTTGAGTAATTAGCAAATGTTGCCTGTAATGCTGAGGTTGTGAATTTTGTATATATGTTTTACAAAGCAATACAGGCAGTAATGTAAATACGGACAAGCAATTAATTGAACTATTCTGCATGTATAACGGTCTCCAGGGACCAATGTACAACCAATGAAAGTGATGATTAAATCAAGTGAAATGCATTTCAAACCTAGTCCTGAATATAATCGTATTGTACACAGTGCAATCATTTGTAATGTTATGAAGATTTAGCATACCTTAATATGTTACTTGCCTTCGCCAGTGTCAAGGACATAGAAGGTGAGGGTAGCACTGGGGGTTTGGATGTTGAATTTGAGGGGGGAGGTGTTGTTTCAAAGAAGAATAAACAATTGAATGATTATTGAATTTGTCTCAGTGTCTGCATTATCTAGTGCATACCTAAATTCATAATACATACTTACTGTATACTACATACTAGGTGATTATTACCAGAACAGACAGCAGACGTGACCGGGAAGTGCAGGCGTTGAGAGGAGGGGGCACCAGGCGCGCTGAAGACGCAGAACGAAGTGCACGGGCAGGCGTGTAGGGTCTGATAAGCTTCTGAAGATAGGACGGAGCCGTCCCCTTAGCAGCCTGGAAGGCAAGCACCAAAGTCTTGAATCTGATGCGAGCCGAGACAGGTAGCCAATGGAGGTCGGCGAGGAGGGGAGTGACGTGGGTGCGTCTGGGAAGGTTGAAGACCAGACGAGCAGCAGCATTCTCCAGTGATGGAGAAGATGGAGCAGGAAAGAAGAGGAGCTCTGACTTGTCTGGGTTGAGCTTAAGATGGTGGGTGTCCATCCAGCTCTGAATATCCCGGAGACAAGCAGAGATCCGAGCGGAGACCTGTGAGTCAGAGGGAGAGAATGAGAGAAAGAGTTGGGTGTCATCGGCATAACAATGATAGGACAAGCCATGAGCAGAGATGACAGGTCCAAGAGAACGGGTATAGAGAGTGAAGAGCAGTGGACCAAGAACAGAGCCTTGAGGAACTCCTGTGGCAAGCGGATGGGGTGCCGATACTGCACCGTCCCAGGCAACCTGAAAGGAGCGACCAGAAAGGTAGGACTCAATCCAGCCAAGGACGGTGCCACGGATCCCCAAAGCAGCCAGCGAGGACAGGAGGATGGAGTGGTTAACTGTGTCGAAGGCAGCCGAAAGGTCCAGGAGAATAAGAACTGAAGAAAGGGAGGCTGCCCGTGCAGTGTGGAGAGCTTCACTGACAGAGAGAAGAGCAGTCTCAGTCGAGTGACCGGGTCTGAAGCCAGACTGGTGAGGGTCCAGCAAGTTGTTCTGAGAAAGGAAGAGAGACAGTTGATTAGAGGCAGCACGCTCAAGAGTTTTGTAGAGGAAAGGGAGAAGGGACACAGGGCGGTAATTATGGATAACAGAAGGGTCCATGGTGGGTTTTTTCAATAACGGGGTGATGTGAGCCCGCTTGAAGGAAGAGGGGAAGCAGCCAGTAGACAAGGAGGAGTTTACAAGGTGGGTGATGAATGGGAGGATGGCTGGGGTAATAGCCTGGAGGAGGGATGAAGGGATGGGATCAAGAACACAGGTGGTAGGACGATGGGAAAGGAGAAGCTTGGAGACCTCAGTGTCGGTAAGAGGAGAGAAGGTGGAAAAGGACAAGGAAGATGTGGAGGGGGAAGAGGGGGGAGGGGGAGAGACAGGCAGAAAGGTGTTGCAGATGTCTGCAATCTTACCAACAAAGTAAGATGCAAGGTCATCTGCAGAGAAGCAGGATTGAGGTTGAGGAGGAGGGGGGTTGAGGAGAGAGGAGAGAAGGGAGAATAGCTGTCGAGGATTAGAGGAGGAGTTATGAATCTTGGAGTGAAAGAAATTAGCTTTAGCGGTGGAGACAGAAGAGGAGAAAGCAGTGAGGAGAGACTTGTAGGACAAGAGATCAGAAGGCACCCTGGATTTCCTCCACCTCCTCTCAGCTGCCCAAGCTCGGCCCTGCTGATCCGGAGGATGTCGGTCATCCATGGGCTAGGAGGAGAGGAACGTGCAGGCTTGGAAATTAGAGGACAGAGAGAGTCAAGAGCTGAAGATAGAGAGGAGAGGAGAGAGGAAGATGCACAATCAGTGGAGAGTTTAGAGAATGAGTCAGGGGAGTGGAGAGAAGCAAGGGTTGCAGATGCAAGAGAGGAGGGAGACAGGGAACGGAGATTACGACGCACAGAGACAGACGGGGTGGGTGCAGATGAGGAGGAAAGGGGAGGCAGGGGGAGAGAGAAAGAGATGAAATGATGATCGGATGTATGAAGAGGGGTCACCACAAGATCAGAGGAGCAGCAGTTCCTCACGAAGACCAAGTCGAGGACGTTACCGGCTCTGTGAGTAGGAGGAGAGTGCTGCAAGGAGAGGTCGAAGGAGTGGACCAGTGGAAGAACGGCTGCAGACTGGGATGACCCTAGGTGAATGTTGAAATCACCTAGAAGGATCAGTGGCGTGCCGTCTTCCGGGAAGGAGCTGAGCAGGGAGTCCAGCTCATCCAAGAAGTTGCCAAGGGGCCCTGGGGGACGATAGATAACAATAATAAAGAGTTTAGCGGGGCATGTCACGGTAACAGAATGGAATTCGAAGGTGGAAATGGAAAGGTGAGGGAGAGGAGAAGCAGAAAATTTCCAAGAAGGAGAAATTAGCAAACCAGTCCCACCACCTCGGCCAGATGGCCTTGGAGTGTGGGAGAAGGAGAAGGAAGAGGAGAGGGCTGCAGGAGTAGCGGTGTTGTCAGGTGTGATCCAGGTCTCTGTGAGAGCAAGGAAGTCGAGGGAGAGGTGGGAGGCGTACGCTGAGATGAAGTCAGCCTTACGCGCAGCAGACTGGCAGTTCCATAACCCCCCTGCCACAGAGAGGGCGGCAGGGGGGGTTGCTGAGGGGTAGATGAGGTTGGAAGTGTCCCGTCGTCGAGCAGGGCCACGACGATGGAAGCACCTCCTGCGTGGGAAAGAGCAGAGAACAGGGATGGGAAACTGACACATAACGAGCAGCAGCGACAGGGAGCTGGGAATGGCAGGCACTGGCCTTCCTCGCTGGACTCCCACAGATGGACTCCCTTGTCTTTGTGCGACTGGGTCTTCGTGCGACCACGCCGCCGCACACGCTGCCGCTAGGCTACGGGGTACAAATACAGCAGGGAAACCGGAGGGAATGACGCTATAGGCTGCTACTGGCGAAAGTACACGCCCCTACTAATTACCAAAACAATAGCAGCCGAGGACCAAGCAATTACCTTGTTAACAACTGGTTTCGGTTAACTAAATAACCTAACACAGTTGCACTGGGAAAGAAAAAAGGTTAGATGACTAAGCGCAACAGAGGATAAAAACTAATATCCACAAATCAACGAAAGTCAAGCGAAAAGGAAAAACAAACTAAGCTGACAACAGATACAATCAAACGGTACAGCTAATGCAATCTAATCAAACTGACAACGAAACAAGTACTTAGCCTGCTCTAGCCGAAACTTCAACCGATCCTGAACACCTGAAGTAATGCACTTTTCTGACTAGCCTCGAGTTAACGATTCTAATATAGGCTGCTACTGGCGAAAGTACACGCCCCTACTAATTACCAAAACAATAGCAGCCGAGGACCAAGCAATTACCTTGTTAACAACTGGTTTCGGTTAACTAAATAACCTAACACAGTTGCACTGGGAAAGAAAAAAGGTTAGATGACTAAGCGCAACAGAGGATAAAAACTAATATCCACAAATCAACGAAAGTCAAGCGAAAAGGAAAAACAAACTAAGCTGACAACAGATACAATCAAACGGTACAGCTAATGCAATCTAATCAAACTGACAACGAAACAAGTACTTAGCCTGCTCTAGCCGAAACTTCAACCGATCCTGAACACCTGAAGTAATGCACTTTTCTGACTAGCCTCGAGTTAACGATTCTAATATAGGCTGCTACTGGCGAAAGTACACGCCCCTACTAATTACCAAAACAATAGCAGCCGAGGACCAAGCAATTACCTTGTTAACAACTGGTTTCGGTTAACTAAATAACCTAACACAGTTGCACTGGGAAAGAAAAAAGGTTAGATGACTAAGCGCAACAGAGGATAAAAACTAATATCCACAAATCAACGAAAGTCAAGCGAAAAGGAAAAACAAACTAAGCTGACAACAGATACAATCAAACGGTACAGCTAATGCAATCTAATCAAACTGACAACGAAACAAGTACTTAGCCTGCTCTAGCCGAAACTTCAACCGATCCTGAACACCTGAAGTAATGCACTTTTCTGACTAGCCTCGAGTTAACGATTCTAATATTAGGCTAGGAATTGGGGTATATTTTTTGTGGTGTGCTAACAAAGGTGATGAGTCAACGTGATGCCATTACAAAAGCCAAATCCACCACAGCTTAGGTCTAAACATTTACCTACTTTAACTTTACAAAACATTAGTGCTCAGCAAACTAGTATAACAGTTGCCACAGAAACGGCTCCCTGGTTGTCAGCACAGCTTCATGAGCTGTGATACTTTGAATGTTCTGGATACCTAACCACAGCTCTCCCAGCGGTATCATTAGCTAGCTATCTGATACTACCTTTGCCTCAGCTAGGTGTCTAACACTTGTTTATTTGGTAATTGTCAGCAAAGCAAGGAATTAACTAACATGTTTAGAGATAGGGATGTGACCTTAAATGTTCATAAATAATAATCTCCAATGCTCTGCAGATAATAGGTGATTATGACAAGTGAATCTCAGGCTATCTGCCCATATAATCTTGTATGTTATTTCATATTTTTATTTTATACCACATTTTGGGTTGGTTTATACATGCGTAGAAACAAAGGGATAAGTTATTAAATTGCACAATGTCATTGTTTCATAATGTATTATATTTGCACCATGGTTTATTGACAAGGTGCAACTATCATAAAACCATTTTCATGTTCTTCAACATGAATCATGTTCATCATGTTATTAATATTCACAATTTATCAGTATTAATCCCTTTAAAAGCTGTAAAAGTATTCTGAACAGCGGTGACACAACTCCCCCCGCCAGGTCAACCTCACCACCGCACAGAAAATACTTCCTACATCCCTGGCCAAAGCAAAGATATCAGCACATGCCCACACACCCTTGTCAAATGACATATGGATTCTAAATCGTTCTTAGGAGGGTTTACTTTGTTGTCTGGGTCCACCAATCTCTTCCTTCTGTCAATCAATAAGACTGTTATTCTTCTTTGAGTTTTAGGAAACATGTAACAGTGTAATTTTAAGATCTAAATAACACCTGCACTATTGGGGATATGGGCTGTGTTGTTGGATTACTGTGGAATTTTGGAAATATTTGGGGCATAAACACTTCATGCTCTTGATGTACCAAACATGACTTTGATATTTCATATCAATTTCAATCGATGATCACTGGCTCTTTTGTCTGAAAAGATAAGGAAACAAAACAGAATCAAAAGTGTGTTTTGATTTTTTTCTTCCTTCAGATTGTTGAATGGGGATGAAGGAGATTTTAAAATTCTGATTCCTGTCCTTCCCAAGAGACAAGACAGTCTTTCACTCTAATTCTCTCTCCTTCTCTCACAAAGACAGTTACTCACACTCACACACATAAACACACATATAGCAGAATCAACAGTGAGCTACATACTGATTTAACCATGCTTCAATCTGCAAGATTTGGACAAAATCATTGCTTTGGCCCAGATGACAGGTTGTGTGTTGTGACATGGCCAGCCTCTTGCCGAATTCCATGTCCATTTTCCCTATAGGGTTACCCTGTATCTGACAAAAAGTCATGGATTATGTCACAGCTGTCCTGACCTCTGTGTGCTAATTCCCACCTCTTCACATTACCGATGAACCAAAGCCTAACTGTACACAACTACAACTCACATTATTTACCACATATATTACAAACTCTGTGAAGTTAGGTAGTTCTCTTGTGGATACATATCCACTCAAACAGATCACAAATGAGAAAAAATACACAAATTAATAACTGCACAAGTGTACAAATGTACATGTACACACACACAAACACCCACACACATTCATTTACACACCTACACAAAACACACAACGAATTCCTTTAAAAAGGAGGGCCACACAGGAAGCAGATCTGCTTTGTTTGTTCAATCATTATCTTTAATTCATAATGATTTTAAAAGTGTCCACAATGGCCCGCCAGCAGGTGCCCACATGGCCTGAGCACCATATGTTTTTCCTGGCAAGTGCCTTGCCTTCTCAGCACTCACAGAAGGTTTGCATATAAACAAACAGCAAATCGGTCAAAAAGCCCTGAGGAGCAAGAGCAGGGGGGCATGCCGGAGAATATTGATTAAAAACAAAGGGGCCGCCACGCACCAGCTTTTCTTTCAATATACTCAACTTCTGCTACTCCCTTGAAATTGACACATATCATCTCATTTGTTCATCTGTCTTGTATCCTGATTCATTACTTACACAATTCAATTTGAGCCTGTAGTTCCTCCAAGAAAAGGTGTGTGAATGTAATGTTTTGTAACAGGACATAAAAAGTTAAGCATATGTTTCTTGAATAACGACCAATTATGCAGCGGAAAGCAAAAGCAAGTAAGCTCTAAAATAAATGAGACATGCACTATACTTTAAATAATTAAGCATTCTTCTTAATCAAAATCCTGATTCATTCCTCGGTTGCTCTACATTTAAAAAAAAATATTTTTTTTTACTTGTTTTGATGAAATGGCATTACGAATTTAACACTGAAGTACCTGCATAACTACTGTGTGGTTCACTCTGACAAGACGGTGTTCCAATGAACAGATGTGCCCAGTGAATGGATGTGACCAGTGAATG
This sequence comes from Albula goreensis, assembly GCA_022829145.1. Lineage (NCBI taxonomy): Eukaryota > Metazoa > Chordata > Actinopteri > Albuliformes > Albulidae > Albula > Albula goreensis. The sequence goes on along the minus strand of CM040741.1, from coordinate 8,865,158 downwards.
GATGAGCCCAGTGACTGGATGTGACCAGTGAATGGATGAGCCCAGTGAATGGATGAACCCAGTGAATGGATGTGACCAGTGAATGGATGAGCCCAGTGAATGGATGTGACCAGTGAATGGATGAGCCCAGTGAATGGATGTGACCAGTGAATGGATGTGACCAGTGAATGGATGTGCTCAGTGAATGGATGTGACCAGTGAATGGATGAGCCCAGTGAATGGATGTGACCAGTGAATGGATGAGCTCAGTGAATGAATGTGACCAGTGAATGGATGAGCCCATTGAATGGATGTGACCAGTGAATGGATGTGACCAGTGAATGGATGAGCCCAGTGACTGGATGAGCCCAGTGAATGGATGTGACCAGTGAATGGATGAGCCCAGTGAATGGATGAGCAAAGTGAATGGATGAGCCCAGTGATGGATGTGCTCAGTGGCAATGGCAAAGGATTCAGCCAACACCTCCTCAGGGCAGACAGGAACCTGCAGCCTGCCAGCTCCTGAGCCAGCTCCACTGGAGGGTACTCCTCTGTTTGAATGGTCATGGGGCTGAGCCGGAGCGCCGTGTGAAGAGGAGGGTCAGTGGAGATAATACACTGCAGAGGCGCACGGGTTCTTTACTATGGCCAGTGCATAGGTGTAATTCACTGTTTTGGTGTTGGTGGATATGTCCCTCCCAATCACTGCATCGAAGGAAACCTGACACCATTCAGCACTGTGTGTGCAAATGTAGAGCTTCCCCTCAACGGTTCACATCAAACAAGACAGGCAAATATATCAGCAGTTTGACATTCCAAGTTTATTCAAATGTGGGGATAAAAGCTGGTTAAAATGTTGCATATTTCCCCTTTACAATTTTTCATGTAAGCCACATATATGTAAATTCATAGGCTCTGAAGAATTATTAAATTTCCTCTGATTAATAAAAGTGTGTCATTCTTATTATAAAAGCCATGTCAATTCATTATGCCTAATTGGGCTGACCGGATATTAAAACCCTATAAGCCTTGCTAATAATTTATCGGACTGTTTTTTTTTTTTTTAATTATTATTACGGGGATTTAGAGATTAAATAAAATTACTTTTGCTTTCAATAGAATTTCCCAAAAGGATTTGTTCCAAAGGCATCAAATATAATGTTTTGGTTTAATTTTTGAGACCACCCTCTGTAATGCCATTGTGAAACTCTGTGGGACATGAGTCCCATTTTGTTTACATAAAACACACCTATTGTGCCTTCTAAAAAATCCTACCAGGTAAAGCACTTGGGAGCTGTACTTTGAGGTGTTGTTTTCATTTTAAATATGTTCACAATTTTATCACAATGCATTGAAAAGTCCCCTTTCAGTGCGTTTTCTCAGAGATCGGGCATGATTTAAAATGAGCAGTCTGCTCTACAATGTCAGAAGTAGAGTGAAAAAATGAAGCAAACTGATTCCAGAAGGAACGTTCAATAAAACAGAGGTAGCTGCGAATGTCAGACGTTTAATAATGGAAAACATCCTGCGCTCTAAATTTTGAATTAATTTCCATCATTGTTCCCTTTTTTCTTTGATTGACATTGATGCATAAAACATACTTTTCTTTGCAGTATTTGTCTATCTGTGTTGACATGGGAAATATTTTTTTCAGCTGTGTTTCAGTATTGATCCAAAGACATTTGGGTGTTTTCCTTAGTGTGCTGTTTGTAATTTTGAAGTTCAGAGTGATTTTCCTCCCCATAGCCTCAAACAGCACAAAATGTGAGAGTTTTCACATCCACACTGCACATTTGTTTGGGTCAAAAACTCTGTCTGCATTCTGAAAATTCTGATCTGCTTGGCCAAAATGTTTTTTTTTTTTTTTCATTCAGTTGAAAAATAATCAATGCAAACATTCAACTTTTTTATGTGCCATTTTTCCAGCATTCAATATGCATTCATCCACTGCTCAGGCTTACTGTAGGTTTCCTGAATTATGCATTCCCTAGTCTCAAAACACCTGACTTGCCAATAGAGACATCAGTCAAAGCAAGTATTCCTGTTTGAAAGGTTTACCATCAGAAATTGCCTATGATAAATATTTGTCTCGTCTTCATCTGTGGCCATTTAAGATGTTTTTTTTTTTTTTTCTGGTTGTTGTTGTTGGTCGGTTCTCTGTAGGTATGTGTTATTTCAGTTTAAACAATTTGCAATATAAATGAAAACATTGGTACGTATTGTACCTGTAGGGTGTAGCTTTACTCCATCATGGGTGAAAATGTTTTAATCATTGATCATGTGTCCATTTTTTACTTACCTGCTGACATAATTTTCTTGTTTTGGTCAGATGAACCTCACAATTACTCCCTGATTGTATAATTAAGCCATATGTTTGGGTTGATTGCCAAATGATTGCTGATGTCAAGACTGCCTACAGGGACACCTGGAGGGTAAGTGCTGAAATTCAGCTTGACGGCCCAGATGGTCACGTGCTGGACGTTTTCTCCTGGGCCGAAAATACAGAATGTGCTGAACTGAGGGTAAAAGCCAACAGCTACATTTACAAAATCATGAATAAAGAAGTGATGGCTTGAATAGTTGCTTGAGTAGTTAATATTTGAAATATTGTGTGCTGATTTAATTAAATCTTTATTAGCATATTTAAACATATTATAATATGTAATATGATGACCTTCCATGCCTTTCATACTGTATAACCCCAACACACCTTATAAAAGAGCTGTTGTCATCATACATCTCCACTCAGGAGAAAATGAATAAAATAAACTGAAGTATTCATTCAGGTACTTTAAGGCACACACACACACATAAACACCATCTGATTTCATGCAAAGTATTCAAACTAAAATGCCACATGAATGTTACTGATATTATTGCGTATGCAGATATTTACAGGTAGATATGGATGAACCATGACTGGCCACATGAGAATGCTGATCTGTTTCATAGCGCATGGTGAACGTCCCGATTTTAGACTGCAGTTTCATTGCATGAGTTAAATTCAATGTGCACAATCTCTATGCACACAAATATGTAGTCACATGAGGACAACAGGTTTTTGTTAGAAGTGAAACATCAGAAAAGTTGTACTCAGATTCTTTATTGAAGTTTTATTAGTCCAATCTATCAGCGATGTGCTGGTAAATCCATAACCTGCAGTTTAATTTCACCCCTGTGTGCAGTTGACTTTATGAAATTCAATCTCTCGAAGCATACCCTCTACTGCAGAGCTCATTTTTCAAGCACCCTCGTATGGATGATTTTGTCAAAAATATAAAAACTGAGAAGTGTGTGCAATTTCTGTGTTTTCTGTCCGTCAAAAAGACCCGTCATTCAGTTTATGACGATATTATTAAACGGGACTGTTTGTAGAGATCCTGGCAATTTCAAATATCAGCTCATTGTTATTTAATTTTGGGATTCCATATCGTTTTACAGTTAGCTGCCGCTGTGTTGGAGGTAATATAGTTCTGTGGAGAATGCCAGGAGGAATTAAAGCCAGTTCTTAATTTCATTCTTTTTTCCCCCTTTTTTTCCTGACATGATTGTTTTGACAATAAGTGATAAAGTTGTACAATAAGAGCATTCTCTAAGGGATTAAAGTTAATTCAGCATTTTCCTATGGTAATTGTTTATTTTGGCTCAGACATATGATGATCCAATTACCTTACTGCTTTTCAAGAAACATCAATAATTTCCTGGCAAAACAGTATAATTTATTTATCTGGGTTTTTTCTTGGTTTTGTTCATGGACAGCAAGTATAATTGCTTATCAAATAATGCAAACACATGCACACATTCATCTGAATGAGTTTTGCAATATTCAACATGTCTATGAACATATGAAAACACATACAGTTTGAATCATCATTATTGACATTACAAAATTGCATCTGGCCACACCATTACATTCTCATGACTACTTAAAATAATCAATAATCGTAATTACTGTCTGACAACAAATTGCATGTGGGCCAAATACCAACAGCAATCATTTGCAGGGCACTAACTAAATGTTAAATCAATAGATGACCACAAAGGTAAACCCAGCTGTTTGCATTAGTTGAATAATATCAGTAGAACACTAGCCATGGTATAGATTTACACAGTCCTCATCTAAATCAGCATATTCTGCATTGTTATTTTGTCTTTAGGTTCATTTGCTTACAATCCTGTATAATGCAGAATAAAGACATAAAGACACATAAAGAATGTGTAGTTTTAATTTTATTGAACATTGTGACATCATAAGAAGTTACTCCAACATTTAATGAAATCTGTACTTTTTTACAGTCCAACTTGGCTTGCAGCTATTGTCAAAAAAAAAAAAAAGTTGCATTTCACAGACATCCCTTGTCTTGCAGACAGGTCTGCTGCCATGGTCACCCACAGAGTCTGCAGCACCACAGTCTCTGTATGCAGACGCCTCACGTCTTTTGTCAGCTCCTTCTGAGTTCCAGCAGTTTGTTCCATATGAGCTTGCAGACTCATGATTCAAGGCACAGTTGATGTAGACTTTCAAGAGTCTGTGTGCCTAGAATGCAGCCATTAGCTGCATTGACTTTTCTTTTTTTTTTCCTCCACAAAGATTCCTTTGTATTTTGTGTTGAGCTCAGGAGTGTGGTTCACCACTCCTTTACTCTGAGCTCAGCAATTTCATTGCTTTCTAAAATTAACACCTAAGCCTTGGTGATATATGCACCTTTTGGCAGTTTGACCATATCACTAAGGGAATACAAAGAGCACAAAAACAGAGACTATTCATAGTCTAGCTTTTCACCAGTAATTAAAAATTAGTTTAAAATGATATATTACTACCTGCATCATTATAAAGAAATCAATGTGACAAAGTGCCTCAATAGCCAAACCCTGGTCTCGTCGCTGACTCACCGATTGTTACATTACTTTAGATAACTCAAAACAAATGAGGTGAAATTAGAATGACACTTCTGGGTTTATACCCTGTCCTAATGTCTACTGAAGTTCTGATAATTGTTTGCAGCAATGCTATTTGTCACCCACACTCACTATGAATACAAATGATCTTTAGAAGAGCAAATATCTGGCATAGTCAGAGCTTAGCCTTAACTTTGGTAAACATTCACAATAATTACACATATAGTACATCTGTAATTACACGTTAACTAATTCAGTAACAACAGTCTGTTTCTGAGTAACTACAATTTAGGTACCGTTTCACTGTAACAGCTGTTACCAATAGCATGGCTTATATATATGGGTTTAGCCAAGATGCCTTCTCAGCAATACTCACTGGCCTGTTGGTATTCAAGTCATCAGTGAAGTTTAAGATTGATGGCACCTCACTTTATTTAATTTGTAATAGATTCTACCACAAACTAGTTAAAGAGACAGTGTGAAATGACTTTCGTTTATTGCCTAACTTTTTGGATCAGACCTTGAAACAGGAAATTTCACTGACTCACCACGTTTGGTCGAGTGGTCAGTATATGTCTGGAGCAACCCAATCTCAAAGAATCAATAAACAGTACAATAAACAGTACAACTTTCAAAATCCAATTATGGAGGACTCATCAAAATTATGCATGGTATAATGAAGGTTTGTGATGCAGAAATCACAGTAGTTCCCTGATGAATATTAACATTTGCTTGTAAGGCTCCAGTTGTGCGTTTTCTTGATAAACATGGTTAGTATATCATAATTCTGCATAAATTCAATGTGTGCTAACTGATCAATGTGTAATAAATATACTACTGTTCAAACACTGCATGTATGTACTTTATTAATATTAACTAAGCTCAAGACAGCAACACACGGGCATCGATTTGTTGTGATAAGTGCTGGGGAAACCGACTGGTTCAACTAACTAAAGGCTGTGAATAATGGTGGGGAAGAAACAGGCCACAGCGTAAATGACACCTATGCCCACACACAAGCATTACTTTCAAAAACTGAGGCACACAAATGGAACACAGATCCATTATTGCTAATTATTTTTGTCGGAACTTGAAACAAAGACCATAAGCAGGTCTGCAAGAAGGAGCAGGAGACATTGCATTCTGCAGTTAGAAAAACAATGATTAATTCAGTGGATTCTTCATCGCAAGTGTTTTGTAATGCAAAAATGAATGAATAAAACATTTATTGAAGAAAAAAATACAATTAAAACTTAAAGCACATAGATTAGGTCTCCTCCTATCCTGTTACTTTTACAATTGACCAACCTTTGTTTTCTTTGAGGACCCATCAGTGGTGCTCTGAAATTAGTCTTCCTCTGTTGGGTGGCTGCATCTTCCCCTCGCTTGGCTGCCAAATTTTAATCTGCAGATGAAGAAACTGAAGGAGAAAATTTTAACTTCAAAAAAAAAAATTAGCACCAAACAAAAGGCTTCTGCCCCTCTCTGCCCAGCATTTCAAAGTGTCACCCTGCACTCGTCTTTAGAGAAACGTGCTCTCTTTGAACCTTTCCACAAGACAAAAAAAAAAGGAATAATGGGTGTTTATGTGGAGTGTGTGGTGAGGAGCTGTCAGATTCTGCCTTTAAGTTGATTTGTGGAAGTGTCAGTAAAGAAGTGGTACTTGGGAGGGGTGGGGGGGTGAAGCATGGATTGTCAGAAATCAATTCTCGGGCCTGCTATCTGGGGAACTCAAAAGCCATCAGTGACAGGAAAATGAATAAACCCAATTTCAAGAACACATAATCCTCCATATAATGACATTGTTGTATACATAATGTAATTTAGCAGTAAAGGGCGGCCCTTGGTCAATAGTAAATCCAATATCTCTGATATATATATATATATATATATATATATATATATATATATATATATATATATATATATATATATATTCATTCCTCCAGCTATTTTGCTGCAGCACATGGCTTTAGAGGAATCATATAAATAAATAAATGCTTTGAACACAGTAGCCTTACACAGTCTGACTGAACTGTCTTCCAAAAAGGGCTCTAAAAGGCAGTGCATTAGGGATTTGTCATTCAATACTGACACGCCGATTTTGGTTTTCATCTCCAGTGCTTTTAATTTTTTAAGGCTGCTTCAAGTGCCTGCTGTATAATGGCCTACAGTGTGCAGAGGATGTGTGTGCCCCACAGTCTCTGCAATACATTGTTGTGTGAATGTAGCTACACAATAGCCAAAAGCTTTATACAGTGTCAATACAAGAGGTAGAAAAAGGACAACCCACATAAAGGTGTACAATATTTTCATTTTTAACACTATGCTACAGCTGCCTGTCATTAATGGGACAGTAACAAAGCAATTCAACTTTGTGTACGCAGTATTTCACACCATTAATTATCGTTATTATTATTTCTTATTTTTTGTCGTTATCAATTATTATAGAGCCCCAGGACTAATGTTTTGACATTTACAGGATATTCACAATTTGGGAATTGAAATAGGCCATTTTCTTTTAGTCGATGTTGGTTTATTGCATTGTTGAGGTAACATGTTTACTCAGTTGCATTTCATCAAATGTACCATCAAATGTCAGTGCTGTAGTGTTCTATTTACAATACGCCTTTAAAATGACCCTTGTTGTTTTATTTATTTAATGTGGAAACTGTCATTATAGGTCCATCCTTACAGAATGTCAACTGTATTATATCAGGGATTACCATTGGCTCATCAATACAAATAAAAATGAACAAAATTCTCATGTAGCCATGAGCTGTATATATTGGTATTCACATACTGTGTGGTGATGGTATGGAATTAATGGCCGAGCGGAGGAGAAATATGACACATGTCACCTTCTTTCCGCCATGCAGCGAGCGCTGCTTTGGGTTTAACAGGGTATCGGGATTAGAGGCAGTGCCCCAGTATTGACACTCAGCATAACCAGCCCACCTCATCATCTTGACAGCACAGGATTACGCTCGCAACACAGACATAAGATTAACACTTGGCATTACTCTTATATTAGCTGCCTATCTTCTTAAATAGTTCATAAGAAAATCCATGAGGTTTCAGACAATTATATCTGCGCATAACATACCCAAATAAATTTGTTCCATGTTTTTAAGTGCATTCCATGTATATGTAAGATACAAGTCATTCCTAAGTTATATGTACCTCTTATATATATACATTATTAGACTTATATAGCATCCCTAAAGCCTGAGAAAAGACAGTTTGTTCAGAGTACAGCCATAATTCATAAGTCACTGTCCCATTAATGACATTTCATAAAGGTGTCATTAACTGACACAGTGGTTTTGTGTGAGACTGGGTGGACATACAGATACGTAATGTCAAAGGGAATGAATAAAGTAAATACGTTTACTTTCACATTATCTGATGTTTGGTGTGGTATTGCTGCACAATTGCACAATGTAAAATATAGAAACTTATGGACTCTTGAGTGAAGAATGAAGGTTTGGTAGGAGGATACAGGAGGGAGAGAGGTGCTGATTCCCTGCCAAGCCAACCTCACACTATTTCCCTGTCTTTGCACTGCCACTGTGGTGGACTCCACAGCATGCAGCCATTTCCTTTAGTGCCTGTTCTGTGCCTGGCAGCTGCCAAACAGTTTTCTATACCTCTGTGCTGGAAGGAGCAAGGCGTAGCAGTGGGTGCCATGCACTGCTGCAGAAAGTAAATAAAATAAAGTAAAATCACTAGGTTCCAACCCGGTTTTTTCGGTTGGAAAGAGGAGGAAAATAAAAACAACTTTTGATGTGGTTGCTTCCAGTGCTCTAATAAGCAGGGTTTGTACTGCGCTGACTGAATGTACCCATTCTAATGAGTATATAGATGTGGAAAGAAAAAGAAACATGACAAAACATCGTGGAGCTAAAATGTGTTGTGAAATGAACCTGGCCTGTGTTGTGCTAAGGTGAAGAGCTGACTAAGAAAACATGCTGTGTTCTCATTTCACCTCTCTCCTCCCAAGACATTTGCTTTGTGGTTTTCACATTTTCATCTATTCTCATAATTAAGTGAGATGTACAAAGTCCGGCTAAAGCTTGTGAAAGAGTATTACTGAGGTATCACTTGCTTTCAGCTACTCCCCAACACTGACTCCCAAATATTGTACATTCATTCTCTAAAGAAGTGTATAATATACAGTATATTTTTCAATTTTTGTTTCTCTTCTGAGTGTGATTTTGTTCAGTGCAAAGACAGTGTTACTCATTAATTCTGGTCATCCCTGAAGTTCCCAAACTATGTGTGCAATGGCAGCTTGTTTGTATCTGTAGAGTAATGGTTAGGGACAGATTTTAATTGGAAGCCAAAATAATTCACCATGTTAACCAAAATGTAGAACCCAATTCATGCAATCAGCCAGCATTAAAAAAACACCCCCAGCCAAAACACACACACACACACACACACACACACACACACACACACACACACACACACACACACACACACACACACACACACACACACACACACACACACACACACACTTTCCATGTTCTATAGAGCCTACACTAAATGTGGTTGAGAGTCCATAAAGGCAGACCCAGATCTTGAGTAAACCCAGTGAAAAGATGATCCATGTGGCAGGTTTTAAGTTTCTTCATCTCATAACCATTGAAATCATCACTGAAAGACTCTGTCTTCCCAGAATAAGACAGTTTTGTTTCTGTGCCTTGTCTTGTTCACCACCTTCCAGATGTGACAGAGACTTGTGCATCACAATGAAGGTCAGTAAATTCAGAGGGAGTCAAATCAGCCTTGCTGTAGGAAAATGAGAGCAGCCAGCATGCATTTGGAAGCATGTGCCTGATTGCATGTAACATACATACGTACACTCACCAAATAAGGAAACCTCACCCTCCTTAGGAGCGTGTTAGACTGTGATGAGCAGTGCATTATGCTTCTGAAGACTTAGGAATCGGACCAGACTCCATGTCGATTTAATGACTTCTTCAGCTTTTATTGTCCATTCTGACCAATGCATATCTGCCTGTTGGTGATTGGTTTATGCATGATCTGAGGAAAAAAAGAAAACGAGCATACCAAACAACACACCCACATGCTAATGCTACACAGCACACACCACATAAGGAAAGAGAAGCAATCACTACTGAAGTGTCCATACATCATCATCCGCACCAATGTGTTTTGTTGCACGTGTGCATGTTTTTTTTTTTTTTCTGCCATAATTATTATTATCTCTTTTTTGTTTTTGCTAGTTCCCACTGTCAGATAAGTGTACGTTACCATGCAGGGAGAAGGGAGAAGTGTGCTGTAATGGAGAGGGAAAATGAACACGAATAATAATGCTTTGTTCTTTCTGAATGCTTTCTTTTTCTTTTCTGTCACAATTCCAGGGAGTTGTGCGTGGAATTAGCCAGGGCGGCCTGGCGTTCTGTAGTCGTGCTCTACATGGCTGCGGAGGAGCTCGATATTTCAAGCTGTGAGCGGCAGCCCCAAGATCGCCGAGCGGCTCTCACACCAAGCGGATCCCCGCCGTTCCAAATACCTGCTCTCCTGTCAGCAAGCCGCTGACACATATACGAACCTCAGAGCGAACCGCATTTCATTTTCACAGAATGCCAGAGGGGGGTTCGGGGGGTAGGAATGGGGGATGCTTGGTGAGGGGGATAGAACAACTTTTCGCAAAGTTATACCATCCATGGAGCGCTCAGGGGCCCGGTTTTCCTCCGGAGTGCCGCGCTCTCTAAATCGAAACGTGCCTTCTGCCGCTCCACTCAAGCACAAGAGGCTCCCTGTGACGGTAGAAGATTAGCATAAGTGCGCACAAGGTTATGACCTTGCTGTCTAGGCACAGTGTGATTTGCCGCAATGGCAATTACACTCCGAGACAGGGCACTATCTACAGTGACCCTGTGGAGTCTTCTACTCTAATCCAGAGGAGGCATTGCTTACCTAGGTCTCCTGAAGGATGCTTAAACTCTGCACAATTACCCCAATGTCCAGCCGTATCTCCCTGGATAAGCCTGTATTTACATTCCCTAAGAAGGGCTCTATACTCACGGATAGCCAAACCCAATTTTCTGCAATAGCCGCAAATAAAGTGTGCCTGGCTACCACAATGTGTACGTTTGGAATGGTTTCAGGGCCAGCCAAGAACAACATGAAACACCCAGATCATTAAACATGTTAGAAAATGTGATGTACCGAGGGAATTGATATAAACAAAGAAAAATAAATATTTACACATTATATTGTGACATTAAAACTAATAGCATTAAGCAGAGGAAGGGGCAGTGGAATTATTGTTACATGCATGGTGACAAATAGATGGCTATAATTCTTTAAAGCTCTCTGACTATTTGCCAAAATTGAGAAATTAACATCAATAATGTTCTTTCATATATCTCATATTTTATAATTAACATGTGTTAATTACCTGATACTGCATTCCATTCCTTGCATGCATAGTAAGAAATACTGAATATGCAAGCTGGAAATAATACTGCTATCTCAAACTCTCTCAGCTTTCAGGAGCTCAGTGGAGTTACATCTGCAAATTGTATAACAGAGAAAAGAAAAATGACAATGTACTGAAGCCAAAAATGGATGCAGCAATCCATCAAATTATGAAGTGCCATGCCTTTTTTATGAAAATGACTGTTATAACCGGAAGGTGTCACCCCAGTTATCCTAGGCTTGCTTTTAACTTCTTCATGCTCCGCTGCCTTTCAGAGGGAGGGGTGTTATACACTCCATACATCTGTACTCACATGTTTGAAGCCATACACTCTACTCCCTCCTTACAACTTCAGGACGAAGTTGACACTTCATTTCTAGATGTCAGTGGGTCACTGCGGGTTTGAGACATATGTGACAAATTCAAACGATTTTCAGATATTTGAACAAGTTGAGTGCGATGGTAAAATACAAGCCTTACAATATTAGAATAAAGAATGGTAGGTGGCTGTCTCAGAAATCAAACCTTCTGGGGGTTTTATCTTTTATGGGCAGCCTATAGCCTTGCTGCTGATGTGCTTGGCTGGGACCCAAAAGTTTGGTAGTTCCAGCACCATTGTGGCCACATTGAAATCAATGCAGCTATTGGGCCCTTGAGCTAGGCCTTTAATCCCACATGGGGCTCTTGGGTGTGAGATTGGCCCATGGCTAGTCTAATCAACTGTAAGCCCCAGGACAAAAGTGTCAGCTAATTAACTGGCTCTTTCCATGACTTACGACCCATGCGACTTATGACCATCCATACATACGACTAAAAAGAAAAAAAAAAAAAAAATGATGAAATATGAACTAAAGAATATTTAATAAAAGGCAAGAAAAACTGCAGAATCATATGAACTGTCAATTAATAAAGGTGGTTAATACAAAACCCTGATAATCAAGTTATAAATTGAGTAGAATAAAAGAATGCTGTATAGGTATATGACCTCAACATGCCATGCTGACATATGCCCAACTTATGTCCGTTTCAAGATGCGACCGGTTGGCCAGAACAGAACTCGGACGTATGTATGGGAATGGCTGTAGTATAATTGAAAACGTATTGTAGAAACAATTAGGGAAGACAGTTGCTGCAATGCTGTATACATACAGGACATTAGAGCTGCTGAGGGTATTTTCATTGGATCCTTAAGTAAGGTACTTCATCTAAATTGCCTCAGTAAATATCTTATCTGTATGAATGAATTGTGTGTACAAATGTTAACACTGTACGTTTTAATGTAAGAGAGAATCTGCTAAATGTCTAAAATTTAAATAACAGCTTACACTTCATCAACAAACAAAGGGACGTGATATGTTATACAAACACTTTAAAGATAATGTACTCATCGGCAAGTTCCTGGTGTCACCTTTCCCATACTTTCTGTTCAATCTGAAAGGTACGTCAAATTTGTATTGTTATTGGGGCCTGCTCCTTGTTTAACTGCATTAACTTTACCGCTAGCTTTGGCCCCTTAATGTAAATTAATGCATACCAAATTATAGACGCATGTGTTAAACATTCAAATAATGTTTTACTTTAAGAATGCATCTCATCCAAAACACAAACGCTTTGAACCGCTTCCTTTACGTACAGAATCGACCTCTCTATCCCATTGAAATAGTAGTTCAATAGATTTAACAGAGACATGCAAATCCATGGCATGAAAAGGTTAAAAAATACACAGTCACCTTTCTGGCCACACAAGTGAATGATGATGTAATGAAACTCCTGGTCTGCATACTCATGAGCACTTTGTGTATGGTGATAAATGGTTCATCCATAGAAACCCAGACAAAAGAATGGTATTCACTCTCAGTATATCCTCCATGGAGAGGATCTGTGAGTACCATCATTAAGTAACTGAGGCCAGGATCCTGAGAGGCTGGGTCAATAAAGACCCTCTCCCTCCTGGTGCAGCCTGGGGCTCCAGGAGGGAAAACAGAGATAAAAGTAAAATACTGTGGCCTTCCAGACTGGTGCAGAAGCAGAAACAAACAGAGAAATTGGCAGCATTTAACCGGACAAATCAGGGTAATGTATGCTTGTGGTTCATAAAAGAGGACCCATTTCTCTTCAAGATTTGTTTTAGTTGTCTGACTTGCCCTTCCATTTGTAAACAATGGAGCTGGCACAGATCACACATTGATGAGCTCATAGATAGCACAATACTGTGCTGGCAGGGTGCACATCGTGATTTAGTGAAAATTACGCTCTTCCCGATGCCTTGACCAACGATCAGCCTGTTACAGATAAAACCTCGACAACAGACAATGAGTGACATTGATCAAAATGAGGACATGCTCGCAGGATTGCATGTTGTCTCATGACCTCCTTAAATCAAGTAATTTCCTTTACAATCATTCCACAATGCATCTCAACAGACCTTGAGCAGAAATGAAAAGGCCTTTGTAAGAATCCCCACCATCTGTTGCCTTGGTTATTCTTTTTCATACCTGATATCCTGGCAGAGGTGTACAGCCAAAGCCCTGTCAATGAGCCTGTGCTGGTCGCACAGTCAATGACATGTTCACATCTGTCTATTAGGGCTTTCAGAGCGCACCAGCTGCTCGGCTCAATGGTCAGTGGTAGAGCCCCGTTCCTCGCAGAGTCGTGGTGTGGACCCACCAGATGCGCAGTAGATGATCTTCCTTTCATCTCCTCCTGGAAAACAATTCCCTGGCAGAGAAGTCCGTGTCCGTTTTTTCAATGATTTCCTTTCACATTTCTGAGAGCCTTCCCATCAGTTCTCACTCAAGAATTTTCTTACTCTCTCAAGAGTCAAAACTGCGGTAACAGGCAATGTTACTCAATGCTTAAGAAGTACCAACTGAATTTATTGGCCCTGAAAACAATAATTATTTTTGCTTCACTTTTTCTGGTTTCTACCTCTGGCTTTTCAACTGTTCCTCAAGTCAGGAATGTCATGCACTCTTCAGACTAATGTTTTTTTTGTTTTTGTTTTGAATCAATCTTTTGTGCAAAACATTTCTGTCTATCATTAAAATGATTTCCACTTTTTGAGGATAGAGGGTTTGAATTGTGATTTATTTTAAGTCTATAAGCTTAAAAATAATTTCCAAAGTGTTTCAGAAAAGGCAATGCCTGGAACACGAGAATACAACCACCTAAGTGTACATGTAGAATGCAGGGTCATTTTTTTATTTTTTTTTTAAAGAAAAGCATACCATATGTTCATGACAACTTATAAGTTTCAAACAAAGTATGCCATTCATTCCAACACATGCTACAGCAATTTGCTGTGGCAAGTCAATTTCATCCGTGAAGAAATACTTCAGAAAACATATTGTCTAGTCCCCCTCACAAAATAAGTGGGCAATCCGTTGCTCATTGTGATCCCCTCTCTGCATGAAACCAATTTTCACAGAAAACCCATTGGGCTCCAACAAATAGAGGGCACCTCCAAATACGAACAGAGGTCAAAACACTCAAGCTGGCAGATATGGAATCATTTTGCAAGTGACAAGTGGAATTTGTTATGATGTCTTTTGCATCTATGGCGTCTCTGCAGAGAAGACACTTTTGTGCTGGATAGTTCCTCAAAAACTGAGCCATAAATGATCATAAAGTAAAAAGTGAATGGAGAGTACAATAAAATCAATGCCTGACTTAGACAGAATATATCAGTATCCATCCTCAGCCCCACCCCACTTTTTTTTCTATTATAATTTGAGGCACTGTCTTTCAGAAGCATTGGATTTATGAGAATGACATGACATGAACAATTGGTTTTAAGATTTAAGTCAGTGATGTGACTGTCATGGTAACAGTTGGACACATTGTCAGATGAACCTTTTACATACAGCACAATTACTCTTGTGTCTATCCCTCCTTGGAATGACACTATTTATATAGGAACTCATGCAGGTCACAGTGTCTGGTTTTTGAATGACATCTATAATAAGGAATCAAATTAAGAAGTAAAAGGAGGAACAAACCAATATTGGACAAACCAAATAGTATCATATTATGGAAATTTAGCATATAGAAACCAGTCATAGCCTATTACGAATTATTCACTTCCCTCATAGCCAGTCACCATTTTGAGAACAACAAGCAACAAACTGTAACGCAGTGCATGTTTAAATGTGTCATATGCATAGTCTTCTCCTTATTTTTGTTTCCTGTTTCAGTTTTTTTTTTTTCTGGAGAAGGGGTCATTGCTACACTCAGTCCTTTATTTTATAGAATATGAATAAATGTATAAATAACGAAACGAAGCTGAAATTTTCCGTATACACTGCAGAAATAACCATGATTGATTCTGCTTCTGACAAAATGTCACAGAACTTTTCGTGGCAAAACTGTTTTCTATTTCACCTTCTCTTTATTTTCATATTGTCTAGGGCATATTGCATCCCGTTGTTCATGGTGGGGGGCAGGACACACATACAAGGTGTAATATATGACACTTGCAGCTTACACTAATGTGTAACACACATATAACAACCAACATGATGTGGCAGACTGGATGCAGTTGCAGTGTGTGGTCACTTATTTAGTAAGCAAAGTGCTCTGCATAGCTTATGTCTTTGAAAACTCACAGTGTTGGTGTTGGTGATCAATCTTTGTAAAGCTTAGCTTCCCTTGCCTATGCATCCCATTTGATTGATTAGATAATAAATTTAATGTAGCACTTTCTACATTAGCAATATTTCAGTACAGCATGTAGCCAAGGACTTTGCCGTCAGAATGAAACTGGTTTGAGAACATCAGGTATGAGTCCTTAATAAAAAAAAAAATTTGGTGACCTTGTGAGAAAACAAAATTTGGTGTGATGCATATATTAACGTCCATGGTATAGTTTAATAGAAGACAAACATAGTGGAGTGTTTTCCCGTTGCTTCTGTCTCCCCTGGCTGTTCCCAACCACAAATTAAACCTACATAAACCCCACAAAAACATAAATTTCACTGTCACACTCCCTATTATTGTCTAACTAAGAACAATAGAAATTACAATAGAAAGAAGCTTGTAGAGGAAAATGGAATGAAAATCTGCTCTCATGTCATGTGCAGCTGCTTGCAACAAAATGTATTGATGCAAATCACTAAAGTCTGAATGAATTCTGCTAGATTCTGTTTGGTTTATTTGAATTGTGGATTGTATGTATATCTGTGTTCTCCTACAACTCAAACAGCTTTACATATGCAAAAATGAACTGTTAATTTCCATTTGCTGCTATGGTGCTCCAGTGTCCTCTGTTGTCAAAACATTTAGTCATACTTAGTCAGCGACTAAACATTAATGTGTGTTGTAATTACAGTCTTTCATCTTGTTCTCTGTGGCAACTCAGTTTGAGTCATATCTTATTAACAATATTGCTAACACAACAATGATGTAAGGCTTTGAAAATTCACTTTAAAATAAATTTCCCTAATGTATAATTTTTCATGCTAATTAGAAGAGCTGTTGGCATTTTAAAAGCAAGTGCTCCAAGATTGCTTCAGTCACTTTGACTGTTTCACATTCTGAAACTAAGAAGTCAATTATGACATCATTAAAATTTTACATTTTTATGGATATTTTTTCATCAGTTATTGCAAGTCCTGTACATATGTTTGTTTCCACTCTCTAACTGGTTTTCCAGATTAATGCATTGTGTAACAGTCTTCCATTGCCAGAATGGCCAGGTAAACCCAAGAGGGAGATTATGAAAATATACATACCACTATGTGAAATGGTAACTAGAACACATTCAACAGGAACTGACAAACAGCCAACAGCTCGGGATGACAGAAGATATCTTCCTAACAACTGTACCAATATAATTACCTCTAACTATTGGATAAAATGTAAAATTGTATTTATATTCAATGTCCAGTGTCCATTGAGTAAAAATATTCAAAATGAAATAATGCAGATACAATTAATATATACTGCTTGGCCATAAAAAAAAAAAAAAGATTTATTTTGAAAAGTAGGCCAGTGTTTCACATACTGAACAAAATAATTGAAATTAAATGAACAATTACACAAATATTTAAATTGAGCATATAACATGTAATCATCTTTGCTGTCTTCAACCTATGATAGCAGTTAAAAAAAGAGCTAACAGCCACCGTCCATTTTAGGACGTCGTCATAAATGCACAGAGGTTGTGTCAAAGTCAGCCAGATATGAATCAGTTTGACACCGGCCCTGAATGATTGATGTTCAAGTCACTCAAATATCGCTCAGACACACCCCATCCTTTAGACTCACTATCATGGTCAGGCACACGCAATTCCATTGGACATGGTATGTTATCATGTGTATGACTTTGATGAGACATCGGTGCACTTATTGCTTTCCTACAATGGACTCTTCATACAGCACAACCAGATCCATGCTGGCTCCAGACTCAAAATATCTGAGAGTCAAACATCTAATCAGTTCAAGAGAATGAATCTTTAGACAATGTGAATGCATTTGGAAGGAGTTTATTATGATATGGCAAGTTGTATATATCGGTAAAGACATTTGATCTTGGGCTTGGAGCCCAGGGGACAGTGTCATGAGTCACTATTTTTTGGGAGCGGCTATCCCCCTCGACTGAAGAGAAGGTGAAGTACAGAAGAAAGAGAAGTAGACATGAAGGTGGAGATGGAGAGGGGGAGGGATGCCAGAAGCAGAGAGCATGATGGGAGAGAAGGTACATGGCAAATTAATACCTGCGTAGACAACCGGATTGGACAGATAGATAGATTTGAAAGAAGGGTTATCTGAATATTACCTCTCCCAAAATGTGTTTAACAAACTCCAATTATAGCAACCAACAAGAGTGACTCTTAAATTTCATTTCTTGCAATGCTCATTGCTGTTTGACAACCAAACATTGTCTCTTGAACAACATGCATTAATGAAATTATACAAATGAGAGGATAATCAATCCAGTTTCTAATGATTCAATTATAATGAACTAGTGAATACTTGAATACTCACAGCATCATTAGAATTAACAATTAAGAAGTTTAATGGCTGTTATAAATGATTCAGTCCTTCCAAATATGTGGGCATTCAGACAATTTTGTAGACAGCAGAAGGATATGTGTGCTTCACATGAATGTTATTCTTCTATCTAGGTATGCCATTATTTCCTGTAACAAATTATACTGTCAACTCTGTAAGCATCTGAGATTGAATGGTACAAATGTACAATACATCACATTTAAGCATTTGGCAGATGCTGTTATTTAGAGTGCCTCACAAAACGTACATGTACTGCACACATGCTGTCCTTTCATACAGGTGGAGATATCCAGGTTAAGTATCTTGCTCCAGGGTAAAATGGTGATGCCACATTTCCTAACTATTCAAGAGTCAGGAAAAGCTGTAGCACCTATGAAAGATTCTTCCTCTGTCCAGGGTACCCAAGATTACAGGAAATTAGTTTTTTCTGTTTCATATTCGGTAATTGTGACTCAGGCTGGCTCCTCCATGTCTATCTTTCACTAATAACAGCTCATCATTTTCTTTAATGTTTTACATGTGTGTGTGTGTGTGTGTGTGCAAACCCATAATGTGCAATCCAATCAATAACATATATTCAACACTCCACCATAGATTTGTTCTTTCTTTCTCTAATGGAGGGATGCAAATACAAAAGCACTGCAATCATAAAAAGCTAAAAAGCTACTTTGAAAACCACATCAAAGTTATCCTGACTCTCTTCCTAATGATAGAGAAAAAGAGCTTGCTTCATGGTGACGGCCATATTGCTTCTGCTTCTCATTCTCAGGAGCATCTCGGAATGCAGCCGAGGACTTTTGACATCGTGTCAAAAAACAGTAAAATCAACAGGCGAAGGTCACAGGTGAAGCTTTGCTCTCAGCTGAAAAAAGTACAAAATTCATGCTTTGCAATGCCTTGAAAACAGGCTCAATATAAAAGCATGAAGAAAGGGTCAGGACTAAGAGAATGAGATGCTGTGAGTCTTCTTCTCAATTCAGAATCTCCTGGCTTTTACGTACCATTAGTCCTCATTTCTAAGTATTAATTTCACAAGCACATATCTTAAGCAAAACAGATTCTGTGGGGGAAAGTTACACAAAACAACATGTAGATTGATTACAGTATCATTAGTTCAGAAAACAAAAATTAATGCAGTTTTGGCAGAAAAACATCTGAAACAATGACAGATCAGTAGAGCTTGTCAAACACAGAGGAAGACGTGATTTTGTCACAGCGCAAATGTTTGTGCTGTGATTCAGAATGTAAACAAAAAGGGTAGCCAAGTTATAGTATTTCTACATAGCTTTCAGCAAAAGAAATCAGCAAACAAAAAAAGTACAGAGATCATTAGTTATGTGTTTACTGAAGACTTTCATTTCAAAACAGATTGTCAGCAACAATGCTTTTTGAGAAAAAATGCTAGCTCCTAAGCTAGCTCGATTTGTTTTTTTTCCAATGCATGCAGATGTAGCCTCCGCCTTGTTAGTTTACTTACTTTATCACTAAAATCATGTGCATTCTATTTCAGAACATGTCGGTCATGTATAATTAACTGTGTTTGGTATCTGAAGCAGTTCACTGAGGCAGAAACATAGGGGATGTACATTCAATTCTGATGTGTTAGTTGGTAATTAAGGTATATTTAATTTCCATTAAGAGAAACAACAATGGTACGCATCCTAATTCAGTTTATAGCTTCGAATTGAAAAGGAATATTTTCTCATGAAGCAATACTAAAGGAAAAGAGGTGTAGATACCACAGGGGTAAGCTCATGTTTGGCAGTCCAATCCTGAATAAAAGGTTCCATGTGATAAGAAAAAAAAAGTTAAAAATACTTTGGAAAACTTTGGCCCCTCTTTTCCTATTTTGACACAATATTGCTCCAAAATTTGTAATTTGGTCATGCTTGCTAAAATCAAGCTAGAGTAGCTTTATCCATT
The DNA here is from genome assembly GCA_022829145.1 of Albula goreensis. Taxonomy (NCBI): domain Eukaryota; kingdom Metazoa; phylum Chordata; class Actinopteri; order Albuliformes; family Albulidae; genus Albula; species Albula goreensis. The sequence continues at coordinate 8,844,886 of CM040741.1, read as the reverse complement.
ATCCCATTATTTTCTACATGCAGTTTTTTTCAAAGGTGAGACGAGCAGGTGGTGGTCCCCTTTCCTATACCAGAATCATGAGATAACATGTCCCTTACCATTCCAGCAGCCAAAATAATGTTTTTTTTATGTTCACTTCCTATCCAAAACATGACAATTTTGCTTAATGCAGACATTTTTATATTCCACAAGTTTAATGATGCTAGCTGCAAATCAGTGGATCATTGGTTTGGGTGAATATATACATGATGAATGTTCAATGTTACTATACATTAAATGAAATTATGTCATACAGTCTTCATGGTTCATGTTGAACAGCCAGCCATACAAAAATAAAAAAAAAAATGAATGTGCTTGCATGAATAAATGTGGCTGTCTGATGTTTATTCTTGTGGTAACCCCTCGTCTCAGATTTAAAATTATCGTAACAACTTTCATAAAAACTCTGATTGAAGCAATTTTAAGTGTATCCCTCAGAAAAAAAAAAAACCAGTACATCTTGATTTTTTGAATGGTAGAAAATGGCTGAAAACTCAGCACACACTCAGCAAAGCGCATCTGTCTAGATTTAATGGCTGTAATGTATTTATTGGATGCCTTATGAAAAGTGAAAGTTCTAATCTTCTGTTGATAGTGTTACCAAATTGGGGAGAAGAGTGTCATTTGAATATGTGTTAAGAAGTGGCATCTCTCTCCAGCAAATTACATACTAGCACACATTCTCTCTTCATCCAGGACCTGCCAAGAGAACAGCATTTCCATAACATGAAAAATGTGTGTTTTATATTGGAATTGAAGAGTTTAAGCACATTTTCTAAGTGAGTGCATTTTTTTTTCTATTGATCGAGAAGAGATGTTATGGGTACAACCCCTATTGGGCAAAAATCACTGAGATGTTAGTCAGGGTGGGGAAAATGTGCCTTTCGGTATATAAACAACTGAAAGGAGATGGTGTACTTTCTAACTCTGTCTAAAGTTTAAATATTCAGCAAACCGGTATGTGTAGGTTCATGACAGTAGAAAGATTATATTTGTGTTTGTTCATGACAGGAGAAAGTTGTATACAAATTAATAATGACAGGTTTTCAGGAGATTTTTTATCAAGGATTGTCTGAACTTTCCCTGATTTTATTCTGTGTCTCTGGTCAGATTTGTCAAGATTTAGAAGTTTCTGTATTGATTGACTCACATGCGGAGTCCTGACCTGATGTGCACTCTCTGAGTTGCTCACACCACAATAAAGAATTTAATTTTTGATGGATCAGAGCCCAGATGCAAGGGATCAGACCTCCTTTACAGCTTCAGATTGGCCACAGCACAACAGCCCGCGACAGCCATATCTATGTCACTCCTGAGCAGCGATAGTCTGCTCTTGGAAGTAATGACTTCCTTTCCCTGCTTCTCATTTTGTCATATTGCATTATGTTTAGGAAATTAGCAGACACTCATATCCAGATTGAGTTCAGAAAGCACATCCAATAATTTAAGATAATAAAATTATACTAATATATAATATGTTGATAATGAAGATGATATTACTTATCAACTTAATACTAAGTAGATATCAGAGGTTACTTTTACAGACAGACATGACAGGCAACTGTTTGGGGCCCTGAGAATGAAGGAGGCCCAGAGGGCAATGAATGAGGCTAGTATAATGTCAATGAACATTGATGAGGAGATGTGCAGAGCTCACAATTAGTTGATCCTATATGTAACTTAAGCAAGTGCATTTTCTGTCTGTGTCAGAGAGGCTGGGGGGGGGGGTCAGAGTACAGCAGGCACATAACCGAGAGGGGGCACTCTTTTTAGAGAGAATGACAATGCTACTGGAGGACACTGAGCTATGCAATCAGGTTGCAGGCTTGATCAGAGATTGTAGGTAGGACAGAAGAGTTACTCTTACAGCTCCACAGACAATGCATTTCATTTGACGTATGTACATATAGATTTCTGTTTTACATGTGAAAGAACCAGAAACCCATGGAGGGAGATGGGGTGAGGTGTGACTTACATGTATTTTATTTCATTTTAAGACAAGGCGAGCCACAGAATTTAGTTTGGAGAGCGGCCTCCTGATGGCACATACTTTGACACCAGCGAAAAGAGTCCTTTTCCTGAACACAAGGGCCTGTACAACATGTGGGAACGGAGTAGGCATATTTTGTAGATAAAAAAAACACATCCCCATTACTGTTCCAAGGTTTTTAGAGAAAGACAGTTTCTGTAGAACTAAGACAACATCCTTGGCAACCTGGGAAAGGAGGAACCACGCCAATTTTGAAGGTAACGTGAATTAAAACAATTTAATGCTGAAATGTATGGGACTGGCTAAAGTGGATCATACTGACAGCCATTTCTATGTCCCTAGCTTGACAAGCTTCTTGACAGAGGTCCCTAGAAATCTCTAGAAGGCATTTTGCCATGATGTAAACACAGAAACTATATACCTTAGGAAGTTAAACAGAAAAGCAGTTTGTGGCCAGACTTGGCAAATCCTTGCCCTTGGCCATCACAGTAGTGGTCTTGTCAAGAAAGTATCTTGTTTCTCAACAAATATCTCTTTTGAGGCCTCTGAACCCCTGTTCACACCAAACATACTCTCAGTAGAAAGAGTGTATATAGTATATTGTTCCTGGCTAAATTGCAGTCCCAATGACTAGAATTGTTCCTAGTTAAACAACAACAAAAACAGCTATCGACTCCACACTCAGTGCAGACCTGGCCGAAGTCCATGTCCTGCCTGCCTCTTTATTCCTCTTTTGGGAGTTTTGTTTTAAATGTAGTCTGTGAGATATGTTAGGAGGAAAAGTGGGATCTAATTGTATGCTAATTTACAAGTGCAGGTAAAGTGAGTCGTACCCTTGTTAAAAAGATATACATTTACATTAAGTCAAATTTCAATCCATGGAAAGAAGAAACAAACTAACTTCAGCTCTTTAAGGAAGAGGGGTTATTTGGGATTCATTTGTTTTAAAAACAAAAAAAAATCCCAACTGCACCAGAGGGGACCAATAGAGTTTTTATCTGCTTTATCAAAACAAAGCCGTCTGCAGGGCTTTCAAAACTCATTCCTGAACCCACCCCATGCCTGCCAGTTTCTGCTTTCACCATAACTGCAAATCCCAATCTGTCACAGAACTACTAATTGTTCTTAATTGGGTCATTGTCTTTTGAGGGAGGGTTTCCTCTCTTCAGACCACGTGTCTGGAGCAGCTGTGCATGCAGAGAGCAATGAAATTCCAGCATTCATATCCCAGCATTCATTATCCATTATACCAGCCGATGCTTTCATTCCCTCTCGAGTGCTCTGGAAAACAAATCACTAGAATGATACTTTTTGATTAATTAATTTATATACTTGTGTATTGACATTGTATTGCTATGCATATCAACAAGCTCAAAAAAATCATTTTCAATTCTTGGGTTTTTTTGGCTGGTCATATATATGTACAGGACAGTCATTTTATCTATCTTATTATATCATCTTATTATGTCATTGTATCTATCTTATCATATTATCTATACAATGAAAAGCAAAGTAACCTAATTTAAGGGCAGTGTTTTGCAGTGACAGCCTAATAATTTTGATCACATAACACAGGACCTGTACACATCACTCAGTCCAGGTACAGCCTAAACAGAACTGAGTACAAAGTACATCATTTTCCTACAAGAAACCTGAGAAATCCTGATCCAAGGTAAAATAAAAATCTCTTTCAAGAAAACTCCACAGACTTTTTAATTACTCCCGATTCACCTTCAAAAATGCATTGTGACCTACAATTGTTAAACACAGTTGTAAAATACATTTTGTATAAAATTCAGTTTTTTTTTTCCAAACAGAAAAAGTGGGTCTGCAAAGCAGTAGGTAAGCAGAATAGGTGAATGACTCTAGTGGCTGTCATTAACATTCCGGTTTCCACGGTACTGAGTTAAGTGCACTGGAAACCAGAACTTGAAACGATTTATGCCATCTAGGGCATATTGTCAGATGTATTTATGTCCATACAGTTGGAGTTCCTCTCCAGTGAATTGAATGAATTGAAAATAAATATAAAAATACAAATTAGCATGGCATTTATTCATATGGGGCATGACCGGTGTAGCCATTAAATGTATTATAAGTAACACATGCAATTGTATTATTTGTTACTGAAAATTATTTCTGACATGATTGCTTGTGTCAGAACACTGTTTTATGCATTATTCCCACCTCTAAGAGAATTGCATGAACTGAATAATCATTGGGGCATAGGACATGATTGACATAGCCTTTTACATTTTTTCTATCCTAGAACATAACACACTACAGTATGAGATAGAATGGCACTAATATGTATGTCATGGCACTTGTGGTTTTGTTATGAATCACCGTAAATGATTCATGACATGATTGCCTGTGTCAGAACACTGTTTTATTTATTACTCCCATCTCTAAGAGGACAACCTTAGCACAAGTATGGCTAATGTTGCCTTTGGGCAGGTTGCAACCCTGTGATTGGATATCCCCTGGCAGGAACACATTGAGTGCCGAGGATCTGCTCTCAGTTGATGTCGTGGAAAGCATAGCCAAGAAACCCATACACATTGAAAGACCTCAGAATTATGCAACAACTCCCCCTGCTGTCTGGAGGACAAACATTTGGGATGTCATTTCTCACGAATCATGTTACAGATTTTTTGTGTTTCTGTTCATCGATTACATGTACTCATTATGAAGGTTCACCCAGTTCAAGGGCACAGTCACTCAAACCCACAAACTTATGTTCCACTTATACTGTTTCATATATTGTATAGGCACTGGTGTCAGTTTGTTTTTAAAAGTGCTGGGAACAAGGATGGGTTCAGCTAACTAACTAGCTTGCTTCGGCAGCACAAATACTAAAATCGGAATACTAAATACTAGCACAAATTCTAAAATCTATCTATCTATCTATCTATCTATCTATCTATCTATCTATCTATCTATCTATCTATGTGTGTATGTCCTATAATATATATATATATATATATATATATATATATATATATATATATATATATATATATATATATATATATATATATAATTACATGTCCTATGTGGTTCATTTCCTTTTTTTTGTTTACTGGGGATTCTGCACTGAGGATTGCTTACATTCTACATGCATCTTGGTATACAATTGAGAATATCATAAGTGTTTAATGTTTTGTTTCATGTGCCTTTTGATGCATGTGCAAACCATTTTCCCCTCAGTTATTTAAGGATTAAAAATAAAAATACAGCATAAACTATACATAAAGTCAGAAAAAATATAACTGTAATATGCAGTTTTTTTTTTTTTTTTTTTGCTTTACCTTTCTCTTACAGTTTTGGATTCCCAGCAGTGTTCACAAGCTGTTCTCTTCACTGTAACCCCCCTCTGTCAATTCAGCAGAGCACAGACAAGCACAATCTTTCCTCCGAAGCAAGTGATGTCAGCCTCCACAGTCCTATAGCTGGAAGATGTTGTGTCTCCTTCACTCCAACTACTTTACTTAGTTTTGTGTAACTGGAAAAAAGTGTGTCAGCATCCTAAATATTTCTTTAGAAAACAGATTATGAGAGAGGGACAAATTAATAGGGATCCCCTCCATTCCCCCATACTTCCCTTTGCTGAAATATGAAGCCAGACCCTATAATTGAAGGGTCACAAGTAGATAAAGTTTTTCCATTGTGAAATTTGTATTTTTATTTCATTAGAGGTAAGATGATACAATGATATGGAAGCCATAATTTTCACATGGGAATTTTGATTTTTTGTGGGTTGAAATAAACAAGTATCGCTGACAAACAAAAAATTTTAGATTTCAGTGTCTAATTCTGAGAAGAATATGAATTCCTAAAACAGCTGTTTTCCAAGGCTGTAGTATTTATTTATTGCATTTATATGTATTAGTATTCTCACTGTCTCAAGTGTTTCAGCAATGCAAAACTAAGTCGCACTTAGATACATTTAATTGGGTCCTCATCAACTTCAACAGGCTTTGTGTAGTTATAAAAGACTGAGGCAGACGCTGAACTGATTTACATTGGCCTTGTTCTCTCCTGTTCTACAACCCTCCAAAACCTTGTTTGCATTGGCGTTTTAACGATATTACAGTTGTTTTGTCCTCTGTTTGGCAGAGTCAAATTTGTATAATATTTCCTTGTTTGTTTTTAATCTAATCCACGCTTTTTCTGTCCATTGCCCTTATAACCTTGCGGCATGCTCCGAGCTCCCGTTTCCTGCATTATTGTATTTTCCAGTGACCTGTAGCACCCCGCTTCATTGTTTCACGGGAGCACTTTTTTACACCTGGATCAGCACAAACCCCTTACATATTGAAGGGCAGTCATGAAGCTTAAGCAAAAATGGGGAGAAAAGGTACCTATTTACCAACTAAACAACAAAGATTATAAAAGACAATATATAAACTATTTCCAAAGTATTCTTACTGACATAAATATATGGAAAACATTAATTAATTTCATGAAAATGGAAAATTAATAAGATAAAGGGGGTCTTTTACAATTTAATACATTTTTTTCAATTGCTCATTATAATAACAATTTAAGTGTAAGGTGGAATCTTTAAAAAATGTACATGAACTTCCAGAATTTTTAGTTTTTGGTATGTCCCCCTTTTGCTTTAATGACATGGTGCACTGGAGCTGCCATGGACTCCACAAGTTGTGCATTGATCCCAATGTCTTCAAGTGCACAAAACTTTCTTTTTAAGTGCCCCAATAAATGTTCGATGGGGTCTGACCTTTTCTACAAAGGGACTGACAGGGTCAGTGTCATACATTTGCCTATATTTGTGCCCAGACATTGTGCTTAATCTTCAGTATTTCTTCTTTATATTAAATGTCATAACTTTTCTTTGGTTTAAAAGTTTCAAAATCCTAAAACTTTCTGATTATATCTAGGTTTACATGAAAAAAATATGTAGTCTCAGACTTTTGGACCCCACTGTATATATTTTGTTAACCATCCATTCAGAAAATGGCATTGCCACAAATGAATGTAATGTATGTACTCTATTTCCATTGATAAGTTTATGCAATTGCCATAAGTGCCCGCCATTTCATGGGTAATCAGTTGGTGTTTAACATATTTTTAAAAAACGATGCTTGTAATAGGGATTATAGTTAAATTGACTAAATAAAAGAAAAAAAAAATCATATCAGAGTGGTGTATGCAGTGACCCCTGTACACATTTAAAACTCAAACTCTTGGAAATAATTGGAATGGAGTCCTTGATCGATTGCAAAGCTGCGAGAGAGAAGTCTCCATCTATATTCTGTCTCAGGCCCTGATAAGGACTGTTCACAATACGAGCTCTCATGAAGTCACAGCCATTCATGATATGTTTGATGTTTGAAATAAATTGGGTCTTTTGATCTTGAATGTTGTTGTGGTCCTCTGGTTCTAAATTATGGCTATAGTTATGATAGTGATATTAAACGAGCTGATGTACACATTAATCAATTTAATGCACTAATAACTGCTATTTATGTGTTATAATGACATCACACTTGTGGGTGACAGCATGATTTTCTTTTTTCTTTTTATAAACTCATCTCCAGCACTTTTGCAGCTGCTGATGTCATGGTTGTACAGAGCTGGCCTAAATGGGTGTCATGTCTGACTTTGTTTGTGGATGACAATGTATCTCTGTATTCATTATTACAGTCATATTTGAACATTGGCAAACTAGATGCTAAGAAAGCTTGTGGATAAACAAGCCCACGTGCATGGTCATTTAATATTAAATTTAATAAAGTATACAATTATTAATCAGTCATTCTTTCAGCCTTTTCCCTTAATCTTGTCAATATAACAATGAGCAAAAAATTATATTTTGTTCCTACAGAACATGCACATGCACGCATGCACACACACACGCACACGCACACACACACACACACACACACACACACACACACACACACACACACACACACACACACACACACACACACACACACACACGCACACACACACACGCATGCACACACGCACACACACACACACTCACACGCATGCACACCTACACGCACACTTGCACACACACACACACACACACACACACAAACACACCTTGTGCAAAATTCATCTGCAGATGTGGAAAATGATCAAACCCACTCAAAGGAGAGGGAGGCTTAAAGCAAGAATGCAAAATCTGAGTGAAAGGATTTGATTACTGAAGTCGCTCTTAGTATAGATTAGCAATCTTACACCTTTCAAGCACGAAGTCAGAGACTGATTGATCCCAGTCATTACAGGTACAACATTAGTTTGATGAAATCTATTTCACAGATGCATTTTGCTGAACAAACATTTACTGTTCTGAATGCAGAATGCAAATTAGTAATACAAGTACACTGCAATTTAAATTGATTAAATATTATAATAAATATTATATAAACATATGCAAACAGAAACTATTAAACTATTCTGTGATTATATCTTATACTGTATTGAACACGACCAATCAATTTTTGCAATCCAATCCTAAATATACAAAAGAAAAAAAAGCGTCTTTAACGCAGATCTCTTAAATGACAGTCTTTGCAAGCGGCTGTAGAAAATAATGGTGGTCTTAACCTTTTAAAAATAAACTGGCTCAGTTGGATCAGTCACTCTTACTTTCATGGACAATAAAAGCACATGAAGTGCTCTACAAAGTCAGTTTTTTTGTTTTTGTTTTTTTTTTTGTCTCAGAGCTGTATCGCATGCTCTGGCCATTACAGAATATCCCTAAGAGCAAGAAAGACATTAAGTTTAATTATATAATGAGTGTAATGTAATTAATTGGGTACTCATTAGTGTTTTCCAAAAATAAATGTTGCTGAGGTTCTGGTAAGCAGTAAAGAATCCAATGGAATGTATAATTCCAGTAAAAAATGAAAATGAATAATAAATGTTTCTCACAATTAGTAATATGCGATGTGAGATCACACAAACACATTTTATTTTTAAGATGCCTATGACAGTATGCACAATTTCACTTTATATAGCCTTCCGGTTTTAAAAGAATCTTTGAAGCATACAACACAAACCCCAGTGCAGAGTCGTTTTGACAGACACCTGAGAAAGCTGTATCAGTGCATTACAGTCCATGGGAATAGGCTTTGAAGAGATTGCATCTGATAGAAGTTTTCAATGGGACTTCGAGAGTGACAGCTACGCATCTGTTTGGAGACAAACTGAAAACAAAATGCTGCCACTCAACTTCGGCTTTTAGCTCTCCCCCTGTCTTTTAAAAACGTCTTAAAGACACAGTATCGCCACATGCTAACACATAAAGATTGCTCTGCATACCTCACAGTCAATTCATTAAGAGTAGACTGGGTGCATTCTGTAAATATTTTATATTTCAAATGATTATCCATGATTTCCTTCTTTTTAGTTCTACAATTTGTTAATATTGCTATTTTCTGACTGTAGTCCAGGTTACAATAAGCAATGTATTTTAGTCACATTGTGAAAGATAAAAACTGCCTGCTTCCATAGCAAAACAACATCTTGTTATTTCTCATCGTGGTGCTCTAAAAGGCACATGCATTATTTATCAAAAGAAATTTTGTGATGTACACATTGCTGTGATATTTGCTATGTGATTCCCCATTCAGAAAGTGTTGTTAGATTTCTTTTTAATCACTACGAATTTGACCAATGAAGACTTCAGTCTTGGAACATCTTGAGGCTTGCACATATTTTTATTAATTTCATAACATAAATAAATAGAGCCAAGAGTCCTTCATTGCCAAATGTGGTCAAGACAAATGACATCCCAGTCGTATTCTCCCAAGGCTGAGCTGGCCAAAGGCAGATAAATCAATTGGGCACTGCCAGAGTCCGATGGGCCCAGTGCAGAAGGCCTCTGGCTTCTGTGGCACTCTCAGTCAGAACCGTCCTGATCACGAGCCAAGTGGGTCTCCCAAGACCAGCCAGCATGTGCTTTCACACTTCACTTTGTGGATGAAACAAGGGGAAAAAAAAGTAACGGAGAGCAGAGAGGAGAGAATGATTACGACAAATGAGCACCATGCAACAGAACAGCAGGGCACCAATCCCCAAGACAAAACATAAGAAGCAGGAACAAGCCGTTTCTGATCTGCTCGGTCTTGTTGCGGTCAATGCCTTGGGGGGATCATCAGGCCTAAGCCACCTTAGTGTCAGAGGAAGCTCTTACTACTTTGGGTGTTATCGCAATACCATAATACTATAGTGAAAATATTTTTCAGCACTGAATACCACATTATCATTCAAAGACTTGCTCATGTGAGTCCTACATGACACACTTTTTTCTGTTAATTCAAAGCATTTTGCAAAAAAAAAGTCTAGAATGCTTTCTTTTTTGGTTTTTGTTTTTTTGGGTAATGACAGTCTTTCTATTGAATGGTGACCAGTGACTGTATGTGGCTCATACAGCTATGGTGTATGGATCTTATTTAAGGAATATATGGCATAATATTTCCAAGACTTTACCAAACGCAGCACAATAAAGCTCATCGGCCTAAATCTCCCACAGCAACACCATACACAAACGCAATATTTAAAATCCGCAAGACATGCCCTCATTATGAAATGAAAACCATTTATTAATATTTAGAAAAAAAATCCCAATTTTTAGCCATTTAATTAAAGGTACAATACATTGACAGATTTGAGATTACTGTAATTTCCTGATTAGTTTAATCCTGTTTATAAGTGAAACAAAAAAATCCTGCAAAACAAAATGTTTACATTTTTAATGTATGAACCACGTGTAATGAGCATTTCCTAGAAGTCCTTTAAAATGGACCCCAACCGCTGAAATGAACTGCTTGCATGTTTACTCAACACTCACATGATGCTTAGCATCTTGGCAGCACAGGGAATTATACACAAAACCTGACATCTAAGACTAAGAGTGTTTCTCACTTATATAAATACTTCACATGCAGCAGTCATTTTATTCCCCAGGAGATGTGCAATAGTCAAATGTAATTAATAAAATATGGAAATAACTAATAGAAGGTATTGTTTCTCTGTTACTAAGGATCCAGTGTTATGCCTTCACTGAAACTCTTGGTTTAGGGGCATGTTTAATCCTAACAAAATTTCAATTACAAATGGCTGGTTTCAGAATTGATATATGACTGTAGTAGACAATAAATCTGTCTACTCAGCATATAGTATACATGGGAGCAACAGATCAATGGAGAAGATTAATCAATAATTTGATTGAGTCATTGATCTACCCTGAGGTCAACGCAGTGTCTCAAGTGTCCTTTCCAATACCTTACAGTCCCTAGAAGAGATCCTCACCCAAGACCTTGATGATCCCCAAGGTGACAAAAGACATAATTAATAGAAAAGACCAGTCAAATCTAATCCTGCACTGGAGAAAGATCAGAAGTCATATATGTATTGATCCAATACACATTTTGTTTACCATCTCTCAAAGATCCTGCAGGGTTTCACTCATTATAGCTCTCTTGGTAATATTGCCCAAATTGCTGAAAAGTCATTACCATGAACTTGATATTTATAAACTTGACATTTTGGCAGTGTTTCCCAATACATCGTGCAGCACACAACAGTAAGCTACCCATTGACGATATTGATTGCAAATAGACGGGATGGTTTAAATTACAGTGTAATTCCCCACCAAAATGAATATAATATTCAATGGAAAACTATTCAATTTGCTACAATATCACTTTCAGACAGTGGTCTATGATTAGGCAGGGGGGACTCAAGCAACCAATTATTGTGTTTATCATAACTATGAAAATAAATGTGTAATTTCATCTATCCATAGTACAGGCCAAATGATCAATATCAATGAGTAACTTTCTGATCAACGAATAACTCAGCAGCGCTAACTATTTGTTTACGGGACTTTTGCTGTCCTAATGTATGTAATCAGATAGGTTTATTTTACCATAGATATGACTTCATGGTTTGAGTTTAAAAAAAGAAAAAAAAAAAATTTTCAGGAGCTCAATAAACCCAAGTCTTGCTTGCTTGCTTGACCTTTTTGCAGTCACCTCTGATTTAACACACAGCTTCATCGACAAAATAGCCATGGTTGCTATTACAACACAGCTATTTTTAATGCCTAGCATGAGTAGGGGTAAGAGGCTAGGGTTACAAGGAGAGACTTCACAATCAATCTGTGTCATTTTACTTCCTTATATCACCTCTCACTTAGGTTCTTTGCTACATGCAAAAAAACCCACATATTAGGTAACAGAGACCCATTAGAAGGCAATTTAAAACTCTCATCTACCACTGCCCCCTGTAAAGAAGTACTGTCTCTTAATTAGCCTGTATCATGGTAACATAAAAGCTCAAAACATTGTAACAGCTCCCTTTCTTTCCTGTTGTCAGATACCAGGTTGAAAAATAAAGTACGGTCACAGGCTTTTCTGGCTATGGAGGTCTTACAGAGTGAAACATCCCAGACTAGGGGGAGAGCTTCCTGCAGGAATTACCTAACTATGTCCAAACGTCCAAGCAAGCAAACCTGCCATAGTATTAAAAATGAACATTCAATATCAAGCATTACATTATAACAATGCTGTATTATGGAAGACATAATCATTTAAAATATCATCTCCATTACTCTTGGGCTTTGGGTCAGTATGTGGGCACAGTCTTGCTGGTGTTTGGCATCAGAACAATGGCTATTAGTGGCATGCAGTTAATGCATGCACAAATGTTGGCATGTTTGTACCAAAAAATGTTTACAGTCAAAGCAAGTAGCATGCCACAAGTATCATGATAGCACCCATTGCTGTATGGGTAAACATTGGATGCCCCCTTCCCCAATATTCATATGAAGTTTACATGCATGCGATATTTTTTTTTTTCTGATGGCCAAATAATTTGGTCATTTTGCACTCCTTCTCAAAACATGCATTAACATTTCCATACTCAAAAAGGCATTTTCTACAACAAGGTAATCCAGCAAAGGGGAAGGAATTCAACTCCTCTACCTGCTCCACTCCAAACTCAGAATTTAATTTTAATCAAACAGTTAATGAGCCATGGGATTAATGCCAATGGATTTTTTAAAGCAAATAGCTGCAGTATAAATCATTAAAGGACTCCAGAATCTGAAAGTGGGAATGAAGAGTGCCTTTTCGCTGTGGGCTCATTTTTCCTCTCTCAGGGTTCCTTGGATTGGGTGAAAGATCTGCTGGGCCGATTGAGTGCAGACGCGCATATTGACTGATCCCACGTTGTGCTCGCAGCCACGATGGCTGTCTGTCACATTTCCCCCATCGCAGACAAAGACTGCAGGCTCTGCGCCGCACTCGGTCACTCCAAATCCCTGTGACATTGTCTCCCTGTGCTGAAGGTCAGCTGGAAACACATTAAGGGTCTGTAAAGCAAAGCTGGCTTTGCAAAAATAAGACACTTCATGTACTCCAAGGCTTCTGTCAGTGTGTGTTTACTGTAAGATTGACACCCTCCCCTGCTTGTCTGAACATCTTTGTAACAGGAAGAAGACTATGGAAGGAAAAAAAGGAAAACATGGAAAGCAACCTTTATCCGGTGACAGAGCGCTGGTAGTTTAAAGTAAGCACACATACATTTTAGTTCAAGCTATTTTTTACATTGACAAAGACATAACAACTTCTAAAATTTTCATCTAGTTTCATCTAGCATCAAGGAATTCGGGAAATTAATGATATGCATTCAGACATAGTTTGTCTGTTTTGTAAATTTACACAGAACTTTTCATGACACATGAAAAGTTTCATGACACATAAGTTTTCATAAAATTGCCAAATTAGGAATCTTATTGCCGTCACTTAGTCAAGAAAATTATCTGGATGACAAATGAGAGTCCTACAAGTCCAAACCTTCAATTATGCAACAAAATTACTAAAATTTGTTCTGACTGAAACTGTTAATGCACTCCTGGACTTGCATGCTAGAAGAAATAGAGCTGTTGTACTGCACTCATCTTCACTATTTTTGCATTGTAGTTACAGTAAGAAACATCACATGTCTATTGCACTGTGAGATCAAAAAGTCAGCATATGTTCAGATCACAAATCTGCTGGTACGAAGCCAGGTGGTAACTAGAAAAAGGATGTACTGGCCCTGTTTGCTGTGATCATTCTGAGCTAACTGCTGCCTCATGAACATGGACCCTCTGAAGGCAGATTCCAGCCATAGAACACACAGCTACATCAAAGACACTTGCCTTTTCTCCCAGTCACGTATGTCTTTTGGTAAGTGTGTAATTTACTTTGGAAAATACAGGTAAGATACATGGAAATCCTGTAACAAAACTACAAAAAAACATAAACAGCAACATTTCTGTTGGACCAGCCAGGTAATACATATGTGTGGGTATCTTGAAATGACACCAAATCATTTTATTACACCATAATTCCATGTCATCTGATTTTCTCAAAGGTAAAGATTAATAATAATAATGCTAACACCAAGGCTGAATTCTCATGAAAGGCCTTCTTTCTTAAACAGCTAACTCCAAATTAAATCTCTAGCAAGCGGAAAATCCTGTAATCATCAGTAAGTCCTATTGTATAGTTTTATTGATCTTTGCCTTTGGGTGAGATAAGCCAAACAAACTGATTTTGTCATGGGAATTCAACCTTATCTTAGCTGTTCATTAAAGATTAGATGCCATTGGCTATAGGTCATATTTCTAAATTCAGTAAATTCCAATATTATTTACTGACCTGTACCTGTATGATGCTTAATGTTAAACAAACTGAAAAATAAGGTATGCTACAGTCCCAGGCCTCCTTGGTGGTATGAAATCATAGCTACTACCAAGCATAAACGTTCAACAACCCACCTCTATTGACTCCAAAAAACAGCTAAAAAAATAAACCTCCAATACTGCCTGCCAGCGATCGTTTTTTTTTTTTTTTCTGCCTTATATGTGGGTTATTTGGGTTTACAAAGCAACACCAACCTGCAAACACTACCACAAGCTCCACACCCCTTGCAGATGTGAGCTGCGTTGTGTCATGCAGAGAAGACATTTTGACGACAGTCAAGCTGGAAACCAGGACTGAGAGCGAAGCAGACTGGGAGTCGGGACTGTGACAGAGCAAATCCTCAGGGAAGGGGAGGCAGAGCAGAGGAAAAGGACACAAGAGAGGGCCTCCCCGTACAGGGGAGCTCACTGCAGGCATTTAGCCTCCTCTGTTAGAGGAAGAAGAGATGTGAGTGCGGGATGGTGGATGGTCCACTGAGTCATCAGGATCAGAGTCATGAGCGTCTTATATACCAGGAGCACAGAACCCTGCCTCTTCAGAGCCACAGAGTGAGGTTCTGTTCCAACCCAAGTTCAGAGCACAAACCATCACACCCTAATGGGTTTCTCAGAACAGAACAGAACAGAACAGAACTCCTTAACCCTGACAGATAATTTTGGTACTAAGGATTGTAATTGAATAGCTCTGAATTACAAAATTGGCATTATTAAAATAGCTTTTTGTCGACAGATTTTTAGAAAAAAACTACCCCATCGCACTGTGAAGGTTCAGAATAAGCTAGGCCCTGTTTTGTTGTGACCAGAGTTGCCACAGCAGTGAAGTAAACAGACTCTTAAGCTGCATTTTCAGTGAGAAATGTAAGGTGTGCTCACCTGCTCACTGCTGTTTGATTTCTAAAGCTCTGTTTTGCTGTCTCTACTGATGCAAATTTTTTGAACTAGAGCTGTAAAATGTCTGTCTGGCCACCTTGTTTACTATGTTTTAACTGATCAGCTACAAAACGCTATGCTTGCCAGTCAATTTGAACAAATCACTTGTTTACATTCTTGGTGTTCCTATATTGATTATGAAAACCAACCTTGATCTTTTACATATCTGTCAATACACACTTCCTGTATCCTGCACCAATTGATGTAAAAAGTACCAGAATATTGTAAAATATAAAATAATGCATATTTACATTGTGCTAGTATTATTGCTGTCCTTTTTTTGACATGCAGCTATCTTTATGTTAACAGTTTATTCTTATGACATAAAGCATGCTAGTTTTATTGCATTTTCCTCTTGTAAGGACACTATATATGTTTCACATGAAACCCTGATTCTGCTTGTATCTTCAGCCATGGGAAAAGTTGGCTTTTCTTCAGTTTGTTTTATTGACTGAAATTCATATTCAGTTACTTTGGTATAATTTCATTACAAAGCCTGTTTGTATAGGTTCTTTTCTAGATTTATTTCATAATACAAGGCATTTTATTTGGAAGAGAATTCAATCTCTCCTACCCCCTACCTGTACGTAATTTATTTCTTGATTTTACACTTAGTTATATTGTATTGCAAAAAGAATTGAATCCTCAGTCTCAAGTGGCCTGTATTCAATTTAGCCTAAACCAAATCACTAAAGACTGCTGGTGCCTGACAGCCCCGCCAGCTTTCCAGATTTACCTCCAGTATCTTCAGCGCAAGCTTCACTTCTCTTTCATGCATTTCCATTTATTAGCGTTTTCATATTTATAAATAAATAAAGCCAGAGCAGGTTTCACACATCATATTTGATTAGAAACAAATAGAATAATGTAAAGAAAACAGTAATTGCTGCATTCCAGGTGTCTGAAATAAGATTTCATCTTTTGTACAGAAATCTGCAGAGACGTGCAGCAACGCTCTACGGTGCCTGAAAATGACAATTTTGTGTCACACTGTTCTCTTTGCACATAGCAGATACCGCCTGTATTTTCAGTTTCTGGAGGCGAATTTAAACATTTTAAATGTAAATGAATGACTGCATGAATTAATGCATGCATACAATGATCTCAATATGTTTGTGACTGTGGATATCTTTTTACATATTACGGGATGTCTTTTTTAAAACATTGTGTTGATGTTGTGTCCTCTGGCTCTTAATAGTTCCTATAAGCATTTGCCTGCCTCTTTTTTCTCTTTTTGGTAATAAATAAATAAACATTCAAAAGCAATGAAGATTTAGTTTTAACAGAGGCTGACAGATCCATGCCTGAAGATGGGCGTGATGCATTTTGCTGACTGCAGCAGCAGAGAAGATGCGCGCAATCTCCTGTTGTTGTCACCGTGACAGGTGTACTACTTGAGAGGATCCTAAGAGCCCCTGAGAAGACCGCGTCTGAACCCCATGGGGGGTCTACAGGCCCTAATAAGTGGCTTCACAAAGCAACTGGGTCACTCAAGCATGACAGTAAACTCCAGCCTGGAAGGGGTGAAAGGTTTACGAGTGGAGATGGGCACTTTAAATAGTAATGATGCTCTTTCAACGTTTGTCAACACTTTTTATTACTTTTTTTGTTTTTTTTTTTCTTCAGGAGAGGTTGGGATGAAGCCATGCTTAAGATGTCATGTGTGACCAAAATAAATACATTAATAAATAAATCTGTCTGAGATTTTTAAGTGTCAGACACAAGTCTAAGCTTGTGATTTCATAGAATCAACAGTTACAGAGAGGAATTTTCATTGTATGCTCATATCTGAGCCTTCTTGCTGTAGTCCTGGTGTAATTTGATTAATCATTGCAATCAATCATTTAGTCTAGCCTACATTTCTCTTGGATCATCGAACTTACCTTATGCAAATGACATGTATGTATGTATGACGTTTAATGTCTTTTAGTCTTTTTTTTTCAAAGGTAGCAGACATTATTTAGGTTATATATTTGAACAATATCAAACCTAATTAGGATTACCAATCATGGCAGGGAAAATTGGATGTTCAAAGCAGTTATTGTGTTAATTTGACAAGTCACTTGCTTATCAGTATCTCATTTTTACATCCTTAATTTTACACATTTAAATAAATGTATAAATAAAATGGCACACAATTTTAAGCTAAATTTAATTGATATAATTTGTTTTATAACCTCATATTTCATGGATTGACATTGATTTCTGGAAACCATCTCATAAGAATGTGCAAAGTCTTCCAGTTGACAGGCATGTAACAATTGACAAATAGTTTTTAGCCATCCATGCCATCATGGGAAATATATTCACTTGTATCCCTGAATTGATCCAGTGGTATTTTCGAGATTTCCTTAGTGCACAGTTAGAAATTCCTTGCCGACACATGAAAAATAATGAAATAGGGGCTTTCCTATGTACAGACTGCAAGCACATGCAGGTTTGACTATCTCTGCTCCCCTCAGACATGTTTTGGCTGCAACTGTGTGTTCCTTTCTTCAGTAAATCTGTGTTGAAATATCCTGTGAGCTTTTCAGTTACTTTGTTAAGCATTTTAATACTCATTTAATCTGTTTGTGCAGTGACATGCCCCAAAACACTAGTATCAAATCCCTGCCATATACAACCGACAAGGGGCCATTTTATAATTAGTTGTAGCACTGGCCACAGTCAAAAGGTCTCTGCCAACTGGGTTTGTGATTGTCGTGCCTCAATGCATAACAGCGACCCCTCTGGTTAACCTGTCACGTGCGGTCTGTGTTTGCCAGCCATGCTCGACCCATGCTCCTATAAAGCAGTGCCCGAGTATCTTAGCTGGCAGCACGTGCTTTGAAAGACATGTCCAAGTTCACAGCACATATCGCTGCAATGAGACAGGCCTCTGAATGTAACTGGGCATTGCAAATTGTATGAAAAAAATGTGTATATAAATTGGTAAAAAAAAGGGCCATCTTCAGAATGAATATTATCTGTGATGGGGTATTAACCTTGAATGACTTCCAGTTCTGTCTGATGTTTTCCCTTACTGCTGTATATATCTCTCACTTTGAAAATATTCTTTTTTTTTTCACTTTTCATGCTTTTTTTCTGCCATGAAAAGATTGGAGTCCAGCTGACAACCAGTATGTTTGAAAGGCTGTTACACTGCTGTATTTTTAATGAAAAAAGATCATATTTACTTTATTTGATTGCATATCATAATATTTGGGTGTCCTCTGGCTCGAGCATTGCAATCAATCATGAATAAGGGTTTTTGGCAGGTATTCCATGAAATATTAAGTTCTGGATTTCATCTGAGCATTGACTTATTGAACCATAACCATTGCATCTCTTGGCGAGAGTTGTTCATAGCTGCAGCTTCTCAGATCATGATCAGCTGCGTAGCCACTGACATTACTTGAAATGTTTCAGAACATTAGTCTGAAAAGTCATTGTGGCCTGGAATATGTTTTATTTCTTTCATTCACTGGGAATACATGATGTAATAAAACAGGTGAATTGTACAGTAAAGAATAGCACTAGCTGTGTTTAAAACATATTGTTGCATACTAATACATGTTAAACTTTCAGAAATTGTACAGTAGGAATTGTACAGTAGGAAAAATGAGATATCCGGTAAGAGTTGAGATTTGTTAAGTAGCCAACTGAAATGACTAAAATGCAAAGTTGATTGGTAATGTTGCTCATCACACTATCATTCTTTTTTACACAGAAAGTCAAGAAATTGAGGTAAACAACCATAATCATGAATCTTAAATGAGAAAAAAAGGATTGACAGAAATAAAACCAAACAAAAGCTCATTTCTTCAAGTTTGCTTTCATCAAAGAACTTGTTAGCGGTTATAATTAAATGTGCACTTTTCCATTCTGATGTTGATGAGATTTAATAGTTTTGGAGTATTTAATTCTTTTTCACAGTCCAACATTCACAGCACTGGAGTTTGATTCCCAATGATGGCAGATAAATGCAGATTTATCTCATGATTTTGCACAATTAACTTTCACCTACTGTGCCGTTTGCATCAAGAGACCCAGCAGTCATTCAGCCTGGCTGCTGCCGTCCTATCTCTCCCCATATCAATTTTATGGACCACTTGGTGAAGGTAGATTCCCACTGAGAATGAATATGGCCACTGCCAGCCACCCAAACAACACATGTGTTCTCTAAACGCTGCTGAAATGTTTTTGTTTAACCAGTAACACTGTGAGCAGGTTTTCACAACATAAAGAGTTTTCTGCCATCTCAGACTGGAAGAGAACATGGGGCTGAAATCATTTTTGAAGCAGTTTGCAGAGGTATGCTACAGTGTGCAGACCCATTTATTGTGGTGCAGTAATTACTCCTGAGGAGAAACTCATCAAGTGGAGAATTTTAAATGATTTCCCAATATTCAGGGAGAGTGAACCATGGAATATAGAAAATGACGAATAAGACTGTATTGACTTGAAACCTGGTGAGGAAGGTTAAAACGATTAGTCTCAATTGCGGACTTGGTCAGGGTAATCCAGAACCAATCATATGTGTCCCTCCCACCCCCCACCCCAAAAGTGATACCTGCACATTCCAATTCCAATATAACTGGTGGTAAATTCACCTGGCACTCCCACCTACAAAACTATTCTGTTCTTGTGTCACCACATCACACATTCTGAGTATCTTCAGAAACTGGATCCCTCAAATAGCACACCATCTGTCTGTCCACAGTCCATTGATTTTGACACACATACATGCATGTATTTTACTTTGTGAAATCTCAAAATAATAAACACATTTGTTCAGACTGGTTGCCATCTGAACAGGGTTATTATAAAACATAAAAGACTCTATACCATTTGATGAAATACATATCTAATGTTAATATACCATCAACGTCACATGCTTTGGCTAGGTGCATAATATGAAAAATGCCATAAAATAGATATTAGCTCAATACATACTAAACAAAAGTAAACATATGTTATAGCCAGTTGTCAATAGCTATATATTTCATTTTAGGAAAGTCTTGCCCTTTTGTGAACAAATTAAAACTTTTTTGACAGAAATCTAACAGTCATTGGTTTGTTTCCAGCCATAGCACCATGCCAAGAACCAACTAGCCAAGAGTAAAGATTATCTTTACCTGATGCACAACTTCCTTTGCATTTTGGCAGAATTGTAACTAATAAGGCTCCATGAGGCTTTATTTTCACGTGAAGGGTGGGATATCGGTACCAAAAACAGTGATAATACAGTGCTTGGACCTGCTTGGAATTTGCACTTACAACATCACAACATTTTGGCAATGTCCACATGTATTTCTGGAAGGGATTTATTGTAATTATTTTTGGGTCATGTTTGGTAGGAGATGAGCAAACATAACATTGTTCTGTGGCAAAATTCTGTGGCAAAAACACAAGAACCCTTTGCTCCTGTCAAACGTCCATAGTTTAGCACCCACAGATAGTGTAGGTGAGCTGCTGCAGCTGGTGTGGGGTTAGTGTGTGCATGCACACAGTGAGAGTGGGCTTTGTGTGAGCCTGCCTCTTGCAGGCCCTACATGGGGTTATACCATGGGTTCCAGCATGAGAGACCCTTACAGGCCACACACAGGGCAGATACAGACTTCTTCTGAGGGCTTGGAGGTGAATTTCTTGGTTTCCCTCCAAAATCACAGCGCTAAGATGCTGATTCAGCTCAAATTTAAGTGGGGGGGTAAAAACTGGAACTGTCTGCAGAAGTCATTTTCCTGCTGGTTCAGAAGTTACAGTGTAGGGTTTCCTGGAGGTCCTGCATTAGCAGTTTAGGCCTTCGCTCTCCTGCTGGTGCAGCCACTCCGTTGGTTTTTTCTCCCAGTAACTTGGATGGCTCATGCAGCCAGACTGCCAGCGAGCAGCATCTGTCGCTCAGTATGAAGTAGCTCATTGGATCACCGCTGCGAAAATGCATGTCGGCAAGTGCTGCAAAAGTATGCAATTCACCAGGAGGTTTGGTTGGCACAGGTGAGATTAAGCATTTTAAGTCATTTTTCTTTAATTATTCAGGATGATATTAACTATGCAGAAGATGTACTTTGAATTTAAGTCACAAACCTTTATAACGTTTCAGAAGTGTTTTTTTTTTTTTAACCCAACTTAATTTACATTTCAAGCAATAAAATAATAGTATCATACAATTTTCTAAATCTGTGTGTGAACATGCTTAATTTTGTGTGTGTGTGTGTGTGTGTGTGTGTGTTGGGGGGGAAGGCATTTGACAAAACATAAAAAATAGGTCAGTTTTGGAAAATGTTATACTTTTGAAAGCTTTGAAAAGTACACACACTGCCTTACATATCTCATCACAATCTATTGATAGTAAAGAATGTAATAATAATAAATATGAATGAAACATAATGCAATATATACATATATACATTTTTTTCCTGGATGGGTTGTCAGAGTGATGATCAGCTTGCACATTTTTAGGCTTACCCAAATGAAACACCTTGAACAATAATCTCTTCGCAAGTTCCAACAGTATTTCTTTTCTCAATTTTGAGTACAGGTAGGCTGAAGAAAAGAGCCAAGACAGCACAGACTTACCCAGAGGGCTGTGATGTCATCAGAAGTCAGACCGCTATGTTTACTGAGCCTGTGCGGATGAGAGACAGAGCATCGATGCACCGGGTACCCAGAGAGAAGGATTGGCTCACGATCCGAGGTGCGTGAGCGAGATGAGGTGCTTCAGTGTTGCCTAATATATCCTGAAAGCCACCTACCTTTGCAGATTCATGTAGGTGGTAAGCCTGTAGCATGTCATGACCGTGGTAGTGGTAACTGCAGACTGGAGAGACTGTCACTTCCATGCATGTATGCATATCACCCTAAAACTCAAAATATACCTTCACCAATATTAGATGTTGAAATGCAAAAGCATTTTAAGATACTCTGTCCCTAATACTCTAGCTTTCAGGGCTGTACTATAATGTGTGAATGACAGTTAGTTTGGTCTGCCTTTTCAAGACTTTCAAACAGACTAGTCTCAGCAGAGAAACAAAATTTCCAGCTGCCATACTGATGATTTTTTTTTCAGCTTTATTAAGCCAGAAAATCATTTTACCATTCAGGTATGATTTCACCATATTTTCCATACACATGCATAACATAACTATCAGAGTTGTAAAAGTCAACATTCAGCAGAACCAGAGAGATGCAAAGTGTTGCAAAAGTGCATATTTCAAAGCCTCCATCCAGTCACTTTTTTTACATTCCTGGGTTCTACATATTTAAATTGCAAAGTGTTCCATTGTTATTTCTTTTTTTTATTCTATTTTATTCATTTTAAATAAAAATCATCAAAACAAAAGTGTATTTCCCAGCACTCTCTCTCTCTCTCTCTCTCTCTCTCTCTCTCTCTCTCTCTCTCTCTCTCTATCCCTCCCTCTAGCCCCCTCTCTCTCCTTGAAAGGCCCTGGCTGTTTCAGTGCTTATAACACATCTAGTCATACATATTAATAAAGCGCAGCCCTTTTTGGTTGGCAGCGCTGGTGACATATATATGATGTTTACTGTGTTTTGACCTAGTGTTGCAGCTCTCAAAGTGATGAGTGTCTCAATACAGGCCGCAGAATCAGACATGCAGCAGTAACTCTATGTGCAGAGCACAAGTCTGGATTTATCGATAATCGAGTGCACTCCCTTCAAAGTTGGCACTTCGATAGGCTTACAATCTCAATTAGAATTTGGCATTAACATTTAAATGAGTGCATTTTTATGTGACTTATGTACAAGTATAGTGTATTTACAAGGATTATACATTGCAGCAGTGGGAGAAATACAATACATAGCATAGTTTCTCTCAGCAGGCAAAGAGCATGCAAACATCAGCTTCAGCAACAGACAGTTTTATGGGGTCGGATATGCAAATAGTAATTAAAAATTAAAAGCCCAATTTTTTCAAATATTGAGCTTTGCAAAACAATGCTAATCACTTAATTTGCCTTTAAACTGTGTTCATCTGAAACCTTTAGGCACAAGTTCTTTGAAATCAATCATATAATAGCATTTTTAATGGGCCCATCTTATTTTTGGCCCACTGGTTTTGGTTTTAGTTGGTGCTTCCATTACAATAACAGTGGATGTGACTGGCTTTAGCAAATATGGTGCATATCACAAATATTGAGCGACCAATTCCAAAAGTTTAAAAGAAGCAGTGGCTGACAGCAGCACTTTTTCTGGAGGGAAGCACATGCTTTTCTTACATGCTGTCTGAAATGGAAGGGAGACAGATGCACACTACAGCGTCCAAAACATCCAGAAATCCCTTACTTTATGGAGAACTGCAACACACCCCTGAATATTAAAAACGGAGCAAATACACCACATAAATATGGCCATTTCACATACATGACTATGAAAAATGCTCATATCCCCATGACAGGTAACTGCATTCTGTAGCAATAACTGCACATAATATACACTGCAGCGCTGTCTATTTTTTTTGTCTTGTATCTGTTGCATTTTTTTGTCATTATTGTCACATGCTGGTGCATATTGTGTTTCTAGTTAATTAGCTTGCAGCTGGTAACTGTATCTGACTGCTTATTGGTTATATGGCAGTGTCCCATAAGTCTGTGGGTGGTTTAGCTAGGTCATCATGATGAAGGCAATGCGGGCAGAGGGTAACCTCCCTGCCCTCTTCAGTAAGAGGTCAGGGTTCTTCGAGCAATGAAGATGTCTAACTCATACATAATCAAACGTGGTGAAGCGCTATATTTATGATTTGTCCAGCACAACAACTTGAACTTGTGGTTTGATAATACGAATGCATCTTGTGTCATCACATTTCAAAACCTAATTAGAATAAGCAGATATGTCTGTCAGGGACAACTTACACAGTTTTACATTTCAATAAACTTTCAAAAGTATTTTGCTGAAGTTCACCACAGCATTGTCTTACCTAAGAGTCGAGTGCAGCACTTCTGAGTTTGTGAATTTCACTAAATGACCGTTGCTTGGGTTGTTTTATGATAATGGTTACTGAGAAATGTGTGAAACTTTTGTAATTGGCCCCTGTGTAGCACTTACCTTACATACAGTGTGATTCCAGGAAGAACGTCTTCTTTTTCACATTGAAGTCATTTGGATTGAACAGGTTCTTGTACTTCTTGTACATGATGTCCTTTTGAAATGATTCATCCCACCTCCCGCGTCTGGAAAATTATTCTTGTTGTTTCATTTATATTTTATCAAAATTGTTTCCCTCCTGAAATTGTCAAATGAACTCAGAACTTGTCTGTTTCGTGTGTTTTTGTGGGTATTTCTTTACAGTGGAAAAAAATAGCCATGCATAAGAACAGGAACACATGGAAGAGTACATTTTCAAACATTCAAAACCTGCTAATATATATTTTGAAAAATCGGTTGACAGATGACAAAACATTTTATTTAACCAGGTTAATCACATTAATCAATTTCTTTCACAAACGAGACCTGGGGAGATGAGATGAACAACAATGCAAACAACTGAGATGATACTAAAGCAGTGAAACCTTTATTTTACTCCATGAAGTAATTATATATTTATTTCCAAATGGAAAAAAATAACATCATTCATTGTACAATAAATAAATAAATAAATAAATAGTATCCCCATTTACCCTGCAATCCAAACATAATAAGTGTTGTTTACCTGTGCACAGTCCTTCCAGACCTAAGCTTCCTCCAGGGGTAAAGCTCAGCCAATAAGCCTATACCAACAAGGAGGACAAGATGGCAGCAATGAAATCCCAAAATAAAAAGGGTAAATCCACATTGATCTCGCATAAGTCATAAAGCGTCAGATGTGGGGATAATGCAGAATTTACTTTTTTTCATTATGTAATTTAGCCAGGTAGGTCAAATGAGGACTCAGTCATCTTTTGGAGTGACGTAGCTACTGAAATGCACTGAGGCAGTTACTGGAACTGTCACTGAAGCCCCATGGTTAACAACAGCAGCCTTGGGAGCTTTACCAGCCACACAGACTCAAGATATTGGTTTATTGATTAAACCAAAAGACAGCTTTTTATGACACCGTGGCTGTCACTGTGCTGGCCAATGGATTTCAGTCTGGCCCAGAGGGAATAATGTCCCCCCCCACCCCCCCTACTGGTACACCACCACCTCCTTAAAAATCAACTTGGTGAACCAAGCCTAGGCACAAACCAAGCCTACCCCTTTGTAAGTCTTGAAGCCTTATGTCAAAAGAAGGGCAGAAGGAGTCATTGCTGCCAGTTCCTACTTACCGCCTGTATAATAATAATAATAATAATAATAATAATAATAATAATAATAATATATAATAATAATAATAATAATAATAATAATAATATATTTGTATAAAAAATATTGTATTATAATTATACCTTAGTAATGACACATTAGTAATACGTTTGAGCCTAACTGTTTGCAGTTTATGAGACACTGCAAAGTAAATTACAAGACAATTTTCCATAATGAAATATTTACATAATACAGTAATTATGCCAGTGGTTCCATAAAACTGGTTTGAATCATTTTAATCAATGAATTAGGCATTATCAGCTTAATTTCTATTGACTTGGTGTATAATTTTAATTTTTTTCAATATTCAGCCCTGATCCATGAAGTAACCTCAACTGGGAATTTCAACCAGCTCAAACTGTTCTGATTTTTGACTGATATTAAATTGAATGTCAAAACAACTATCAGGTTTCGAAGAAAAATAATTGATATACAGAAATAAATAAATACATACATAAAAAACAAAAAAAAAGTTAACCTGAAACTCTGACAGCATTGCCTTTTCAAAAATGACAGTGCAACCAAGTTGATAAAAATATCACTTTATAACTGAATTTGGAGGATTCTGTTTGAAGTGCCAAAAAAATTGAAAGGAGAGAGGTTTTTGAACTTGATTTGACAAATTTGAGATTACTTCAAGTTACATGGCTTCAGGTAACACAATAATTATTGTCTTATTCCATTTCTAGATGTTTTCTAAGAATGATGTGATACACCACTGATATGCAAGTAATAATTTATATGTTGGTAATATGACTTGAGCTAACTGAAGTAACCTTCAATTGATCTAAGTATCTAAGTACTAATGTGTATCTCTCTGTGAAAAGGAGGTAAAATGGTGGCTAGATAAATTTGTGAAAAGGTTAGGTAAAAGGAAGGTAAACAAGGAAATATTGTAGCTTAGACAGGACAAATAATCATTGTTGAGTTTAACAGTCCTCCTGCAACAGGTGCCTGTGAGTTTATGAATATGATTTTTGAAGTTCCTGCGATAGCAATGGCAGTTCCATATCTGAGTGAAGACATGATGGCACAGAAATCATGCAGTCACAAGTTGAATATGAGGTGTTGTGTGGGTGTGGTCATGTCCTTCTGGGATGGTCCTCTGTGAGGGTGGGGGGTCTTGCAGGGTGGGGGACTTGCAGTACAGTTCATTATACACTCAACTGTTTTTGACATGGAGCTTACCTAGGCAGTCTGTACCCTGGGTATGAAACATGTTGGCGCAACCCACAGTTTGACAGTATTATAGTCAAGTAAACATCTTGCTTTCAGTATGGTTTCAGAGGGGTACAAAGCAATGTGTCTGGGAAACTAATCTCAATGTGTGGTCTCAGATCGTTGAAAAATATGCTTTAGAAATTGATATTAATTGTATGCCAAATAATAATGTGAAAGGTCACAGGACAAGATGTCCCGGGTGAATTCTTGACCATATCCATAGCTACCATGCAAATATTTTCACAAATTATTAGTGACTGCAGGAAAATTATGAGAAAACTTTGAGATGGCCAAAATATTATGGAAATACACAAACACATTAGGTAATCAAGCAAAACAAGTGAAAGTTTGTCAAAGACAGACATAGATAAAGGAAGATTCAAAAACACGATTTAACATTCAAGACTGCCTATTACATGAATGTGATTTCCTTGAAAAGCTCGGAGACAGAAAAGTTCTCAGAAAGTGAAAAACAGTGGTTATGAAAAATTATGTCCAAATGCAGTCCTATGCTAAAATTCAAAAATAGTTATTGAGGAAATGTAGGAGTTATAGAATAAAAAATCACGTCATAAAGACTGAGACAGTAGAGTGGGAGGAAATGTGTGCCCTCTTTCATCAGACATGTAAGAGCAGGAATCACTATCAGATGTGCAAACTAAGGAAGTTCTGGACTGTGTCAAGAGAGGGTGGAGCCACAAGTGTGGGAGGTAGTGTCTACCACTTACATCACCCATTGTAATGTCACTGTCCACTGTCCAAGTTCATAAAAGTAAATTCTTCAAATTAGCAATTCTACACTGTGGGAACATAGCTTGCAGTCAGAGATGCATTACAATGTGCATGCTGTCACATGAACAGTAGTGCTTTGGTTTGCTGTTTTAAAGTCCCCTGTGTAGTTTTTTTTTCACATTAATAAAATGGGATTCCCCAAACATTTTTAAAATGTATACACTGTATATAAACTCACCAGCGCCCACTATATGAATGCAATGGAACTGCGGTTCATGCTGATTGGCTGATTGTGCCTACTTACACTTTAGCCACCATGGAAGAGCAATAGAACAATAATTGTCTATTCTTCCTATATCTGCAGTAAACTGTATGACATGTACAGTATGTGGGGGCATACTGTACATTAATACAGAAAAAGCTGAAAATTATAAACCAGTGAGGCATTGCTAAAGCAATACCAACACGACATGCAAAAGCATCCCTCAGTAAGCATCTGAATTTCTTTAGGACTCGAATCTGTCAACGTCTGTCATCAGACGACGGTGCGGTGGACGAGTTCAGTTCTCCCCCGCCGTCTGAAAAAGAAGCTTGTGAAGTGTGTAGCAGAGAAAGTGTACCGCACCTCTGCGGCTGTTTTCCTCTCACTCACTGAGAAGTGCAAAAGCTGGAGTGATGAAGTCGCTCGGCTTTGAAGTGGTCCTCTGATTTAACTCTCCGGCAGAAAGGGAATTGAAGTCAAGGGTTCACAGTACCTAATACTGACAACATTCATATTGGACGACCTGAGTTGAAAGGGGGAAAGGGGGAATTAACCTGGACCCTTACTGTTAAATTAAAGGCAATGATGAAAACGGAGCTGAAACTGATCAAAAATGACCAGAAGAAGGGGCAGCAGAGAAGGAAATTAAGAGGTTCATTAAATTTCCTGTTAATATACTGCTGTGGTTTAATCATGTTTGAAATGAGATTATGATTAATATAGATGACAACAAACATAAGATCAGCTACTGTAAAGCCTCATGCATGCTTTATAATTGATACCTGGCTGTGCATTTTGTAGGATGTCAACACTTCAGAAGCAATTGCATATCCTGCTATGATAGGGCATTGTGTTGAATGTGGTTGCAGTGGAAAAAGGAATGCTCTCACATTTCTATAATGAATAATGCATTACTGGCAATAAGGTTTGTGCTACAAAGTAATGGCTTTAGTTGGCCTTGGGACAAATATTGCAATTCCCACATAAAGAATTAATCACTAACAGTTTCTTGTAAATGGTAAGTCTCAAAAAAGTTTTATTTTTAAAAAGCTGTACCAAAAGAGTAAGTTATGTCCTTTGAATCTGGTTATATGATAACAGCAACTCCAAGAACAGCCTAAGGGCAAAAACAGACAGGACCAAAAACCTGAATATTGTGAGTCTTTCCCTGTTATGCCTATGTCAGCAAGCTTTTAGAATGAACCGTTTTACAACAGCACACATTGTACAGTGTGTACGCCCACAAACACACATACACACACACAGACACACACACACACACACACACACACACACACACACGCAGAGATGTTTGTTTTTTTACTTCAAAGTTTAATCAAAAAATCAAGTGGCACTGTAAGGCAAACATTTCCTCCTTAAGAGGAGATTGAAAGGGGAAATGGGAAGCATGCAGTGGACATGCACTGCATTGCTTGAAGAATGTTGGCTTGCAGCAATCACCCAAGGAGCTGCTTCAGTAATAGAATGATTAAGAACATATCTGCCCTGATGTCAGCCACTTGAGTCCGTCACTGGATTTACTGGGTAAAGCTGAGCTTTCCTGAGCTCCAATTTGAAAAATCCATTTAATACCTTTCCAGAATAATAGACTCTTGACTTCCCAGGAACCATGACACAACGCGGCTGTCTCCACCTGCTCCTAAAAACTTCTGCTTCATATTATCAGTGTCAGAAGGGGGGGAAAGACAAACAGCTAAAGGTTCCAGAAACTTTCATGTCTGCTCAACTAGCAGTCTTCAGCTTCTGCTACAACAGCAAAAGAAAGTGTGCGCATGGTGAAAGATAATCCTTTGCAATACTTGCTTCCATAAAAATGTATTACAGTTTTTCTTACATAAAGCATCATGTAAATCAAATGTCATAATTAGAGCTTGTGAGAATGTAGAAATAAAATAGGGGAAATGGATTTGAAATGCAAATTCGTATACCCACATTAATTGTACTGCCATGGATGTTGGGGAAAATAGATAACAAGGCTTTCATGTTTGTAGTACCTGTACAAATCCGTATTGCTCTGTCCCAATTCAGGAACATTCTTGTAACCAAGGCAACAACAGACTGTGTATTCCATGGCAGTCTGCAGTGACTCTGAGGGTCTGGTTGAATGTCCATCCATCTCAGCTTTAAAACAGCACACAAATGCTTTTTCTCAACTGAAGCAATTCACTGCCTTACCTGCTAGTACAACCCACATACGCCCAGTACCAACGGTGAAACAGAATAGCATTATGAATTGAACAAAATATGTCAAAAATTCATGTAGTGCATTGATGGTGTGAAGTATTTATAGATAAGGCATAAAGTCTCTTATTGATAACAATGTGATTCCTCACATCTGTCTGAAGGCCAAATTCATATCAAAAGGATGCCAAGTTGTACTAAGCATTCAAAAATAAGGTTCACAGATACTGTGACAGATAATAATAGCACAGATGCTATGCAAAAGTAATGCTGCCAATGTTTACCCACATTTATTCATACAGCTTCACATTCTAAAAAAAGCAGAGCCTACAGAAAAGAACACATAAAAATATAAAGCTAAATCAATTTTCATATCTCTCTGATGATGGCTTTTGAGACAACATATCTAAAATGCTCTGTGTATATAGAATTTAATAACTATCCCACTATGGTATGGTGGTACATGATAGGCAATATGAGGTTCTCTTTGCCATAATTCTGTGTCGTACAGTTTAAGAGCAAGCGACTCTTGTAAGAGTAAGACTTCCTCTCGTCTCTCAGGGCCCACATAGAACAAAGCTGAATATGAAAAGATGCTGAGTTAGCACAGCTGGAGTGATGTATATTAGTTTATGCTGCAAGAAAGCATGGATCCGCTTGAGAATAAGAATAGTGTTTTATTTGTAACAGCACACACAGGGAACAGAGCTATTTAAGAGATGTGAAACACATTCTGGATAGAAGGGTTCGGCCAGGCTAGTATAGGCTTCCGTTGGCTGTATAGGTGTCTATGTGGGCAACATATTTGTCGCAACAACAGAACAGGAATGATCTCTGAATATTTCTTTTTCTTCCCCACTTCACAAAGAGATTTAATTGACCATTGAGAGGGTAGTGATGATCAAAGAAGTCCAATTCAATCTGAGAAATTCTTCAGGAATGTACCTCTGTATGGACACCTTCATTCTACCTGTATGTTGAAAGGAAGTGTAGAAACAATAACAAATCTCCCCTTTTAAATAATTCATGGTATTAAAACCTCATAAAAAAGGCTTGATTTTATTTCACCCTTATACATAAATGTCTTCCCAAAAGCCGATTGGCAACACCAGCATCGTTTCCTTTCATTGTGAGTCAACAAATAATATTCTGCTGATAATAATGCTGATGTGATTCCAGGCCTGTGCAAACATTTATGTTTTCTAAGCTTGATATTTTATAATGCACAACAGAAAAATTCAGTGATATTGTTTTAATTCAGCATTTCATTTGTCAGTGTGTCAGGTATGATTTGAAGATACCAATCTAGATTCAGGCAGAAAATACATAATGTTCAGCTCATAAACATATCTATATACCCCTAATTATTCATTTGAAACATGCAGAGCCGGCCATCCTTATGTTTGGTGATGATGAAAAATGACAAAATTTAAAGATAATGGTTTGCTAGTTGATGGTTTTGATAATATTAAAGATTTTTCCAGAATTTCGGGGTTGGGGGACATGCAAGTTAACCATTTACAAATGGTCGCAAAGGGGACCATAAATTTATTTTAAAGCCTACTGCTGCTTTGGAGCTGTGGTAATTATTTCATTACTATGATAAATGCCCATTTAAAACAATAAACCATTTTCAAATGGAAACCTACTCAAAACAAAGTTAATGAAATCCCTGGCTTGTGAAAACATCCCGTTTAGTATGTACTTTGTATGCATTAGACACAATATTTCAGTCACACATATCCCTCAACCACAAGTCATTTGTTTAAATGAGCTTGGATTACACGGGCAAGATATGCCGAGTTTTGGGCTGTCATTTGAAAGGACGTGCTAAGGAGATGAGTTCGGACCGTGTTCCGTAGCGGCCCAAATGTGTCGGGCATTGCAGATTGTGTGGTCTGAATGCCTATTAAAACTGACAGTGAAGAGTCCTTTGAGCTGCCGAATCACATGACTAAGCCTCTCTTTCCCAGTCCCCCTATTGACAGTGGTTAGGTTGTAGCTTTTCATTTCCTGCAGAAATAAATTAAAAGTCAGAAGTAATTTGCTTGATGGCGGATGCAGGTGGATTTTTTTTTTTTTTGGAACTTTCCGAATAAATTTCCCCTTGCCTAGAAATCCACCTTAGCTTTGATGGAGAAGAGGGTGTGAGTATGGGGTGTGTGTGTGTGGGGGGCATGCTTATTTTCTGGCTGTGACAGCTTTGTGGCAGCAGAAACAAGAATCTGATTAAAGTGGAGACAGTGAGAGATTGAGGTCTTGTTCCAACCATGGGAAGATCAAGGTCTCATCTTATCTGCAATGTTGAGATGAACAGAGATTGTCAGCTGAGAGCTAAACTGCTGCAATCTCAGTGTTTGTTACCAGGAGTGTGAGGACTCACAATGAATAGAGAAATCCTAAATGAATATATTTTTTAATGTAAAGAGTAACAATACTCTTAGTTGAACGAGTGATACAAATGCACATGTATAATCTGCATCGTTCTCTTTTGGGTGCTTATCTTAGGTTGGAGAACTGCTTTTTGAAGCATTTTTGATCATCTTACACTTATTTTGTCACAAAAAACAAGAAATGCTACACATCCAATGTGCTCGTTGTGAAAATATGTCTACAGTCTTGACAGTCCTTGTCACTCAGTGTGTCAATGGAAGGATACGCTTTTACTTTGTACGAAAATATCAAGATATGTCTCAATCGCAAGGTGTTTTTTTTTTCTTTTAAACCAGTGGTCGCTTCAGTTTTTTTTTCTTCGTTTTTTTTTTTTTTTTTCTTCCTCAGTCTGACCCAGATGGGACTGTCAGGGATGAAGCTGAATATGAAAAGATGCTGAATAAGCATGTACAGCTGGAGTGATGCATATTAGTTTAAACCACAAGAAAGTATTGATTCAGATGAGAATAAGTATTGGAAATGTAATTATCAAAGCATAACCTCGGAGATACACACATATGGGGAATGGAGTTGTTTCGGCAATTTGAAATGTGCATTTAACTCTGCAAGTGATGTGAAAATACAATTTCATTCATTCCGTTATTGCTTGGAGCTGTATAGACTACACTTAATTTGTATGTTAAAACCTGACATGCACCGTGAATACTTACATACATATGTGTGTGTGTGTGTGTGTGTGTGTGTGTGTGTGTGTGTGTGTGTGTGTGTGTGTGTGTGTGTGTGTATGTGTGTAAAATGGCATAAATAATACAGTATAATTGCTATGTACAGCTTTCCATGATTTGTTCAATTCTATGAAAGAAATAAGAAAGAGGTTAAATTTGTGCACAGTCTCAGTGACATCACCATGCATCCATGACATCAATGAACACACATCAAAGTGATATTTAAATGAGGATAATACAAAATGATACATTTTCTTTGGCGTTACCTTTGGCTGGTGAAGAGTACTGCTGGAACACATGCTGCAATATGAACAGTAAGCTAAGTTATAGCTAGCTACAGGCTAAGAGTGATATTCCACTGGTGTATTTTATTGGACATTATTATCGACAGCTAAGCTAGCAAGCTAAACATCATTATATGTATGCTTACAGACAACAAAGTACTACAGGTTATGTGACTGGAAAACGTTTTAGTGAGCAATTATAAAAATATCTCTTCCTCAGAACAAGCTAGTTCTCCCAGTCTGTTAAAATCACAGGAGGTGTTGGTTCCTGCATTTTTCAGACATACATAATGCACATTTTAAGTTGGTACAACTTAGAGGCCATGACATGTCACCCAGCAAGTGTGTGTGGGTTCATATGTGAAGTAGGGCTTGTTTGAAAATGCAATCAAAGTCAGCCAACCAATGTACATTAATGAATCATATGTCCACACCCTAACAACCCAAGCAAACTAACAAAATAATGCTGACAAGGATGGAAGCAATGTATGTTTCTCCACAAAATGGCCAGTGGCTACTGTTGCTACCGAAATGTTAATTGATATATACATGAAAATGATATAAGTAATGTAACAATAAATGTAACTGAGTAAAAACGAATTACACTGGCGTTAGGCAAGTTTTACAACTCAAAAACCAGAATCCAATGGTCTCAATTACTTTCATGAATGGGACTAAAGTTCCCTAATGCTGTCATTGCTATTACACAGAGAGGTGTATAATTAGTCAGTGTTAATGGTTTCACGTTCCCAGTGCTGTACACGTCAATCCCTATTGAGGTGGATCACCTTTTCTTGGAGAGAAAGACAGGAGTGCACCGTCTGAAAGTGTGAAATGTTCTCCCTTGATAGCACGTCAACTCCAGCAGTCAGAGAGTCTGTAAATAACGTGGCGTTTCTCTGTAACAAGTGCAACAGCTCTGTGGCGGAGATATGACACAGAAAGAAGATTCCCTCAGGTGACGGAGGATGTCTTCTCGCTGATCAACACAGCATGCAGCCGATGTCTCAACATGCATATTTTCTCAATTAATGGGGAATGGAACATTGTCGGTGATAATAAAGAGTGGACTTTTTTTGCTGTATCTAAGTACTATTTTTCATAATTTCTAAAACCAGAAAAAAATCCTGACATATTACATTCAAAGCAAATACAGTTATGCTATTATGCATATTCATTTTTATTTATATTTACTATATATGGCTATTACCTAGTATGATGTTTCTCTCTCTCTTTCACTCTCTATCTGTCCACAAATACACAGATCATCCTTCCTGAAACACTGGAATTATACTTAAATATGAAGTCTGTCACTGAAAAACAAATAAAGTACATGTGGGATGTCATAGCTCTGTTTTCTTTTTTGGCTTTGATCAAATTCAAGGCATTGTCAATCTTAGGTTAAACGCATATATGATGAAACAGTCTGAAAACTGTTTTTTTCTCTTTTGTATGACATTAAAATAATCACACGTCTGTGGGGGTTGGATTTCACAGCTCAGATCGATTGCATCTCAGAATATGCAAAGGAATAAATTCACATGGCCCACAGCCGCCCAGAAGAAAATAATGGAAAGTCACATCATTCAAGTTTGATCTCCCATTAAATATGCGATCAAGTAAGAGAATGTTTCCTTGATGAAATCAAAGCATGACAGGACCAAGAACATATGTTTAACCAAGGAAGCCCAATGCAGCTAAATTAAATGGAGGTTTTATTCATCAGCCATGTAATAATGAATCAATAGGGGAATCATTATTTGTCTTTGCCCCTGAGACCCTAATGCTAGCCTTACCAGGTGAGGCTTCTTGTCCGAGCTAAGCTTATCAACATAATCAGTACTTGGCACGGTAGATATAGATTATATCACTTATGACAATCATATCTTTGCCCCTGTTCCACATCATTAAAACAGATTGCACATAGGAAAAATAAATAAATACAATCTAAAGCAAATTTCAGACGACCAAGACAGCAGAATGTATTTCTGTTTGCAAGGCAGAGTTTCATAGACCGTCTTCAAATACAACCAGAAACATAAGAAAATGTTCAGTGTTGGTATCAATGGGGGATGTGTCTATAATCACCTTTCCCTATTTCAAAAGACAGAAGCGGTAAAGTGTTATTGATGTAAGAACAAGGCTAAACCACAATGAAAGACCTTTGCTTCCATCTCCGTGAGAACTGATTACATATTCCACAAAAGTAAGAATGAGCTTTACAAATACTTTTGTAAAATTAAATTGATGTATTCCCCACCTTCTGTAGCACCTAGTAACTCGGAGAAGGGATTAGAGAACTCAAGGTGCTGGTAGGGCAGCTTTTTATAAAACTGAGTGAAACTTTGGGGAAAAAAAAGTTTATATCAAACCATTACAGAGTAAAAGTCAAAGGTGGCATCACCTGACATGACCACTATCTTTCAAGTGTGACTTGTAATTTTGTGTATTTTGGAATCGCAGAAGCACATCAAAAATAGACTTGGAGCGTCAGATCTTGAGAGATCTGAGAACAGTCTGCGAACAGCACTTACTGTAGGAATGATTACACTGCCAGGTATGATCCAGCTTAGCGATTGGTCAGATTCATGGAGCAGGGTTTAGAGGTTTGAAGTTCAGTGCATTCAAAATACAACTCTTTGAGGTGTTCAATCCAAAAGTACACTCTATCTCACAATATACATTAGAATCGTGAATTGCTTTTCATTTAGTTGATGTGAATGATTTAGTTGATGTGGCTGCTTAAAAATCTGAAAATGGGCAGGTTTGCTGGTCTGAACTGCATTACTGTCAGCAAGCTTGCAGTGGAGAGGTGAATGACCAGCATGTTAGGTTACACACACAACTCAGAAATGTCTCATTTAGAGAACTAAGGATGTGTGTGTGTTTTTGCCCTAATATTTTTAACAGCACCTACTATATGTAAAATATGCTGTAGAGGTCCAGATACACTTATGTTTTATGTAAGAGGAGAAACATAAGGACCTTAGCAGTGCATCACCGGTATTTGACCTCAGCTGGACTGATCAATGGGGTCAGCTGGGAGAGCTACCATCTGGTCAGGTGGTTGGGGCCACAGGGAGAAATTTTTCCCTGGCTCCAGATTGCTCATGATCTCCTCTGGGACTCTATCCCATCTCTCCCATTGAGCCTGGGCGAGCATGGGCCTGCTCCCTGGTCATAGCCCAAGACCCCACATGTCACTCCAGAAATGTGCAGTCAGGATACTGTCTGATGAATTGGGAATGTTCTTGGCATAACTGTCAAATTCTCATTAAAACAGAAGGTCATCCCTACATTAAATCTCAAGAGGGCATGTGTTGTCCTCCTGGAATATTGGCAATTGAGGCCCACCTGACTTATGTGTCCCTGGGTAGTTACAGCAAACTGAATACTGTTCCAATGGCTTGACCCAAGATGCTCAGTGCTCAGTCCCGAGAGCAGGACTGTATTTGTGGCCAACTTGAACTTCCCTGACACCACCGGTTTTCACTGACTAGCTTACCTCCCAGATCAAAGCAATATGATACATCATGTGAAGCGAGGCTTGAAACAAAAACCAGCAGACTCTGCGGTACCCTGGACCCGGCATTTAGTACTCTTGTGCAATACACTGCCAACTCGATCATCACATTTGAACCTCCTAATAAATTATTCTATTGTACAAAATCCGGCAATTCATTCAGCATATCTCTGCCAGGCTTGCTAACATCTATCACTGTGGTCTGCCAAATCATCGCTCATTTTTCAAAAAGGATTTCACTCCATTTGTATTAATTACATCTAAGGTGCAGACACCATCTGTCTGTTGTGTGGCCAGCGAATTATGGCAGTCTAGTCTTCCCCTCATACCTGAACGGTTCATGTACAGGTTGTCACATCCTGCTGTTTCAAGCATAAGACAGTCAGCAAATTAAATGTATGCAATGCTTAATATTTCTTTACACATTTATTTTTGGGATGAACAGGTTTGAATTCCCTGTGTATTGTATATTCATATTTCGAATCCAAATTTTCAACTGCTAATTATAACTTTCAACTGTTAATTATACGTATACTGTTACTCTGTGGTGCAACTCATGCGGTTAAATGACCCTCACTGTCAGTAGAATGAACAATGTAATCTTACCCACATTTGCGACTGACAAGAAAGTGCAATGTATGCTCTCTCTCTCTATATATATATATATATAAACACACACACACATACATATATATATATATATATATATATATATATATATATATATATATATATATATATATATAATAACTTCAAATGAATGAATACTTAATTAATATGGTTGACAGTAAACAGGAAAGAGTACCACACCTCTTTCAGGTACTTAGTATGAAGTGCAAGCAGATGGCTCCCACACCTGTTCTCAGGTTGGAGAACAGTTTGGCTTCCTCTCCCTGGGGTATGACCTGTTTCACTGGGGAATGCAACATGCGCAGCTCATACCGATGCTCCAGACTGTCCATACTGGCACCTTCCTCACACCATCTCTCTCTCTCTCTCTCTCTAATTCTTTTTTTTTTCAAATTCATAGGGCTTTCTTGGAATGATTAAATTTGCTGTTTGGTAACAGAGTAAGAACAAAGCAATGTGATTGTATATATGCATACTCACAATCACACATGTATGTGGTCATATATCGTGCACTCCAACTCCAACTCCCTTTCTTTAACACAAACCCCCTCTCTCTCTCTCTCTCACACACACACTCTTTTGCTCTCTCCTTTATGGAGCAAACTGACTGTAATGCAACCCCCAGCTGGGTCATTGAAGGTCATTACAGGGATGTGGATGTTTTTTTCAGGGTACCAGCCACTGTTTGGTCGTGTTGATGTGGGAAGCAGGGCAGCAGCTTTCCATCTCAGGCAATCCAGAAATTGCCTTTTCATCTTTTTCCATGTTGGTGAACTGGAGAGAGGCAGCGTGGGCCCTGCTTAGACATTCAAGAGACCTGGGGCTCCACTATCCCCTATTTTTGAAGTGGCTAACCAACAGGGTCTTAATGGTACTGTGTTGCAGGCCTGGTGTTTCCTAAAGATGACTAGTCCTTGGGGGTGTGTTTGTGGTTCCCAGCTACTGGAAGAGTCTCTGCTCTTAAACCTGCTATTGCCGAGGGGCCTGTTTAATTCCTTCACCCCGTAAAACTGTTTTGTGAGCATCAGTATTTTCAGGATGGTTGGGTTTGAGGATAGTGCAAGGGGTGGCATGACAGGTTGGAGTCATCTCTCTCTGTGAGAGAGGAAGAATGTCTACTGTCAACAGAGGAAGCACAGCTAAGGTCCACCCCCCAACATTTTAACCCTCTGGATGATGGTCACTAGTTCTCTTGTTTGTGTGTCACTGCATGGGACTGGGACGGTCAGTTTCTTGTTTTGTCACAGATCGTAATGGTGGTGACTTTCAGGGTCAGAGTAGAATTTAGCTGGTTTTAACATTTTAAATGGGGTGGAATTTGGAAGCTTTTCAGGGTGTAAGGCAAAATAGATTGCAATGAAGCTGCGTCAGGTAAGCTGTATCTAACACAAGCAAGGAATGTCCAGTGTACAGTCCTTCATAGGGCCATCACCACCAATAAGTGGTTTGATCAAACAATGAAGGAGATGACCAGGAGGAAACTGTGAGCTGCTTATTTACCTGCTGTTTGAGACTAACCTCACTGTTTACAGCGTTGCAGGGAGTTTGCAAAATCGTTAGTTAGTTTTCATCCTTGAGGGTTTTTTTTTTTGGTCCAGGTGACATTTTCAGACAGTGTTTTGCCTGCCTTGCATGTCACATCTTTTATTTGAGATGGTGAAGGAAGCCATTTTGCTCTTCAGAAAAATTCAGTTCAGTCTTGGGGGTTGTGGGGTATGGAAGCTTGTGTTGTGTAGTTATATAAAGCTTTGGGCATTTTTCTCTTTTTTCTAGCAATGATGACAATGGCTTTAAAATGATACAGTTAGATTCTTTATTCTCTTTTTGGTTGTCTCTTAGCTCTGTTTTCCACAAACAGGTGTTTTAGTAAGCAGGTGTCCCCACTTTCAGTATTAAAGACCCCTGTGTGATTTCCCATGTCTTTCAATCAATTCATCAGTCAAGCAAATGCAACCTCTTTCTAAAGGCAATACTTCCCACAGAGCACATTACAGAAAGTGGATGCATAACATGCATACCCATTCATGAAATAATGTGGCCTTGGAGGGCAAATTGTCATACGTTTCTAATTCAGATCAATTACAAGCTCATTATGCTTGGTTAATTGCAATTATGGTTGGAATAAAAACAAGTTTTGGGACCCCGGAGGTCCACAATGTCAGCAACAACCTTTTGTGCAATCCATCCGATAAATCTGCAAAACAGTTACACAGGATTTTGCTTTTTGCAACTGTTATGCAGTGTGCTACCTAGATACAGTCACAAGATGGCTACTGATACTACCATCAAAAAAAAAAAAAATAAATAAATAAAAGGGGAGAATGGGCTGGATTATGCCGTTCATATGACAATTTACTATTGTGTAGAAGCATACAACATAAATCCAATAACTTATATTTGTCAATCTACTTTAGGATGGGTATCATAATTCATGGTGGTCTAGAATATAACGGTTTGTACTCCCACCATACCTTGCCTCAGTTAGCAAATTAGTAATCACAACATTGTCAGTACACAAACATACATCAAATCACAGTAAATGTTTTCTTGGACTACAAATAGGAGGCAATTACTGTGGTTTAATCCAGGTCTTTTGTTGACCTTTAACAAAATTTCTGTTTGTTCGGAGACATGTGGTGTGTTAATTAATCGGGGGCATTGTTTAACACCAAAACCATAAAAACCTTATATAATAGTCTTAAAATGGACTTTATAGTTTCTAAACATAAGTATGATCTAAAACTACCCTTCAAGCACTTTCCACCCTATATTA
Organism: Albula goreensis; assembly: GCA_022829145.1. Classification (NCBI taxonomy): domain Eukaryota; kingdom Metazoa; phylum Chordata; class Actinopteri; order Albuliformes; family Albulidae; genus Albula; species Albula goreensis. The sequence continues at coordinate 8,804,167 of CM040741.1, read as the reverse complement.
TTTGCCTGAACTGGATTTCAAATGGTATGGTTCCACGATGGACAGCTTAAAACTCTTCATCATGACTCATCATCCATTCTTGTAAGCAAAGTATCAGGGTTGTAAACAAGATTTGCGCATTGTAAGATTACATCCGTCATCACAGATTAAATTGTTCACCTATCATACAGCATCTTTGTAGGATTCTAACTGTAAATTATATTTATATATAATTATAAGAATACATGGGAAAGCAGTTATGATACAGAAGATGTGAGGTTAGATCTTCCCTACATGCATTCACCTGTACGTGACTGACTTTGGTTTTCCTTAAAGGTTTGGCATTTTTTCTCCTTTTTGATTTCCTGCCAGTTTTGGGGAAAGCTGTGAGTCTCACAGTTTTTCCGTCAGTCTGTAGTATGTTGTGTTTAGTATGTATCACATTTCAAACAACCTAACATAAATATTATCCACAGCAATAAACACCATCAATTTCTAGATCAAAGTTAATGAGTCAGGTAATCTAGGCACCCGAGTTCAGTTTCTGAAGCTCCCTGGCCAATTGGGTGCAGTTGTTTATGAACATAAATTGCAGTTTTAAAGGTTACAGTGTCAAAGGTCAAGATTTGAGGGACTCCTGATACATTTTCAATATCCAATTCTTTGCCCACACTTGATAGGTTTTTTTTATTTATTCATGTATTTTTAATGAAAATCGACTGTCCTCCCTTTTCTTGGACCTCTGGTTGGTATTAAGGTTAAAAGTTCAAGTCAAAGTCCAAAATCACAATGGCTACTGACTTTTCTGGTATCCGATGTGGCTGCCCGTACAGAGATCATCATATAACATCATCAATGAATAATATAATAAAGCTTTACACAACTGAACAAGTCTGCAATACTACATAATGCAATACCAGTATCAGTATTTATCTGTATTGAAGGCTTTTAGGTATTACAGTATCCGTTACTCCCTACATTTGTCGATGTACATTTTCACCAAGTGGATCACATTATTGGATTACTTATTTCAGATTTTTGTTGTAGTATCTTTGTGCCTTTGTAAACATTTTCCAGTGGTCATGGAAACACAGGTCTGTTAAGGGACACAACATTTTCATTTTTGGCAGAAGCTAAAATGACATGACGATGGTTAACTGTGGATTTAAGATGTTTGTTAAGCCAGCCTTAGAGGAACAACAATGTAAATTTAAAGCCCCTTTATATGTGCAGCAATAGGTAATTACATAGCAAGCCTTGCCCAGAAATTTAATTCAGCTTCTATTCTGCCTGACTGTCAGGCTCTGAGTAGGCCCAGATTTACTGCTTTTGGCAGGATCAGAGGGTACAGGATTTCAGTCCTATCACTCTTCCGACGAACAATGTGATGTTGTCATCGCATTTGTTTGAATGCAATGTAACCTGAAAGTCATCTTTATGAAGGAATTGAAGTACGACACATTTTCAAGTGTAAGTACATAGCTGTGGATTTTCATCCCATTTTAGTATTTTTCATAATAACATATGTGTAATTCAAGAGACATAATGGATTTGAAATGTTTTTGTGTGCTTATGTGTACAAGTGTTTTGTATGCCACGATAAGAGGATTTTAATGAGACAGAGCTGTCTATGACTGAGTGTGTGAATATATACTGAAAATGCTTATGATAGTAATCTGTGCAATTATATTCCATTGATGACGGTTAAATTATTGTGTATGCATATATTGTGAATGTATATGTTTTGACAGCCATCAATCACATTATTTTCTTCATAAGCAAATGCCCTGTCTCACAGTTACAGTTTGTCGTGTATATTAAGGGTGTATGTGGATGACTGAGGGTCAGAAAACACATCACCAGCATTGATTGTATTTTCAACCTTGTAGCTTGATTATTATGCATGTCATTGTTTTCCATTATGCCCCCATATTATTTATGGGGGGATTCTTCTGTGGGGTAATGTAATCCATGCTTACCTGTTCAGTTACATAATCTTGATTACTTTTACTAATGCCACACTCCCATTGATATATTGATCGGTTAAATATGAAATTAAAACAGGTCTCAGTGTGGCTTCAGACTTTTTCACCTGACTGAATAAATGCTCTCATCGTCCAATTAGTATAGATACATACCATAATTACAATACGCATATCCCCCACCCTCATCAGCACCTCCTCATTAAACTGGCGCACCTCCTTCCCCAGAGCTTGTAGTCGTAAAATAACATTTAAGCCAACTTTGCAAAGTGGTTCATTTCATGTACTGCAAACGTAGAAGCCAGAATTCCAAAGATGTTTTCATCAGTCTTACATCATATGTTTTTCTGTATTTTAAAAAAAAAGGTCAATATATGGACTTGTGAACATCTGTTAATGCACATGTGATTGGTATTATTTCTGCATCAAAATGATTGTAAATTCATACATTTATAAATTTAAAACATGAGAGGTCCATATCTGTAAATAAGAATATCAAAGAGGGACCCTGAGGTGGCAATATTACAGTGCAAGAATATCTCTTCTCTGTATTTAAACTGCACTTAGATTAATTGTAGCTGTCAAAACATTGTTCTTTTTCATCTCAAACTCCACATAACATGCAGAGAAGAGAGAAACATTTACAGAACTGTCTGAAAATGAATCTAATGCTGTGCTATGTGTGATGTGGTATCCAACTGTTAGCACACGGTCTTGTGATTTATAATAGATAGTATTAATTATAGTCTTGTCGCAGAGAAGGAACAAAGTACAACAAATTCAGCAGTGCCCAGTCCAATTGCAGTGGGCAAGTAGTTTTCATGTATTATTCATTTTTAAAAGCACAACAAAAGTTTGTATGAGTAAATCTATTTTCCAGAGCATATAAATGAAGAATTTCAGAGTATGATTGCTGTTGTATGATCAGTTTTGCCACCATGGTCATGTCTGAAACATCTATGATATGTTTTTTTATGAATTTTTTATGGTTCCTACTAGGGGAGATCCACTTGCCCATACTACACTTCAGCTTAAATCCTGTATGATTTTTTCCCCCTTGAACTGATAGAAGATTCTTCATCTTTGGGATAGGTTTTCAATTATGAGTTTGGGAATTGAGGGGGTTGGGTAGGGATGAACACAATAGTGCAATGTAGCTGCATACTGCTCAGGTGAGGATGTGTCTCTGTTGCAGATCTTGTCTTAGGCAGAAGTACAGCACACTTTACATCTGAATCTAACTCATTGTGCCTGAGGGAGCAACAATAGGTCCACAGCATCATGGATGGATAACAATAAGTGTCTATATTGCACATTCTTTATCACTGCCTGTCTCCTTCTGATGCATCTCTCAGCAGAACTTGTTCAGATTGCCTCATCTATCATTCGTGCGCAAATAAAAATGTTGATCTTGATGAGGAGGGGGTAGTCACATTCTTATGAGTACAATCTGGGTGATGGTGGGGGAGGACCATCGAGGGAAGGGAAAGCTGAAAAACACACTCTACCTCCTGTTGAGGTGTTGGACTGCAATTACTCTACATTACACTGGTCTGACATTACTTCATTATTGGAAAAGTATAATTCCCTAAAACCTCACATAAGTTTTTTTTTTTTTTTTTTTTTTTTTTTTTTTGGGGTGGGGTTGGTTTTTTTTTGCTTCAAACTGTAAAAGCTGCAAAGTAGACTACCACAAGGCCTAGCATACACACGAGCTGCTTTAATTTGCAATGGTGAATCTGGCTAAACTTGTCTTAGCAAAAGTGGGTAACTGGACGCATTTTAACACAAAAGATATCCATAGATATGATATTGTATGTGTGTACGTATGTATGTATTTTTTATTTATTCATTTATTTGTCAAAATTCAGTGAATTGACTCTACAGAAATTACAGAAATACCCACCAGAAATAAGGTTTCCTGATCATTTTCCATCTTAGCTTTAATGACGATCAGACCACTATGACAGCCCTATATATCCCCCAGTCAAGCACTGATTGTGGATATTTGCAGGTGCAATTATGGATCCATTACCTACAGATGGGCTGGCAGGACGAAGCCTCAAGCTCTCCAAGACACTGCTGAATGACTGGAAATGAACATATTGGATCCGTCAATAAACATCATCGTTACAGTCAACCTAGGTTCCTTACATAATACATTACCAACCAAACAATCCATTATTGTTTATTCTCCACTACAGTGTCACTGGATTCATGATTAGAATTGAGGTACATTATCAACGTCTAAAAAGAATCAACACACTATATGTTCCTATAGACCTCATTCACTATTAAATATCATAATTGGTTTCATTGTATATGACCCTTTTTGAAGTTCATCACCTCAAATGCAAAATCCCTAAGTACTGTCTAGTGTTGCTGTTGATTGTCTCATTGTCGAGTGATGGGTAAGAAATTTATGGGTTATTTTACATACATACATTTACATTATATTTAAATTTTATTTTATTTTACTTAACAAAATAAGTTTAGTCCTTGGTTCCTTTCTTCCCACTTTCAAATACAAATTGATGGCTAATCCATCACTCATCCATTGGGGACCGGGCTTTTAAGTGGATGTGCTACATGCAAATAAGTCCCACTTAAATGGAAATTATTCTGACTATAAAGAAGGAAAATTTACAAGACATCATTTCATCCATGGAAAAAAATCTTTATTTATATAATAATTTCAATGTATTATGAATCATGAAAATGTTTCGCAAAATTACAATGTAAGTCATTATTCAAAAATTAGATGTTGACCTGCAGGACTGTTGCATAACTATCTTGACTTTTCATTTGCCACTCATTTTTCTCATTTAGCATTTTAAATAGATCTGACTGGTAATTATATCCTGCATTTCAGATCAGTTTGAAACATAGCAGCAGATACTTTGTGAACATATGACTTTGATTTTGCAGAAATGAATAACGTTGGACCCTAGCTGTAGAACAGTCTGAACTGAAGAAGACAGTGCCAACGGTTTTCCCAATCTGAGCTAAAACACAGAGATCTATGTAACATTATATTTATTTATGGGCCAACTGGGTCCGTTTTATTTTTCATACATAAGAATTGGCATACATCGCAGGGAGACTGTTTGGTAATTATAATTTAGCTTGCAATTTTTCCTCTTAGGTTTGAAAGGATTTACTGCATTGTTTGAGAGTCATGTGCCATCTTACATTACATGAAATGAAAATGATATTAGAACAGAAGGTCTTTTTGCTCTGTGGTGTAGTGCTGTTGTTTGTTGCTGGATGCAAGACAAACTTATGTTGGTATTGAGAGCAACCAGCTGGGAATTAATGCACAATACCACACAAATATGAGGACATATGGCCGTTTAAGCTAATCATTAAGCGTATATGGTTTTGTGATAATTAACAAAAATGCCTTCCTCTTGAAGTTCAATGCATAGATGCTGTCTTTCCCTGTTTCATTTTAAAAGCTCCAAAGTCATTGGACTTTTAATTTAATTAAATAGTTAGAGACCAGTAAATTGTAAACAGGGCAATTTTATTTATGGCTCTGCTGTCCATTCTCCAGTAGAACTGACCTGTGACTTTTTAGAGTACTGCTGGATCCTCAGGGAACGCAAATGTGACAAATCCTTAGTTTTGCAGCACATTATAAATGCCTTTTGAAACCAAGGAGATGAATTATTTCTCATGTGTATAACTGTCAAATAAATATATTTTTTAAAGTTTTGTTCTTTCTCTCTTATGCTAAATATAACATGGCATACCAAAGAGAACTTGCTCGTAAGAAAGTCTGCTCTACTTAAATGGCTGTGCTGTAATTACATGTGCAGCTGCAAGCATAACAAATACAAGCTGTAGAATCTTCTTTTTGCATTACCTTGAAATTGTACCTTGCATTTCATTTAGCACTTAGCAGATGTCTTTATGACTTATGAACCTCACTATTTTCCATGACAGCTGGATAGTTACTGAAGCAAGTCAAGTATCTTGTTTAAGAGTACATTTGCAGAGCAGCAATTGGGAATTGAACCTGATACCTAGTAGTCAGTTTTAAACCCAATATTCTTAAGGCAGGAAAGAATTTAGGTAAGAGCACTTGAAAACATGTCTTATCCTTAAATGGTTAATTTAGCTGGTAATTACTATACACAAATACCCATGTTCTTTGATCACCTTGTTGGGAAAAAGTACCTCTTTTTCAACTGAGAGATACACAGTGATTCAATCCACACAACCCCTTTGTAAGGTAAGTTCTGACACACAAACAAATTTATGGTGTTTAATGTGAGCGTCTATTTCTGAAGGTGACATCACCCCCTGGAGCCTGAATATTTGTGCTCAGTGAGATAATCCTGTCTCCTGATAGGCAGTGTGGACAGAGAGGGCCATGCTTCTTAAACCCTGGGAAGACACGTCTGGGCTCCAAACACTGTCTCACACACACACACACACACACACACACACACACACACACACACACACACACACACACACACACACACACACACACATACGCACACACACCATTCATATCAGCTTTCATAAACCAATATGTATTAACATGTGACATAACACATTTTTTTGTGCAGTTACATTCTATTCCACCTTTATTACAAATGAAATTCTTTTAAGAAAATGGCTCTGCATGTTTATACAACCCTCATTGTAGTGCTATCAATGCAGCCCCTCAAAAAGTGTTGATGAATAAAGTGCATTGGAGGTGTACAGCCTTATCAAATACTGGACTTTATGACAGCATGATCAGGTCTGTATACATTACACACTCATATTCAGGCAAAGCCTCACACTGTTGCAGGTCCTCAGGCTGTCATGCTCTGGGGAATCTGATCACAGTAGAGATCACACCGCAGCTCTCCTGTAACACTGCAGACTGCGCTGTGCACTGCGCTCGTTGGTATGCCAAATGTATAAAAGTCCATGGTGCAGGTTGTTCCCTTGGGCTAGCCAATAGACCTGCATGAGTAACTCAAGATTTTGCCCCCAGCTGTTCTCTTTGTTTCCCCAATGCATGTAACTATGTGTAGAGGAATGTTCCCCCAGTGAAGTGTGTGCCTCTTGAGATCCTGGCTGTTTCCAATGAAATATCAGCAGAATTGACACATTCCACATGGGTCTCCTATAAGAATAGTTCAAGTGACCCAAAAAGAATGGAGCAAATGACAAATGGTTGTCTGCTACACATGTGATTGCTTATTTCTTTATATTCTACTCATTTCCCCTCCGAGTCGATTTTGATTACTGTCATACATTTTAGTCCAAACCCTGAGTTACTTTTTTCACTTGCCACAACTGTGAGTTTCCTCAATAAGCATAACTTAAAGGAACAGTCATTATCAGAATACAGAGTGGACCATCTCACACATACACATTACAGATAGTACGTTTGACACATGATATCTGGTTGTTTCTTATGATCTGAATATTCACTCACACTCTGATTGTAACATGTGAATGCAGTGGAGCAAGGCAAGATGAGCATGGCTTTGGGACGTCTAGCGCTTGGGTCTCTGCGGGTCCTGATAAATCGTAGATGCCGTTGCCATAGCCGCAACAATGGATGACTCCATTATTATTTCCTTCTGCCTCCTCTGAATGTTGTGACAATCTATGATTTATTTGGTACAGGTTTTCTGTAGAAATACCTGCAGCTGCGAGATCAATCTTCTCCATCATCATTGTCAGGCTTTTAGCTCAAATTGAAACATTACTTAGGGTTACCTGGGTTCTTTTTTTAAGATGCAGTGTTATTGAGTGCGGTACTTAGCTTAAGAACAATGGTATCAACCAACATTATTGTGAATAATAACAAACAAAGCATAATTGCTCCTTCAATTGGCAGAGTTCAGGGCATTTATTAGTAAATGGTTAATATATTACTGATCACATATAATGCATCTCTCTGAGCCATTTACATTGCCAATTACATTTTGGCTCTATCAGCATACATTAGATAATGCCATCTGAAGCTACATAAATCAGAATTCACAGTAGGTAGCTGAGCACACTTTGTCAGGACTCAAGTTAGGTTACCCCATTTAAATTCATATTTATTAACTTACAGTTAGAGGGGTGTTTCAAGATGTAACCAGTAATTTCAAAGAAATATTCAATAATGTTAATTGATAAAATCATCTGATATATTTTTTGTTCAGTAATACGTTTTTTTAATTTTGTTACCATCTAAGCAAGGAAAATTTCAATATCAAGATAAATTTCTCAGACATTTTTCCAGTAATGAGAAGCTCTAGTGCAGTGTACAGTGCCCTGGTGCTTGGTGTATTTCATCGACACTTACATATGCATACAAACAAACACACACACATGTGCGTACACATGCACGCACACAAACAGACACGCACACACATATGCATGAGCACACACACGCAAACACACACGTACACAAATATGCGCGCATACACATGAACATACACACAGAAAGTCTCTTTGGTTGCTGGAGGGCATCGCCCGGCCTTTGTGAGCTGTGGTCTCAAACAGCACCGGGCCACAGCGAGGTGAACTGAGGTAGAGCAGGGAGGCTTAGGAGCCAGGGGGATACTCAGTCCTGAAGTGAAGATAATGAACAAGAAAGTCAGTAATGTCTCTAATCCCTTTGTCATGTCTCCACGGAGGAGTTTTGCATAAAGCAACAGCTGCACTGTAATGTTATTCAGAGAAATGAAACAGAAGGTCATATGCCACTGGTTTAATCATTATGTAAATCAGCACACCTTAAAGAACGGATGAAAGTTAACGTTTCCTCTAACGACGGCCTATCACATTTGTGCATCAATAAAACCAGATAGCCTTTTAAAGACCGTTTTGAAGTCTTGAAGAGATTTCAACCTTGCTCAATGAGATACATGTTAAATGTTAATGAAACTGTTACTTTGAAGGAACAGTATTTTAAATTCCCTTAATCTAATGCTACATAATTGCACACACAGGCAGCTGTAGTTGTCATTCAATTTATGATCAGAATAAAAGTTACTATATAGTATAACTGCACTAATGACACATAATACCATTTTATGGAAATAGAACTAAGCAAATCATTGTGTTGCACTCAGACAATTTTCTGAGTGAGGGCCCAACCCCCTGCCTCCCCCATTAAAGTAAATATATTCAACAATGGCAAATGCTGGATGGAAGATTATTGTTGAATCTGGTGGAAATTCAACAAAATGGCCTCCAATTTTCCTTAAGGCAAGTCAGTTTTAAAGGACTGAATTCTGAGTAAATCACAGGTTGCCAGATGTAGGAATAAGGGACTTGTTCTTATTATGGGAGACTTGCCACAGGCAGCATTCTGCTGTGAATTTTTTTTTTTCTTGCAGCTGCAACTCTTCTAAAAGTCTCTCTCTCTCTCTCTCTCTCTCTCTCTCTCTCTCTCTCTCTCTCTCTCTCTCTCTCTCTCTCTCTCTCTCTCTCTCTCTCTCTCTCTCTCTCACGGTTGTCATTATGGTTACCGCAGATTCTGTCACAAACTTTCAGACGTGAGCCTTACAATCGCATGGGTTCCAGCATAATTATGCTGTACAGTGCAAATGATTAAACATTCAGACAGCCATATGCTTTGTCTGTCAAGTTAAGTACTGTAAAAGCTATCCCACATCCAACTCCAGTGATTATGTCCCATTCATCTGAAACACCATTTATGTCAATGGCATCAAGCAGCATGATCACTGTACATTTCTGTTAAACATGACTTAACAGAAGGCTTACCTTCACGGGGGAAAGCGGTCAGGGGCTGTATTTTTCCTCTCCCTTTAATCTTCAGAGTATTATATTTAAAAAGTCTTGTAGATTTTGTAAAATTAAAGGTAACACAATCTACTTGAGCCTCATATTTAACTCAAAAGTACTTCTGGTATGAGCTGACATAAATTATGTTCCTGAACACAGACAGATCATATGTAGCATAAATTATTCAATAGCATTCAAACTCAATAATATATGAAAGTAAGATCATGGATAATAACGCTCTTGAGAATGACCAGACCAATTCAACTTCCCACAACTGTGATTTCTGTTATGATGGTAAATTGACATGAATGGTTTCTTGAGTTACTTTATTTCTTGAATGATATGGATAGCTGCAGTGTGTAGAGAATGAAAAAAGCTTTCTCCAGATTCGTCAGAGCACTGATTGGCTCCCGTAGATGTATATGGCAGGGCTTGTTCTGTGGGGATTTTCCTTGTTCTCACTGCTGTTTGCATGAATTTTCTCTGGGATCTCCTGTTTCCTCCCACAGCCCATGCCGGTCAGGCAGACTGGACTTACTGTCCAAAGGAGAGAGTAAGTGTGTGCCTGTCTGCCCCTGTGATGGACCGATCACCTGCCCAGGTATCTCCTGCCGTTCCCCGGTGTATGCTGGGATAGGATTCAGCTCCCCGTGACCTAGATTTGATGAAGTGGGTTTAGATGTTGGATCAATACATGGACATAGGCATCACATTTGGGCTGTGTGCAAACAGTAAAATGCTCAGTTTTAAGTACCAGATACTCAGTAACAGTAAAAAAAAACACTTCTATGATATATTAAGTAACACATGGGCACCCAGTTTTGCCCTCATTCCCTGCCCATACGTCGCGGAGAATAATTCCCCACTGGAGTGACTGACAGCTTGCAGTACGTCCACGTGCATCCTCGCCCACCTGGGCAAAACGGGATCTTCTGAAGGTCGCATCTCCAGGCAATCAGAACATTGTCCTTGAGCTACACCTCTAACACAATCTCCATTCATCAGATTAACCTGTTACCCCCACTGTACTGTGACGCTGTAGAGATCAATCAACTCACATTGTAATTTCAGCAGGCTTTGCCCCCACGAGCCCATCTATTTATCAACATGGTTATTAAGCACGGGTGTTTAAAAAAACATTTTTAAAATGCATCGGGTGTTCCGGGGTTCTTTTTTTGGCAGTGCCTGATATATTGATTGTCCTTTTCTTTTTTTCCACTGACAATCCCAACAGCTGGGCTGTAAATACTTCCACCAATAAAATCTTATGTGTTGTTTTCTTGCTCCGCTCACACCCTAAGTTTAAATAATATTCACTTAAGATTTACCAGTAAGCCATTTAAGGAGATGATAGTTATCTTGCTGTCAAGTCACAGGGTACAGTTTAGCACAAGGCGATGCTGGTTTTACTATCTTCACCTTTCCCGAATGCTGCGTAGTGTCCCCCAGGTACACAGCACAGCAGGGTTGTATGCTTATAAGTGACAAATTGAGGACTTAGCGCAGGTCTTTGGGGAGAAGAACGGGGAGCATAGAGGCTGGAGAGAGGCTCTGCCAATGACAAACCCAAGGGCCACCGGCAGCGGATGGATAGAGAACAGCGGGATATAAATGAATACATCCTTATGGGAGAAGAAGCAGGCCGTTTCTGCCCACATTCACATCACAATGTGCATTCCCCAGTGCTCCTTGCATGTGAATGTGCTAGATATGGCAATTTCAGATGCAAAAGAGCACAATCCATCCTCTGTGGGGCTGCTGCTTAAAGCCAGCTAAGCCTTATTCAGAAGATTTAGGTTATATTTAAAAATGCATATTTTTGTACTTAAAGTAAAAAAAAGCACATTGGTCTGAACTAAATGTAATTTATATTGACATAGCATAATAAATTATTTCCTTCATAAATTGTCAAAATAATTCCTATATCATCCACGGAGTGGGGAGTGGGGAGTGGGGGGGGGGGATGTGCGTGCGCGCGTGTGTGTGGAGGGAGAGTGAGGATAGTGGGATGAAAGCACATAAAAAGGCTCCTTGTCCGTCTTAAGACATTTAAGGACATCCTGTTAGCTTTTTCCACTATTCTTACCTCTCTATTCTTTTTGTATGTAGATAGGGCACACTGTTGTGATGATGAGATGAGTGGGAAGATGCACTTATCTGTAAGTCTGGGGTTCCTATAAGGTACTGCAGAAGTGCTATAGAATAGTAAAGTGAAGTTTGTAAGTTTTGGACACCGACTAACAATATCTCTGAGACTTTTGGAACATCTTGTGATGCAGAGCTGTTGTACTTTTAGAGCACAGAAAATCCATTGATAATAACCCAAATAACCATCCTTTCAATCACGGGATATCCAGTGAAACAGCCGGTGAAGATTAATGGACCTATTTGGGCCCACAATGAAAAAAATCATTTTCCTTTGTGTGTGCCGAGACACAATATTGACACACATTAGATTTTCCTTTTGTCTTCTGCCAGTATGACTGCATTAGCTTTGAATAAAACAAAGAATTATTAACAAATACAATGCAAATTAGATTTTCAACGTATTTGTTTTGGATCATTGTACCATTGGACTATTGTCACTGCAAATACACTCAATTATACGATGCTAATTTATTGCATTTCAAATGCACTAAACATGCCACTTTAGTAACAGTAGTATTTATCTTTCTACGGACAGCAGACAAATAGTCCAATAAGATGTATTCATGTGCAGTTTTGAAAGCGTTGCACAAATATTGTTGCACATGCATGTATATATTTTATCAACTGGGAGTGCAAAATTGAGCTTGCAAATACTTAGTGATTTCCCAAGATCATTCAGTTTCAGTTTAATGTAAGGTTCAGTAATCTAAGACACACTTTTTTGAAACCAGATCTGCAGTATCTAGAGTCACCCATTTCCTGTACACATTCATGCTGGGAATTACCAGTGTGTTAGCTGTCCTTGTTGTAATGCTATAAAACAAAAATAAAGTTCACCCCCAAACAGTGCATAAAGTGTCAAACTTTTTTTTTTGTTTTCTTTGAATTTGCATGTGCTTTGTGGTATGTTGACAAAATGATCTGTGAACAAAAATGCATGTCTCAGAACACCACCTCCCCCCCAATCCTGTTTCTGACAACCATATATTCTTAATGGTTAATACTCTTTGTTATTACACATTATTTCATTAGTAATCATATTTAAAACAACTAAAAACCTCACCAGGGTAAAATTGGAGGTGAGTCAGCTGAAATGTGTTCCTCTTATGGTATAGGCCTAATCTGACTGGTGTCACATCTGCAGTGTGAAAACCGGAGAAGGCCAGCTGCCATGTTAGTTGGGGTCGTCACATGGGCAGCTGCTTTCTGTGCCTGTGCAGAGGTCCGTGGTAGAGCTGATTATGTGCTTTGGTCTGGATAGCAAAAAAGAGGGAAATAAATTGCCATTTCAGTTTCATTCTCATGCCTTTTCATGTCTGCAGCCAAATCAAATGACATGGCCAATTTTACATTGTGGCAGGAGAAATGGGACAATGTGGCGCAGGGCCACTGTAACATTTACAAGGCAGAAAACCTGACTATATTTCCTAAAGGCATGAATAATGATGTTGCTTTACACTATTTAGCTAATGTTCTCTGATCTTAGTCCATGCTTTAGCTCTCAATGTCTACATCACATCTGTTCTAAACAGACTGTTCTCTCTATAGTAGCAGTAACAGAATGACACTTCTCCACTTCTCCCACGGTGAGGGTGAACTGGGACATCCTTTAGTTCTGCACAGTGGCCAGGTGCAACTTCACTTTGTTTATATTTATACAATCAGCTAGTAATGCTAGTATTAACAACTATACCATATGCACACTCATAACGTAATACTATTTACCTCACGATGCTACCAGAGATGTGGATTGAATGACTGACTGACTGATTTGCTAATTTACTGACTGTCTGCCCTTCCCCACCTCTAATATATAGTATCTATATGAAGATGCTGTACATTACATTTGTGGGTGATACATTCTATTTTTATTCAGCTTTGGATCCAGAAAAAAATGCTAATCCAACAGAGTGAACTGTGTGCATTTTTCAGTGCACTGTTAGGGCTCTGCATTGACAGTATGGCTGTTTCAGCCACATAACTGTCACATTCCACTTGTGTGAAATTGGCAAAGTTTTTAAACAAACACAACAGCAATTAGTCGAGGAAAAACTCTCTATTTGGACCACTGTGCCAAGAGTTTGAACCATTAAACAAAGCCCTCAGCTGTTTCATCATACACCCTATGGCCTGAAGTATATTATATATATTTTTTTTCCTATGTCACTTTTAAATATAAAACCGACATAAATACTAATTGGTACCATACTATTCCTTATGACTGACATATAGCTTGCATTTTATTTTCAAGTGATGGGTTGTCTGAAGAAAACTGATGGGTACCTACATTGTGTCAAAGGAATTAGGATTTTGTTTAGATTTTTTAGCATGCTAGGTATGAATTTGGGCTTTAGAGAACAATGGTTGGTGACAAAAATTCAAACATAATAGTGTAGAAGAAAAAGTTAGGGTTATTCACGGCTAATGACTCCACGTTGGTTTCATCTGTGGTTCAAACAGCCTGACCAAACCCGATTTAAAAAAAACTCTGTAAGATTAATTAAAAAAATATGTTCCAGTCTATTTGTTTCTTTACTTAACAAGGCTCAAAGCATTGTGTAAATGCTTGACATACCACCATAATTTAAAAGCAGACAAGATAGATGGATTTTAAGCAAGTTGGTTGAAATAAATAAACAGCAACCAACCAAGAACATCTAAATTAAATGAATCAAAAATCGAATCCATATCATTTGTAGTTGTAATGTAAAAATGCAACTTTGAAACATGACAACAGCAATGAAATATCTGTACATTCAAATTATGCTTAACAGAGTATATTATTCAGTCACAAAATGGAAGTAGATTTACTCAATTATCTATGAAAATGTGTCACTATAATTGCATAAATCCAAAACCAACACAGCTAAATACTCAATCACAAATGGCTGAATTTGTCTAAGCTGGCAGAAAATTGTCAATTAGGAATATCATTTTGTGTTGCTCGATCAATTTGAGAAATGTGCCTTGCTGTATGATATGTACATAAAGGTGATGCTAAGCAGAACCATAAGTGTCTTTTACAAAACAGCTGTTCAGCTACATTTTGGCTGATTTGTATTTTTGTGCTTTGTGTTTCACACTTATGAAATTCTGTTCATAATGGTGACATTTTGTCTGGGTACTGATCACTTGGAACATTTGGTTTAATGTCAAAACATTTCAAGTGATTGGGAAGAATGTGTAAAGTAAGGATTGTTTATCAAATAAAAAGAAATATATGCCTTCTCTATGTATATGTGAACATATGTTTCCACACACATATATAAAATATTGATAAATATGGAGTGTAGATTGTACAGTGATATAAAGTACAGTATGCCCAATTTGCATTGCAATGCATGGAAATGTAATTCAAATCAGAGCCCATGATGTCATAGCAATGCAAACAAGACCGGCGTGTTCCTTCAGTCCTTTGTGTGTTCAGAATCACTCCAAGAATATTCCCATGTCATGAATATAAAGCCATAAATGGCATTGTTTTGCTTTATTTTCTTTAATTGCGCATGGCCCATGGATGTATCACTGTAATGCTCTCATATTTGAGAGAGGGGGTCTTATTATTATTTTAGAGATAATAATTTTTAAATGGTCATTTTGTCATAATGGAACTGAGGAATCTCATGGGCTCATAGCTATTTAATTTTATCTATGTCTTGCAAAATATACAGATATGCAACTCTTAATTAAAGCATATTGAAATAACTTTTCCATTCATTTCTCAGACCTAATTAAGTTATGCAAATTAAATTTTGTCTCAATTCATTCAATTCACCATTTATTTGAGCAGGTAAACTTCATCGATTTGAGAATCCCTTTACCGGGGAGTTCTGAAAGAAATGCTTAATAAGTGTGTATCCATTTTGAGAGAAGACAGGGAGGCAGAGAACTGAAGCAACTCTTGGGATACAGCAAACAAATCACTCAATGTGTTGAATTTTTCACTAACATAACATATTTGAAATGGAGTTGAACAAAAATGTTTATTTATCAATCACAATGGTGTCAAGTGTACCTTTTAAACCCCAATGGAGAGAAACAATCGTCCCAACTTTACTGGTTTTGGAAATAAATTCATGGAATAGTGGGAGGAGCAGTTAAAGAACATGTTTATCAAAGACTGCCCAAGTTTTACAGCCTCGTGAAGCAGACACAGAGTTAAGCAAAGAAGACATTTGCGTCTTGAGATACAGGTGTTTTCCTTGGTGAGACAAAGTGATTTCGTTCCAAACACAGATACACATATTCATGTGCGCACATGCAAATCATGCACACTGACAGACACGTGCATGCATGAACACACATACACACACACACACACACACACACACACACACACACACACACACACACACGAAGACCTGTACATCCTCTTTTTTTCAAAACAGTTTGTATGAGCTACAAGATCAAAAGGAATTTGAAATGAAGACCACTGGTAGGAGTCTTGACCCTGCAAAGAATATCTGACAGTTCTCCTTTAGCCAGGCCTTGATCAGCATAGGACATGCTTTCTTGGATCTGCTACCAGTGGGGAGACAAAAATGAATGTGTTTTTTTTTTTTTTTTCGCTTGATAGTCATTTTGGTTTGGGGAATAAGGAAAAAAGATAGCGGAGTGTGTGTGCTCTTCAATTTTGCTTGATAGGGATTTCATCTCAAGGAATGTAGAAAACAAGAAAAGCTAGATTTTCCCCTTTTTCTCTTTTTTCAAAAAGATATTTTTCAGCAGTGTAATGAATGATAAGATCCTTTTTGTTTGCCATTTTTTAAATACCAGACATCCCATCATGTCATGGGCAGTTTTAAGAGTACAAATGCATTTTGGGTATAAGCAAATCCAACAATGACTGATGAATGTTCTCATATGGATACTGTGCAAAAGATTATTTCTTATTTTGTCTGAAACCTTCCTTAATCTGTATAAATATTGCTCTACCTTCATCTGAGCATGTGTGAACTGTACTTTGTAATGGATGGAGGTTGCACAGCTGTCTCAATTTCTGCAGCAAATTTGTAAAGAATGAATGAAGGCAGGTGCAGTTAGTAACCCCTGTCCACAGATCAAACACAGGTGAGCGAGAGAATCATTTGCTGTAAGATGATTTAAAGAACTCACAAACTTAAAATGCACTTTTCCTCAATAACTTTAATTTGGATTATAAAACTCCCCTGGAAATGTGTTATTAACATCTGCTCATTTTCAAAAGAGCTCATTTTTATTGATCTTTCTTTCAGTATGAACAAACAGTTCTTTGTTCGGCAGGAATTTTTCAGAAGGTGTCAATGTTCTATGTGACAAATTCACACATCTTTTGAGATGAACTCCTTCCAGCTATTTCTTCCAGAACAAACCTGCCCACACAATGCAGATCTTACAGCTATACTTTTTCTCACAGTTTGACATTGTCACCTTCTTATAAGGAAACTCAAGTCTTACCTGGTGCAGCATGTGGAATCACTTTCCTGAAACCCACTCAGTGTGAAGTTCATCTCAGAACTTCGGCTCATTGACAGTTTTGGGAAACTAGGCTGTGATAGGTTTTACATTTGATCCATGAAGGTCAAACTAATCAGCAATCCATTATGATCTCCACCATTCCATTTCACCGAAACTGTTCAAAATCCCTTAACGTTGTGTTTCTGTGCCTGTTGATGGTGGATCAAAAGGATTCTCCGCACCATTTATGTAGTGGGCATGGATAAATTATTGATTCATCTTAAATATCAGTATATCCCAAATTGCTACAGTGGTAATTATCAAACTACAAAAAACACTCTTGATTTAAGCATAAGGATAGAGGAAGGAGAAACAGAAGTGAAGGCAAGACCAGTTACAGGCACTCTTGAGTCTTCATGATTCATCTGGTACAGTATGAGCCATTCAGGACAGCAGTCACACTTGGCCTTGGATTCAGAGTGTGCCAGGAAGTAATTCCAGTTGGCCTGGATTTTGTCTGTGTGTTTCAGCACAGCATTCACCCTTGGCCATCGTGTTAGAGATATGTAGCTCTCTTATACCCACAGAACAAAGGGACAGACACACCACTATTTGGGCCAACAGGTATGCAAATATTATGTGTGAACCTACAGACATTTGCTTCCTGCATTCACTACCCCCACCCTGCCCACCTCTTCCTTTGATGTTTCTCTCTGGTTGGTTTCAGGCAGCAGAAATATTTAATTATTGAACCAGTCATTCTGTGGTCTCTGGCTTCTGTTTAGTGAAAATTAAAATCACAATGAAAGGGTCACTCCGGCCAAATTTGCTTCCATATTTTACCTGAAGAATTACTCAGAAATCAGAATCAGAGAGTGATTATGCAAGACTTTAGTAAATTTACAAAAAGTATGCCATAGTCACATTTGAGAAAAAATATATTCACAATTTTAGCAGGACATCAGGAAATTGAATTCTCCAGTCTAATTGCAAATACTTTCATGATGTACTGATGTGAATTTCATATCTGGACCTTAGCGCAAATTTTTAAAAGAATGTGATTAAATATATATTGAAACAAATGTCAAGGTGAAACCAGTTAGTCTTAAAGACACCACCAAGTGCATCAAAAAGAAGGGATGCTCTGGTTGTATGACACTGCTAAAACATATGTTCTCCTGTTTTCAGGACCATATGAAAAGATAAAGGAAAAATTAAGCACATTTAGTTCAATCTGTTTGGTTTTATGTGTGATCATTGTGGTAGTAATTTAATAAAATAGAGACGATTCATTTTCAGAAGTTCTAAATCCATCTGTTTAAAATTCTGTCATGCCCAGCAAAGCCTGCCGCCAATTTTCATCAAGCATTTACCCATAGAATTATCATCGCTTTCCCATCAAGCATTTCAGCCTCATATACTCATCTCATAGCCATCACAGACACAACATTGCAATGTAATATGGGAACTTCAGGCTGAAAACAATGAAACGGCCGTCTCTAAAGGCAGAACATCAAACGGATGTGCCCAGTCTGGCACATGACGTTATTATCATTATTATCATGATTATTTTGAAATGAATCAAGCAGCCAGGAACGGTTAATCTTTCAAATGAACAATTATGTATATGTTATCATATTGAACACAAAGTTCATTGTGTGATGTTATTTGACTATCTGTGCACCAAAACTGATCATATTTACAAATGCCCCAGAACACAGAAGTGTAAGGAACTAAACATACAAGTAGATCAATTGGCATCCATTCTAAAGCAATGGAAATTGGATTAGTACGGCTTATGATCAGAGCCCTTCATTGGTACCATGGAGATGGAAAACTATGGGAGCGTTAGGATGTCTGAAGGAAAAAGAATACAAAAATAAATGTGCACATCACTTACTTATTGCTCCAGGCAACAGATTTAACTCTTGCCCATAATACTGTCAGAAATATTGAGTAGTCATGCAGGTTTTCACATAGGCTATGTTTTTTTTTTTGGCATCCCTGTTTTAATGTGAAATGATCAGAAACATATTTATTCTTTGTCATTCAAAAGGACTACCTTTAGTTGTAAAGCAATTTATTGTACCTACAATGCATTGTCTCAATGTGTATCCCACATGTAAATAAAAGGTACAAAAAGATACTATAATTATCAATTATTCAACATAGCATATACATAAATAACAGCAGATATTTCAGTATATATAATTGTGTGAACCATTTGATATAAAATATATTATGTCATTGTGTCATTATATTTCCTTTAAGCATATACATATTTGCAATATATTGCTGTGTATTCCGTTTATGCAAGGTAGGCTTATCTCCCTCCACAGGCCTGCCCTCACTGTGCAGTATCCCTGCTGCTAAGTCGGTCAGGTTCCATGGCCAGGACCTGCCCATTCGCTGGCCCCCAGAGGAGACTGAATGAACTATGTACAGCCTTTCGCTCTGGTCAGCAGAGCCGTTCCCCACCATCTGTCACCTCATACGCATGCTCCCATTGGCTGTCCCGTCATGACTCTAAACCCACGCTTCGTCCCCCGGCTGCTGTTTGGGCAGAATGTGTTACATAGATTCTGATTAAGGCAGGTAGCTGGCAGGTAGTAATTGTGATTTATTCAGGATTTGCAGTGCTTGATGTTTACATTTCCGTGTTTCACTTTGCATATTTCACTCAGTTCCAGGTTTGGATGTTTAAGCAGTCGCTTGTAGTTGTGAACTGTGCCCTGGGGTGCACTCACACTTGCTTATTTTCTTATTTGCATTCTGCACTTCTGCACCATGTAATTCTGTGAAATCCTCCAGTGAAAAGGGAATCTACCAGATAAATGAAGATAATAATGTTCTCTCATCGCTATTTGCCAATATTTGGAAAGCCCTGGTATGCTTTGTTTTTTAAATTGTATTCTGAGCGTTTTTGCTTCAAAAATTTCATATATGAGTGAAAAGTAGAGGATACAGCAAGTACAGAAACTCACTGCTTCTAGCAGAAGTCATTTCAGTGTACTCTTGCACCCTGTAATTTAGTGAGGCCCATTGCAGTGACCCTCTGTCACAGATCTAGTTTTGACAGACAGATTGTCCTTCTGTGCCCCTCCGCCGTCCTGCTTTTCACCGGTTCACTTAGCGAGGCTGTGATAGTACAAGCCGCAGCAGAGAGGTAGTGAGGGGTGGGCTAAGGTAGCCCACTGTCCGCCACAGACCGTGTTCTCAGAAAAGATTCATGAAAAGCTCAGAGAGATAAAAAGCAAGGATTAAACAGATTCTCCACACCAGGGATTTAAGCCTTTTTACTGAGACTTTAATGATGTTAAATTCCCAATAATAACTTTAACGGAAAGATCTCTATTGCTGCTGTTATTACAGGGGCAGGTTGTTATTGAAAGGGTGGGGAGAGGGGTTGCCAGAAGGCGGTGAGATATGGCACATAAGCAATGTTGTCCCAATTAATCACACATTATATTATTCATGTTCCTCTTTGCACGCGCTGCATGTGACAATGTATATTCAAGTTTTAATTAATACTCCTGTGTCGGGTGGACTCATTTTACATTCATTCCAAATAGATGCAAGCATAATAATCTGAATGTCTCTTCAGGACATGTTTATGTAATTTGCTTCTGAATGAAAGGTGAATCCGAAGTTGCCTAAAGAAAAAAAAATAAGTGAGTATTAAAATTCAGCACGGCCATCTCAAGTGCAGCTAGGCACAGGTAGCTTTGATGAGATGTTCTGAGACAATATGGCAATGAGAGAAGCTTAATGAGAGGAGGGCTTAAGCTTTTTTACTGATAAAGTTGCTGAACTCCTTTTGAAGATGCATTACATTTTAAATAATACTTCAATTAAAATAATCGTCAGCCTTCAAATATAAATGTTCTTAATATAAAAAAACAGATAAAAATTATTGTTGATTCCAGTTAACTGCATGTACAGCGTTTAATTGGGCATGTTTAAAAAGTAATAAACAGTTGGCTGGACATAGCTCAACTACCATGACAAATGAATATAAAGATATCACATTTTACTGTAAAATGTATGGATGGGACCCTATCAAATAAAAAGAGTTTTTATAAGAATATGTGATTCGATCAAAACAGACTTTTCCTAACACCCTATGTTTCTTCAAGTATTTTATGTTTCATTAGAGAAACACAAACGTCCTTTGTAATGTGCTCTTTTCATTCTACAGGAGAATGTACCCTTAAAAACATTAGGATGAACTGAATATGCCCTCACAGAAACTCAGAAAGTTAGTTTGATTGGGTGTCTGTTGTTTTAGTTCACTTTCGATGTGCCGTACCTTGACCCTCTGTTTCAAATTATGTAACAGGCGTCTAATACGGAGATTTGTCTTTTTGAAAGGAAACGGAAGATCTGAAGTGGGATTTATCCTTAGAACATATTGTACAAGGGGCCATATAAAACACACAGCTATGTGGAGCCTCCAAAGGCGAAGCCCGCTGATGAAACTGTCTTTGTAACTGGTGCAGGAGTGGCTGTTCTCTCCAGGCTCACTGCGCCATCTGCACCTGCACTCTCCCAGTCCTGCTCTCCTGACAGCTGCCGAGAGAGTAAACTAAATGTAACGGGCTTACAAAGCACATTTGTTTTCTCTCTTTTTTCCCCACCCTGTCCTTTGTCTCTTGATTCACTGTAACGGTGGCTTTTTGTGATCAATGCAGTGATTCAAATTCACTTAATCTGGATGGTTCTTACCACTAATCTGCTGTTATATCAGCAAATCCAAACACTACAATGATCATTGGATGTGTAACATCGCTTAAGGGAAGCAAATTCCCTTGGCCCAATAGCACTGCTGTTGCCATTTTGCGTGAAAGCAAAACAAGACGATGCATGATTGGAATAAACCTCTTAATTGGAGGCCTGAGCATATTTTGTGCACTTTAGCAGAAATAACTTTCACAACAGGGAGGGCTTTGTTTTATCATCAAAAAATGGATATTCTGTTTCCTCTCCTCAGCGCCTAATATTCCAGCCCACGGGGCACTGCATTCAGGATGTGATACTCCACATTATCTAGTTTAAGATAATGGGTTACTAAAATGATTGTGTTCATTGAGGTTGTTTGGTTATCGTATGACTGGCAGGTGTATTTTCAGGGTTTTCACACAGGATTCATATGATTCAACAGTCTTTTGTCCTCCAGATCTGGCGTATACTCTTTTTTCCATTTCAGAAATGTCAAGAACGTCAGCAAACGCATGGCCCTCTGTCCTATCCTAGCTCTTTAAAACTGATCCTGGCATAATCCTTTCATGGAGACTCCAAAGCTGAAAGGTTATTTATGCTTTGACTTTTTTTATGAATGCCTCAATTGCAATTAACCTATTGATCAACTGTAATGTGTTTTCTGATTGAAAGATAAATTGAATAATTCAAATAGCTCTCCTCACCAGATAGCCTAGGGCCATGAGTGACATGCTCACTCTTTTTATTTAGAATTCAATGTACAGCATGCTCAAAATAAAGTCATGATCAGGTAATTTAATGACAATAATATTGACCCACATTAGTATTGTGGTGTCTATTCATACTCTTTGTGTTGTGAAATGTTTCTGGAACATCAACACGTGTGTGTGTGTGTGTGTGTGTGTGTGTGTGTGTGTGTGTGTGTGTGTGTGTGTGTGTGTGTGTGTGTGTGTGTGTGTGTGTGTGTGTGTGTGTGTGTGTGTGTGTTTGGATAAAAACCATGACTTCCTGAGCAAATTGACCTTTATTCTAAATTTAATTAGAAATAGCATATATTCAAATGAGTTCAATATCATGCCGTATATGTTCCAGAAGAGAGGTATCATAGTAAAGGGTTTCAATCTGCGCTCCATTTGTCAGGTTGGAACTGGCCTCAGAATGTCATCCATAATCATAGCAAAAATTCAAAAACAATTCAGCAGAAACCATTTAGAAATATTGTTTGTTTATGATTTACATGGATAAATTATACAGCCAGATGGAGAGAAAAGTTTTTATAATGCTCAAACAGTATGTAAAGTGTTGACATCCAACAACCCAGTTTTCCTTTATAAGAGATATAAAGGAAATTCCATATTCACTTTGCTTAAATCTCCTTGCAAGAAATCTAAATGCAAAAGTATATGCATGCCTTTTGTTTTTAAATATAAGATTAAACTGTAAAAACAACATGGTATTTTTCTCTCTTTACTTTCTCAGCAGTCTTTCACAGCCGTCTCCCCAAACGTGTATCTCTCTGTTCTGTTTACAGCAATGCTAAAAAATGCATTTCAGTGTAAAAAGAGAATAACAGCCACCAGTGTACCAGTTAAGAAAAAATAGAATTATTGATTATGATGTAGTCCAAAATCTCCGGACTAGTCCAGAGGAACCCAACAAGGCTGACATGTGACCTCCACATTGCACACAGGTACTCTAAACATGTTGCAGAGAGTGCACATTCATAGTGTTTTCCAGGTTCTGTGTTTACTGTGTTTATTCTATGTCAGGGGCATTCGCCTTCATCCAGTATTTATTTGCTTTATATCACAGGCATCCACATCCAAGGGAAAAGCACCGTTTTCTCCTTAACTGACATTCATTTGAATAGCAAGATATTCTACAGACGACAGGCCCTGCCCAGAGATCAGCAGTGTTTCATCTGTGATTTGTATCAGTAATCATCCTGTCAGATGTCGGCTTCCCTAGCCACTGTTAGACACTCCAAAAGCCAAAAGCAGCGATCACACTTACACTATGTGTACCACTTCAAATGATCTTACATCCATTTGAAATGCATGTGAATGTAATTTAGTCTCGTGAGTGTTAAGCTTGAACCAGCTTTGCACAATATTCATTGAGCAGCTATATATACAAGATAAGTTCTAATGTTGTCTACACTGAACCTAAAATTAAATCAGGTTAAATAGTCAACATTTACAGCGAGTACAGCGAACCTATAGCACTGATTCAAATTATGTGCTTTGGCAGCTTTTTACTTTGTGTCACCTACTTGAAATTCTCTGTTGTTGGAGCTTATTTGATGATCTAATTTCGGTGGAAATTCACACAATCTCTTTCTTGTTTTATTTCTTGTTCATTTTTTTATTATTATTTTTTTTTTCCCAAGGAAAAAGAAAGAGAAATTGCCTGTCCAGCATCGACACCAAAGGGATTAGGCCTCCCATTAATACATGTGAGAACAAAGCACTCAGCGGCTGAAGCTGTTTTTCAGGCACCATTTCCCTGTGATATTTCATGTGTTTCATTGTATTTGTTCTCTGCGTGTCTCTGCGGATACAATTAAAGTGTGACAGCTCTTCATTTAACAAGCGCTGCTTTACCTTGAAGAGACGAACACATGGCATTCTAATTATCAGCGAATGGCGCCCCGTTTCCTCGTGGTTTTTAGTGCTTCTCCGATGCTGCCTGATTTACCTGACAGTCGAGAAGCACAGACCTGAAATTACTGGGATTAATGTATCCAAGACTAAACACTTCAAATGGGTTTCTGGTGTGAGACTGATGGAGAGGGGTGGCAATGGAGCAGGCAGAAAATCCACTTACGACTTTCTTACGCCATTATTCACTTTTTAAGCACCTTCATGTCTCACTAAGACTCCTTGATGAATTTGCCGTATGCCAACCAACTTTCATTTGGCATGTTGCATGTTAACACCATTGTAGGCGTGTGACAGGCATCAGCATTTAGTGGAAAAATGTCAGTGCTCTGCCGCCTTAATAACAAGATAGGAATACATGTTAATGCCCCAGGCATTAAAGTGCACAGCAAGGTGTAGATATTGACAGAGACTCAGTTATTTTTAACAATAGTCCTATTTTGTTTAATGAAAGGTGAAACACAGTGGTTTCAAAAGCAATAAGGCCAAAAGCAGGCACCCATCTTATGCATATAACTTAGGAATTAGTGTCCTAGGAGCTCTGAACCAAGGACAATCAGCAGAGATATTAAGGGATAAACCATCACAGGCTTTGCAGTTGTATACAAATAAAGAGGCTGGTGTGATGATGTCTGAAAGTAAAGACTGACATGCATACCCGTCACCAGACCATGGTGGGAAGAGGAAGATGGGTGAAGGAGAAACCTGTAGACTTTGATCACAAACCTCTGCTCGCTTGGCTTTTGCACAGTGACTGAAAATTTCCACTCTCACCAAGACATCACATACATTAAATTTAACTTGTAAAACTTTCAAAATAGTCAATATTCTGCTCAAAAGAAAATATAGGTGTTTTTCACCCACCTGTATTACTTAATGTATTGCTTGTGATGATGGTATAGATGACCTATTTCTGCAAACACATAAGAAAGGTGCTCAACATTTTTACTGAATTGTGACACAACTGTATTGTGTGTAGCACAGTTCTTGATGAATTCATCCCTCAATTGGTTAATAATTCTTTAATGAAAGAGAAATCACAGACATACTGCCTCAAGTTTAATCCTCCTAACTTCTTTAGAAACTCAATGCAAAATATAACAAATTATGTGTTTAACAACCCAAAATAATATTTAGTAGCACAGATAAAATTTAGCTAATAACTGCAATAATGTCACACTAATCTCATAATCTGAAAAGGACATACAATAGTGTTGCCAACAATTCCAAATTCCCCCTGAAACCTTTAGTAAGTTTCTTGGAGTGTATCTAATTGTCTGTGTTTAAGTATGCACAGTTAATCCATTTTTCCAAAACACATAACCTCTCCTCAGAATGTTTATCAACTGAAGCCTTAGGCATCTACCCTAAAAACTGTGACAAGATAGTACAAAAATACAAAAATAAATAAATTATATTGTGCTTAATAAACAAAATCCTAAGGAGGGAAAATAAGCTTGGACATGGATATATTACATAACCCAAACTACATTCTTGAGATAGGGCCTTTTAAAATCTCTAATGAGATAGAAACTATAAATATGTTAATTCTCCAGCCAGTTTCCACACATAGCCGTGATCTGGTGTGCAGTTTAATATTGGCAATACGTTGGAAATAAATCATTTTGATACTTGATTTGAATCCAAATCGTGAGCCAATTTAAATGCGACAAAACTCTGAATCCATCCCAACAACCAGGATTTTATACATTACAACCTAAAAACATGTTCCAAACTACAGTTCAATTCAATTTTATCAAAACACTGCACTTTGTTCATGCAAATAGTTGTATGTGAATTGCCTGTCTGTCAGTCCTTTCACAAATTAGTCTACCATGTATATTATATTGATTTTATCAAAATTCTGTGAGATATATCCATATCAATAACTAGTCTTTACCTGTGCAAGGTGTTTTCAGTGTTATTTCCATTCTTTGTTCTGCTTCTACACTATAAAACCCATCAAGTTGAATTTGCTTAAATGATTAGAGGAAGCCAATTGTCTTGAACCTTTTGAGAAGGAAGATCAGTTTAAGTTACCAGGAGACTGAAGTTAAACTGATTAACTTATCCTTCTCAAATGGCTCAATTGCTTTCCCTGAACACATTCAGTGAGTTTCCAGTGACATTTTGTGGTGGGGTTTGTATATGAGCTAATCATGTGTTGATCAGGTTGTTCAGTGAATTAAACAGTGGAGAGTTAAGTGGAAGTTAAGATTACCTAAATCAGCCACCACAAGATTTGGTTTGTTCGGAGCACAAGGTGAAAAGAAGATGGTGTTGCTTCCTTAATGAAGGCCCACCAGAGATCATATAACTACACAGCTCACCAATGTCTTACCAGAATGAAATGCGCTGGAATCTAGCTGAGTGTTGAAGTGACTCTGTTGGCTCTGTTTTACAGTTTTCTGAAACATTAAAACATCAATACTATGTAATCCATGCTGACATTGTGGCAGACAATCTAACCTCAAGATTTAGATACAATAAAATGAGGGTCTCCCTTGATTCAATGTAGGCCACCTAACTTTCTATGAATGGCAAGATTGTATTCCCTTGTATGATCTATCTCCAAAAAGAGAAGATTAATCACCCCTGTACAGTGTATTTACAAGGTGTTGACTATACTGTCCACATATTTTTAATTTATGTATGGATTATTCTCATAATTATGATATTAGAGAAGTTTTGTCACCTTTGGCTTTGTGTTATTGAACCTCTCTGATTCATATACAATATATGAATTTAGACAACATTTGTATGATTTCTCTCAGACAATGTTATGTTTTTGTATCTGTAAATCCATTCACAACCCCAAACACAGCTTGATCATCATCGGTCGAGACTTTAAAGAAAAATGCTTTGGCAAAAATCTAATTCATTAAATGGAAAATAAACAGACATTAGTACCTGTTTGTTTGAGTTCCAAATGCTATCTCAGTCTGAGCTGTGTTTGGAAAAAGGTGTCACTTTATTTCCAGTAAGCAGTTTACAGCTCTGACAGACTCTTTTCCTTCAGGGCAGAAAATAGCATGCCATTTATGTGTCCTTAAAGCATCACCAAGAGTGTGTCATTACAGTGATGACTAACAAGTAAACAGGAAAGTGAACGATATTCAAAAAGAGAGCTTCACTTTTTTATGTGAAAATACAGCAGAATATATTTTTTTGTTGTGTATACTATACATGATGTGTGACGTTTCCTTTTTGCAAAAAAAAAAAAAATAAATAAATAAATCAACATGTAATAAACACATTAGGTTTATCAATATTACATTGTATCTTCTGTTTTGTGTATGTGCCTTTCTCAATTTGCCTGAGGTCTGGGTCAATCTCAGAATAACATTGTGCCTGTAATCGGTTTAAGTATGTTTGGTAACTGAAATGAAGCTAAGCATACTGTAAAGCTCCTTTCTGATTTGTAAAGTTTATATATTGTTTGTGAGAGTATGCTAAAAAAAAGGTGCTGACAGAACCTCCATTCTTCAATATAAAATGTATTTCATGTCTCCAACACAGACAGTCTCCAGGTTATGAACGTCCATCTTACAGACAAATCGTACTTGCAAACGGACTGCCATAAAGCCTATTACATTAAAAATTTTAGTTAAATACTATGGTTCAGAATAACAAACATGTGCGTTACTTTGTGATGTGCATTACATTTTACGGCTCTGGCGGTTTATCGGTTCAAGATTAGTGTATTTGAAAGTGTTTCTTAAGTGTTTTAGATGCACAGAAAGGTAAAATATATACAAATATAAGACAAGCATTTGACTAACTGATGGTAAATACGAACCGCATGTACCTGTTCCGACTTACATACAAATTCGACTTAAAGACAGACTTAGGAACGGATCTCGTTCGTAATCCGGGGAAGGGCTGTAGTCTTTATGAAAATTGAGAACTATATTAAATTCTATATGGGAAGCGGGATGGTTCAATAATGCAGTCATTATAATGTACTTGCCAAACGATTAATTCTCTCCAACATTGTCATCAGTAATCCTGATTCCCCTGTAAGTCTATCTTCACTCCCTCCCTTATTCATCTTCCTTCTGCAGTGTCAAGACGAAATAAGCCGAGACAAAGATGTGCGCTGTGAGAGCTGAAGGGCCTTCTGATGGCACAGATGAAATGAAAGTGTAACTGTTATATGCCTTTGTGATAAAGGTGAGGCTGAGATTAAGCGTGGTTAGAGGTAATCTTACCTGAGTACGGGAGAAAAATCTTCAAACCTTTGGTACAATGCAATTATGCCCATATAAAAGTTAGAAAAATGACAGACAGAATGAAGTTTCACTTTTTTTTTTAATTATACACTGTTCAGTGGTGTGGATTTGACAGCCAGGCTCCTGTAAGAGAGTGAAATTAGCAGGCACCATCTTTCTCTCTCTTGCTGACTCATTCATATTAGATTGATTTGTTCAACCCACTGATCTCTTACTTATTACTTACCAAGCACAGGGGCTGGAACTTGCCCGGGCTGTTTTAGAAACAGTTTAAATCTCAAACCTCTGACCTGCTCAGCTGAGCTAATGTGCTGTCTGAAATGAAAACATACACTGGATGATGCTGTAGCAGTTAGCAAAGTAGCTTGTGCTGGAGAACAGTGAAGTCATAGCATTTTGTTTGACATCCCCAAATGACCTTCTTCAGTCTTGTTTGAATAATAAGTATTTTTTTAGGTGTAGTAGCTGCAGATAGCATTTTAGAGATTGAAATGCTGAAACCTTTTTGAACTCTCAGGGTTGGATCCAACCACTTGCGTTTAGCTTCTTTAAGGCTGTGTGCAATTCAATCAAAGCTGACTTTACCTTATTACGGTTTTAGAGTCAAGCCCTGATTTAACGGGAAATTGATTTTTTTCCAGAATGCAAATGTCAATTCACATATCAAATCAACATAATTTGTCAGATATGTTATACAAAATGGCACATGAACCAAGCTGAAAATCTATTTCAAGTTCAGGGGTTGGCTGTAAAACGTTGCTGGACTCTTCAGCTGACTTGAGAATCACATTAACTGAAGGACAGTATGTCACTCCCTTACCAACAGAAAACTTCAAAAACCTTTGCATTATAATGTTGTGTTTAGAAGGTTAAAATAATCAAAATATTACATGCAGCCAATGACGCATAATCATTTAAATAATGATTGCCAGCTTACCTTTTTCCCCATGCAGTAGTGAAGTAACACTTGAGTTTGTTTTTTCTTTTGAACGAGAGGCCACAGTCAATGACAGAAAATTCTGTGTCTGAAATAGAATAGGTAAATACAAAAAAATATATAAATACATATGTACATAGATTATTTAGGTAAGGCAAAAGGAACAGACATTTCCTGGCAATTGCAATTCACGATCACCAGAAAACATGTTTACTCTTCATCTCAGGAAGAGAGAGAGAAAAAAGCAACTGATTATGGATGAACCAGGCAGATGCGTGAGGGGTCTATGAGCTCAGACTGCAGTCATAATGTACGCATCATGGTGAAGAGCTGCAGGGATAGGCCTTCCTGTACTGTCTCTGTGACTGTTTATTTAATGTTTATTGGCACTTTCCATCTTTCATTTGTCTTGTCTTGTTATCCTTTCAACATTGTGTATGTTGGTTAATTTATTTTCCTCTTTTTTCCGAAAATAAATCCTTAGAAACCTCATGACGTGATATTTATGCCTTGATCTGATTTCCTCAAAGGCAGTTTTGCATCCAATTACAAAATGAGGTTTTGCTGCACCAAAATGATAATATCAAATAAACTAATGTTTATCTCACACATGATGGTCAAGATGACTCTCATTAATGCATGTTGCAAGGTTGTTGCTGATGTATAATTTAGTCATTTTAGTTTGTTCTTCCAACTATCTTACACATTCAGCAGCATATTGTGATCCAAAATTGTTATCCACATTGGAGAGAACAAAATGGCTGAAACGGCACAACAAACATTTTCTAATGAGTAATTAATTTAATCTATTTTATTAAATTGATCATCTGTAATACTAGTTCCCATATTTGGTGTCAGTACCATAAAAAATTCAGTGTCTGAATACCAGCTGTAGGTATACACAAGCTTAAATATGAAGGATCATGAACAACAACAAAAAGGGACTTTTCAGGTCCTTTCCCCATATATAATTAAATATGATTTTTGGATCTAATATGCACAACACATTTTCAGGTTAGACAGAAGAATAGAGGCTGACTTGAAGGGCATTCACTCAGACAAAACTTGAAGGACATTTACTTAGCACACCACATGCCTTTTATGGCTTACTCAGAATAAAGTCCTCAACTTAGGGTAATAGCTCGATTCAGTTCATTGAGAGTTGAGCCTTCTGTGGTACTATAACTTCGAGATTATGCAGGCAAGGTGAAGGTTACAGCATGGAGTGCAATTGGTGAATAGTGTTCTCTGAAGTTTGTAATACGTGTTTAATTCTCTGCTATTCTCTTTTTTTTGCCCAGTTATTGTGTAGATTTTGAAAATGATTCACTCTTCTCTCTGGCACTGGAAATAAGTCTAAATAAAAAGCCTTGCCTAAATCACTGATGGATTTGCTTTAATGCAGAGCAACATTAGGAAAATGGTTTGACATGAAAAAATACAAAAACCGAGCCTCCAGTGGAGACGAACTACCTTTGCAGAAGCAGCCCAGCGCTAAATTTTACATTGCTCAGAACCTTAAAAAACAATAACCAGAGTAAAGAATGGAGAGCTCTGAACGTCCAGTAGGGTTTGAAGAGTGACGGATGGTAGGACGGATCTGCTCCATTTGTAGTGCTATAGGCTAATCGGCTGGCAGCAAGGTTTAAACATAATGTGAGTTGTAACAGGTAGGCAGGGAAGACAGATGAGGAGAGTTGTGTCTTTGCCTTTTAAATTGACCTTTATATCTTTCCTACATTACACTGAAAAAACACAGAGGTATTTAGGTCTTTCAAGATGCAGTATTGAGAAGGTAATATCAAACATTATTATGACTGGCAGGTACCTCTTGACCACGTGATTGGCTGCTGTGTTTCTAGTGCTTGGGAGCAAAAAGAAAATAGAAACCAGGTTCAGAGATGTCAGATGTTTTACAATAGCCCGTAGGCCTCGATTTTTTAAACTAATGAGGTCCCACATTAGCTAAATGAATCAGCACTGCAATGGGATTGTGGCTTGAGAAAAAAATACAAAAATGTTGCAGATGCCTTTCAAAATTAATTCTCAGTATGGGGTGTTCCTCTATTTGAAAGACACCTATGCACGAATAGAAAATATTATTGTGAGGGGTGGGTCATATTGCTTTAAGATTTATTTGAATTCATTCTTTAAACTTCTCTTACAAATATATTCAGCCAGAATGTTTTTTTTTCTTCTTTTGTTCTTGAAGGTATTCCGCTAGCATGGCTCTAATATATTATCAGGTTCAATATCATTTTGAAGAATCAGATAATTAGCAAGAGGAAAATTTTATTCCCAAATCCAATTTACATTACTATGACAAGCTTCATTGACACTCTGATATGTTTTATTCCCTCACAAGGGAGTGAACTTTTTTTTTTCATTTTACCTATAGGCTACAATGAGCGCTCTCTCTCTTGCTTTCTCTCTCTGTGTCTTTCTCACACACACACACACACACACACACACATGCACTACAATGAGCGCTCTCTCTCTTGCTCTCTCTCTGTCTTTCTCAAACACACACACACATACACACACACACACACACACACGCTACAATGAGTGCTCTCTCTCTTGCTCTCTCTCTCTGTGTCTTTCTCACACACACACACACACACACACACATGCACACATACACATGCGCACACACACACACAGGCACACACACACATATGCACACACACACACATGCACGCACGCACACACACGTGCACGCACACACATACTCTCTCACACACACACACACATGCACACACACATACTCTCTCACATACACACACGCACACACACACACACACACACACACACATGCACACACACACACACACACTCACACACACACACACACACACACACACACACACACACACACACACATACATATTATTTTTCCCTGCCATTTCTCATGTATTTTCCATTGCTCCTTTTGTTTGCATTTGGGAGTTTAGGTAAGACTCCAACTGAAAGAATGGTCTTTTGACAGTTCTATCAGTCAGATTTTCTGATGAGGATTTTTTGGCAGGAAAATACCCAGTGGATATGAGCAAATCAACGTATTATGATGTGATTAATGTAGCTTAAAATCCTTCCAGCTGCCAATTGTCAACGAAGGCATTTACTTCCATTAGGAGTATGGATCAAAATCCATGGTGCCTTGTGTTAAAAAAAGTCCTAATTACACTGCTTATTCCATGAGGGACAGCACATTTTGTTGATTAATTTTATAAATCAAGAATATTAAATACCAGCACCACCAGATTTTTAACTGTTAATGTGTTTTTTTAACTGCAAAGCAACATGAATGTGAAACAAGCAATATGTTGTTTGCCTCAAATACATTTACAAACATGTATATTGTAAAGAGGGTAGGGGGTTTCGTTCTAGATAGAACGATACAAACACCATGTTACTAAATATAGCAATTGAAGCTTGTACAAAACAGTTAATAAACACTGTTTCCCAGCTGTTAACTCTCTGTACTACCATCTCAACGGACAAAAGAGACGGTGTGGTTAAACAAAGGAAAAATACAACAACAATAGAAACAGATCTAGATGCAAGAATTGCATTCTAAGTGCTCTAACACCAGGTCAAAATCAAGAGACCTGAAGTGATTTTGCATTGACTCTCAGGCTAGAGAGATCGGCTCTGAAGACACTTGGATGACTGCGCTCCGGGGGCATGGGGGCCATGCTGGGGAAGCGAACAGACAGAGGGAAAAGGGACGCGTTGTCCTCCAACGTCTGCAATGAATAATCTGCACTTCTTTTCCCAGACAAGGCGATTTTTCAAGCACAGCTTGGTAAAGGGGAAAAAAACAATATTGCAAATTATTCGAATGACAGCCTTAAATCATAATAAATCCTCTCTCTGCTACAAGCCCACCCATTTGGCCTCCAAATCTCACACCATCTTGCAGGCATTCTGCTGTTCCTTGCACCCAAGCAAAGAACTCACAGAGATGGATGACTCCAAGAGCCTAAAACTTTCCCCCAATGTTTTATTTATGCCTTTAACAGTGCGGGCCTGGGTTCCGGTCTGATCATTGTATTCATCTCTTTTCTCTCTGCTCAGACCCTCAATATTCCACAGAGTTACCCAAATTAATATTTATGGACCAAATTATTGTTAGATATTCATGAAAATTCTATGAATGTAGAATCACATTCTTTACATTATTATTTAATTGGCCAGTATGATACATTTTAGTCTCAAGGTTCAAAGAATTCTTATAATAACTGTCTGCTGATTAGATAAGTCACTGAACAGCATGTATATCAGTGTGAATGAACTGAGACTATTACTTTTTTCAATAAAAAGACTGTTTTATCTTATGTTATTGTTTTATCATGCACATATGATTAATTCAAGGAGATAATATTTAACTATTGCAAAATGAACCACCTTTTTTTAGTTAGACACTGATATGCTGTATTTCCTCTATATTCCCCAACATGTATACACGCATGCAAATGGCTGTGGTGCTCAATATTTTCATGCACATCCCTACAACAGCCACGAATTGCTTTTAAAAGAGACGGAAATACAAAGCCTCCAGTGGAAATGGACAGCAGACCATATCTAAGTCTCTTATCTCTCAACCTGTCAGTATAAGCCACTATAGAGATTATGAACCAATCCTGTACTGTCAATGAGCTCTGGTTTTCCTTTAAAGGCTACTATTTCAAAGGCCACTCAATTCAGATAGATTATAAAAGATTAAACAGAGAGGCGAACAATTCCTTTTTGACAAGCATGGCCCAGTTTATTAAACTTTGCTTTGACGTACATCTATTAAATACCATTTTTCCCACCAACACACGATAGAGAAATAGGACTCTCCATTTTTCAGGAAAACAAAGCAAAGTTATGCTAATATAGTTTTATTTCTAGGGAACATGTGGAAGCAAATTTTGCTACTAATTTAGTTGCACGTGTATGATCTCTTTTGATATTCAGATTAATTGTTGCTTTGATGTTTCATTAAACAAACCGTGTATGAATTGCTATTTTAAAGCGTAGTTCATTTTAGTCAAAATTTTAAAGGTTTTCCCTGACACCTCTTTATGATCTCCAATGTCCTCAAAGGCACTTCCATCACCTGCAGCTTGCAATTGTAGCTAACAAGGGCAACACAAATATTTTCCTTAATCTTGCATCATTTTCTGTACAAATTTGGATGACTCAATGAATATATAACAAGCAGGGCAATATATTGTTTCATACACCTGGTAAGGTAACAAGCTGCAAGTTAAAGTCAGTTTGAGTTTGGAACCATACACACATATTGTTAAGATCTTCAGTGTTTGCTACTACTGCAACCGATAGCTGTGATAGGTCATGGCCAGCAGTATCAATTCTTACATATTGATAGACAGTTAAAGGATACACAGAGATAAGCCCTTTCTATCATAATTACATTTCAAGAAGTTTTGCAGTGCAGTAGTTTCAGACATGTAACTTGAAATTGGTGAATGTAACAGTACTCTGACCTAGACACTTACAGTACAGAGTCACTTTGCCCATAGGCCTCATGGTCTGGTTTTAAATATTGACAGTCGTGATGCTAATTGTGGACAGCAGCACTGTGGGGTGGCACATCATTGGCCGTAGAGGTGCCCTGTGTCTCATCACCCTGTAGTGCCCCCTGCTTGTCAGTAAGTCACTCACAATCTGCTTGGACAGAGCTCTGATTGACCTGTCTTCCTCTGTCTAAACTCCTGTACGAGTTTATGAGATGACACTCAGGACATATTTTGGGCAATAATGCCAGGGAAATGTCAACAGAAACAGGCAACAGGATGAGACACTGGACAATGGGAGATGGCTAGCAACTTGTATTTCTCACAGTGGATAAAACTATAGCAGATATGAACATTCCTGTCTCCCACTTCTTCACTCAACTTCTACCACTTATTTCGGGATCTCATAGATATGTAACAACTATACTTCAGGGATTGAATAAGATGAATTTGTGTTGCCCTCGTTAGCTACAGTTTCAGGCAGCAGGTGATGGAAGTGTCTTTCAGGACATTGGGGATCATAAAAGGTTTTTAGGAAAAACCTTCATCATCACTGGAGAATGGTGACCGCCATAGGGCTGGGAAGCACTTTCCTCCTTTTATTGTTCTCGCTCCGCACAGTCACTTTAAAAATATTACACATTTTTCAAATTATCACATGTGCTATTATTGGACAAGGGCAATATGACTCAGAGAACAAAACTTTGCTGATTTTACAGGATATCTGAAACAGTTCCGGCTCTGCCAATAGTAGGGCACTTTCACACAGTGTCCAAAATGAAAGGGGTGTGGGGACAGAGGCAGGCTAAGGCGGGATCCCTGGTAAGGCCACCACAGCCTGAGAAAGGTGTCCAGTCAAAATACAGCAAGGGAAACTTTATTGACCAAGGAATGAAGTAGGTCAGTAAGGTTTGGAAAATCACACCTCAAAATTACAGCGTCATGTGGCCAGTGTGACGAATTGCCTGATGTCACACACCAAGGTTGGGTTGGGAACACTTTGGGCTGCACCATATGTCTGTCCCAGGAAGATCATGTGCCTTTGCAGTAACATAACCTTCCTGGGTGAACGTTAATGCATTTTTCCAGTGTACAATAGGTTGTGTTCAGTCTGAACATAACCTAAGCCACAAGCTAAGTTATATGTTGTGTATGTAATGTACACATTTTCTCCTTGGATTTGGATTCAGTTGAAAAAATAGGAAACCACAAGCATAAACATGAAATCCATCTGAAATTCCATTAATTGCTGGTAAATCATTAACTGATGTAATCATCCATCAATTGCAGGGCAGGCTAGGAAGGTACCAGTTTGTGATTAAATTATTGTTTTTGAACATTTTTGCTATATAAAGAAAGTTTTGGACATGTTTTATATAATCGAAAATTATACAAAATTCATGGTGTAGTATAGAGGGATCCCGGGGCATATCGAGGATTCTTAAAGTGGGGGGGGCGAAGTTGTGAGTAGCTCGCTGTACACTGACTCTTTGCATACTTGACCCATACAATCACAAATGCTATAACTAGCCTAGCCTACATGTCATAAAATGCATTTCAAGGCATCTGCAGGAATAAGGAGTTGCACAAGTAATACAATCATTTTGGAAATAAAATGTAACTTTAAAACCTTTTTAAATGAAGAAATATGAGTACAAAAATATGTATGCTGCTAAATTACTATTAGACATTCGCCGAGACAAATATAGCCCAGCCGGACTATTATTCTCATATAGGTCTATAATGTATGTAAATACGTGTTGGTAGACTGCAGAAACGTGTTTTTAAAGTGTGACAATAGAATATTTAATCTGAGAGATATTGGCAGCTTGAGGACGTCAATAATAGTGAGGTGGTGGCGTCACAGCCACAACGAGTTTTAGCTCAGTGGTTACGTGTCTGACCCCTCAAACCAGTGCTGCAGGTTTGAAGCAAGACAGCTGTAGAGGCGTACATGGGGTTAGATGATGATCCAGAAAGAGTGCAGGGGACACGTCCCCGCATCCCCATGGCTGCCACGCCTGCGAGGGATCCCGCACCACTGTAGTGCTAAGTTAATGCTAAAGTGCCGTGATGTACCTTGTGAAAGTGTGTTTGATAAAATATTTAAGTCAGAATACACTGAATGTCTGGAAAAAAATTGGCCTGCTTGTGTCATAAAAGAAACATCTCAACTACTGCGCTGTTCCCAAGGCATGGCCGGCAGGCGTTTAAGTTATCTTTATGTTGAATTGCAAATGCTACCCTTGATATGGATGGTGTCCCAGCCAAAGATGCAAATTGAATGATTAAACTAAAATGAAAAATAAAAATAAATAAATAAATAAATAAATATCCCATCATCATATTTCTCTCTCTTTGTTCCCAGTGTCACTTTATTGGCAGTGTCAGTCTCCTGGCATGGATTGATCACTTTGACATTTAATGTGAAGCATAGATATAATACAAATGGCCCATTTTACACATTCTCAGCTCTCCTGTCAATGTACAGTTACAAAATACATCAGGACACTGTGTACCAGTTGGCCTCCCTTTAAATCCCAATAGCCTCTATGGGTCTCACATTCTGTGCCTTTATATAAACTAGAAAAAAAAGTATATTTATTGTCTGCACAGCAAAATGTCCTGTTTAATTTAACACTAACAGTGTACATATCAGTCCAGTTGTTCTCATAGGTACACTGTCAGTGTTAAATTAGCTCTAGGCATTTTTCTGTGGGTGTGTATGTGTGTGTGCATTTGAGAGTGTGTGAGTGTGACAGAGTGAAGTAGAGTGAGAGAGAGAGGGATTATCAGATCCAGGTTGTCTCGTGATGTTTGAGCTGCACCCCTCAGCTGTGTTTCCCCCTTGCTTGTCACACACACAGTCTCAGAGAGCTGACCTAGCTTTGTGCTCACAGACAGCTTGAGGCAAGTGTCACTTTAAGTTACACGCGCTGCAAAAATCCAGGAGGCCGACGGTCACTGATCTATTATAAATCAGGTCAAGCTGCATGTATCTTTCCCTCTAATAATTGTCAGGATTGGTGAGAAGGCCAAGTGATTGAGGGGCCATCTAGAGACATCTCCATAATGAGATAGGCACCCTCATCAGGCAAAGGCCAGCGCTGAGATAATATATCTACAGTAAAACAGTGGGCGCAGTGACACAGAGCGGGTAAAGATGTGACACCTGGATCAGCTGACAGTTTGTCGCAATAAACCCAGCCGAGTCCCAGAATTCCACAGTGAAAACACCCCTGCTTCCGCACCATGATAATATCACATTTTGTGATTACATTTTTGGAGAGATGAATAGAATTTTACGATTCACAGTCCCTGGTATGAATTAAGATAAGAATATCCTTCGTGGGAAAAAAAAATGATTGACTTAAAGGTATAAGCTACACACACAAACACACACTCATACACACATAAACACACACACACACACACACACAAACACACGCAAACACACACACACAGTGTTTAAATGTGTTTAAATGGACATGCACAAACATTCTTGCATATTATACACTATATTATACACTACAAACACAACATGTCATACTCGAAGGATAACTAAGCAAAAAAATAAATAAATGAATGCATTTGAATGCTTTACTCTTTATATTAATAACATGATGCTTGTGTTCAGATGTGGGTTTTTAGATGCATCATGGCAGGCACATTGAGGAAATGTTGACATACAGAGCCCTGACTCTGATTTCAGACATGAAAGAGAATAAAAATAATCATATTTAAAGGTAAGGCACAGCATGTCACAGGACAGCTTTCCAGTGAAGTTCCCTTTTAATGAGTCACATATTATTAAGACTTAAACGTGAATTCTAGATATGGACTAAACCAGTCTTTATTTTATCTACTGTGAAGTCGTGCATCAAGTTACATTCCTTTGAAATATGTCTGTGCTCTCATCTTGCTCTCTGTGACCATGAAATGAAAAGTTTATAACCAGTAATAAAGTCTATAAAATATTCTTTGAAAAAAAAAAAAAAAAAAAAAACTGGTTTCTTTGTGGCAGTGTACAGTTGCTGATGTCCATGGGTCCTTGAGCTACACCTAGTGGCAGGGCTCTCAAACAGTTACCAGCCAGTCTGCAGACTGAGCTGAAGGTCGTGGAAACACGGAGCTGGCAACACTTTTGTGTTGCAAAAAAACCTCTTTGATCCCAATTCAGATCTCACATAGATTTAAGATGGAGTGCTGTGATACCTGATATCGGCAAAGATAGGAGTACGGAATTGCAAGTGCATAGAATATTAAAGCAGAAACAACATATTTGATATTAAAAATTATGAGCTGGAGCAGTTTACCTCTGATGGAGGCACTGTAATGTTTGCAAAATGTGCAATGGCATTACTCAGCTCAGCCACAAGACTATCCTTTTTTTGGTATGTGATGGAATATAATGGAATATTTTTTTTTCTTAAATCTCATGTAAGTGAGCAGGATTGCAGGGAGCCCTGTAGTTCAGAAACTGCATGGAGAGGCTGCTGCAGTGTCTTAACATGTTGGTGCATTGAGGTAGAGCTTCATACATTTGGATGAGACACACAGGTCAGTGCAGGTGTGTTTTATTCACTGGCACAGAATCACAGCCCTTTTGTTCATTAACAATGGAGGCAATAGACTCTGGGCAAAGACCTGCTTAACCCCCACGCTTCCATGGGGAGCACAGCTCATGTCGAGGTGCAAGCAGCCAAGAAAGTGTGTATGCGTGTCTGAGACACGTGTATGAGAGAGGGGAACGAGAGAACCAGGGGAGAGAGGGAAAAAATGTGTGTGTTTGGAAAGAAGAGAGTTCGGAGTACAGGAGGTCAAGTCGTATTGTTTTTGTTCTCTCTTTCTCATTATGCATCAAGCTGTAGTCACAAACCCATTGCAAAATGTATTAAATTAACTAAGCAGGTGATGAAGGATTGCTTCTCAACTGCATTTGATTGGTTCCTTTTCGGTACTTTCAGTAATAGTTCTGAACCTGTGCATGCAATATTTTCTACACAAATGGATTTGATTGCCTAGCAGTGGGAAATAAAACCTTTTGCACCAAAATTGCTTGGCTATTAAATCAATGGCTTGTCTGTGGAAACTCAGCACTGGCCATAAACCCAAGTTAGTCAGTGTGACAAGCAGAGTGCTATAAGCTATTGATTTCCATTGAACACACAGCATAAATAGGAAAAATCCATGAGTGTTTTTTTTTTTTTTTTTTTTTGTGCCAATCTGCTTTAAGCAATACAAGTATGACCCTCAGGGTCACTATTCACCACTCTTTAAAGAGACAAAAAGAGGGGGAAGAAAAAAAAGAGTTCCAAGATACAAACAGAATAAGGAAGGGGCATGTTATTTACTGGGAGGAACGAAATTAAGATAATACACGTGAATCATAGTTATTGATAAAACTGAACTATGTTGATACAATTCAGCCACTTTGTGAATGTGTTGAAGGGAAGTGGCATTATTTCTCTCTGCATGCTCGCTCTCGTCTGTCTCACATGCCATATCACATGGGTGAGAGCCTACATATTTAGGACCTGTCCCGCACAGCTGTGTGTGGACAGAATGGAGAATGATGCGGGGGGACAGAGACTGGGGGCGGGCAATCAGCAATTCTAGTCACACTCAGCTACGTGGTACTGGTCCCCAATGGAGGAACCTCATTCCAAATCTTGCACAGATATCATGGGTGTCACTATGACCAGATTACCTTTCATAATTTTTACATTTTAACTTTAAAGCTCTACATTTTAACTTTATAACTATGTCTTAAATGTGTCACTTAACATCCATGTTCAATGGTGTTTCTGTCAATGGTGTTTCTTTGTTTCTGTTTCAATGTCATTTTTTAACAGCTGTCCAGGAATTCATTTTGTCAGATAATGGGCTGAAACATTATGTTTTTCCCTTTCAACAATGCTTCATTATTTAGTATATACAGGCAAAACTGTGCACTTTCTGGCAAGTCAATGCCACATAAGGTGCAGGTGAGTTAATTAATAAATGCCTTGTTTTTTTGTTAAATCAATAAGGGTTCCATCTATCTGCAGATTATTGTCTTCCATTATTAAGTAATAAGGTCCAGCAGCCTGCACACCTGGCGATGAGGAAATTGATTTGATTTAGGAACTTCATCTTGGCAATTATTTTCTTTGATAAGGATAGCACCCAGGTGCACATCATGTTTATTGATTCATGTTAAGGTAATTTGTTAAGAAATGTTTGCTTACACTTCCATCCTTATAGCTTGTTGGACTATTTGTAAAAAACAAAACTGCTAAATTATGTAATCCAGCTCTTAATGAATTCC
Source organism: Albula goreensis (assembly GCA_022829145.1). Classification (NCBI taxonomy): domain Eukaryota; kingdom Metazoa; phylum Chordata; class Actinopteri; order Albuliformes; family Albulidae; genus Albula; species Albula goreensis. The sequence continues at coordinate 8,762,481 of CM040741.1, read as the reverse complement.
CTAGCAATATCTTTTCTCAGTTACCTTGCTGACACAGTGAAATACATCCACCCATCTTAGAGCAAGTGCAGAATTGCACCCATGTGAATGATCTGATGTATGAGGGGAATTCAGTTTTAATAATAATAATAATAATCACACTGAAGCATCTCAAGCAATAAATGTATCCATCGAAACATTATAATTGCTTGTAAATAATGATAAAACTGACTTACCAGTATCCAATATCCAATTATAAATCAAAAAATGCATTTTCACAGAAAACCCATGAAACATTTGTGGTTCATAGTGGTAATAGTAGTACTGAATTTTAGTACCTCTAAAATTCAGCATATTTTAGTCACAATGGATTGAGTAGTAGACTTGTGCCAAACACTATGGTATGTGTACATGTGTATTTCCTCTCTGTGTTAGCCTAAGTCCTTGCACATGAATGTGCACTGTTAATAGACATAAACACCCTTTCCTTAGTTATGTGAAAACTATGATATGACACAACAGGATGAATGGGGTAGTTAGGACTTTCTCCTTGTTTTTAAATGAATATTCTGCTGTGTTTTGGTTGTATGTTTATTTATTCACAGGTGCTCTTCGTCACACTGAGAGAGGAGCTTTCATTTAGGTCTGTGAAATTACTATACGGCAAGCAACCGAACATGACTTCAGGGAAGAAAGCAGAGACACATTGAGGACAGTTCAATTACTTTACACTCAAACTCCTCCCTTATTTTCTGTCGAGTGCTTTGGTGCTCTCGGCCTCCCACAATGTCGAGACAGGACAAATAAACTACAATGTGCTGACCAGCTAAGCTTGACAGCTAAAACGGATTTAGAAGTAGAAATTGTCACTCGCAAAAGATAGCGAATGATATTGAAAACACAACAGTTTTCCGACGTAATGAGGTAGGGTGCATTTTACCAGCTTATTTTGGTTGAACTCATACCCTTACAAAACAAGGTCAGTGGCAGGTGTTTAATGGTTCTGAGTGATTATCTCCTTTCCTTGTTAGCACAGCTCTCAGCCTCTCAGAGGGGTCTATGAAGGTGACAATTCCGCCATACACAGAGCATAAGCACTTGCCCGATGGCTTGGGGAGTGTGACACTACCCAGATCTATATGTCATGACCTCTTCAGTCCCAAGATCTGAGTCATGTGAAGCACCTTCTGGCAGGTAGCCCAAGACATGGTCTAAGCCCATGTTCACGGACTCTCCCCTGAAAGGGTGGTGTCTAATTCATTTACATTTATTCATTTGGCAGATGCTTTTATCCAAAGCGATGTACAAGGATTGGATGCAGTCATCAACAAATAAAAAAGTGCACCTACAATGCTACAGCAAATCTATTAATGAAATCTAAGTCATAATAGCATAGCCAGGAAGAATGGTACATAGCCAAGCAAAATATATACAATTGTAAAATTATAATATTAGTATAATACAATAAATAAAGTGATAAATATAACACATGAATATAAATCTAAATACTAATACATTTACATCATAATGATTCATAATAGTTAAAATAGGTGTACAACAAGTTCTGAACGAGGGTGGGATGTTCATTCCTCCAGCAGAATCACAGAAACTAGTATACCCTACGCAACGGAGAGTGCAGGCTGTAATGGTCAAATACGGTGGCCTAAAACCCTAAGACCTCACAATCAGTGTTCCTACCTGTATTTCCTGTGGTCTCATTAGAAGATAGAGAGGGCAACCACTCTCTGTAACTGGTAGAATGTTCCAGATTGTGGGGGCCTTGGTATTGGATGACCTTACCCCCCCCACCATAGAGGAGAGTCTGGTCTGAGGGGCCTCCAGTCTCTTTGAACATATTCTGTGATGGTCGATCCTCTTGTCTGATTCAGCTTTTCTCATAGGATGTGTCAGGTTATGTCATAAAACATAAATCTTCTAAAGTGAATTTGAAAATTTTGTGTAAAACCATTTTTATTGTTCAAGGGCAAGCAGGTATGTGAGGAAAATATCTGAGTGTTCAATTTAAACTCCTGAGTCCAAATATGAATCTAAATGCAGCAGTGAATTCCACTTTTCCCCCCTTCTTTGTAGTATTCGGTCCAAGCTCTAATTATACACTACAGAAAGAGAAGCATCTTTAATAGTTAACCATTTTTAGTACTCTGGAGGAATCTTCCATGTTCAATTTTTAAAAATGAATTTATTTTTGTCATTAATTTGCCCTTGCTTTTAAAGACATTTAAAACAATTTGGATTTCTTTAAAATATCAGACAACATACAACAGCAGATCACAACAAAAACATTTCCCTATTTATAATGGCTTGCCAATTACTCCTCTTGAGACTTGAGCTCAAAATTTAATAAATTCAGAAATGTCTACAAAGATGTCTGGGCTGCAGAAAACACAATGGTCTTGTGCAAGACTCGCGCTGTGTACAAATTGTATATCATTTAATTCCGCCTTACTGCAAAACCAGCCAGGAAAATATGCATTCACTTCTGCTGTGTGACACAATTGCTTGGAATGGTTCCCTGTCGCAATTATGCCACATGTGAAAAGGAGCATCAGGTCAGAAGCTTTGCTTGAGCACATCTGGAAAGCTCTGAAGCATATTAATTGGACGTGTCAAACCCCTTGGCCCCGCATCGCCGAGACACATTAAAGGATAACCAGGTCACTGGGTCATCACACTTTTGCACTTTGGCTTTCCAATCACATAATTCATCTTGACATCTTTTCACAGCCCGTTACGGGAAGACAAGACGGGGGACAATCCGCAATCTATAATCTCACCTGTTTTTCATTGTCAAGCGATGTACATGCAAGAAGAATGTTGAGGAAGTCACTTGTGAAATTAGAAATCTGTGGCAAAAGAGGAAGCATTTGACAAAGTCTGAAAACAGTCGTAAAACAGACGTCACTACCGCCGTACTTGCATATTATGAATCTGCATAATATGTATATATTGTTCAAAATTCGGCGTGTAAAAATGTCCGATGCAGGGAAAAGGATCCTGGAGTAGCCGAGCAGACAGTCAGACGCTGGGTCTGCCTTCGTCTGATTAGCTGCCCTCATCAGCTTTTGATTGTTTACTGAGAAACTGCAAACTTGCGAGCGAGGAGAACATCAGCCTGTCAATTATCCTTACCTCCTTCCTTTCAATAGCGGCGCAGCCTTCATGTCCTGAGCAATTGTGCAGACAGGGGAAAAAAAGACAGAAAGAAAACAAAATGCAAAAGTTTCCTCAATGCCACTCTGCCCACATTGTGACAAGACTGTACTGTTTTCCTCCTTAAAAATGCATTTTGAATTGTCATTCTTGGCCCTCCAAAGATACTTCAAAACCATTTGTCAGGGCCATAGACAGTGTATTAAAGGTGGGGTGAAATCTAAGGACAGCACTTGGAATTGGGAAATAATGCTCTTCTGGGACTTTTCTTTTGTATGTGTCAGCTTCAATCATTTCCATGACAACCCATTAGTAGACATGTAACAAATTTGTGAAGTACCCTGAATTAGGATACCCAAAGCCACACCTCACTTATTGTTAAACAAAGCTTTCTGGCCTACCAAATAACCATGCCATTTTTCTATGGCTGCAGAATGTGCATGTGCTTGCAGAATGTGTATGCTCTTACCATATCTTAGCTGAGTCCTAAGCAGTTAGCTGAGCACATGACAAACATAATGCATGAGTTATAGGACATGCACTGGTGCAAAAGGCCCACACTGCAGTGTTAATATTTTAGTGAAGAGTATGGTAAAAGATCTGACATCATCTCATCCTCCGCTATCCAGAGAATGGGGTTGGGGTGTTGTGGGAAAGATGGAGAAGAGCGCCAGCATGACTGCGCTGAACATTAAATTGATTATATTTTCTGACTGATCCATTTAAGACCGACTAATCAGATGGATATAGGATCCCACCACACACAGCACATATGGGTTTTCTGAAAGAATTTTCTGGAGTGATCTGGACTGGTCTGTCCCTGGCTTCTGCTTTTGTGCAGAAAAAAAAAAAAATCCCTTGGCTTACATACAGCCAAGATTTGTCCTTGTTTTCAGACTTTTATCAGAGAGATATCGTCTAATAGGCTGGGACTGTACTCTGCAACGAGACAAAACTCTCCTCACCCCATTACTCTCAACAGAAAATTCAGAGCGTGCCCGAGGTAGGGACATTAGTTTCAGTGATAAAACTAAACCAGCACGGCTTGCCTGAAAGACGCTCTGGAAGAGGGACCAACCAAGGAGTTCCCTCATCATCAGCACACTGCCAAAGGACACCATTTAACTACATGACAGCCCCAATTCATAAAAGACTTGAGAGAACAAGGTAATTACATGTTACCTTTTCCCTTTTTTGTTTTTTTTTATAACGTCGTCTTTGTGACACAATTCTAAATAAATGGTTTGTGTTACAAGCTGTGTCATTTTGGTCTGATAAATATACTCTACAGATTTAAAAAAAAGGGAATAAACTCAAATCATAGGTATTAGTTGTGCCTTGCAAAATCGTAACTCATCATTATCACTAATTCATTAACTGATTGCATTGGTTGATAATTCTATGGGGAAGAGTCACATGTAACAGCCAAAACCACAGTATTTCATATACCTATCGCTCTGTAAGAAGCAACAGAGAGGGTCCCATGCTGCAGTGCTTCTCATGCTTCGTGTCCAGACATCTGAAAGTCCCAGTGGGGTCACCAGAGGGATAATCAAAAGGGATTATGCAGACAATAACTTGGAATTGCTCGATTTACAGAAGCAAATAACACATAGTCCATCTGATAATGATTTATCGTTTTTACGTTTTCCCTCCCCTCTCTGCTTCTTCACACCAATTAAACCTGGTCTCTCAAAAGACCAAAGAAAATGTAATTCAAAAGGACAGATTGCTTTTACAGTATTGAAAATGCCCTCAACAGCTTGTCAATTATCACAGCTTTTTTATTTCTTTCTTTTTTATTCCCATCATGTTTGCAATATTCAATGTGTATTAAGTCTTTCTTATATTAATGCTATGTGAAGTTTTTTTTTCTTCTTTTTATCACTATCACCTTGTCTTGTCTATCACATGTCATGTCAACCTGGAAAGTATTCCATTTAATAAAGTTGCAAATAAGAAATATCTCACAAGGATATGAAAATTGCATAGCATGGATTTGATTTTCCTTTTTTATTATTTACCACCATGAGGAAAGACAAAGAACTGACAAATCAAAAGAGAAATGATAACTGACCTCCACAATTCAGGTTTCGGGTACAAGTTAATCCATAGAAATTACATGTACAGCTAACCATGATTAGTGTAATAACCACAAAGTTTAAAACCACAACAACAATGGTCAACTTTCCACAAAGAGACATACTGATTGACGGCACTGATAAGAAAATGATTTGCTTTCATTTTTATAGTTAACTATCCCTTTAACAATTATGATTGATTTTCTATTAAAAACGCATCATCTAGCATTGCCATTTTGTATTTGAAAGAAAGCTACGTGTACAAATGTGTAGCTAAATAGCCGTATTGTTTGCTCTTGTTACTCCTTGGAACATGGAGGTCAATTCAAACCCAAGCCCAATTAGGGCTGGAGTCATTGACATCAGAGGAAAGGGCACGGAGAACTGCTGAAGATGGCAATACAGCAAAGCAGCAGAAGTTTGCCTTGTTTGCTCTTTAAACTCTCACGGGTCTTTCCAATTACCCCATCTCATGGTCCTCTCCCATCTCATTGTTAATCATTTCTGCCATGGAGCAAGGACACAGGTATAGTACTCCAGCTTATTAAAACGATGTTGTGTGCACCATACTGCATGTGTACATGTGTGAACAAAAAAACTCATTAGCACTTTTAGTGTTTGGCCTTGTAAAATGTCAGCAATAATTGTTCCACAGTATATCTTCATGGTATAATGTGTAGTAAAGGCTAGAATTAATGCAGCAATACTGCAACATAGCTGTACAAACTTAAAAAAAATGCATTTAACATTTTTATTGTATTATTCAAAGCATGATTTAAATATTCCAGCTGGTTATCATCTGTTCCTCTCAATGACTATTACAAAATGCAGTTTAACACCTGAAAGTGTTTAACAGATCATTTTGCCTCCCACACACAATTATGAAGTCTAATTTTATTAATATAAAAATACAATCTCTCTCTCTCTCTCTCTCTCTCTCTCTCTCTCTCACACACACACACACACACACACACACACACACACATAATAGGATTATGTATGCATCACATTACATGTGATTCCTCCCATGGCTCAAGGCCAAAATCACATATTTCAAAGGGCCGACAATTACACTGACCATTATTTACTATCACAAGATCAAATGGAAAATTGGGCAACAGCATTAATGGTATGATGGTAATATATGGCAGATGGTTTTTATAGGAGAATGGGTTGAATTCCCTTTACATTTATTTTAAGTTTAATGCTGCTCAGTCTTAAAATGAAATGGAACTAAATAAGTCAATGCTATCATGTTTTGTCTCCATATCATTTTTATAGATTTCATACCATGCAAAACTGAGCAACATCATAATTCTTAGGTCAGACTCAAAGTTGTGTACTGAGGTATGTGACTCTCATGACAGCAGTAGAGTTCTGCTCTTAGCTTAGCCATCATTATGCTTGCGTGTTCCTTAGGAAATGTGAAGCAAATTGTTTCTTCACTCAATGTTAAACCAGTATTTAGGCAGTTCATGACGGTCCCTGCCTGGGCATTGCAAAAAAAAAAGTGCCACCCTTTTTTCTACTTTCCCTCCGAGTGAATTCCAGTGATTACTGATTCCTACCTCCGGCTCCGGTACTAATGTATTCTCTTTCCCTGCCTGCAGACGATACGTGGCTCATAATACAGCTCTCTCCATCAAACCTGACGCACCAGCATGCTCTGAATGGTGATAAAGTGCAGGTGCCAGGGATCGCATCCTGACGCAAAAAAAAGAAAGAAATAAGAAAACTTTGCTCTGGCCACCAGCGTGTTCCACGCAGTACAGTGCACTAACCCACCCCGCCTCAATAATGCATGCTGAGCGGAGAGAGAGAGAGAGAGACAGAGAGAGAGAGAGAGAGAGAGAGAGAGCTGAACGCACTTAAAGCCTTTGTACCAAATTCACCACATGCAGGACATGTCGGGAGCTGAGTATTCGCCCACTCATATTCCACACAATATAAGACTTTATTACACAGGGCATTTCAGAAAACGGGGAGTTTTAATAAATATAAAATGCAACATGCTGTAAGAAAAATGTAGAATAGGAACATTGTCCACATTTCTGTATGTAGAATTTACAAGGGCTTTAGTGAATTCTTCATACTTTATTTACAATAAACTGGCCTTGCACAGGTAGAAGTGATAGTTGTGTGTTTCTGCTTTGCTTATCAGGGTCACTTATCACAGATTAGAAGTGATAAGTGACTGTGAAGAATGGCTACAGTTAGATAGTAGCACAATAACGATAATGTTGCTAATGTCTTTCAAAGGAAAACAGTAGGCTTGCACTCATTCCTCAGCCAAAGGAGGAAAGCCTAACTAATACGATCCAAGCTTACTGTGATTAAAAATTGATAATAGTAATTAAAAAAGAACAATACATTTTTTATCCAATGAAGAGAGATAGATGGATGGATAACAAAATTACCTGAAATATTTATAATCCGTCTTTTTCATCTGCAGTTTCCTCATAAGTCATTAGACTAACCCAAGTGGGACCTCTTAATTGCGTTTCCTTTTAGAAAGAAATATGAAAGTCTTTTCTGAATAAGAACTGATTGAATCAAAAATAAAAAAAAAAAAAAGATCCGCAGCTCTTGGTGATAATGGACACAGTCTTAAAGATCCGTGGGATTCCTTTCATCAAGCTCTTACAGAACATGGTAAATCAGATCTATCGGAGATGTTTCTGACCCCTGAGGCTAAGAAATGCAATCATATGGTGGAGTCTGTTATGAATGTAAAGAAAATGGTCAGTGGGATATCGCTGTGTATTACAGGAAAATGACTCATTTGTTAAGATAGTGTGACACAATGTAATGCATTATTACATTCCCAGTGAATGTGTGAATAATATCGATATCCACTCTACGACTGTAAGTTATTTAATATTCATCACCCCCATTGATCACTAGCTACAGCATAAAAATAAACAAAACCAGCCTTTAAACATAAATTGAACTTATGCGCCAATGGGATGACTATGACTTGTGCAAAAAGGTGAATGTGTGCACATGTATGTTCATTCATGTATTTGTTTAAAGGTTTCTTTTTTGGGGGGGAACCATTGTGATAGACCGAATATGTGTGTAAAATCATGTGATAATGCATAAAAACAGCTGCTCAAGCAGAGGAAAACCATGTTAATCTCTGGCCTACATGGTAACAAAAATTTTAATAACTGACTAACAAAATCCATTGTGAACTGTAAAAACTGAAATTTTAATATGATTGTAACGAAAGTGAGCAAACTGTCCAAAATATACCCTGCCAAGGAGTAACAAACAAGATAGTTAGCAAAAGCATTTAGTTGAATTGTAATGTTTCACCTTGTTCTGCTAAGGGCCACAAAGACGCTTTTTTTTACTGAATCACTCACATGCCAGCTTTGCGACACATCTACAAGTGCCTCCTTGATTCATTAAAGCAGTATCAAATATGCCTACTCACTTAAGCATGGAAATCGCAACAGAGAGCTTTGGATGCATCAGATTGCCTGATTAATCATAGCTCTCTGTAAGCCCACAAATGCTGAGCAGATGGCCAGGCATGGATATAATTAATGTGCCAGCCAATACCCAGGTACTGCGCCCCACGCACCCCATGGCCTGTCCCACGGCCACGTCTGCTCCTCGTCTTCTCCCGTTTCATGACTGTGAAAGCAAAACGCCGGATTTTATGGCTTTTTTTTTTTTTTTCGCTTAAATCGCAAGCACAAACAGTTCAAACTCTTCCTCACGTTAGATACTAAACAGGTGGCTTGACGATTTTAGATCTGTAAAGCTGGGAGCGAGAGGGTGAGCTCTGACTCAGTCTCCCTGCCATCCTGTGCTGTATCCATATTTTTACACTGTGCATCTGGATACATGCCTTTATGTAGAGCTTGACTGAACAGATTTCAATCTGTAAATATTCCCTGCTGTTTCTCCATTTGGGCCAAGTAAAAATATTCAGTATTCTGTTGAATCAAGTCCATTCTGGAAAGTGTGACTGCAGTGTTGCAAAGGAACTATGTTGAAAAAAGCTTTTCAAAATATTCTTAAGTAAAAAAATGGAATAGCTTTCCACTGGATTCAGGAAATAAATACAAACTAAGAAACAAGATTAAATGATCTCCAGTGCTTCTCTGCTCTAAATCCCTTTGGGTGTTCCTATTGCATGGTGTTGCCATCAGCCTATCCTCCTACAACTCTTCCCACTTTCCTGTCTCTCCCATTTCCTCCTCATTTTATTTATGAGGATATTGAAGCCAATAAACTCCTAACTGTAACATGTCACTGCCCCAACAGCCGGTTACAGTATGGCGACAAATCATGGACAGATCCTGGGAGGGAAAAGCAATATAGCAAGATATGCAACAGTACACAAACCTGCACTGGAGGGACTGGGCTAAATGTGCTACAGTACACAGACAAATGCCACCTGTTGTGCTAACATGAAAGGACATTGGCCCTCTGAGTTTTGACATCTGTTTTCTGCATAACCACAAGATTGTGAGGTGTTTGAGTGCACTATTGCCAGAAAATTCTTTTTCAACTTATTCCTCAGTGCACATTGACAGATAAAGATATACAGATATATTGTCTTGTTAGCTAGGTAGTTAGACAGTGCTTATTCACATACTGCCAGACTGATTTAAAAAACAGCAAACACTTCTGTTCATCCTGAGTAAAATGCAGATATATTGGACTCTACTTCATTTCTTTCAAGCTAAAATGTAAATGTTGAGAATCTCAAATAAGAGCTAGCTGGCTGAGCATCGTGCTTGCAATCAGTCAGTGATGAGCTCATGCAAGCTCGATTCCTGGCCACAGCAAGCACACACCAAGTAAGACACTATTAATGTTGTAAGGTGTACATTTGGGCATGACAGGCTTAAAGAGCATAGCCACAATCCTCTCTGCAAATATTCCTCCTGCCTTCACTAATATTCCCCAGGCCTTCAGTGTGTTCTGACCTGCTGTGACCCTTAACCGATTGCTTCATGGAGCTATCATATCCTAGAGAATGCTTTGGTTCAAAGCAGTCTTTTTTTGATGGCCGCAGCTTAGAGCATGCTTGATTGTAAGAAGAATGTAATCACAAAGGCAGCATGATATTTTAACAGCACTTGTATGGGGCAGTGATTTGGGTGATTGTTCCTTTGTTCCAAGCCACTTCAGTTTTTCTTATGTAGTTTTATGGAGGTCAAGCAATTATCCCTGGCATGTCTCTTTTCTTAGACAGTGTGGTATTGGCAGCAAGGGGGTCGGTGGATTGGATGCGGGGGGGGAAGGTGGGGGTTGGTCAAACCAGCAAACATGCTCACAGACTATGCGAATTGTCATCTGATAAAATGATGGACAGCCATCATTTCAGACCCATATCATACACCTTACACCCTTAAAATAAAATTGAGGCACAGAAAGGAATCAATGTATACCATTTCACAGTTCATACTGCCATGCCAACAGTCAATAACATTTGCCGTTATGTTGCTTAACTTGGTAAGAAAACAAGAACTGGAATTTGGGTTACTTTCAGTAACATGGTAAAAGAGTTACATTGTTCCCTACAGACCTAGAAAGACTATATTACTACCTGGTGAGTTAAGTAAATCAATTCAATTTCTATGTTCAGACTGTATGTTTAATGGAGCTTGATTGGAGCCGATGAGCTTGATGAGGTTGATAAACATTCTCAAACGTTAAGGTGTGGCACCCTGTAGACATTTACCCATTGTTACAGACACAGATCCAAATGATGTCGTTGTAAATGGTGCTGTATTGTCTTTGGAACCATTTTGTGGAAAAGCATTTGAGAGAAGCGTTCCTTTGGGGAGTCATCCAGACTCTAATGATCCACAATCTCAATCGGTTCCAGCCGTTGCCTGATTATGAAGAACCAACCACAGGTGGTCCGAGGAAGATAAAGCTACTGCACGTCAGCACTCCACATTTAGCATTACTCACAATAAAATAACTGTTCCAAACCAGACAACTAAGTTTTCAACTTTTCAAACCAAATCCTCTTCCTTTTTTTTCCATCTCACTGAACTACAGCTTCTGATGGTAACTGTTCACGTGCAAGTTCAGATGAAGATGTATTGTCTACACAGGTGCCATCTTGGGTCTTCTGTTGCCTCAGGTTGAGTAATTACAGGGTCAGGTCTAAATCCATCCCTCATACCACGACTCAATGGACTGTGATTTCCCCATAGACTACTCAGATCGTCCAAGAGTGGGCTTCTCTAGCCACTGCCAAAGCCAGACTTTTTGCAAACTGTCTAATAACTCTCAACAGCAAACAGTCATACTCTTTGTCTCCCGGGCACTGTCCCCAGATTATATTTTGGATACGGGTTTCTGTGGTCCATTCCATTTCTTCTTCCCCACTTCTCAGTAGGGTTCCTTTCCCCTTCCTCTTATTGTTCTATCCTTAGCAATTCCGCTTGTTGGTGGGAATCTTATTTTGTGTTTCCTTACCTGTGGCCTAATTCTACAATCCATTATATAGTTTACCCAGATCTTTCCAAATGACGAAGATACCATTGGAAGTGGTATACACCAGTAGAGGGTAGACCCCCCTCAGGTCAGTTAATACCCAGTTCTCTCATGCTGCAATGGAGACACTGTGCTGCAGGGGAAGCTGTCTTTCTGGTGAGACTTTAAATTGCTCACTGTTGTCATTTAAAATCCCAGGGTGCTTAACGGTAAATTGGCTTTCTTGACCTGATCATCTTTTTATCCCCCGCTTGTCATCACAAAAAAAAAAAAATCACATTTCAGCACATACTCTTGATAACTGATTGTCACACTGTAACAAACAACAGTGGATAAAGTTGATCACAGTGTCCCCCGTGTAATTTCTGTCAGTTTCTTTTCCATAAAAATGATCGACAGGATAAGTTCTCTCTTCATTTTTGAGGAGTAGTCCGGATCAGACCGAAACGTCAACAGTGACACTGAAATGGTTGTGAAAAAGAATTCCAGTCACTTTTACATTAGTGATAGTAGAATGACACTTGATGAACCCCACAATGGGTGCTACAATGAGCTGTCAATCATTCAGCTCTCCATTGCAGCACTCAGTGATTGGTTCAGCTCAGATTCTGGTAGATTTTAGCACCTCCACCACTTATGATGTCATAATACCTCATTCCTCCATCATTCCTGAACATGAGTAGGTGTGTAATCAGCACAAAGGCTATACCGCATAATGATGCTACTCATATTGGACTTTTTTTATGGGCTCATTATGATTAAACCTTTTGACATGCATTTCAATTTAGGCCTGACAGTCTTCCAGGTAAAGGCATAAAACTCCCCAAATAAATGTAAATTCTACACTTATTGGGATGATCTGATGTCATTATGGAAGAACATACCAAACTAACATATCAGACAGATTAACAAAGCATAACAAAAAAGTTAAAATAACAGGTTGTTGTGCCTGCACCCACTTGTAAAATCATGTAATCATATGTATTTCTCACATGTCCTTAACCAATAAACCTTCTAATTTGGTGTGAAATGTGCAGTAAAATTAAAAAAAAAAAAAAAAAACTATATAGGGAGAGGACCTGTCAATCAAAACATTTCTTTTTCAAATTTCTGTATGTCTTTTTCCTTCAGAGACAGCCCTCCTCCTTTCTTCCTCAACATGCCCATATTTTCACACATTGATCCCTTTATTCTCAAAAGCCTTTCATCTATGGTCAATTCCTGCTCTCTTTATTGTATTGCGATTACCGATCAGTCCCCCACAGCTCTGATATTGAGTTTTCCTGTTATATATCCTACAACTCCCCCCTGTTATCTGACAAAGATTTTTCTACATTTCTTCAACCCAACTTTCTTCAAAGTTTTATCTGGAAACTCACTTCATTCCAGAGAGTACCAATTTTATTCTTTGCGAGCCACTTAAAGTATACATGGGAAAAATTATTTGGGAGAAAAAGCTAAAAAGCTAAGAGACAGCAGGCTGCTATGCTACTTACAAAAATGCATTACAGCAAAGACTTATTTCCAAAATCCACATCTTCCCCTTGCATATCATATCTTTGTTTAAACTGAATTTTATACAAATTTGAGACAAAAAGCTTCTCAAAATTTCAAAGTTATCATTATTACCATAATGGTTATCAAGGTAGTTCTCATCAGAGTTAGTGGCCTCAACAATTAAGACTAACAAGCTACATAAAATCCCTAACTAGGACTGTGTTAAGAGGCCCCCAATATATACATAATATGTATATTGAACCAGAATACATCAGTGTTGATAATGCATTCAAATAAAATATTGCAATGGTATAAAATAAACATTGTAAAAGAAAGATGGATCGGTCTTATTATGTTCTGTCTCTATGCTGCATTTCACAAACTGTCAGGGTAGGAGCACATGAATTTAAATGTCTTTCTACTTGTGGATGAGCACCCTACCTAAGTTACTTTCTTTAAACCACTTTCCTTTTTCTTGTGCATCAATAATACATTTTTGTCTACATATGCATCAACATTTTGAACCATGGACTGGCAGAAAGTCATTTAGAATCCCAATAGTTCCCATAATAATTTATATTTTCCCTCACGATACAAAACTTACTGACAACCTACTCACAACTACTCACAAATGATTTAGGTCACTAAGCGACAGAGAAGGATGGATGGAGTTCAGAATATTTACAAAGCAAAGCTAAAGTGATGTGAGTCACAAGACCTCACTGCCACTGATAATGTTTATTGAGTCATACTACAGTGGAGAACTTTCTGCCTATTTTCACCAAGATTTCCCTTCCATTGGAGATTGATAATTATAGACTGGTTTACCTGATAGATGTTCCTTTCAGATGTGGTTTTGTGAAATGCTGTGATTCAGCACGCCTCAGGTTCACCATATTAAACTGGAGTTATGCAGGACAGAATAAATTAGAGCAAGGACTGTTAAACTTCGTACATGTTTTAAATTACTTTAAGATTTCCTGATTTTTCAGTCTTTGGACATTTAATTGATCACTGTCTGTGTATTAACCAAGTGAAATTGAAGAGTTTTTCACGACCATTCTAAGTATGAAATGTGATTATACCAAACAATCTTTCATAGAATTCATACCAGGAACCAGACTGGAACTAAATTATTTCAGTGGATGTGTGGTACTTGTGAATTTTCAGCAGTGTATAAGCCACATAGGTAATTTCAATAAATAAATACATTTGTGTTGTGTCTGTTGTCAAGGGGATGACCTCCTATTAAACAAACAGGTCTGAAACAGAGGGGCATAGGTCTAGGAAAATAAAACAGCATGGATATTTTCACTTTAACAGTTTCATATTTTTTCATATATCCCTCGAGACGAATATTATTGGTTTATTCCCCTTTACTATAGGAAAATATAACATATAAATACTATCATGTGCCTGGAGAACCATTCTCAACATGCTCTGCCTTTAAACAAAGTATGCTTTAAAACTGCACTTATGGTATATACCATGATTCCTTATTACACTTCAGTTCTACTGCAGAAAGGAACATATACTATCCTTAATTAGACAATTACTTTGTCTTCCATCTCTGTTTCACAGAGAGAATTCTCTCAGGCTGAGGGTATTGCTAAGGAATGCATACTTTGTCCTTTCGGAAGACATTTGAATGTCACATGCTGCCACGACTGGCATGAGGACCGATTAGAGAAATGCCAGAATCACAAATACCACTGCATGGAGGCTGGCTCAAACAACACTGAAGCTGCAATACATGTAGATAAGCATGCAATCATGACCCGATGGAGTGGTCTTAAGGACACCTGTCCAAACTAAAATCAAACCTTTTCAGAACACGACTTGTAGGGCGCTATGAATGCACCGAGCAGGGTGTGTAGAGTCACAGTTTGCGATCATTTTGCAAACAGCACACATCGCTATCTCATAAAGTCCTGAAAACCTGTGCACCTGTAGAAGTTCAGGCCTTCAAAGACACTCCGGATCCCATCCCACCAGCATCTCTGCCACTGCCACCGGGCCGAGAAACACACCCAGCGGAGTATTTTCAATTGAATCTTCAGAAGTCGGCCATTTTAGTAATGTGTACAAAGAAGCACAGAAACCTTTATGAAGTCACTTCACCCAGAACACTCCACTGGAAGTCTCACAGAATGTGTGCACTGAATCCAACATTATCATCTGCGCATTTGACCGAATGTATTCACCCGACAAGCTCCTTCAGCATATGAAACAGAATGTCAAAAACACAGTTGGATGGGGGTGGGGGTGGGGGTGCGGGGGAGAGCTGAATAAGAATAAAATAGCTTAAAAAAGTCCATTAGCATTCACTACAAATTCTTAAACTGACTGAATCTTCATAAAGTTACTATCGCAATGTGATTGCAATGTATTGGTAAGCTACTGTTGTAATAGCTTAAAGAGTATTAGGTCCTAAATAATTTGATACATACAGCAGGAGCCAAGATTACTTTTATCTGTGTTTTTTTTTCTTTCCCCCCCAACTGCTTCCTTATCTATATGGTGCAGTTCTGAGATAAGAACTGATCACCCATGCAGGCTCAGTGTACTCACTCCGCATGAAATGCATAAAATTATGCAAATTATGTTGGAAGTAATAAATCCTTGTTCTGGCTTGAGGTTCCCCCCCCCCCCTCACTTTCTTTGCTCGGAGAACGCTCCCGCAAATAACTTGAATGGTTGCATTTATTATGGGCCAGCGCGACGGGAGAATAAACGGCAGTCGGAGAGAACATTCCAGAAGCAGAGATTATGAAACACTGGGGGTTTTACAAAGCATCCTCTTTATTTACTTTCGGGCAAACAGCTTTGGCCGCCTGGCCGATGTGGGGGGAAACTGGCGGTGAGGCGAAAGGTGGTCGATCCGCGATCTGAAACCTTAAACCATTCTTTAACTATGCCAGCAGACCCCCAAAAAAAACACTTTGCTGAAAGGTGCTCTGGCTAAAAATCGCATTTGGAACAGTTGCCAAGTTTAACCGCCCAGGTGCTTCTCCTGTCACCATCATAAAATGCCACACCTGCAAATCCTAAATTGTCAACCCCCGTCACCCGCCTTCCTACCCAGAGGATTTGTGTTCAGGCTTTTCCCTAAGCACCTGCATTTGCAACAAGTCCACCAGCAACAGCTCAGATCTTGGATCAGTCCTGCCTTGTAGCTAATAATAGATGAGGTCAGGATATGGACCAGAAAAGTCCTGATCCTAGGTCAGTACTCATGCTCCAAGACGATTTATGTATATGGGCCTCAGATCTGTTATCATGTATGGGGATGCAGGAGGAGAGAGATGGCCTAGAATGATTTTATTTTCTCTGCTCGCCGTGCCGATGGGATGTGACAGGGGAGAGAGGCATGTGCTTGCATGGCAAACGGGGCTAATGAGAGGGGAGATGAAGTATTGATATTCAACCTGATGAGGAGAGGTGACCTGTTGGTTCGGAGAGAGACTGCTGCATGATAATCACTTTGGCGAGAGTCTCATATTCATTAAAAAACCTCACAGAGAAGTTACTGCGAAAAGAAGGTTAAACACTGGGGGAAAACTCTCTGGAAACATGTGGACGTATGTAAGTGTTCATTTCATCATTTCTGTGCTGCTCCTTAGACTTTTTGACTTCTAATTACGGATATTTAATTTCCTTCATGGGCATCTTTGTAATGAGGGTGTCTGGAATGAGTGTTCATAAGAAAGACAAGAATTGGGCAGGGTCCCGCATTTTTCTTTCTATTGATATAAGTCTTCTATGTTGTTATGGTTTCACAGTTTTCCAAGGCAGCAACCTTAAACGCCCTCCCCCCTCTACCCTCCTTTATTTCTGTTTTCTGCAAAGGAACCCCAAGATCCCAAGTGGTCATTTAAACCCAGACCAGATATGTATCACTTTAACCTTTAAGTGTTATAAACACAGTTATAGTATATATATATATATATATGTTATAAACATAGTTAATACACATTTCATAGTGTAGCATTTATTACTCTATTAAATATTACCCCTTCCCATTGCAAGGTGAGACTCACAGATTGGTCATGTGTTGATTTGCAGCTACAGCGGTGTAATGGGAGAACAGCGCTGTAACAGTACTTTTTTCTCATGACAACTTCCATTTTTGTTTATGAGAGGATTCATTTTATTAAAATGTACTGTTTTTTTTTCTTTCCAAAAACATGTGTAGACAATTCATAACCCATATATATGATGCATGCACACTCAGGTATGTGCAGCAAAACTATGACACATTAACATAAGTACTATTCCATCAGCAGGGTGAAGAATAAAGAGCACATTTTATTATTCAGAGGACAAATGGATTATAATGAGTAAAATGGGACTTTTTGTGTTGTATTAGTTCCAACATGAAACGGCAACCATGATGGATAAGATAATTATCAGAACTCAGCACTTGTTCTGCATTAGTAATGGTGAGAGTGATTACAGGGAACAGATGAATTGCAGGACAGACACTTGAACCATAGCAATCGAAGGTATCACAGGATAATCGTAATGGGGATTCAATGCCAGCATAATGGAGGCAGCTGAAGCTAATTTGAAATGTATTGAGAAGTGGGTAGGTAAAGTATTAAAGCATTAAATTGGAAGCATACAAATTTGTTAACCAGAAAAAATCCAATAAAATCAGGTGCAGCTTTTTATTGAGCATGAGTGTTATCAAAACAACATAATGAAAAATATAATTTTCCTTCCACCTCATTTTTTTGCCTATAACAAAGACCATAAGGTCTTCTTACTCACTCAGGCTTAAAATAAAACGGATGTTAATTCCAGATTTAACAAACTTGCTAATAAACAATGAGACAGCATACATACAGCAAGGCCTTTCATTTGTGTATTTCCCATTTTCTAATATTTAATTGAACCTTTGACTTTTCATTACAAGTATTTTACAGACTAAAGGTTATTGAAGAGAACCAGAACAAACTCATTATCAAATATGTTTACATTTTATGTTTTATATCCTAAATTGCTCAACTCAAACATTTTTTTAATATAGTTCATGTTTACTAGGGGTATTAAGACAAAGATATTTCCTTTATTCAAATTATCTCACCTACGCTGAAATAATTTGGTTGCTGCTTATTCCCCATCTATACTGTTCTTGGTCCCATCTACAGGGTCGCTGAGTCAAACATTGTGACATCACAATGCAGTCAGTGGTGGCACGGTCCAGATTCCAGTTTCAGACCGAGGCTGCCCTGCTGCAGCACAGTTGTGTGTCTTTACTCCATGTGGCGACGGAGCAGCTCAGATTGCTTTCACTTTAAATTGGTTCTGTGTCAGCTTTTAGATATGTATATTGAATTTACTACAAATTAAAATAGTTAGCATCTGAAAGTAGTAAAGTTCCAGACAAAATAACATTAAGTATCGTGTGTCAGCAGATGGAAGAACAGGCAGTGTGTTCATGCCCATGGTTTATGTGACTTCACACACAACGTTCTAAGCTCAGCAACACTCCACCCCCCCACCCCATCTTCACCCAAAAGCTGCACTGCACACTGACCAGCTAGACTTAAAATGGGCATAAATCACACAATCAGAAGGAAATATGCTGAAATGTCTATTATGCATGGATTTCAATAAATAACACCAAATATCTGCAGTTCCTGAGTGAACTGCTAGCTGGCTAGTTTAAAATAAAAGCAGGTGGGCCAGGGGAATGAGCTAAATTGATCACACCATAATATCCACTGTTGTCTTTTTAAGGCAAAGGTTGCAGGATATTATTCTAGCTATGGCATTATTCCATTCAAGGAAAGTGTTTTTTAATCTTTATTTTTTTTTAAATGCACTACAATGCATCAACATTTAATTTTGGTAGGACAACTCTCTGTAACTTTCCCCCTTCAGGAGACAGCAAGGCAGACACAAGGGATATGCATAGACCACAGACAGCATGAATATACACTTATCACAGTACTGCTGTATTAATTGTTGTTCATTTATTCATGAAAATGTACTTACATATGACTTGCTATTGTAAATGATGAGATAATATTAGTCTATGGTTTGTTGATAAAAAAAAATAATTGTATGCCCATCATACTTAAAATTGTTATCAGAGTTACATAATAAAGTTATCACAGTGTATATATTTTATCAGTAGTCGGCAAACCTCTGTGAGTAAGTGTTGTTGTAAGGTTGCTCTTAAAGTTGATATGGAAAAAAACACTTTGCTTTCAAGGACATTTTAGCTTTAAAACATTTGTTTTCCATGTCACTATGACCTCTACTCTCCAGCACGGCGGTGTTTTTGGAGAGCTACAGAGTGGAACGAGCCCGGGGACTGCTGCAGGCAAATGTCATTATTATAACCCAGTAAGTACTTAACATGTTTCAAGACAAAGGTCTGGCTTTAAATGCACTATGTCTTTATGTCTTTTTCTCTGAGGACTATGACATTGACAAGTGTATAAAAACAGTTACACTTTTTCGAAAGGACAACAAAAGTCATATTTAAAACATCAATCTGTGGAGAATCACTGCACCTAATCAGTTTTGCTTTCTTTCTTTCTTTCTCCTAGCAAGTATCAAATGACTTCACATAGATGTAAGAAGTTATAATAGAAAAAAAGTCAATCTCACTGACAAGCAATGAGTCACCAAATAACAGATGTGATGGTATATGTCATCTTGGACACACACACTCACACACACACACACACACACACACACACACACACACACACACACACACATGCACGCACACAGAGAACTTGAAAAGTATTAAGTTTTACAGTTTCTGTTTATGAAGAGTGTGTCCTCTCAATGCTCATAGCTTCATACCACATTTTACTCAGCAGTGTAAATGTATCATGCTGAAAACAAACTGTCTTGCTACTTCAAAAAGACCTTCCACCATCCAAGTAATGCTATAATACAACAAATAACTGCAGACTGAAATAGTGCAGACGGAGCCCTTGAAGATACAGATGTAAATGCAGGACATGTGGTGTAAGTGAACCTCTAAAACCTCCAACAGGTTCATAATCAGGCATGAGTGAAAGGTGTGGCCTGGAATTAGGAGCGCCCAGATTCGAGGTGGATTCTTTTCTTTAAAGGGCAAATGTGGATCAGACTGACCTTTATAAGCATCGGCTGATTTGATTTTGTAGGTCGCAGCTTAATTTTCATTTTGAATAAATTGCATTTTTCCTCAAGATGGCCCACTGATAAACCATGCTGACTGAGTCACGGCAGCAGATTCAGAGCCAGTCTTTATGTAGATAAAGCATGTTTAAATATTAGTCTGGATTCAATTAACATTTTTCCTTAACCTTTTCTCACAAATACATGCATACATTTATTTATTTAACAATGCAGTCTGGTAATTTCCTCAAAGCCTAAAATTAAGCAGCCAAACTCTATGAGCTATTAATGGTGAGGAAAGTTACTGTGAACTCAGGCCATTATCATGTGATAACATATTAGTGATGAGAAAAGTAATTATTTTTCCTATGTCTCCCATGGATAGAGATGACTGAATGTGTTTTTGAGAACTGCTCGGGTGAATAATGTTCCATTCTTTGCCATTAATTTTGAGTAATTGTCCATCTCTCTGCTCCCTCTCAACATGTTTTGATACATTGACAAATGTCCTCCTCTCAGTCTTATCATGGCTATTCCCACAAGGGCTGTTGTTCACAGCAGGAATGGACGTGAGAACAGGAGCGGAGACTGCCCCCGGATCCCAAACGTGCTGTAAAAGATCGATCCCCCTGACTTGTGTAATGTATTTCATACCCAAAACTCACTGCGAGCGGAGATGTGTCCGCGACACAAGGGAGTACATTTGGATGGAGGTCTTCTGGAAAACCGTGTGCAGGGAGCCTTGAATTTCAGTGACAATGCAACCTCCAAAAAGCTGTCGGGAATTCATGAATAACCACAGGAAAAGTAGCGGCAGGTGAAAGCATCCATCTGTGGGTAAATGTGAGAGGGAGAGGGAGAGATGTATTCACCCTCTCAACTTTTACCCAGAAATAAATACAGCGTTAGGAGTTAGAAATGTCAGAAATGTTCTCCAAATAAGTTACAGAGTATCTGCAAGATCTCCAGCTTTGTTCATGGCATTATTGTAACAATGGTCTGTACTCCACATAGAGGAAGAGCAATTTAAAACATCCAGGTTTGTAGTTCCTGATGGCCAGAAGAGCCAGGTATGCTAGCCTGTGGGCCTGACCACAAGTGAGACTTTATTTTTATGTATCTCAAACATACAACTTGTGAGCAGCACATTTATTTTGAATGATAAATTATTCAAATATTGAAACAGATTAGTTGTTTCTTTAATTTTGTTCAGTATGTGCTCTTATGGTTGTAGTTGTTTGGAGTAGATCACTGGCTAACTCTATAGATCCTTATAAAAATGTTCATAACTCAATCACTGTTCATTTGAAGTTCTAAGTAGAAAGACTTAAATGTAAATAACGAAGTCATATAGACCGCCAGGGTGAAAAATGTATACAAATTGATTAATGACATCTTTTATTCTGTAATGATATCAGTAGGTTAGATGTTATTGTGACAGTTATGTTTCTTTTGAGGGGAAAAATGCACTTTATTTTACCAATTTTCATTCCATAAAAGTCAAAGAACCTGTAATTGGCTGCAACACACAAGGCAATATCAATCATAATTTTACTGCTGGGTTCAGCAGTGTTCCAGACTGCCTCCCTGCTGTTTGATCCAAGATGGAGTGTGTGGACGAAAAAGAGCCATTTCCACACCATAAATTGAAAGTTCTGTCAAGCAGTTTTGGAGTGTTCTCCCATCAATCACAGGTAAATTCTCCTGAGCTGGTAAAAAAAAAAAAAAAAAAATGGGAGCACTCCATTATGGGAAAGTTTTTCAGAGTGACTAATGGCATATGACAAAACGCATTCAGGAGTTACACAAAGTGATAACTGTGAAAATGTGAAAGCGAAATCATGCAATATAATATTGCACATTTCAACCCATTTCTTTTAAGGAAAGCTATTTTAGGCTGAACATGGGTGGTTTGCGAGCACATCGAGGTTTCAGAGCAATAGATTATGTTATACATAATGTAAAAGATGAGAACTTGTGTGTTAGAATCATCTTGTGATGTGCTGGTTTTCTCACACATGAGAAATGTTTTCTTGCTAAAATGAGTGGAGCGCACAGAACACAGGAGCATGGATCACCCATAGCCCTTCTAACTCTGGCACAGGTGGAATGGGCTCAAGCATGACAACAATATATACGGCAAAATGGCATTCAGTGTAGCAGAAAGTCATTACTGTTAACCATAGTAAATCTCATATTGGAGGGAAGTCAATCTAAACACTGAACCAAGTGTAATATATTTTAATTTCTGCAGTTGTGCAAATGATAGTGAATTAATGGAAAAAAAAAATGTTAACTAAGCCATCTATTTTATTTGACATTGAGGTATGCAGTATTTTCATACATACAGTACATATTCTTTTTTTTTTTGGAACAAATGAGAGATAGGAATATTTGAGGATAATTTTATATATTGTTTTTCATGTACGGTACGTATACTCGTATACAATTTCACTTGCATATGAATATCAAATGCTCATTGTGGATGCTAAATTTATCTAAATGAAATAACCTTAAATTGTAAGATTTGTCCAAAGCCCATCTGTCAAGAACCTGGAATAATGGGAAGCGAACTCAAAAAAATTAAAAATCTTAATATATAGTGTATACTATATACACTACATGTGGACATATCAGACTGAGAACCAAATCAAAACAATTGAAAGCATGTTTTCTTTCAACAAACGTCGTAACCACTGAAATGCATATCTGAAACAGCAGTTCCAGCGAGTAATTGGTTTTCCTTTGTGTGAAAGCAAAGTGTTATCCAACACTTAACCCAACTTAGGAACTGGCAATCCACCAAGGGGCATTTCAAAGGAGCCTTTTTAAAGAAGACCTCATCAGGAGAGATACCCGTTTAGTGAAAGGGATTCTGGGCAATACCTCATCATTATTCCTCTGTGGTGATGTTCTGAGCCCCCTAACCCCCACCACGGACTCCTCTGGGGTGGCGCCAATGCGCCGAGCTTCCTTTACCCAGATGCTAATGGTCTCCTTTTATGGGAATGTGTTCCTCAGACTCTAATCCCACCATGAGAAACTTTCAAATTCAATTTAAAGTTGTGGGCCAGTGAAAGTACTTTCTTCCTGTCTGCTTTCCCTTTCTTGTGAAGTCTATTTTCAGTTAAGGTGAGCCAGAAATTGAAGATGATACTGTTGGGTCATGAGCCACCCCTGTAGATCCAAAACATTTCAGTTCTATAGTACATTATGCAAATGTTTGAATTTTCAATCCCACGTTCCTCCCAAGAGCCTATGGAATATGATGGAATTGATGATCAATTATTTCACAGTACCACCCGATGACTCCAGCCACTCACTTCTTTTTTCTCTTCCATCTTCCTTTAATAAATTGTACTTATTGCATTCAGTTAAGAATTACCATGGAAGATCTATTTTTTCCAGATCTATTTTTTTTTATTTTATAACATGGGGAAAAACAACTAAACAAAAAAGGTATAGATTTGTCAGAACCTTAACTTTTCATGTGAAATGTGATGGAGGTTTTATTTTTCAGACTGTCATATTGTGTTTTAATGATGTTCACACCACTCGTGCAACTCAGAGAAGGATGTTTTTGAAGCCTGCCTTGAAGGTAGTGGTTGATGTTTGATGCCTAACGACCCAGAGATTTCATGAAGTTGTCTGACAAATGATTGGCAGCTCTTATTAGGAAAAAAATGTCATTTCGTTTTCACATTGTGCCACTTGTACCAAACAGCACTAAAATTCCCTAACTAGTATCCCAGAGCAGAGAAACAAAAGGGGCATAAAAGTCAAGCATGGCTTATGTTTTTTTCTCCATTTTTCTTTAAGTAGCTAGAACTACACCTTATTCAAGTAAATTAAAGGATGATATTTCTATTATGAGCCTTGAATTTATTTCAGCTTTTCAGATGAGCTTTCAGTTGTATTCAAACCACAGGGCATGATCACATTCTCTTTGCAGAAGTGTTTTAAAGGTCGTTCATTTTTTTGGTATAGTACATTCAGTTCATTTATGATTTGGATGGTTCACCCACCATTAAACTGTATATTCACAAATGCACAGTCTGACTGCATATGAATCATTACATTACATAACTATTCACATATCTGAATGCTTTGGAGAGAATCTTGGTCCAATATAATTATTTAAAGAATGAAGAAGCCCATTGCTTCAACAGGAGGCCTTGCTTTTCACAACTGGACAACTGTTAACAAAGTGAAGAGGAGCTGCTAAAGGAATGACTCAAACCTTAACCCTTTATATTACAATAGAGCAGCATCTGCTGATTTTCATTTAGAACTGGACTTGCTGTGTTTGGGTGCAAGGTTGCCTGATAGTGAGGCTGAGACTGTGACATGACATGACTAGTGTGTGTGTGTGTGTGTGTGTGTGTGTGTGTGTGTGTGTGTGTGTGTGTGTGTGTGTGTGTGTGTGTGTGTGTGTGTGTGTGTGTGTGTTGTGTGTGTGTATGTGTGTGTGTGTGTGTGTGGCTGCCTGTCAGAAGGGATAGATTAGGGATAAGTATACCTGAAGCACTGATCCCATATAGATTAGCAGTAGAGTCATTAGCTGTCTTTGACATACCAAGCTATTTTTCTCTGACTAAAGACTTTATTCATTTTTTTTTCTTCAGAAATAGTCATATAATGGTCAAACTTGGAAAATTTATCAAAGCCATACTAACATTCATTTTTCAGAGCAGTCAGTACACCCCTACGATTTACCTATCAGGGACTGAAATGCGATACAGACTAATGATGTTCCGAGTGCGCTGTAGGAATATGAGCCAAGTCTGCTGTGAGAGAGAGTGTGAGGAGGTGTTTCTGCTGTGAGCAGACCGCGTGCTAATTCAAACATGCCAATTGACTGAGCAGAGCCATTCAGTTTATAGACATACCTTACTCCATTACTATATGTACAAATGTTCTGAAATTAGCTTTTATTCATATATTTTACTTGTATTCCATTACGTTTGTCAACCCTGTATAAATATGCATTTCTTTTTTTCATTTTTTGACACCTTCTTCAAAAACTTGTCATAATCCCAACTGTTTGCTGCCTGCTTCAATGTGCTTTTACCATACAACACTAATAAGGATATTGTGTTTGTTTTGAGAGTAAACAACATTTTACATTTACTTTAAAAACATGGGCATTTACTGGTGCCCTGAGGTAACATAGCAGTACTTCTCTTTGTAATCCTCTCTTCCAATAATCCAGTAAGCCCCAAATCCTGTATTTTATGTAAATGTTGCAAAGGAAAAGAACAGACAGCAAAGACATGTGGGAATCACCAAGTACTAAAAACAACAATCTGAAAGTAATTCATTCAGGGGGCCTGAGTGAAGTCACTTATAGTGTATAAATCCTGTGGTTTGATCTATGGATACCCAAAGGAATCACACAGATTAAGTGTATGAATTCTTAAAACAGAAAATGAATGAAGTGGGTATTATAGATAGCAAGCCGCATAGTGAAGATGTGTGGTAACATATGCATTTTTTCCCACTAGAGATACTGTGGGACAGGACAGACATGGAAAGTACAGTGTATTCGCATTTTATGCGAAGATGTGTTCCTGAAAAGGCTAACGTAAAGCAAAATCGCATAGATCAAGTCGAACATCCCCATTTAAATTAATGGAAATGCTCAAGATGCGTTCCGAGGTTGCGTAATGTCGAGTAACTTACTCAGAAAATTCGTAGTAAGGATTGAACTTTTACCATATGTAGGACTCTTTTACCATATGCAAATAGCATGTGACAACTTTTTTTTTTTTACCATTTTTACATCAATGTTCTTTCATTATCATCAGTTAAGTTCTTTATTACCACCTTTTACCTTGTTTTTTACCATTTTGACATCATTGAACTAGTGGGAATCTATGAGAGAGAGAGAGAGTGGATATCGTTTTGGTAAAGGGCATATCGAATAATGGTAATGGTACAGTATCTAATTGCATTTCTGCTAAATAAATGCTGTGCACTAATTTAAATTCCACCCGTAATTTCCTTTGCCAATTCAAACATTACTAAATATTAATATTAAATAATATTATTTATAAAATACCATCCACGTTAAAGTGCGTAATGTCACATAAAGCGATAATTTTGGAATCATGTTTCAAGGGGCGTTAAAGCGAATTTGCGTATTTTAAGTTTGCGTAAAAAACGATTGCACTGTACAAGGTTGGGAAGTTTCCAGGAATATCACACAAAGCAAGTATTCCTAATTTAATTTTTTGTGCTGATTGAGAATAAATGTTCTCAGAACCCTGAAATGGCATTAGTGAATCATCACT
Organism: Albula goreensis; assembly: GCA_022829145.1. Classification (NCBI taxonomy): domain Eukaryota; kingdom Metazoa; phylum Chordata; class Actinopteri; order Albuliformes; family Albulidae; genus Albula; species Albula goreensis. The sequence continues at coordinate 8,735,861 of CM040741.1, read as the reverse complement.
AAAGGCTATTCTGTGTACGTTGATATACATCCTGTGTTTTATATCTGTTAATTCATTTTTTTTTCTAATTGCTCAACCTAGAGTTTAAGATTGGGTTGGAGGGGAAGATCAAAAGCTGAAGCTGAAATAAGTTGAATGCAGTTTTGATACTTTGTGATTAGCAATGCTCTCACTTCAGTAGGTCTTATCCATCTTCTCGTGGCAGAAGTCACTTTGTCTGTTATGGGTAAGCTTCATATAGGAGTTATGAATTGAAATGGAGCTGATGGTTGACGCAGACCTTTTCTGTTTGTTCACAGAGATCATTCATCTTCCCCAAAGCCTCCATGGCTGCTTATTACTTCTTAATTCCTAAATTTGAAATGTCTAATATGCAGTGATGGATTATAATGTAGCTTTGTCAGATTCAATTTAGACAACCATATTTACTCAATACAGCACAAACTATCTTAGTTTGAGGATTATATTGATAAAAAAATAACTTGATGTGCAAATGGAGTTACATTCCATCATATGCTAATCTGATGTCAACTTTGGTTATTAGATTTTTAAATTTCATGAACTGAAAAAAAAAACATATAAAATGTGATGAGAAGGGGTGAATTGCATTACTGTTCAGTAGCCTTACTTTTGCATTTTTCTTTTCTTTAGAAACTAACATGTATTAAATGCAGTGCATGTTCATAAAGAGGATCTAGCAAAGGAATACACTATACATCATACAACAAATGTATATTTTTTAACTTGCATAATGTTGTTCCACACTTTGTTCAAGTACATTCAAATGATCAAATACTCAAAGATTTAGTTCAGTCATATTAGTAAATTGTAAATTCCAGGAGAAAGGTCTGTTCCTTTGTCCCCATACACATTCAGGTTCTTTTGTAAATTTATCATGAGAATCTGCCACATTTCATTAATGGCTAATTACTCTGATGAAAAATGAGTTTAGTGTTTATTCAATTTAGTCAATCGTTCAATACACAAATGATCAGTTTATTTAATGAATTAAAATAAAAACATGTGAATTTTCTCATTTACAAATTTGTAAATTTACCATCACCTTTGCCCTTTTGTAAATGTTCTGGTGCTACATTTCCCATATCTATAAGTATTAGTGAAAAGGGTGATCCAAGCCTACCACCAACAGTAGGAAATGCAAGCCTTCCGCTCTAAGTAGACAATTGTTAATACATCATTCATTCAAACACCTCTATGATTTACCATATTCTGTATGAACTTTCATTTTTCACTTTATTATTATTATTATTATTATGTTTTTTTTATTTTTTATTTTTCCTGGCAAACATGCCACTAACTAATTCCTTACATAGACCCTTTCAGCTGGAAAATACAGCCCCATACACTGAATATTATATCCATCAAAGAGGGCAAGACTGGCTGTGCTGCATTTTCTCCCCTTCCCTCTCTCTCACTGTTCGTTCACTCCAAGCTGAGGTTCAGGGTCTTCACAGAGCCTTCAGTAGTTTGTGCTTGAAAGTATAATGAGAATCAATTACTTTTGTACCCTCTCCATAAGAGAAAAGGAAAGGGGCCATGATTTATTCACCCACAATAAGGATGTGCTTGGAAGTGTGTACACATTTGAGTGGTGACCATGATTTATTGATTACGTGATTCTTCAAAGTCAGGAGGAAACTTGTCTAAGGTCTTTAAATAAGCATGCTCAATTAATGTGAGGAAAGATTCTGCAAAGATTCACACCCATACATACCTTACAGTAGTAAGAAGTTGCCAACACGTACTGAAATGAATCATACACACCCTTGTCTGATTAATCACAATTCTGAAAAAAGGACATTTTCAAATTCCTTGATTTTCAAACTTTGTTTCTAATATTCAGAACATAAAGCAATATTATGTGACAGAAATGGCCCAGAGGCTCCTGGAATCTGTGATAGCATGTGATCAGTGATCAGTATTATGAATGTCAATCAGCAGCCATGTCACAAACAGCATTCTGCTCCAGCAAATCGATGGCTTTCTGCTACAGCCCAACATTACTCTGCACTGGGTACAGTTCTCATGTGGGGTGATCTGGTGCGTTTTTATTTTGATACCACTTGGTCATGTTTTTGTATGTCTTCATCAGCCTTGTGCAGCTGGAAATCCTAAAGCAGCTTTGAATTGAATTTGAATTGCAGGAAGTAGGACTAAATTAGCAGCAAATTCAAACTCTACTCTACTCAAACTCTAATAAAACATTATGGTTTCATTGTATCTGACATCACGCAATCGCAGCTATCAAAGACTACCTCAGTGTTCTCTGGGAACAGTTTACTCTGTTGTTTGTATAACATGTACAATAATTAGCATTGTGTTTTGTACTTTAACCTTAGAACAGACAATATTTTTTTTCCAGCATCAGTAGCAGGTATTGAACAGACACATTTCACTCACTCGAGAGCACACTTGTTGAAAGCTGTCCTCCAGTGTCATGAAAAAAAAATAGAGAAGTTACCAGACCATGTGTGATGTTGCAGCTTTCAGCGAAAGGAAGCAGTGGAAAGGGGTCCACAGGGATATAGCTGCTCATGCTATTTCCTGATTAAATTCAGGATTTCAGAAAAATCTAATGGTGCTGACCAAATCCTAGGGTACTTTTAACAGGCTGAGGGAAAATATTGATTAAAATACCATAATCCTTTTATTTATAAAATTAATGAACCTTCATTTTAGATGATACTCATAGTTATAAGTTTTAAGACCTTGTAAACTGTTTTTCTCTTTCAAAATTGTGAACTCATGCAGGGGAAAGGGTGGCTTTCTGGCACAGAACAGGCATGGAAATAAATAAAATGTAAGCTGAGAAAAAGCAAATGAATATTATCGGTGTATGTAGTTTATTTAGATGCACCTTTCGTCAACTGGAAATTAAAGAAGTTTGTTATAATTGTGTCATGTCATTGCATTAGCAGTTACAGCATGGTCAATAATTTATGAGAGCAGTTTAGTAAAATAAACAAAATTGCAATATTACAAATAAAACCGTTTCAAAAATGCATTTGTGAGTTTATTTGTTAACTGCATAAAACAGATTTGAGTGTAATTAAGCAAGCTGATGCAATGCAAACTGAAATTACATTCTTTTCCATTAGCATTTACAACTGTACAATATATGCATGGTAATGTTTACATATCAACATGTCTGTATCTGAGAACATAGCGTAAACGAATCCACAAAGTTTCAATAATATGTAGAAGGGGGCAAATACTGAATAATTCTGCAGCAAAGAAGAAAAATAACAGTTGAGGATCAGAATTAGCTATTAGTATGGTTTTTTTTTTTTTTTTTTGCTAAAATATCACTTGACTTTTAGTCAAGCAATAAATAAATAAAAAAGAAAGAAAAACAAAATAAATGTAAAAAAAAAACCTGAAGGTAATGGCCACTTTAAAATCTAATTCCATCCTTTTCTCTCCAGCTCATGAACAACTGGTTGGAATGGAGAGGAATCATTATTAAATAAATGGTGCGGTGTCTGTCAAGAACACAAAGCCTCTCCGCTAAGCCCATAAAAGCTTTTTACAGTTCGGAAGTAACTCACCTCAGCTAACACTTAATGTATACCACCTACTCAGATTATGTGCACCAGCCATTTTGCTCCACAATGCCTACCACACATCATTTGCGATCCATCCGAAACAAGGATTTACTGTTAGCTAATTAAACTAGGAGTTAATTAAATGACCAGATTGGGAATTTGGCTCATACTCTTTGGTAATTAAGGATCCCCTGGCGCTTATCACCAAGTCAGAACCTCATTTTAACATCTCTTTAAAAAGAAGATGCGTTAACAGCAATGTCTGTATCACTGCACTGGGAAATCAAGTCTATATGAACAAGAGAGATGTGTGACCCTAGCTGCAAATCACTTCCATAGTGCTGACAGCAGGGACAAAAAACTGATGTCCATGCTAATTATGACTGGAACGAAAAGGAGGCCACAGCCACCCTAAGATATGGCTAGAGATGGGGGTCTGATCTGATTGTGTGGGACGCAATGTAAATTTCCAGGTTCAGCACCTCGGTGTCTTCTGGGAAACAATATCACATCTGCAGTTGAGGTGGGTTTAGCTGAGGTCGGCCACAGATTGAATGGCTAGTGCACCCACAGATTCCCATCCCTGCACAGGGGCTGTTAGTATAATTGTGATCTACCTGCATCCATTTTACTGTGGACGTATCAGCTCCCTGAATACATCATGGTGGCTCTAAAACTGAGGTATCAGTGTCTAATATACAAATGTCTGCGTTAAGTCTCCTTAGGAGTAAAGCTGTGAACGTGAGCCTGTGGATGACAAAACACAAAGTGGTGACATGTTAATTAAGGTGAAGGGTCATGGTTAAATCAATGCCCAGTATGATGGCAGGTGAAATATGTGGTGTGGATCAGCAGGCGGTATAATGATACAGACAACACAACACTGTTCAGTGGTTCTTGCCCTATGTGAGCTTGCATTTGGGTATGTGTTTGACTTTCCCGACATACAGTAGAGCTAATCCATCATGACCATTACAATGTGTCAAAATAGTCTAAAAAATGTGCAACATCCTCCTCTTGTATACAATATAATAGGGCGTCCAATTGAGAGGTTCTATACTGCTTAGCCTGATGACCTCACAGTCATTAAGGCTATCACTGACCATGCTTAGGTATGTTTGCAGAGCTCTGGGCACCATATTGCATTTCTCAGAAACGAATATATATGTTATAATTGTAATATCGACAACATGATTAATGGAAGCATTACAAAACAATAAGTGGAGGACAGGAAAAATATTACTGCCATCAAATTATTAATTAAATGTATCATTCACTGAAATTACCTTTTTTATTCAGAAAACGTTTATTGAATGTGCCTTATTTAAAACAGCCCATTCTTTATAAAAAGTATGTATGCCTGTCTGGTCTATGCTGAGCAGAGATGTACTTGAACAGGCTTGAATTTCTAGTTGCACTTTAAACATATTTGAAATGAGCTGAACTCAATAGTGATGTGCACAAACAATGGGGCAAGCTGGTCTTAGGTATTGACATTCCTATCATTCCTACATGTCGAACTCCACCTCAGCCACAGAAAAAAAAACAAGGAGCACCAAGGACAAGCTGCAATAAACACTGGCCAATCGTAGTCTTGGGCAGAGCAATGATATTTCCTTAAACAGAGATATCTTAGCTGTGTCTAGACTCGTTGGTATTAATGTTGGTCTTCATACTTTTCGATCCAGAAAAAAAGTGTTTCATCAGGAAGGCTAAAAATACCATTTTAGAGTGCTTAGGGTTTTGTGGAAATAATTCAGCGAGTCTGCAGTTATATATTCAGTGCACTGAAACTTATTGGAATGCTAAACTCATCTTTTCAGGACCTCGGGAGAATACTCCAAGGTTGCCCACTGTCAAGTATGCCTCATTTCCTTTCCTTATTACACAGATTAAGAGCAACATTGACTAGACTGCCCATCCCTGATGTCACTGAGACAGATTAGAATATTGGCTTATGCTAACGACATACAGTATCTAGCCTGTTCTGAGGCTTTTTTTTAAAAGAAAACCTGATGATTTCTCTGTGCCTTCTACCAAAGTGAATTGAAAGAAAACTAATCCATCCCCCATGGGGCTCTGGGTGGGTGGCATGTTTCTTATATTATCTGAGGACTTACGGTGTCGCAGCTCTGCCTTTTTCCCCCTTTGGTTAGGCTGTGATGGAAGCATACAGAGAGAGCTGTGGTGGGGTTCAGGGACTGGTCAAGAACAGTCTGAGAGGGACAGTTTGTTGTGATGGGCATCAGTCATCAGTGATTTGTACTTATTTGTGCTGTGGTTAAAATTGGAACAGTGTCGCTCTCCCTATATGTACTGCTTAGATGGCATTGCCTTACAGGGGAGTATGTGATATGGCAGTCACCAAAGCCTTAGCACAGTCTAGCAGATAGTGGATATCCTGCACACCCAAGGAAGCAGAGGTGTGTCTCACCGCGGGGACAAAAGCCTATTTAAATACATGCGGCAACTGTCCTGAAATTGAACAGATGGAGTGTGAGGAAACTTTCCAGTTGTAAGGCCAGATAGGAAGTAAATGTCAAAGGTTAAGCCTGTGCCCAGCTTACTGAAATTCATTTCTCTTATCTCGCCCCTCTTACGTGAACCATGAGCACCAACGTTATCAAGGCCCTGTTGTTACCAGGGGCAGCGGTATTACATAAATGCGTAGGAAAATTACAGAGGCCTGCGTCTGTGGGACTTCCACAATCACAAACCTAAGCCCTGCATTGTACTTACCGTTATCAGACCTTTTCTGCCGTTAGAGAACAAAGAGCAATATCTTACAATCCATAAAGCTTACAATCCATAAAAAAGCACTCTTAAATCACTAGCCAAATTGTTTTTGAGGTTAAAGTTTATGTATTCCTTGTGAGGTAAAGACATGCTTCCCCTCCAGGCATATTTAGTGGTTAATTGAATTCCAGATCCAGGTGTATTCAGGCAAGATATTACCCAGGCATTTTTATTAATAAATTATATGCTGAGCTCTGTTTCATTTGGTCTGTGACTTACTGAGGGCACAGACAAGCTAAAATCAGAATAACAGGATCAGTGTTTCAACATCGCTGGTGCCTCAGCCTACCAAAGATGACCATCAAAGGGAATGAAGGGCGTAAACCTGGAACCTGCTCCACAACCCTGCCGGGAGCTAAAAATATTTATTCCTGGTAGGTGAATCCCTGGTGTGGTTATGCCTTTCATTTTAGGATGTAAGGGTTTTGCACATTTTTTGCAAATTGCCTGAATGTGTTTGCTTCATTTTATATGGGAATCCTCCAAATTCTGGTACAAAGTGTGACAGTTTTGTAGAAGCATCCAGAATCCTGAGCCCTGTGAGAACCTGCATCGAGTCCCATGGAAGGGACTTATCTCACATGTTATGTGAAGTGTCTGCCAGTTACCGATTGGCTTATATGCAGTGCTGAATCCCATAGCCATAGACATTGACAGGACCTGCATGATCCAAGACAGCAAAGCTTGATGAAAGGTGCCAAATCCTGCCAGTGATTCAAAGAAGGGTAACTTACTGAGGTGATCTGAGGAGATAAATGTGCACTATCACCCAACAGCTAACCATCTTTCCCACCATGGTGAACCTCCCCTGCCAGAACTGTACACAGCAATGTTCACCTACCCAGCCCTGCTCAGGAGTGGTAAAACTGATCCAGGATTGATCCTCTTTGTAACTACATATAACATTTTGTGTTATCCTGCTGGAATCAAACAAAGTGACATATGATAATATTCAGATTTCATACTCTGTATGTGATTTACAACATCTATTCACAAGCTGATTAAATTGTAATAATCTAAAAGGTATAATAGGTTATATTTTTGTGTTAGCATATTGCTTTAAGACCATAATACATTGCAGAGTTCAGCTTGTATGATCAACAATGGCGGACACACAATTTGTACTTCCAACATCTCCAGGAGTGAAGCCAAAGGGAATGAGAATTCTGCCACTCAAATATAGCAACAAATCTCAGAGCAAGACAAGGAAGAGTATTCTGGGATGGATGAGGTAATATAAGCAAGATTAGGTACACCACGTCCCACTCTATTAGCATGGTAGCTAATTAACTTTCCACAGCCACTGCTAGTGAATTGGCAATGTTTTACATTTAAATCTGTAGTCCTAGTCTGAGAAATCACAATACTATTCAGAGACTGCTTGCATGGCTATGTCTGTATTACCACTGGATGAATGATGTAACTTGTGTAATGTTGCCAATCAAACACTGGCTGAAGCTGTTTGGTACACCATCATTATGGGTTGTTTGCCTTTTAATCTCCATATAGTAAGTGAAGGAGTAACTTTTGTACATTCTTCTGTACTCCTTCCTAATTACAGAAGTGGATTCCCATATGTGGAAGAAATCCTAACCTTCATTCATCTCTGAGGAATTAGGGAGTGTAGATTCGCATTTAAATTGCTGACTGTCCTCATATATTAAAATCAAATACTTAAATAGGAATGCAGCTCTGTCTCATTAGTAATTTTTGTCGAGAAAAGCATTGGTCCTGGACACAGGAAAGCATAAAATCCAGCCAAATAATTAGAGGGTTTGAAAAGCAACAGATGCATCCATTCTTTACCCAATGGAGAAATATCCAAATTCATGATTTAGTGCATGTCACATTTTTCAGTTGAGAGATGGTACTTGCCTTTTCAATCATTTCTAAAGGATTTGGCATGCTCAGCAATGATCATATTTAATTAAAAATAATTTGCATTGAAAAAACATGCAGTTAATTGAAAGCCAAACTTAAAAACACATGCAGATTGAATCTGGTCTGTAATCTCATTAAACAATATGGTTTCATGAGAATTGGACCAGAGTGCTTGAGGCCAAATTGAACATCATTATGCTGACAATTGCAGATGTACTGACAGCACTGGGTTGTCAAAAAAACAATATTTATTATGTTGTTTATATGTAAGGTATATGTACAACATACTTTGAAACAATACCAGTGGAACATTGCATTGCAAGTGTACCTATAGCTGAGTACATTTTGTTCAACCACTGCCTTGATAGGCATTAATATAATGCACTTATGGAACAGCCTATTCAGTACAGACCATACAAAGTCATGACTAATTTACAATTGAATTTTATATTTAGTGTCTACAAGATATGCTTCAATAAATCTCCATATTTCACCTGTACTTCCAATTTTTTTTCCTGTGATGTTGTGTCATCTGCCTCTTAGTAGATCAGAATAAAGCTCCAATTGTCAATTCATTCCTGAAGACTTCATTCATTCCCCAAATAGTCTGTGCTTTTGTCCTGCTACACCACTGAGAAATATGTTAGCCTTTCATTGTGTGACTTTAGGTTTTTTTTTCCACTTTAAGGGCTCAATAAAACATATGGCATCGCATGTGGCTTCAAAAGCTGAAGTCATCTAGACCATAAAAATGAAAAAATCTTAGCACAACAAGCCCATCCTCCTGGGGTGACTGTACACCCATCTATGTGTGACTGAATGTTATGTCCAGGGCTAGAATGACATGTTTTTCCTAACCAAGACGATCGGTGGTCTGTTTCTAAATAAGAATACCAAATCTGCTAAGTAAGCCGAGGCAGACTTCAAACTTTTCATGTCTGAATGATGACTTCTTACACCTTCATCAAGAAGGTGTGCAGCTACTCAAATCAGTACGGTGATCCCTGACAATGCTGTCACCTGCTATATCACCACCCTCTGCTGTTAGCAGCTCCTCGTGTACAAATATGCTTCCTCAGGAAACTGCTGTTTTCTACCCTGTTATCTGGACCCCCGCTGTTCTCCATGTACCAGCTCTCTGAGCTGATGAAATGTATAAAATGAATTATTTTAAACCTCATTATAATGCCAGCAGGGGAAAAAATGGAAAAAGGATACTATGAAGTGCATACCTTACTCTAGGAGAAATGATAGCACTGTGCATTTTTTCCATCTAACAGTTTGGAAACTAATCAACAATAGAGTGTTCATGTTTTTACTCCTCATCTTTTTCAAGGAAGAGTGGAAGAATGTGATAAAGTTAGATCAATCAGATATTGAAAATGTGAGTGAAATAATTTACTTTTGATGGGTCTGATAGGAAGAAGAGCAAACACATTTAGGGAAGCACATATTCTCAGTTTGTACTACAGTGGATCCCATAGACACAGGGAGAGTAACCCAAGATTCAGAAAAGTATAGTGAGATTGTTGAACACAGGAATAAAGATGAATTACTGAATAAAGACCCTGCAATGTTTTTATGTTCTGCTTGTACAGCATAAAATGTCAAGTTTCAGCTAGGAGTTAGATGTGGGTCAGCCATTTCTCATTAAAAATGGACAACTGTGTTGTTCTTTGGGTTTGATAAATATTTAGGTTTGTCATTTGAGAATTCGGCCCAAAGAACTACTGGAAAACATAAAAAAAATGTGACAAAACAGTAAAGAAACATCAGTTTAACTTGGAAATGCACTGGGGAGGATTCAGCTCTCTTTGATCTGCGTTTGAGCAGGAGGCCACTGAATCGCTGTGTCCCTCGCCTCCTGAGTCAGCCTCACCACTGCATTTCAGCATGCTTGGCTGCTGTGCTTCAAGCTCAGAAATTCATGTTTTTTTTACATATTTTATTATTTGTTTAAAGAAAGTAAACATAATATTTAATAGGGGAAAGCATTTAATTTAATGACCACTGATACTGAAATCTTGACCTTTAATGAGCATGTGAATGCATTTTGGATCAAAGAAAAAAAACATTTGTTTTGAAGAGTTTGCATAATACAGATATTTTGACACTGACTCTCTTGTGGCCTGGGTGATGCTAAATTCCATATTGTCATATTGTTTGAGCCTGCAAATGTATTGTCTTCCTTTGTGCAGTCAAGACAGAGGTATAAATGCGGTTTGTGAGGCATTTGAGGAAGATTTTATGACAGGTTTTATGATAAATGTATGACTTGATTGGGATTGCTTTATGTTGATGTAGTAATTGTACAATTGCCATGCAATAAAGAGCTAACTAAGTATTCTCTGGAACACTGCTATGAGTGGGATTACACTGGATTATATGTGCATATGCCTTGAGAAGTGGATGAGTGTTCTGCTCCAGTATTCATCCTAAATGCAGGGTACTATGATCCAGATATGCAAAATTAAGATGTACAGTATTCTCAGAAATAAAACTGAATGTTGTCTGTATAAATGACATGAAACTGTATTTTGTGGTAATGGTAATATTGTGCTTTGTGTAACTCTAAAGGTGGCTAAATGAAAACAATAGTTACAGTTGCATGCTAAAGTGTGATAATTTCATTTTTCATTTGCAGTATTTATTTGATAAATTAATCCAATTACTGGTGTAATGTTAAGTGTGGTCAATAAACTCAGCATCAAAACTAGTTTGATAGCTCATGGCAGGTAAAACAACACTACAACATTTTGCTTAGTGTTAATTAATGTTAATTAAGACAGCCCTAATTCAACACTGTTACAGTGAAAAAATTGCTAAAACTTTCAAAAGTTTTATATGAACACTGAATTTAATCGGGTTGGTCAAACTGACCTCTGTTTATCATGCACATTTATAATCATGAAATTAGTTATGCATGCTAGGGATTACTTTAGCACACAGGGATGGGCAATGAAGGTTGTTTCTGTTTATAGATTTCATACAAATTTCATCTGAATCACTCATGTTTTAATAATTTTAACATTATGACTAGATTATCCAGATTAATTGCATGTCCATGTGTTATCATGGCCTAATGTACAGGTGAATCTACATTGATATATGCAGTTAATGAAAGGGTGCTGGTTGAAAAAATAAACCCTGCCCGCAGATCTGACTGAATTTGTCTATGCATACTTTATTTTACCAATTTGTTCACAGCTTTTGTCTGGAGTATGCAACAAAGACTGGAGTCATTATTGACACAGGTGATGAAACATAACTAATCACGGTATATGGCAAAAGACTAAATCAAAAGCAGAGAAAATGCTTGTGCAAGTAAGTCTGATAATGATAAATGAAGAGCAGGGACCTCTGGTTAAAAGCTGGCTAAGTTTTCCATAGCCTACATACAGCACATCAGCATAGTTTGCTATCGTTAGTGAGAAACCGTAGATCCAGATACAGACTGTGAATTGCTTATGGTGGTCAAACTCATTCATAGGCTTGCAGTATTTAGATAATGTATTTGTCTAATATTTGAGCTTGATGGCTAGTAAATTAAGAGTGACGCATCATTTTTGCATTTTAGGTAAAATTACACACAATATTAAGTGATTTTTTTCAAAATTGCTTTTTGATCTGCTGGCTAGCTGGTTTGTAAATAGCTTGCTAGCATAAACAATACAAAGCTAGCTAGCTGTGATGAATGAATGGATACGCATCATGTATGTAGCATTTATGTCCAAAATTGAGCACTCTATATTTGTGGTACAGAGTTTCACTTTTGAGCATTTTTTTTGTTTTTTTGCATCTCTCACATATCTTGATACATTCAATTACAACTACAAATGATAATCATCCACAAGTAATACAAAAATGTATTATACACAATTTTGTAGATTTTTCTCATATTTTTACTTCTGTTATATTTCAATCTAGACCACTTGTTATTATGAATTCTTTCAACAGCATGTCTTTGCATAAATAACAGCTAATTGAATATAAATGGGATGTGATGGTATTTGATTATCCGTTTTTCATTTTGTGGAAAGATTATGCAAATGTGACACATTTGCATATCTCTATAAGGGAAATGAAATGAAACGTCTGACTAGATTTTTTTTTTTTTAGAACATTGCAAGGCAAACTTTAATCTTATGAATTTGGGATTAGTTTCACATTGTGATGTGATGCTTCAATTTTTGTAAGTAAAGGGAGGTCATTTAAACAGAAAGAGCTTTTGTTTGCTTCAGTAGGTGTAGACAATAGGCCTAATAGAGTTTAAACTCGCTTTGTTATTGCTTTAAAGCTTGACTGAGTCCTGGTATTTGTCAGAACTGCTCATTGTTCAGGGCGGGCATGCTGTAAGACAGTGCAGCTTGGAGGATGCTGACTTTAGTCATCTGGTCTGTCTCAACTAAATGGGGGAAAAAACAAAAAGCGCATAATGTGACTGGATGGCAAATTACTACTCTGGCAGGACCGATTCTCATCTTATATTCAGTCCGAGGCCATACAGTGTGGCAGTGAAAGCTTAGCTTTGGCCCTGCAGTGTTATTCAAAAGCTAGGAAGTAATGCCACACGCAGACAAAGACCACAACTAAGCCAGACAGAGTTGCAGCCCATGGTTTTAGGGCAATTTAGCGGGATCCACGCATCATATTGGAAGCTCACTCATGAGAATGTATTGACCAGTGTGCAAGTGCAGCACTGGAGTTTGATTGGATTCTAGGACGGGAGTGAAAATGGAAAGGAATACCCTCAATCAATGTTGCCCAGTATAATATTGATCTCTTAAAATGAGCAGCTAAATCAATGTTGAGTTCACCAAGAATTATTGAATTAGATGTGTAGTTAGAGTGGGAAAATATCCATAAACATTGAATAAAGTGGGACTGAAGGGATTCCTTTTTAAAATTAAACTTTATATGCTAAAGGCAGACACACAACCAAAGCCATGGGGCTCAGCTCCTATTCAATATGTGGAACGTATTGACTGTTACATCCAGTGCTATGCATTTTGGCTGTTAGTCAAGATACCATTCTATGGGATTATTGGATTTTTTTTTTTTTTTTTTTACAAATGAATTCAAAGATATTAAATATGAATTATCTTTCAGAGGCTAGCTACTTAAATGAAATCATTTTAAGGTTGGAAGATTAATTTAATGGACACCAAGACTGGACATTCACCTTTTCAATCAAGGCTAAAATAGAATGCATTACAGATAGTCTCCATTATTTTCACCGATGCTACAGATTACAAAATAAATGAGTAAACCCTCCACATGACTGCTCACCTATTCCTCTCTCATGTGAAACAGGCAATGTAAAGCTCACAGCTGTAAACACTCATATGATGAATTTCATCTGCAAATCCAATTAAAACCCACTATTACAAACGGTGAGATGCAACACAATCTAAACCAGTCTTATTATTTCAAGCAGTTTGCCTCTCATGGCCTGCTCAATAAGGACCATGTGCATGTTGACAGTTGTATCAGATTGCACTGTAATCTAAATGGACAGAGAGGCTGATCCCAGTTCAGCTTGAGGAGGTGTCAGCTTCTGAAATGATTCCTTTGAAATTTTAAAGAGCTGTCTCTCATAAGCTTTCTATTTTTGTGGCTCTCGCAGCCCATGTTCAAAGTCTGGGAATCCAATTCATTCCAGCATTCCTTTATACGAAAGAGCTTTAAACAGTGATCTGTCTACAGTGTGATATTACTGTTTGAATTGAGTTTAAATCTCTGTACAATAGAATCCCTCCTACAGCTCAGTTTTAGATAACTGATATTGGCTTCCCTTTGTGGAAAGACCTTCACCTTGCTATCAATCATCTTTCGAACAGAAAAGTGCTTTGTATTACAAATCTTTTTTCCTGCAAATACATGAAATACCCTGTCTATTTTCCAACATACTTATCCAGTTCAGTTCAGGACCAAGGATTACATAGGTATGTCACAGTGCTATGTACCACCACTTTGCCTGGACTTTCTCAGAAGATGGGAGTGGTGTGTTCGCTCAATGAAGATGTTGATCAGTATAAAATCACTGGGAGTGATAGCATTGAGCATGTGTTCTATATGTATCTCCTGTTACAGTGATAAGGGACGAGCTCTTTAGATTCAATATCTTCAGGGCCAGAATTATCAGTCTTTAGACATGTTGAAATTTTTGTACATGCATTTTCAGAAACATAATTTGTGATTGGAGTTAACCAACTACCCCAACTAATCACAAGTTCTCCTTGTATTGTTTGCACCAGCGAATGAAAATCAGGCCCTTTTAGTTTGTAGTTGCGAGCCCGTTCCCAGAAACATGTCTGAATGAAGTGGAATGATGGTGCAAGGCTATAGGAATGGACAAGAGCAGCTCTGGTGCGTTAATTGCACACATTGTGGAAAAATGACAGATATTCATGTTGACACACTGTGGAACGACAAAAGAGAATTAGTCTGTTGAGTTTAAACTTAACAAACTACTTTCACCAGCAAAACCTGCCAGATAGATTTATCTATTGACAAGAAATAACTTCAACCCCACGCTTAATGGATACATTGCAGCCTGGCAGCCATTTTGGATCATACTAGAATACTGACAATGCATTCTCACAGAACATTTGGAAGATTAACATAGGGATTTTACTTCTCTTATCTATGCATTAGCATCCATCTAAATTGGGAAGCAAAGGTTGCTATGGGGAACCAGTGCAGCCACCCCACACCAACGAATTTGCAACGTTGCATATAATTATTAATAAGGCAAGTATTTATCATCTGAGATTCTAATTAATTATATGACTGCCAAGATGTAGCTAGTGAAATAACATGTCCCTATCAGTGTGCCTTATAATTAGTCACATGGGTTGTTAGTCATATTGGCTTGGCATAAAACATTAAATGCTAGCGATTCATCATTAATTCTCTTGTAATAAAAAGAAGCGACATATTTAACATAATTTAACTTGTGAAGTGAATTTTGTTATAATAGGGTTGCTATATGATGCCAAATGTAAGCAGCAGCAGCAGATTCACATGTCAAAATAATTTCATTCATGTTATATCAGAGGATTGAATAGAGATGGCTTGGGCAATGAAACACTTGGGTAGGAGATTGGGAGTGGGCAGGCAAGGCAGACAAGTTGAAAAATGCTGACTTATCTGTAATATCTCCAGGCAAAAGCCAATCACATTCAAGTGTTGCTCTGTTTCTCTACCATCCTAAAACAATATGCCAAAGTTTGGCATCCACACACACAGACATCCTCCTTCACTACAATAGCAAGGAGACATCTTGCCTTGATATTCATGGTTGAAGAGTAATAGGAAGAAACAGTGGTGGTGGCACAAACACAATTTATAGTAAATTTTCTCCCTCCAAAATGCAATATTCATAGGGAGCATACAAAGTTTGTGGTAGTATATTTGTTATTGTGAAATCTACAGCAATTGAATATTTTTCAAATATTTTCCTAACTTTAAATCTGATTTACAAACAAATGAGTCATTTAGTGAACAAATGATATGTGGTTATGAATCATTTATTGACCATGTTGTAATTTGACAACCAGCACTTTGGAACCATTTGCAGGTGGCCATCAGACAACAGAATACACTGTAGGGGGTACACCCACAAGCAGTCAGCGGGAGGCAGCCGAAGAGATTACATCGCCTCGAGCATTCACAGAAAACTCAGACTAATGTAACTACTCCAAAGGAGGACAAAATGCAAATTGGCTTATTTCTTAGGCAGAAAAAGTGAGCAGCAAACATTACCCTGGATCACATGCTGCATGTGCCATTCGTTTTCCATTATCAAATAAAGGAGGTTAAATAATAAGGAGGAGACGGGGGGGGGTGGTGTTGGGGGTGGTTTTTATCAGTTGAATGCTTAGGTTTTTGCCTCTGTGTTTGCCGTTACAAATTTCCACAGCACTTCCAACAGCAAATGACACGAGTGGTGAGTGAAGTAATGAAAACCAAAAACAGGTGGAGCTACAATTAGCCGTCATTCACAGACATGTTTCAAATAGTCAAAAGGTGTTCCTCTACACAATAAAACACGATGTCTGATTACAGTAAAGCTGGACGGGAGGGGTGTACGACAGGTCCTCCTATTTTTAGTGTCATGATACCTCAGCGTCTCATCACTACCACACAAGCAGCGTGCCATTGACGCTACCACAGCATTTACTTTTTCTTGTAGAAAATGATATTCCACTCAAAGAGCAGTGCTACATGACTGTGGACCTCTGCTGCAGTCATGCTGACTCGTGTGTCCCCGAGGTGTTCTGTTCGGTTCATGGCAGGTGAAGAGGGTAGACAGTCACACACTGTTCTGTCAGGAAATTCTGACAATTACATGGGGACTATGGACTTACATTGCCAAGTGCAAATGCGAATTTTTTTTTTTGTCTCTCCTGTCATGTCTCACATGTGGGTGGTGAGAATATCATCTCCACATCCTTGTACAATCAAGCAGTTATCCCATTATGCACACTTTCAGAACTCCATTTCAGTAACAAGGCTCTTTGTCTGCAGTAAAATACCATCTGACTGGATTAAACTTCAGTTTGATATTTTTTAAATTTTAAATACTGCAGAAATGATACACTTTCAAATATTATTTAGACCTGCACAGGGTGATGAGGTGCAAAGTAATGTTACCTTATTATAAATTATATTGAAGCCCTCTCAATGACTTTTTTTTTGGTTTTTGCAAAAATCTTATTAGGTGATGTAACCACACTGTGTGATCAAACACACATATCTTCTACCATAGCTCAAACAAACTTAGATATGGGCTCAGCTGACCTTTTCAGAATGTACTGTCAAACAACCTCCACTTTAAAAATGATCTTGTGTGCACGTGTCCAGGTTTCACAAAGAGGCAGGAGGCTTTAGTACATTCCATTGATTATCTAATCTCCATAGTATTTGAAAGAATTTGCAGAAACCCCTGGTTGGTGATCCCCTCCTTTACAAATCCATGGTATGTTATCTAAACAGGGCAAGAACAAGATGGTTATATCGGCTGTCATCTGGTCCTCTCTCAGAGCTGATGGGGAAACTTAGCCAAGAAACGGTCAATAGATTCTTACCAGGCAGCTCTACTGGGAATGCGGCCTTTCACTCACATTTAGCTGAGAAGTAAAAGTCCACGCGGAGCTCTGCTTTGCTGCCGAACAGATTGCTTGGTTTCCATTTTTATTCCCCACGTTTTCCTCCCTTGAATCCCCAGGTACCTGAAGTGAATTAATGAGGCTTAATGTATCATGAAATGTCTGGGGACGATGGAAATTGGCCACCCCACCCACATATCGAAGTTCATTATCTCACTAGATAGAAACGCCAAAACTACACAACTGTTGCTGTAGTGTGCAGTATGGAATTAGCACATTATTAGGAATTATTGTTTCTCAATACAATACACATAGCCATTTTATGCATTTTAAGTTAATATGTCCTAGCTACCAAGTTATTTAAATCTGTGTCCAAACGCTACACCCTTGACCGTCAGAAGACATTTTGGAATAATATTTTGAATTTTGGATATTGCCATGCACATTCATGTTCTGTTACAGACATGAGTGGCTCAAAGGGATGGCATAATTAAATAAATGTTCATTTATTTATTTAATCAGAAATATTTTTTGCGTTTGTTTTTTACGCAAACTTAAAATATGCGAATTTGCTTTAACACCCCTTGAAACACAATTCAAAATTATCGCTTTACGCAACATTACGCACTTTAACACGAGTGGTATTTTTTAAATAATATTATTTAATATTAATATTTAATAATATTTGAATCGGCAAAGGAAATTACGAGTGGTATTTAAAGTAGTGTACTGCATTTATTTAGCAGAAATGTAATTATATACTGTACCATTAGCATTATCCGATAGCCCCTTTACCAATACAATATCCACTCTCTCTTTCTCATAGATTCTCACTAGTTCTTGCTATTTCCATTCTCTTCACTTTTATACACACAGACATACGCATGCAAACTCTAACACGCGGTTGAGCATCACACTCACTCACACACACACACACACACACACACACACACACACTCTGTATAGTACACAGAAGCTGTTTTGATAAAAATATTCATCCATATTACGCAACCACTGAGTGCATCTCGAGCATTTCCATTAATTTAAATGAGGAAATTAGACTTGAATTACGCAATTTTGCTTTACGCAACACTTTTCAGGACCACATCTTTCCGTAAATTGCGAATGCACTGTGTGTGTGTGTGTGTGTGTGTGTGTATATATATATACATTTCTGATTAAATAACTAAATGAACATTTATTTACATACAAGTGGGATTATTCTTCTGTTACACATTTTAGCATACAAAAAGACTTGGCGGGCATGGAAATGTACAAATCTTGCAGGCATTACTGTACTTGTGGAGGAGTTGCATTCTAGCTTTAGGTCTAACTAACATTAGTTCTGACTGGAATTGCTCGGTTTTACTGATTTATGTCATCGCTTGATGGGTTTAACCTGATCTCACTGGTGTTAATACGCTGCTTGTTGAAGATTACCCCAGGCTCTTGAGTTATCTTTGTCTGAGGTACCAATTCATTTCATTTGTTATGGGGATGGATCAAGATATCTATTGTTATAGCATATCTTACTGGATAATCATCCTAAGACATCTTGAAAATTAGTATAATATCTCAGATTCTTCTTTCATCTAATCTCTCCTTGATTCACTTAAATCACTTCTCTAACAATGCTTGTCCAACACAAGAAGAGTTCTGCACAGCTCAATCGTCATACACCTTCAATGAGAAACGTGTCATAGAATCAGCCGGAAGTCTTTTTATGTCTGCACTTCCCTTTAAGATAACATACAACATTATTTTAAAAAAAAAGTTTTATGGTTGTTTATCTGGATTAGCTTAAGAAATTGAATTTAAGTACATTACCATAATGGTTTTCCCAAGGTGTCTTCTTTAATGAACGTACATTGGACATTTTTAAAAAATGAAGCAGTATTGAATTATTTATTCCTCCCTTACACTGACTGGATCCAGTAGTACACAACTAATAGTTCATTTTTATAATAATAGTTCATTAATAGTTCATAATCATTTTGACCTGACCTGCAACCTACATTTGTGTGCAAAAGATATAAAAACACTGGCTTCTCCAGGATGTGGGGATATGTGAGTATTCATGTCATATCCATGTCATACATAAATCGATGGAGATTATTTGAAAATCCATAATGCCTCAAAGATGCTGTAAAACAGGGCTTTCATGTTTAATTTCTTCAGGCTCCAGTCCTATAGGGGTTTCAGCTGTGTCATATATTTTTTATTTTGGTCAATGTTGCCCAAGATTAAAAATATTTAATTTATTCTTTCCATGAATCTATAAATGCCATGTGAAAACTGTACAATGTTATGAGACAACCTAAATGTTGCCATGAAAAATAGTAGTGCAATTTCCTATGCAGAAAGCAAAGCAATACGTATGAATGGGTATATGTATTTATGTGCTACTGCATTTGAAATGGAAGTTTCATAGCTGAGGAGTAGTTTGGCCACTTGACCCTTGGCATTGTGGGTTATGGACTCAAGTGTAAATACCATATTGTTAGTGTACTTATGGAGAGATAAACGGCAAGCCTGGTTGGGCTGAATGGCCAGTTCTCATCATTGTATGCTCTTATGTCCTTGTGCAGCTGATCTTTTGAAAGTATAACATTGAAAAGTTCCATTGGGACTGTACAGACTACAGTGAATCAGTACCACAGTTTAACGTCTCATACCAATTGCAGTAGCTTCTACAGCATAGAAACCTGTTACCATGCAAGGGTACTGAATTATCTATTTGCTCCATATGGATCAGTGACCCCCTGCTAGCCTAACAAAACCTCTCTTAGTAGCAAGAAATAACCGAGCTCATACTTGCTGCAGCTTTACATGAGAATGATTCAGCAATAAAATATTTTAACATAATATTTTAATCACAAACATCTAGTCTGTCTTGAACCATTTGTAACTCTACATCATAGACAGTGGGGATATTCTTTTTTTGGTGAAATTTAATTATTATTGTGATAATTTATGGTATTTTGGTTTCTTGGTTGAGTTTCCAATGGAAATGATCAAAACCGTTTAATCATGGCTGGGTGGATCGCCCTTGTCCACCATGTGGTTCGGCCCCATTGTATGGACGTAGGGATCATTGTGGGTGATCCCTGCACATCACTCATTAGTGCCCCCTGCTGGTCAGTCAGATGTGCATAGTCTACCTGCATGTAGCTACAAATAAAGTGTTCTCCCTCAGGCCTTGTCTGTGCAAGCTCAGCTAGTGGACTAGTGTGAACAGAAGCAGAGGCTGAAATCACACCTTTCAAAGGAGACTGTGTGCTTGTTTGTACTCTCACAAACTGAAAGATGAGTTAGCAGCAATGAGTGCATTTTGTATGTCTGGAAAAACTCCGAATTGGAATAAAAAATGGGAATGATACAGTATTAAACCTGATAGATAAAATTACAGTAAGGCAACTGGAAATAAACCAAGAGAAATGGCAATTTAATCAAAGTTGACATAGGATTCTATTTAATAACAACCATTGTAATTGATACAAACATAACTTTGTAGTACAAAGTTTGCTCCTTCTGTACACACTGCTGCATTTAATAATTAATCAAATGGATGTCTGTGAACATCCAATAGGGAAATGGCACTTTATCACACAGCTTGAGTGTGGGGAAATTCAGAGTTCAGCACAGTACAGTCCCGTCCCGTAAAATTGGCAATATGCTTCACATCTACCCCTGCCAAGGTGGCACTGTGCTGTAGGGGTCCTTGAGGAGGGTGATTTACACTCAGGACAGCTGCAAAGTTTGACCCTCTGCTGTAAGTCACATCGCGTTTATGAAACTGGTGCTCTGCCTCAATGCTCCTTTGAGATGTAGGCCAAACTCACATTAATGAACCGGTCATAATCATGCAGTGACACTCAGCCCTAGGATGAATTAAGCCACTAAAGACTTGTATCTATTTAGGCATGAGTGTCAGTCAACAGTAATGTGTGTTTATAAAAGTGAACAAAAAAACAAAAAACACAGAAAGAAAACAGTCTGTGGGGAAACTCTGCTGCTTCACCCCATGAATCACTAATTAACATACTTTACACAGAATAATTCAAAAAAGTTTGATATTCGCTGGATATATTTATTAAGCATTGTTTACCCATGGCATGCCTGCAAACTCATGTACGCCACCCCCCCCAACATAACAAGTCCTAATTATCCTTGATGATGAGATAGCATGCATGCACACATGACATTCAAGAGCACCCACATATTTCTAACTGAAATGGTGAAGGAGAAAGATGGACTTCTAGGTGAACATTTCAAAATAGTAATCTGTGCAGGAGGAAAAGCAATAGATTTCGATTGGATATACTTCCTTTGTGTCGATTCTACATTCATTTTATGGTTGATCAGTTAGATATCCTTGATTTTAAAATATTCTTACAAAGTACGAAGGGTGATTGATTGTATTTAATTACAGCAAATAGTGCAATTAATTAGTTGAATTTATTTAATCGATTGACAGCCC
Source organism: Albula goreensis (assembly GCA_022829145.1). NCBI lineage: Eukaryota > Metazoa > Chordata > Actinopteri > Albuliformes > Albulidae > Albula > Albula goreensis. The sequence goes on along the minus strand of CM040741.1, from coordinate 8,714,025 downwards.
TACACCAAGAGGCACTCTTTTCAGTTTAATAGAAGCTGTTACAAGATTGACAGGACATTAAGCTAATGACACATCAGAATCCATGGATTGTCCTGAAAAAAAGATAACCATGGTGCTTGTTTGACAGTTTTATCTATCTGCTACCTGAGACTTTCTGGAGGCCGATCCAGGTTTTAACTTGATAAGCAAGCTGTTTTTTTCAAGTCTTAAGTAATGTCAATCTTTCCCTGAGTATGGAGAATAAATCAAATTATACTGACTTGCTACCCGGGCTCAGTGTTCCTATCCATAACAAATGTGTTTTTTTCCAGAATGTTTACACATCCCTAGAGAAGTGTCATGCTTTTGATGGGATTCAGCATTTAATCACCAAATATAATTCATTTTTGCCTTGACATGCTCGCATCCCTTTTTTAAAATAAACTCCGTAAGTACACCCTCTATTGATTTTAAAAAGGCCCTCATCATTACAAACCATGCTGAGGTTTCACAAACAAGGGAACCAAATCTAAAAAGCTGAAAATGTCAACTTCAAACAAAATTGTAAAAGAAATTTTACAAAAATGACCTTATCTTTCCCTTAAACTCTGTTTGTTATTACATTAGATCACAATTGGCTCATTCAATATGGCTCCGCCCTTTTGTGTTATCTACCTCAGAGGTCAATCAAGGATTTCTCCAATATGAGGGCCTCATGAATTCACATTAACCATTAACATATAACCATTGATTTATTCTGTAGAGACGTATTGAAATACAGTGATGACACAAATTATGATTCACAATGTTTGCTTAATTGCATTATTTGAAAAAGGCATAGACTGAAGAAATATTAGAAGAATTTGTAAGGTGTAGTTTGTGTAGTTTGCTCAAACACAACAGTTATCTTGCAAGCTCAAGGTTTTTTTTATGACTTGAGGTTGTTATGCTATGGTCAGTGGCTAAAGCCTGTAGAGGCTCTGGCTGGTCTGTTGCTAGGAAAGCATCCTATTTCTGCCCATATCACAGGATGGTGTCCCCCTGGTTTGTTGTTTTTGTCGTCACCAGAGAGGTGCGAACAGCTCCACTTTTCTGTGCATGTCAGGATCTCATGACCCAGTGATTAACCAGTGTTAATTAACTCAGGAAGACCACAAAGTCCACTCCTCATGAAAAGACAGATCTAAAATCACCTTTTTTCCTCTCTTTGAAGGATGATACACACCTGCATAAAAGGTTATAAACCCTATTTCTGCTGATAGTACAAGATGAAATGATGATGCAGTAAAGAGTGAAAAAACTTTTTCAGACATTGTTTAATAATTAATATGACAAATGAACATGAAAAACTTTACATTTTTCATGTTTATTTTTGAGTTTTAAAAGTGACCTCAGATGTGATCAGCTATCTTATTGCCCCAGCTTGTTGACATTGATTCATTTTTTCATGGATGGACCCTATTGCTCATGTAGCACCACTGTCTAATATAGACAGCAAAAATAGTTTACCCCACCTGTCCCTGATGATTGGCCAGCCGTATTGTTTTCCTTCCTATTTTTAAAAGTCTGTTTATCTTGGTGTTTTTCAACGGTTGAAAGGAGGGAGCAGGTGGTAGGAATATCAATCTGGCAATGTGGAATAGATTGCAGAAAGAGTAAAAAAAGGGGTAAAAAAAATAACCCATTTCTACAAAGCCCAAAGCCCACCTGATTCTCTTGAATGGCCATTGAAGATGCTGATTTCTAGGCAAAGAGCCATAGATGACACTAGTGCCTGCAAAAGGAGATGCATTCTAATTGAGCCAATGAGCTACTGTGGTAGGTAGAGAGCATACCACCAATGTCCTCAGCGGTTGTCGTAGCAACCCCAAAATCAAGCAAATTGTTCCCTTTAGAATGATTGTTTCTCAGACTTGCTCATTTCACAGACTTGTAGTCGAATCGTTCTATGGTGTCTTTGATTATCCTGCTGGACATGGTGAGGGCAATAACATAACGCACTACGTCTGCGCTTGCCACAGGTTGCAGGGGTAATCATGAAGGCATTCATTTTACAATTCCATAAAGCCCTTTGTGTTTTATGTTGTGTGCATTGTGGGTGCAGGCTTCCTTCATTGGGAAGTCTGTGCTGGGTGCAGTTGTGGAAAGAGCGCTGCGTGAAAGCAGGTGGTGCTCTGGCCGCTGCTGCTCGGGCATGATGCAGTGAGGTTCCTTGTCCCCCAAACCCTGGCCTCCTCTCTGACTCATCCGGTGCTATAACGTGCTTTGGAGGAGAGTGCATGCATGTCTGTTTTCTCCCAAATTGATAGTGGAGGTTGTGGCAGTGAGTGTGTTTGGCGAAAACAGCTTGGCATTCTAAATGTGGAGAAAAACAGGAAGGCTAGACTAAATGTAAATCAGGGCATCTGGTGTGGGCTTGAACCTCTGGGTGAATGCTCACACATCCTGAGGTAGCAGATCAAAGCAAAGCAGGTATCACCTGTCTGCCACATAATTAATGCACCATCGTATAGGTATAGGATATCGGAAGTTACCTTAGCATCTGCCCAATATTGGCAGATGCCATTATCTGTCAACTGATATGGTGGCAATGTGTACAGGATTCATATTAGAAACAACAGACAGACAAACAAGGTGGAGGTCACACAGTTTTGTGTCAGAAACATGACACAAAATGTAAATGACTAAATACGCCTCTCTATAGGCTTCCAGACCTCTTCAATGTCTGTCTCTGTCTCTCATTGTTATGTATTTGCTACCTGATACTATTTTAAATTGGCTCTTTTCTCATGGAATGACAAGTTTGTTCTCTCAAGCTGATGCAATAATTAGCAATACACCGTGCGTGCAAGCACACACCGCCTTTAACCATTACTGGGCAGGTCAGCACAGGGCCGGGAGCAGCAGCAGCAGTTAATATTAACCAGGCATTGTGACCTCCAGACAGATTGCATAATGACTTCTGGCAATGTGGAAACTTTTCCTCTCAATTTTGCATTACATGGCTTATGGGAGTGTTGTGTATATTGGTTTTTCACCTCCAATTCCTCAAGTTGGTCTGTGTGTGTCATTGCTGTACTTTACTTTTAAGTCCGTAACAATGAATAAATAGGGATATTGTCAGAGTGACATTACGTTTCTTGTTTAAAGACAGGTTGCTTGAGGTAAGGGACGAATGAAGGAAACAGGCTGGGGAAAACAGGCTGAAAACAGCCAGGAAATGGGTTCTTTCAGGGGCATTTGTTTTGTGTTGGAGATAAAACCAGGGATCAACATAGGTCACATACCTATTCATAGTAACTGTATTTTATAGCATTATTTCCTCTTAAAAGGACAGCCAGCCTGCATTTGTTGAAAGTAGCTTTAGTAATCAAGACTCAGTTACAGAAACACATGTCAGATAAAAGATAACTATATAAATTTAGAATAATTCACTGAGTCCTGTTGCCACTGCATCATGTCACGAAAGAAAATGGTAGTGCTGATTTTGTATTGTTTAATAATATGTTTTACATCCAAATTCTGCTACAATGGACTATGTGTAAACACAATATACAATGTGTAAAACGATGCCAGTAAATTAAGTTTTTATCCTGAACAAACCAGCATATTGAATGTGGTACTAAAACATGCAAGGTCATGATATATTTTATATTACACAATGTCATAACACACATTATTAGAAGCGTGCCAACCAAACTAGCACCAAAGATATTTTAACTAATTCCTTTATTATTTGTTGACTACAACTTTCATTCAACACTGTGCCATAAACCCAGAAATTGAAAAAAGCCAAGAATTTTATGAAATGGAAAACTGCTTTATCCCTTTAGTCATATCTAATTCATTTTAATCGGCCGTACTACTCCAAATAAATATATGGAAAGTTATTGGGAGTGCACATGTATGATATTTCCTTCTCTATAAACTGTAAACTTTATACCACAATAAAATGATAATACAATAAATATGATGTTGGAAATACAGGAAATGAAGGCAAACGTTGAGAAAATGACTCAGGTTCTTCATTATTATACAAGCACCGGGAATGGTTCCCTTACTTTCATATAAGGCGGGCCAGAGATTGTTGTTTTTCCGGATGGTTTTATGCCTCTGCAGCCTATCTGAGTTAGGGATTCCTGAAGGCTAGGCTCTCTGCCTTCATCTGAAATGCACTTAGACTCAGCCTTCTAATTGATGAATCCTGTTAATAACAATAAATGATGAGAGAATACAAAGCAAAGATGTTGTGTATATTATGCTATTAGGGGAATGCTCTCTTAATACATTTTCCTAACATAAAGAAAAATATCATAAACAAAACAAATTTAACCTTGTGATCTCGCAGTTGATGTGGAAAGTGGGGAATTGACTAAAACTATGTAAATGCTAACAGCCATAAAATATTCATTTGAATAAGGCCACTGCTATGAACAACAATACTACACCAGCTGAAACTGCAGGGTTGACTCTACTGCAGGGTTGACTCTACTGGCCTTCCACTGTATGGAAACAGGTACTATTGGCATAGAGGTGGAGACTGTGTGACAGCGGTATCATGCAATCTTTGCCAAACAATGCCAAAGATATGCTCAGCAAACCGATGATGTGATGTTGGCATATCTGCCCAACCATTCCCATCACCATTCTCATCCTGCCCCATGTTTTAAAATATTTTAATCACATATTCCATGCCATAATACATAATGTCGTAATGTATTTAGTTTCAGGTCTATCTGTCTTCCAATAATCAAAAAAAAATATTTTGATATGATGTGTTAATGGTCACGGTGTTGCATTGTGTGTTGACAAGTGCTGAGAAATAAAAAGCGTAGTCTTTTCCCTCACCTTCAATTGCCGAACCATCCCCTGAAAATAATTAAACTTATGCATTTCCATGTTCAAGCTCAATGAATTCTCCAAGTGGCACTTTTCAAACACTGACAATTCATCAGATTTTCAGGCTTTAAAGAGTGGAAAAAAATCCTCATCATCTGCTCGCCACGTGGCTGAGGAGAGAGATGAATGCCATGAACCATAAATATTAAATGATGGGTAATTAAGGACACCTGAGGAAAATTACCTTTCAGCGGCGCACCTGGAAAGCATCCAAGCGTCTCTCCGCATCACTGGAGGAGTGAAGGTCTGAATACACCTTGGGACAAAAGCAGTGAGTTTTATGTATAATATGTTTGTGCACTTTTGTTCTCTCAGCAGTGAAGGCTGCGTAACCTTTGATGTCAGCATGCAGGATTCATTGATATCTATGCAAACTATGCAAATGTTTGCACACATCCTCAAAAATAAAGTTGTACAATCTCTCAAATAAAATACCAAGAGGCAAATCTAAAATGGAATTTATGCTCAGGGATGTATTTATTGAGTTCTGTTTAAAAGAGCGTGGGTTGGATTTCATGATGGTTTGTATCCAAAATCAACAGAGTGCATTATAGCACATGGTAATTATCAAACATAGTAAATTAGCATATTGTGGCTCCTTTCTAACTTGACATCAGCCTCCATGCATATGTCACCATCATTTTAATTTCATCAGAGAAGTTGTAGACAGATACGAGTGCATTCATGCAAGTAATAATTTAATTTTATGTGATAAGACTTATAATAACTTGTGGCAAATATGTGAGTTATGATTGCACATCTCTTTAAATATGTTTTGAAACCAGATGACAACTTTGAAATATGCATAAATGTGGACTGAGACATTTTGTCCTGTTGAATCACTTATGTTTGAAATATGTTTGAAGGAGAAGTTAAATCAATACAGTCTTACAGTTCAAGCTATGTAAGAACTGGTTCACCTACTGCTATGGAAAAAGATGCAAAAGCACCAGTCATCTGCAAGGTGGGGAATTGTCCAAAGCCTATTGCATTATTGACTCTGGAAAAGTCTACTCCAATCACTTTGATAGTTTTCCCCTCAATTAAGTTAGTGCCCAAGTAAAAATGGATGATTTGGTTTTGACTTGTAACTATCAGCATTGATTGTTGCCATTTTTACGGGTTGATGATAATGACCATACTTGTGGCACCAGACGGTGACTGTAATATCCCACACACACTTATCACATTGCATCCACTGAGAACCCATTTCCATCTGGCAAACATACAGTGGCTCACAAATGGCCCACCACTAGCACAGCTGTTAGGTTCCCCATGTTTTACAAATTAGCCTGACAGAAGTACATTGACTAGTTGAGGCAAGGCAATCAAGATGAGGATAATATGATAGTTTATAGAAGGTAAACTGCTACTATACTGTTATACTTCCCCTTTGTGGAAATCCAGCATGCCAAACGTTATTTCCGAACAGTCCAACAGGTGCTCGCTTGTTAGTTGACTCACTCAATTTCTTAATAGAAGTGACTGATTTCATTTACATGATTACTTTTTCGCAAGTACCTTGCTAACCTGAACACCAAAGACACTGTGACATTTTTTTTTATTTTTCGAGATGTCATCTTGGAACTATTTTTGTAATGCAATCTTCATGCTTTAAATGTGAAATGTGAGGCCCTGAAAGCAGCGGGAGATTGTCGAGGCCCATTTTGGCATGTGGTCCAATCTGGAGGTTATTCAGCTTTATCATCATCTGAGTGATCTTTTGACTGCTCCTTTCCTTTCTGCATTTCCGTTTGCTGAAATTCTGAAATACCATTCTCTAATGAATTTGACCTGAATAATTCTTTCAGGGTTTAAACATCTTGCAGAAAACCATAATTTTGCTCTTCAAAATATGTTTTGGTAGTCATCCTGGTGCTTCTTCCATTCAGTTTTTATGTGGCATTGAGACTAAAAAGAGTCATATTGACAGCGAATACATCTAGCTCCATTTTACGTCATACATGACCATGACCACATGCAAAGAGACCCAGGCCGGGTGCCTTCATGTCTGTCCTCTGTTTGCTCTCATTCGAGGCCTGTGCATCCCAATCCCACCTTTACCTTACCTCAAAGAAGAATTTTTTGACAGTTATTATACAGATATCTGGATTGAATAATAGGACATTTAATTGCCTTATATTTAGCAATTAAATTTAAGCCATAACCCTTAATTAAAGTTCCTGCAAATTAATTTTCCATTCAATGCAAGCAATTACTGTCATCTTGAGAGTAAAAAAAAATAATAATCCTTTAGGTCTGTCTAAATACTTTTTATTTCGCCCTGAAGATCCATTTAACATTGGTGACTTTTTAAATGATTGACGATATCACCTTTACAGAAACACCCTACTAAAATGCATGCACTGGAATCTAATTGTATTATAAGATTCACTGGCTTGTTCAAGGTGTGTTTGTGGTGAGCTCTTACATATTCAGTTCATGCAGTGACCGTGGATTAGGAGACTGTTTCGTAAAGGCGTTTCAGACTAAATTATTTTGTAGAGGGTTGTGTGTGGCAGGTGGCCAGAGAATCTTGGGAATTGTGTGGCAAGAGGGCTCCGTGTGGACCCCTGCAGCAAAGAGACCTGGGCCGACCCCAACGCCACCCGACTGTGCTGAAGCAGTAATCTTCTGCTTCAGATCCTCATTTGCACACTTCATACCGCTTCATTTACCGTTCGCTTCTCGGTGACATTCCCCCCTCTCCTTCAAACGCTCGGCTGACAACCGTTTTGTTATGAATGAAATATGTGAAAGAAATATCTCTGTATTTAGCAACCCCGGCAGTCTCTCTCTCTCTCCCTCTGTTTCTCTGTCTCTCTCTCCCTCTCATCTCAGCCACAAAGAAAATACACTTCCCTGAGTGTGCCCTTTTGTGTGGAGAGGACAGCATAATTTGTCTTTTTGAATATGTGCTTCACGCCAGCTTTCTCTCTCTCTATTTTTAATATGCTTATAAACAGAAATTAACAATCTGGGACCGAAATCGAACACCAGTTGGCCATTCTCCCATAAAATTGGGAATGCATATTTGCCTTGCCTTTCTCCACTGGCCATCTCCCTGCGATGAATCTCAATTATGGCAAGGTCACCCTCCACCCAGATGATTTCTCTGTTTCTTTATTGAAACTGGCAGTACTTCCACGCCATCATTGTACACTTATTGACAGCCTGAATCCTTTCCAAATAAGACTGACAAAAATGTGGGGAGTTACTCCCTCTCCTCTAATTTCGGGTGACAGATTTCTCACATGCACTTCTTTCTCCAGTTAATAGCCTCATTGTAAGCTGTGTGTGTTCTGTGCTGATTCTGGCCCAGCCTATTTATGGCCTATTCACATTCCACACCCTTCTCAGTATTTGCATCTCGGTGATTTAGATATTTATGATCATTGAATTCTCTGGTAAGTTTCAGAAAAAAATCCTTTAAAAGTTTATCCATTACACCATAAATATTGTTTATCACTATGCATGACCAAAACAATTCAGCGTAATTCATTTGCCCGTCTCTTCCCCTGTGTAACCAGAACAATATTGTTCCTTATTTCCTTCAAAGAAAACAAGTTTTTACATAAATAAATCACATTTATAGGGCCCAAAAAGAACAAAAAAAACACATTAGTTATATTTGTTTTCTCTCGCCAAAATGGGTTTTGTGCACATCGGCTTAGTTTTAAATCTCCATAATAAATAGGAGGCACCAACTGATCTGACTGACAGGAGCAGAATCAGACCACCACAGAAATGTGTCATATAAACAATTGTAAATTACTGGTATTTTTTCATGGCGTGGTATTGTTAACTGGTCACTGGTTTTTGAGTTTTAGTGAGAATCTGGATAAGTCTGCATGATAATGCATCTATATCTGGGTGATTATATCATAATTACTCTGTTAAGAAGCATGCTATTACTGAATAACTACAATTTAATTAACATGGAACAATAGGAAATTCTTAATTCCACATGTGAAACAAGGCTAGTGCTGTCAAATAGTAGCTATCATGTAAACAATTTGATGCTGGTGATATCCACAGAGGATTTCATTACACTGATAACACTGATGACTCTTTCTTACACTGATAACTATCATGCTGTGTAATTACATGTTGAAGATGTATTATTGAATTGATAACTCAACCCATAATGGCTAATAAAATGTTTATGTGTTATATTGAACCCTATATATTGTTGGTTGCTGTGTGTTGGTAAATAACTCCCAGTGTAATTTTACTCTGTAGATGTGTAATTACACAGCATGGGAGTTACCAATGTAATGTAATGAAATGTAATGAAGTTGAAATTGTGAGATAGAGCCAGTTTCAAGCATGTATCTGTATCAAGTTGTAATCGTATTCTTATCGCATAAGGTAAGACTTCTGACAGACGGCTCTCTGTTTACATGTCTCTGATAAAGCATACTGTTTTGTCTGGTTCCTGTTACACTGAGAAAAGTATTGCTGTCCAGGCTTTGCTGTTTTCAGCAGCAGTACCATTCAGCTGTGGCTGCATTACACACATTTTATGAAATTATTTGCAGTGAGAGGCAGATACCAATATGCCATTTAGATTATGGACATTTCTTCCATTCCATTGAAGGAAACAGCCTTTAATACTCTATCTGTCTCTCCCAATAAGGGCATCTGCCAAATGAAATAAATGGCAGTGACCTCGTTTGACCTCGATTACTTCTCCAGGAAAGAGATTCATGTCTCAAAGTGCCTTTTTTCTGCCTTGAACGACAGGTGTGGAGAATGGAACCATCACAGGTGGTATTGCCTGCATTAAGTAGCCCAAGAGACATTCGCCCTTAGACTCCCAGCTACAAATGTCAGTACATTTTAAGACAGTGGAAATAATGCTTAATATATTCCCACCATACTCAGAAACTTTTCTCTTTTATTTGCCTTTGCAAAAAGCAAAGTTCATATCCAGAGTTTCTGTTCTTGGCTGATCTTTAAAAGCATTTTATAGATGTCTGACCAGGATGGAGGTCTGGTCCCGGCACTGCCCAACTCCCTTGACTGCACTCTTGCTTCAGCAGGGTAAGTACAAAGGTAAAAGGGTCATACTGGTCACTGTTAGCATCTACATAAAGGTAACAGCGAGCTGGTTAAGGAACTCAGTGTGTGAACTATACCATGGCTTTTGGGGAGCTCACTTTTTTAATGGGGGGGCGCACTTGTGCATTCCTCAGAGAAAGGATTGGCTGTGACTCATACATCAATACTAGCATAATTCTATGCATGTTCCATCATGATGAAGATGCTGGAAAATAGAAATGCATGGCAAAAATTGCATATTGCCAACATTTTAGAAACCCCCCACAATTTCACAAATCATGTTTTCATGGGAGCTCATGTCTTATGAAGAGGAGCCAAGCTCCCCCTGGCCCCGCTGTCGTTCATACCCTGGTCCTCACAGGACTTAGTCAAATGACAGTTTGAGAGGAATGAGAGGAAAAAACTGTAGGAGTCCTTTCCTGTTTTGTAAAAAAAAGGCAAGCATGTAAAAAGCATCCGGACACAGTACCCGATTAGTGCAAGAGAGTCAACTACTACTAACATAAAGCAAGAACAAAGAGAAAAAAGTACCAAGGCATTCCATCTGGGAAAAAGGTAAAAAAAATTACAAACTGACTACAAGTTGCCTTCATCATAAGTGCAAGGACCTTTGCTTAAACCGCTTCAGTAAACATTTGAAACAGATATTTTATAGTATTCTTTTTTTATATTCCAGTCACCTCGGTGATGGGCACCTGTTAAGTAAGTCACGTAGCATGGACTGAAGCCTCGTGTGTATGAAATAATGAATGCAGTGCTCTTCAGCTCTTCAGGAACCACGGTGAGGTTTCCTTTCTTCACAGCAGGAAACGCACAATATTAGGAGGATTAGCTAATCAGACTGCCTGATTATAAAGCCCTTTACCCCTCCACAAAATTCATGTTGTGTTTTATCTTTTCACTTCTGAAACCTCTGCAGGAAAATGTGTATCAAATGTTTCAAATGTTATGCTTTGAAAAGTTTTGTAATTTGCTTCTGATTTCTGTTTGTAGAGACCTGAGTAAAATAATCCCTTTTTGTGAGCCACAATTACAGAATATCACACCTTTACATCATTTTCACTCAATGGGAATTTATCAGGAGGTATTGAATTGATGTGTTTTTTTACCTTTGTAAAGATATGGTGCAGATAAAAGCAATTTAATATGTCTGCACTTAACTGGGAGTTAAAACATATGCATTAAAACTGAGGTGATTGTATACAGAGCTTAGCTCAGAAGAGTGAATTATGACACTGCTTTGCTGACAATATCTACCTACTGATAGCACTGTCAGAAGAAAACATACCATATTGGAGCATTGTCAAAGTTATTCAGCTTTTACTAACACAAAATGATTGCCCATTAGCCATAGAATGTGGTGGTAAAAATAACAAGGTACAAAGGAAAAATGCATGAAGAATAAGCATGGCAGCCAGTGACTTTAAATCCATATTCATGTTAATACGACAATTGTTAAGTGAAAATGTGCACATTCATTGTAGCTGCTTAATTGCTTACATACATGCTTACATCACAGATCTGTATTTTCTGCTGAATTTTATCCTCTCTATCATGTCTGCCATCTGTGTCAACATTATTCTCTGCACAACACTGCTAGCAGATCATTGCAGAATCATGTCAATACAGTATCTTTCCTGACTGTTTGCTGGAATGGTTCCTGGCAGAAGAAACAAGGCTGTAAACCGTTGGCCGGAAATCCTGGGATTTATGACATGCTGTCCAGCATTCCAAGTGACTGAATCATCAGCATTGTTTGTGGTAACCATGTCATCTCGAGTGAAGGTTCTCAGAGGACCTCTCGCCACAGACTATGCAGGAAAGCAACAGAAATGATGTATGAGGGGTTTTTAACAAAAAAAAAAAAACAGGTTTGTTTCTGAGCTTCAACATGTACCCCTGTTGTTCGAGGTCACCATATTGATTTATAATAGCTTTGTAAATGCTGCACAGGCTTGAGTTTTATGAAAATATGCTTATTTAATAAAACTAAGTTCACAGCAGCAGAACATCCGTTTTATGTTAACCTTGCATATTAATGAGGGGTAAAGGTGATACCTATGTATCATGAAAGCATTTTAACATCATAGATTTTAGTATTCTTTCAGTTTGGTGGAAGATGCTGCCATTCCACCTCCACCTTCATGTTTCTTCATTGGAAGCAGAATTAAATCATTCATGAAATGTAAGGCTTTGAGGAAATGCACTATTTCCCCAAAGGTTAGTTTTAGCATATGGTGCATCATAAAATTAGGACATTTCCCCGCAAAAGCAAGCTTACTGTAAATGTTTAAGAGTGCTCTCCAGGAAGGGAACATCAGAGCAAGTGAATAAAAGCCTTTGTACCGGTATATTAACATGGGTAATGAACAGACGGGAATAGGACAAATCCCAGATATGCTGCTACCTCCAGCAAATGTGATGACCCCCTTTTTGAGGAGTGACAAGCCCCATCACCGAGGAGAGGAAGACACATGTTTACAACCCCCACCGCTGTCTCCAGGAAATGCGACGGAAGAAGCTCAGCTTAGATACATTTCCTTGTGTGACCCCCACAAAGCTGAATCAATTTTTAATGTTTCTGGCTCAAAGACACTTTAGTAGGCATTGTTGAATGTTTTATTTAAAGGGGCAGAAGATTAAAGTTTTAGAGGGCTGTCACCCTCATAAGCCTGAGGTAAAAATATCACATTGGCAAGTGGATGTGCCACAATACAGATCAGAGGAAGTTGTAAAAAGAGACACATCCTGTTTGTGTTTGGATGGGAATTATGACACTCAAGGCTGCAGACTCACTCTGGACACATCTGCTTGCATCAGCCATCAATTCAATTTCAGAGATTATGGCATAAAACCGGCATTCATGCCTTTGGCACTCAATTAGACTGGCACACAAGAGGTCCTTCTCAGCTGACTTAGGGGAAATACACAAATAGGATATGCTTTAAAACTGTGCACAGTGATATATTTCTCTAAGTTAAATAAAGTGACAGTTGTATCTGCAGCCATTTCATTTTTCGTTGGCCACACAGTTCTGAATTAATAAAATGTAGGAAGCCTTTTCCCTACTGAAGCCCTGAATAATAGAGGCAGTAAATAACTGCCTGGCCTTATGTGTTATGTATGACCAGTCTGTAAGGACTTACGGGCACTGTGGCCTGTTATGATGCACTCAGACAAGTGAATAAATCAATCCACAATTAGGAGTCGTGATTTCATTTATGGTACCTAGGAGCATTCCAGAGGCCGGCTCTGGCAGATGTCATTTCTAGGCAATTGATTTTGTTACTGTCCTGAGGCCCCTCTCTCAGGCCAGTTTTATTTGAAATTAAAATTGTAATGCCGGCCAAGTGGCTGTCCAAGCAATTTGGAATTTGGAGTGGAGAGAGGAAAAAAGAGCATGTATGCACACACACACACACACACACACACACACACACACACACACACACACACACACACACACACACACACACACACACACATACAGGCATGTGGACACAGGCACACACATGCCCATGCACATGCACATACACACACTCATGCACACACAGACACACACCCTCTCAATAAAGCCTATAAATGAAGCATTGATGATGGCCGATTCATTTCTCTGCTATATTTGCATAGGCTTGGCTGGGAGATTGGCTAAAACGGAGCACTAGAGCTTGACTTAATGCAGAATCACACACCTCACTGAATAGTCCATTTACAGCAACTGCAATACCTAGGGCAAACATGTAACAGCAATTTCCATGTTTTAAGTAGTCTACCTGCTCCGTGTCCTCAATTCCACAGTTATTTGAATGGTTTAATGTTCAGACAATCTAGGAACCCATTTAGTCTTTCCCACTGTAACTCTTCCCAAGAATTGTAAGGTTTTGCTTTTGGCTTTGCCTCTGTACACATGCTCTGATATACTGCGATCGAGACAGAATGTGAAATGATATGCATTCTTTAATTAAAACCATAAGAAAAAGCTTTACTGCTGTGTAAAATTTGCAATTCTTTTTGATTAAACTAACCATACGTATTTGTAAATGTACAGAATATAGAAAACATGAAAGCACTTTAAGCACCTCTTAGACTGATGGCGTTGTTTTGCGTCGGGGGGAAGGCTCCCAACATCCCGTCATGGATTCAGTACAATAGGTAAACGAGGGCCTCTGGGGGAGGTATCCCTCTGAGAATTATTCTCCCTCCACTGATTCCTTTTAATTAGAGTGAGATTTTGAATTTATTAGCACATGAAAGATGAGCATGACATTTCTTATGCACTTAAAAAATGTTGCTTTATTAAAACTTTCCAGTTTACTTGTTTTTTTTTTATTCTTTTTTTGTTCATCAACATGAAAGTCAGTCCAGCTTCCTTTTCGCAAAACAGGATCGCTGTGCTAGATTGTAAACAATTCACTAAAGTATAGCTGCTTGCACAAATGTGTGTTGCAAAGGCACGTGTCTGCTAAATGAATGCAAGCACAGTGAGGATCTATGGTCATGAAAGGGCTAATGAAGCACACATCACTCTGTCACGTTTTATTTATTTCCTGAAATAAATAACTTAGCAGTAAAACTTGGCTAAACATGACATGTACATTCACAAGAAGTACCTTAATCATTCAGCTTGTACCTTTGGCACATAGGTGGCACTCACAAGTCTGACACCCCTCAGATACTCATTTCACATAGAAATGCACTATTATCATGACAATGGATTAATGATGTATTCAGAGCGAATTGAAAGGAGTGAAAAATGTATTTTTAAAACTACTTTGAGTTAAATATTTGAACCTGAAGGCACCTCACAGTGCTGCCCTGCTTAGATTTATTGCATTAGTCTAGACTTATAAATGATAGCAATCAATTATTTTCTTTTAACACACACTGGCAGGTTAATATTGGTGATTGATTAATTTGCTATCGTGTCATGGAAGACGAAAAAACAAACGTTTTGGCTGGATTTTAAGACATGGTTACAGGGAAATGTTGCCTAAATCCATGCCATTAGCTGATCTGCATCCATTTACTGGACTGCTCTTTCAGCTCTGATAGGCACAGATGCAACCCAGGTGCTAATCACAACCAATAAGCCAATCAGTGTCACCGACCTTATTACCAGGCTTTGCAGTGTTTCATGGACAGCTGACAGGTTGCATAATTGATACAGCCAGATGTTAAGGACAGGGGTTGGATAAGGAATGGAGTGATACTCTTACATACAGTAATGTGCATTTGTGTGTACAACAAATATATTCTCTTCTATTCATAAATATAATAATTAATGTGTTTTCATGTGTTGTGAAGTCTTGTCCTTCAGAGAGAAAAATGCATGACCATCAGCAAGTGATCCAGTCAAGGTCAATGCACATCTGTAGTGTTGAAATTTTAGTGTTTAATATAAGTGTTTATTTCACGGGTACATATCATTATGCACAGCCACAGTGCAAACCCTAGAACAGGAATTGTACGTGGGTGTGACACACATTAACTAATTTTGTATGAGTCCAGTGAGAATTCATTAAATGGATGATGTACATCTTATCTACTCGCTAATGTTTACTATGTATTTGTTTATTTTAATGTTTCTGTTGCAGATTTAGGCCTAACTTCGGCAACACAGGCAAAGTATCTATTTATGAAATTTGCTAAAGAGCCTGCTTTGCAACATGACCCCTTTGAAATTATGTTGTTGTATCTGCATCCCTCTAAGCAAATGCATAACTTAGCAAATACATTGCATGTGCCTTTATCATCTCTGTTCACTACTCCAATATCACAAAGCATCTTAAAACATACCACTCAATAAACAAGAGCTTTAGTGTTCCAGGTCCACATTTGTGGGTAAAGTTAAGCATCCCTTCAGGCGATTCATTACTTTAAGATACATACAAACAATATAGTTTTATTGCATCCAGTTTTAAGAGAGGATACATTTAAAAAAAAAAAACTCTGAAAACAGCTGTAATCTGTTTATTTATCAATTGCACAGCCAAGGACAGGAAAATTATTTACAATTATGCAATTATTACATTGTTTATTTTAAACTGAAACTGAGGCATATTCTCAAAGCCTTACATTTCAACATTGAGGCTAACAACACAATATGTTTGTTCAATGTATTGATCTTAGGTAAGGCCAATATATATAAAAAAGTTCAAGTCAACCACAGAGGATAAAAGCTATGACTAAGGGCATGCTGGCTGGTTCATTCTGTTAAGGCACTGACCCAGTGTGTAACTGAGCCCCATAGCCTGATATCAACTCTAGGTTTTTTTTTATGGAAAATGTATGCCTAATTCTTCTGATACATTATACAGTGTAACACTTTATCACCATGACCAATCTCCCAGCAGACTTAAATGACTCAAACACATGGAATGATGTCAATATGTTTGGTCTGGATATGCATGTAGGGTTCAGTTTTGTTATATTTTCAAAAAGGGCATTCGGTTCACTGAGGGACTCTACCTGCACCAGTTGTCCTATAATAACTATGCAAAGCCTTTTATAGATGTTTGTTGCAACTAGCACATTGATTGTAATCTATAGGGACACTGCATGCTGTGGTAGAGATCAATCCAAAACTGTTCATGAAATATTCATTTTTCAATATTGGGCAAATAATCATCTTCTCACTCCAATGTTTACTTTTAAACTGAGTTTGTGGTGTTTCCAAAAGTGCTGTTTGTTTTTGGTACGAATATCGACCTATACTCGAGGAATCCAATGCTCACCTCACTGGCTGGCTTGCACTGGACAGAGTAACACCATATTATATGTATATAGTTGGGTCCAAAAGTCTGAGACCACATTGAACATTTTTTTCCAAACCTTTGGTATGATTGATATCACAACTGAACCCTTTTGAAGCTTAATTGTGTCCAAAGCACACTGTTTTTATACATACTGCTCTATTCATTTGCAGGTTTAACCTCTTATTATGATTGGGCTTCTATGCACAGTATATGCAAAAAAAATCTATGTGTGTGTAATTTAAACATCTGTATTTTTCTTTCTGTATTTTTCAGTGGCACAACTTTGCTGATCACAGTATATATGTTCAGTGAACATGTTAGGACAAGAAAATCTCCCGTTTGCCATCACTTAATTAATATTTGCACACACTGCTAAGGAAATACATTACTGAATTAATTGTAACACAGCTGAATTCTTAAAGACATAAAGGTTGTCCATTGCATTCCAGTGCAGAACATAAATCAAGCTGAGACAAAACTCTGTAACAGCTTTGAGTTCTTAAAATAGCACAGGATGAGCAATGATGACATACCGGTCCATAATATTTGCACTCACACGTGTAGGACAGGTAAAGGTGAGGAATGCATCATTACTTTGTAGCATCTAAAAAGAGAGAACACCTGTGCATACCCCAAATAGACAATCCACCACAAACCGCACTTGAATAGCAGAATTGATGGAATTAAGGTGGTCCCAAACTGTTTCAGCATTGGGCTGTTAAACTAACAAACGTTTTTTTTTAAGGAAATATGGTGTGCAGGCACTCACATTCAAGTTGATGTATGCATTTTGTTGATTAGTTCAGAAATAGACTAGATATGTTGGACCAAAAAAAGTTTGTTTTCAACATAAGTGTCATTCACTTGTTCATTCATTTTGCCTTGATCATCATAGTACTGGGTAAATCAAAGAGGAAAATGGGGTTTGGGGTACTTGGTCATGTTTATTCACCATAGCAGAGTTAGCCATCCAAGCATATGGCACATACACCATACTGCACTCCAGACAGGCATAGCCAGTATCCCAACAGGCTTGGGGTAATATTGCACAACATTTGCACAACACAAAGGATGATGGGAAACACAAACTGGCAAACAAACAGAAAAGGGAATCACATGCCAGGCAGTGCAATAATAATGGAGCGCAATACATACAACACAAAAGAGGTTATTTCTGCAATATTAGACTAAAAAATACTGAGCAATAATATGAGGAAGGAGTGGTCAAAGCATGAATAGGTTTACAATCTTGCAGAGTAGGCTGAGTGGTCAGCCATTGTCTTTGATCTGTATTAGTCTTCTGTACCGATGGAGAAACGCTGCTACACAGGCTCTCCCTGCCCTTTATTTTGGGCAACTGCTGAATTCTCCCCCATTTGAAAAGGTGCAGGTTTTCAGATCCCTTCTGACTGGTCTCCATTTTTCCACTCAGAAAGGGGACCACAATGGCTATGGGCCAGTTCAGGCAGTGTTTTTGTTTTTCATCCATTCACCCAGTATAGCTCTCACATCCATCACCATGCCAGAAACCTCTGTCCCAGACCGCAACAAGAAACAGCATGAATTGGGCTGCAAAGCAATATTAATCGTGCATACAATGAAAACAACTTCATGGAGACAAAGGGCAGTGTATATTTATTTATATTTACGCATTAGTGAAACGATAATGATAACTATAAATGCAATTATGTTTAGATTAATTAGATTGACAATGGATAAGAATTCTTTGTTCAACATATTTGTCAATCAGGACATTTGACTTAGCCACCTGACTCTGAGAAGCGGGCAGTAAGTCACAGACAAGGACAATTAATAAAGGGGAAGAGCTTCTTTTGTACATGTTAGGTACAGCTGTAGGGTCAGCAGGCTAGTGACCACCCAAAGCCCAGAGCACAAGTCGTATGATTCCCCATGTGCAGTCTGAGCTAATGAGCCACTCAGGACTGTTCAACTCTCATGGAATTTCCTGCTGCTCTTTACCATTCACTTTCTTTTGCATCACATTTTAAATTGGACATCTTTTTTATATATTTTATTATTTTTTCCACACATTTGTTATAATCTCTACATTTTTATGTCCAAGTGCAAGAGTGCACACCTATGAACTTCCATGACCCCTAAAGAAGGTCTCCATGGACACTGATTTAATCAGCATTTGCCCTTTGTTGCTCATGGTATTGAAAAGGGTGCTGGTGATTTCCAGAAGAAATCATATTGTATGGTAGAAAGTTTTTTAGGCAGTGGAAGAAAAAGCTCTTATCAAAAATTTACCCCTGACACTGTTCTTTCTCTCTGTTCATGACCAATTCAAATATATTTTGATCAAGTTGAACCTTGAAAAATCTTCTCATTTTCTGTGGGTTTATTTCCCTACCATTCCTGACTAGTGCCTTAAGTCACTGGTAATCCCATTGTTCCTGCCTATGCTCCCTCACAGAGAGAAAATCTAATCTTTTGTTGATTTTTTTTTCTGTTTTGAGCCATTTTATGCCATGGATGACCACAGACATATCAGGCTCTTGATTTCATCAACGCACTATAAACAAACAACAATATCAGAAATGCCACAGTTCTTATTGAAGAATTGTTTGTCCATGTCACATATTATTGGTTTCAGTTACACCATTTTACACCATTACAATTATACCATTTTGTGCTTATTTTGAATATTGACGTGCCACGGAAATAACAGCGTGTGAAAGGTGAAACATGTATCTGGACTGCAGTGACATTCCATTATCCCTGCTGGTGAATTATCCCATGGATGTAACATGATGTCTGCCATCTCAGGTTTTACATATTGGAAGCAATATTCAAAATTAAAGCAAATAGACACAAATACATTATGCGTCCACCATACTGCAGATAACCAACAGGAAACAGTTTTTTTCTTGAGCCATTTACATGTTCCAATAATTATTACTATTATTGAGTATTCTTTTTCAAATGCCACTGAGCAGTTAAAATAAAACAGAAGCAGAGAACAGTGATTCACGCCTTCATGACATCAGGTGGAGAATAACACCCCTTCATTGTCAGTAACTTTACAAAGGAGATAGCTATGTCACATCCGTAATTATGCAAAAACATACAGCACGTCTCAGCTGGAAATCATTTTAGGAAGAAGAGATAAAATGGACTTTCACAGTCTAATTATTAATACTTTCACGAACGTGTCAATTTTCAGGCTGAGGCCATTGTGCTGAACTGTTTTCAAACTAGAAAATGACCTCTGCAGTGAAAGAAACATCAGAATGAGTCAAGTGGTTCGTCAAACTTATTCAGTTCCTGACCTTACTGTAAAACTACAGATTCTTTCCTCTCGATTCCCTTTCAAATGGCTCATATGTTAGACAATCCCATCAAATCACAAGAATCTGCAGCTCTGCTTCTACTTGAAATAAACTACTGAAAAGCAATCTGTAAATCTTGATTCCAGGCGTGGACTCAGGAAGCACGATGAGAATGGATCAAAGACGCTTCTGACAGATCCTTTCATGCACAAACAGGACAGGGGGAAAAATCAAGAGTAGTCTAGTGTTTTACTCAATATTTCCTGCTAGGTCATGAATTAAGTCAAATCTACAACTCGTAAATTGTTAAAGCTGACCCTCTCAAGCCTAACAAACCTAAATAAAAACAATAATAGTCATAAAATGAATAAATAAATACATATTCCAGACCATATGCATAGTTATCTTCTGTGACTCTGGATAATGAGAATAACAGCACTTATGTATTAAGGGTTGCTTACATATTGAAATTAATTCATTAAAATCACCTTCAAGTCCAGAGGGCTACAGAAAAGGTGACTTGTGTTATAACCAATGTGATGGTGACCTAACACATATTTACTATTTCCAACATGACATTCCCACACATGCTAAGCCAAATGGATGCCATTGTAAATATGTAGCAGCCAGCACCATGGTAACATTTGTACTGGTGACATTAGAATTCCAGTCACAGTAATTTCCACAATGCTGGACATATCAATGCATTATTTTGACCTTTACATAATGTGTATTTTAAATGAAAATTGATTTCTGTTTTTTTTTTCATAGCCAGAGGATTGTATGTTTGTTTTATACAGAGTATTAATAATTTCAGTGGTGTTTCATTTAATAGCATGGATGACCTCTGTCAGAGCACCTTAAACATGGATTTAGTTTGTGTTAGCAAAATGGAAGATGGATTCAGAAAACCTGAACTGAAATATAAGCCCCATGAAAATAAAAACGATGCTTAAGAGGTCTTAATAGACAGGAGCCAGAGCTGGCTTCTTTTCTGTACTAACCCTGGAAGTCCAGCTGAGTGTCCCTGCTGCTCATTCAAAACAAATATATATGCCATTACTAATACATGCATTTACTTTCTCCACCTTTAATGAATGCATATGGTAATCAAAAATAATTTAACCATGTTCACAAGCTGTGAAATTATTTTCTCATTGATAAAGATCACATTGAATCTCACCAACATGATTACACATATAACAGGCTAACCTGTTTAAATAATAATTAACCTGCGTTGCAAAATATGTGTGTAATGTGAACTCATAATATGAGTTTGCTTTCATGGCATAATTCATCTGTATTCTTTGGTTAGTTGAGGTTTTCGTTGTATGGTCATCCTTCTGTGTTTGTATCTAAAGCCTTAAAGAGGAGGAAATGCATTGGCCATTTCAAAAGCTCTCTCTTAACTTTGGCCCAAGCTCAGTGGTATCTGCAGAGTGTGGTAGCAGGGGTCTGCTTCTGAAAGGCCAGTTTCTCTTTCGCTTAAAAAAAAAAAATGTGTGCCTGTTCAAACCATTACTCAGGAAAAAGAGAAACCTGTTGTGGACCACTACCACTGGGCTTTTTATTATCCCCAATCTGAATTGGTGCATTATGGGAAAAAAAGAAATAAGCATTGAGAATAACAGAGGTAATGATGGTGATAATGGAGATATCAGCTGCAACCTGCTGGGCGAGTACACCCAGAGCAGTATGACCTCGGACTGGGCTGACGGAGGGCTCTGTTGCTTTTTATTAATGCATAGGTGGCAGCAATGGGGTACGGCGCCCAGGGAACTGAACTTCTGAACTCTGAACCGGTGGGTTATGTGCCTGAATCACAATGTAGCTGGGTTCTGTGTGGGGACGGGGGATGGCCTGAGTTGGCACTGCAGCTTCATTGGCTGGGCTGAAGCATAAACCCGTAACCAGACTCTTTTAGAAGGCTATTTCCATCTTTCACTCATGTCAAGAATCATCTAATTGGGCTTAAGATAGCAGTATTGTGTGAACAGAGATTTAATCGGGCTTGTTTTGTGTAAACAAGCTCATTTTACCATTTATACTTTTCATTTTACTTGTGAAAGAGCACTTTTTTTTTCATCTGGAGTTCTGAATATTGGATAATGCTCATCAATGATACATAAATGTTCAATTGTATGCAATTTTAAATTCCTTCTAGTGCTCCTCTACCAGAACAGCAGTAAGTAAAAGAACAGTCTGTTACAGGCATCACCATGTTATAGGAGTGTAATATGGAGCTGGATGAGAAAAAAATGAGGCACACATTGTATTGTACAGCTTTTGATATGTGAGTATTTAGAGTTCTGTATGAAATCATACAACTATTTTTATTCCATGTACATATGTGGAGCAATTTTAGATTTGTAATAAAAAATCACATATGGGTAAAGAGCAGATACTCAGCTTGCCCCCGAAACAAGCAGGAGTTGAAGATGGCTGCAGTATAGGCAGAGCACCACCAAAGAAGATATTCATTACCTGGTGATATCTATGAGCCGTAGGCTTCATGCAGTCATTACATGCTATCATTTTTACACAGAAAAAACACAATTACACCAATTATCCTTCAATAAAGGCTGGGAATCTGCACAATTGTGAAGTGAAGATCCAACTCAAGACAAACATTTGCACTGTATATACTATAATAATAGGCTGCAGGGGTAAAGACAATGATTTTTTATGTAAACTTTCATATATAGACTGACAGCAATCAGAGAACTACATGGGACAGCAAGTTAGCATTGGGGTGAGTAACACTGCAAACGATTCAGCTTTTGAATGAAACCCCATCCATTTTTTTACTGAGATATACAGACTCCAAATCACTATGTTCACACCATTGAGCAAAAGGTGTGAATCTCATCTCAAAAGCACTTAGGCACTCTCCATGTGCACGTAAAACAATTCAGAATACAGCCTTATTCAAGTTCCCAGAATACGATTCCTTTCTTCACAACCGCATGGGAATTCATGCAGAAAAATGACAGTCTGGCGAAGGTATGAAAGCAAGCCCTCTTGTTCTGCTGAAAATAATTCACAGAATGAATATTTTGTAATGCTATTCGATTGAACAAAAGATGATAGGGCACAGTACAGTCATCTATACTATGTAAAAATCAATGTATGCAATGCAGGGTGGTTATTTTATTACATGATTTGTTCCTCTTTTTTAGCAGCAAGATCCTTAAAGACTTCATTATTTCAAGTATACATGTACATTTATTCAGAAAATAAGGATCATTAGCCAAATACTCTAGACCAACCAGCAGCAACTTTACCGTACAGCAATGGACCAAAATGAGGCCATATGTAATTAACTTATCCTCTTGAGTTCAAATATTTCATTAGGCACACACCTTCCACTTCAGAACAAAAGGCTTAATATATTCACCTGTTCATTTCCATTTCCTGGTGTAAGATTCCCTAATTATGTTTGCTCATTTACAAAGCTTAATTATGTGAGAACCTGATAATTAGAGAGGCAGATGGAAGTATGTGCACGATGTCTATGATTATATAACTCAGGTAGTGATGACTGTTCTTACTTTGTTGTAAATTCAGACGCGCATGTTAAGCAAGTCATTTTCCTCCTTGAGTCAAACAGGCCAATTCATAAGGAGATACTCACACTTACACAGTGTAACAAATAAATAAATACTTTAAGCATGGCCATTCAAATGAATACAGTCAAATGAAGACATGTCTTCATTTTATACACGATATTAAATCTACACTGCTTGTATAAGAGCTGTCTGTTGTTATTGGTTTATGAGCAACTTTATGGTTGTGTCCTACTAGTAATGCACAAGTAATATGCCGTTTTACACATGAATGCTTTCATACGTAAATTCACTGACTGTACTCCAACCTGTCACTTGTACTCTGTTTCATTTTGTGGGTATAATTCAGCACCGAACAAAATCAGAAGCAATCTGTTAATAATTCGGAATCTGTCCAGCCCATGTCTAGCTGTTAATATATGGATGTCACTGTGATGTGCCTGACTGCCTGTACATACAGAATGGATCAGCTGGCTCTCATGTCTCTGATCCATATGGGGAATTCAGCTGAAATGGACAAGGTCCATGTTTCCATGGCAAGATGGATCTGTTCAACAATGTTGAATGCCAGTGCATGACAACAGTGTGAACGCAAATGTCATTCCTCAGGAAGCAAATTCTCATGTCATTACCAAGAGGGGCAACTGTTCTGTCACAGGGTACTTTTTGCATCCATTTTTCATTATCATAATGTGTGATCTAATATTAAAGCAATCTGATTTTAAACTAGTTTACAACGATATGAGATTGGTTTGAGTGATACTACTAGCCTAAACAAAAGAAAGCATAGCTTTGATGCTCTAAATTGAAAATGTAAAAAGAGTGGAGCTTGACCAAATGTAATTTTCTTCATGCTTGAAAACTCCCAAGTGTTTTACTTTGAAATGTTTTTGCATTATTGCAGGAAAAACATCATACCATATTCTGTTTGAAATGATGTATCAGGCAACAGTAAAATATAACAACTCAGAGACAAATAGCCTCATGTCTATGCATGCATTTCTCCTTCCGTTAATTAAGCAGTCGTTCACCTCCTGTGTACCATATTATTATGATATTGCATTCAACTGGAAATTCTCTAATGTTGAATGGAGATGAGCATTTTGTGTATGTTTAAATGAATATTCAGCCAAATTGCTGTACAGATCAGCAATAACTGCACCTTGTGTTCCTTTCATTAAGAAATTCAACCATTTGACCCAGATATCACCAAGTAAAAATCCATTTACAAGGAAGGGCACTGTGACCTCACTAACTGCACATTAACAATTACAGAAGCTGCAGGTAGAGGAAGTGTATCGATTGGGAAAATGTACAAGTAGCAATATTGCGTGGTGTGAATTCTTTTTGGGGCAAAAGAGAATCTGTGCAAGGAAACTGTATCTACTGTATGTATGAGAACACCTTCTCATAAAACTATAAGACTAAAATCGCACACCTAAACCTTTCTTGTATGAAATGCAGTTAATGGTCGGAACTGGAAATCA
The DNA here is from genome assembly GCA_022829145.1 of Albula goreensis. Classification (NCBI taxonomy): domain Eukaryota; kingdom Metazoa; phylum Chordata; class Actinopteri; order Albuliformes; family Albulidae; genus Albula; species Albula goreensis. The sequence goes on along the minus strand of CM040741.1, from coordinate 8,688,982 downwards.
CTACCAAGACAATTTGTCTAAAGGTCATCAAGTCAGAAGTGTAACTTTGTTTTCATAACTTTTGATTTGCCCACTTTGCCTCTGATTCTGTGTATATTACATTTTATATAACATGCAGGTGTTTTTGGATCATGATTCTTCTCCTATTCCCTCCACACCATGACTCAGCCACTCTTGGTGTAGATTAAAGCTGAAGTGTTTTTGAAAGTGCCACTGAACCTGCAGTTTCCATGTGTACAGAGGAGGGGCCCATAATAAACAGCAGAAAGCTCTTATCCATTTCAGTCAAACAAAAGTAAAGGGCTTCATATTCACATGGATGCAAAATGGCAGTGGGTCCCTTTTTTATTGGCAGCACCACTTGGTATACAGTCCCCAGGGTGCCACCTCTCTTCCCTCTTCTGTTCCCACAAAACAGGCAGCCCACTCCCTCGCTCATCTCTCTCATTTGAAAAGAGGCATAATATGTCCTCAAACCCGCTTTTTGGTCGACATGTTAACTCAACGTCTTTGATCAGAAGGATAGATCCTCCGGAGGGAATGTGATTAAAAATGACATTTCAGTGCCCAAGGACCCAGGCAGAGGAGGATTTTCCACACAGTTTGTTCTCATAAGCTCGTGGAAGAAATACTCCCCTGACAAAAATGTAGGGACCAATCCATACAGTATAATGCAACATGACAGAATGTTTCACAAGTAGTTGTTTGCGTTTTGTACTGGACCACTTTCAAAGCTACTTGTTCCACTTTCTACTTAAGCTTCTAACTTAAGCTAATTAAAAAAGCAATACACATAATCCGGTGCCATATTAAACACTGGATACATTAAGGAAGGGAAGCAGACACCAGTGCAGAATATTTTGCATGCATAGAAATGCGTGTCAAATGTTTATGATTTGGGATTATATATGTCACTGATGCTGTTTACAAGAGACTGAATATGCACATTGACCTGCAGAGTGCTGTATTCTGTGCTTTCATCCAATGAGTCAGTCTGTGCTACTGTGACTGAAATAGAACTCAACTCTTAAATGTTAAAAAAAAACTGCCTGCTACTCAGCTTATCGGACATACAAAAATCAAGTCCTTTCTTCACAAAAGTTCAATTAAAAATAATAACTTCTAAATATAAATGTTTGATTGACGGTACCTTTAAACTCTTGGTGAGTATCCAATGTGACCTTAGTCAAGGCTACATATTGTGCTTTGTTCAGGCCACCAGGGTGGTCACATTTATGAAATGACTTGGATGAAAGGGTGCATGCGGTCAACTTCGAAATGACCCACCAAAATGGCAAGAATGAAACCCTATGGGCTCCCTCTCCTACAGAGCCATGTAAAAGGAAAAGAAACAGGAAATGTGGTATGACTGGAGCTGAACAGCGGGACATATAAAAGCTGCAGACTGAGAAGGCATCAGGTCCTTTGTGTGAAGGTCTCACACAAAACGTGGCTGCCATTCAGACGCTGCCTTGGCATCTCAGCGACAGTTTCCCCAGTGAAGCCTTTATTTATTGGATTATGCTAAATTCTTCAGTGCTTCTGCAGTCCTTCAAAGAGGCTCCCAATCGTCTCTGTGACTAGTCACATTCATATTCCATGGCCAAGTTTTCAACAAGCAAGTTTTGTGTACACCTTTGTGTAACTCCTTTCATTTGAATTACTCATAGTTAAAAATAAAAAAATAAAACATCCATGGGGTATATGTAGCATAGGGCTAATACGATGAACTAAACCTTAATTGAAGAGGCTGTCAATGTCACAGTCCTTAATGTAGAGGACACAGACTGTGCTTTGTGTTTTGTTCAGTCCGATTTTTATTATTGTATTTTATTGTGTTTGTAAGTGCACTGATGTGTATTTAACAGTACACAGATCTTTTGACAGTTAATCGAAGTTCCAGGTCATGGAGAGGTTTTCTTTAAGGTTCAGTTCTGTCTGTAAAATGATACAAGGGGTTTATTCAGATTGGATGAGTAGTTGTTCATTTAATTGTTCTGTTGACCCCAGTTAAAGTCTGATCCTACTCAATTGATCTGAGAACCAATTTTTATAACTAATTATTCGAAAGAGCAGACTAAATGGACTGCTTCACCCATACAGGGGTAAAAGTAAATCCTTATGAACAGATATGTACAATGTAGAGAAAAAGGTTAACAGTTTATTCAAACAAAACCTATTAGAAAGTAATTAGAATGAAGACCAGTGTACCACTTGTGTCCACAGAACCTGGTCTGAGCGTAATGTCACTTTAGTCAACTCAGCATTCTGTCTCCCCTCTACCCCCAACACCTGCCGGAAAGGCATCACTCCAAAGATCCTCTCAACGTTAATGATCTGTGCGATCAAGGCCGACTAAGAATCAAACCTGCAAGCATTCATTTTGTCCCCTAATTCCACTTCTGCTAATTCATATAAATATCTTTTACACAGACAAGTTCCCTCACAAATGAATATTAATCTGGAAATAAATTGGCAGTTAATGGTGTGTTACAGTGAATTTTCTTTGCAAATGCAGTGCTTATTGAACATTCCGGGCACTGCTTAGCCATCCCCTTTAACCCATCGCCACAGGCTAAATTCATATTTACTTTACAGACTGACAGCAGCAATTGCTCATGCAAAGCTTTAATACAGATATGAGTTTTCTCACTTTCAAAAAATTAAAAGATGCGGTTTCACAGTTAATCACATTGGTCTCTTTTTATCACCCTAATTTAGAAGCAACACTTGTAAGTAGGACAGCTGTAAGGAGCACCGAAGCAGAAGTACCACAAATCCAACACACTCACCTGTAAGCCAGTGACTATTTTCCACTCCACCTGCCACAAAGTACTGCTGGAGAGGCAGTATCGGTTGGAGGAGAAGCAGACACACATCTATCGCTGAAAACATCTAGTATCTTGTGGGCTCCTTTCTCATTGTTTAGAAGAGCAGTAAACTAAGCAATATCTGCCAACTTAAAGCCACAATAACCCCCATGGGACATGGTTGGTGAATTACTAAGTGTCAAAGAGAGTGCAATCCACACATTTTGTTGCGTGCTGCATGTGTCTACAGGATTACACTGGGATTTACCACATTAATAACCTCATAGGTGCTACAGTGGAGTTACTTTACTTGGTGATTCAAGTATATTTATATAAACCAGAACTATCAGAGTCAAGTCACTAATATATGCTGTTTTAGTGCTTAGTTTTTCATGGCTACTTCCCTCCATAGAATTACATTATGTTCATCAATAGAATGTGGGAATATATTCTGTATATAAAAATTTCATAGGCTGTATTGTAATGTTATTAGCATAAAATATTTGTAATAGAAAACCTTGCTAATGCATTTTTGCAATGTACATGGTGAGTGCGCACACACACAAACACACACACACACACACACACACACACACACACACACACACACACACACACACACTCACATGCATATCCAGACATTTTGAGGCATTACATTAACTGAATTGAGGCAGCCTTCATTTTTCTGGCTCTGCAATCAAAAATGAACAAAAACGCAATCTTACTGCAATCTGGATGGAGCGTGCGTCATCCCGTGCATTCCCGATGAAATAATGTGAAAGCTGCATGTCAACATTTGATGTTTTTTTATAATGTCAGAGCTCTGTGGGAGCAACTTCATTTACATTTGGCAATTAAGGACACCTGCTTTTCTGTTAATTGCTCAATTACCTCATAAATCATTTAAGTTAAAAATAGGTTAAATAAATTCAAGAACATTTTCATATCTTAACATTTGAACAAGCAAGGTCATGCAGGTGTTCTAAATTGCGGTATAATAACTCTAAAATCCCAAGGCCGCTGGTTGGCTCATCCTGTTAAAGCACAGCTCCAAACAGTTAGTTAGGTCCTATGTTCTGTTGGACTGTTGGACAAATTAATAGGCATGTCTGTATCCCATTGCTCTACAGAGCCCCCTGCTGGTCATTTGGGCATGTGCAGTCTGCATGCACAAAGCTGCACTTGAAATGGGTTTGACTCATGTACAGTGTGTTTAAGATGAAGTGGTGGACTGAGGAAATGTATCTGAGGAAAGCCTTGACCTGTCTGTGCACTACCTGCACAATAGTGGAGTTTGTAGCATTGAGCATATCTTGTGAAAGAGATTGGCATAAACAATATATTATTTTTAATTCTATCAGTCCATAGAGATTGCAAAGATTTACTTTGAAAACAATGCAATGAAAAAGATGTCCAGAGCTCAGATATCATCAATACACTTCCTTGTTTGACACTCAAACAGATAATAATTTAATGAATACAAAGAGATATATTTCTGTGTCACAGTGATGAGTGATGTGTAGATAGCTACTATTTCAGTTTTGAACATATACAAGACACACATATTTTCATCTCATTTTAACCTAAAACGTTCATCATGAGCAACCATAAATACTGCAATAGCATAGTATTGGTAACATAGTGTTGATACTAATAATACCATGACTAATATAATCATAATCATAATAATCATCATTATCATCATCATCTGGATCTTGAGAGAGATCAGTGAATGTCCTTAAGAAGCCCCTGATCCCCCATCTTTTAAATCCCTCAAATCAATTGGCTAGGGCTGTTTAAATCTTTCTCCTGGGAATATGCATCAGGTTTCAATCCTCTGACCATTAACTTGATACTATTGTTTAACTCTGTCAACCCTGCTGGCATATTCTGCCTGTCTCTCCCTTCAGATCAATGGGGTTGACTTATTAGATCACATTACTGTATTATGGAGGCTGGCTCCTGTGAAAAGCATGTAATCAAGAGGGGCAGCGCCAACTGTCTAGAGGAGATATATCAATATCAGGCTTTGATTACAGTGTGAAAAATGGAAGCATTGCTATGCGTTCCTGTTGGCAAGCTGTTGAGGCACCAAGTGTTTTCTCATTTTTTTTTTTGGGAAAGAAATGTCATTTGATTTTCTTTTTAACTACTCTCATAACTCAGACACAATGTTTAGAATCCTCTGGCATCCTTTTTTTTTGGTGTGTATTAAGCTGTGAAGGTATTGTCAGAAGGCATTTCACTTTCATCATAATCTTATATTTATTTAGTAGCTCTTCATATCATTGGGATATCCTTTATGGCGAAACAGCATCCTGGTGTTCTGAGTGCAGATGCCTTAGAGTAGACTGTTGAAATGTTATGGCATTATATCTGCTATAATTGCTTCAGCATCCAGCTGTATAATGCAATCACAATCCACGGTGGATAATAAGCTGTGTCACGGGATGGACCCTATTTCAGTGATACACACATAAATGACAAACACTGAGCTCAGGCTGCAAGTGCAGATGAAATACCACATCTGCATTAGTTCTGGTATTCTTTATGGAGTTAGGCCACCCTGCAATCGTTGGTCCTTGAGCGGTAATAACTCTTTAATGAGCCAAAGGTATGGTAAGGCACAGGCACACTGGCGTATCACAGTCTGCCACATTCCCTTTAAATGAGTCCCTTCACATTCCCTTTAAATGAACATGTAGACCACTGCATTGGAATTAAGGAGTTATGACTATTGTGTATTGCATTGATGAGCTATGCAGTAAAGAATTCTGACTCCTCAAACACCGAACTTAGAAACAGATGTAATTTTCTATGACAGTGTTTCGCCGTAGATTTTACTGCGCAAAAGATAATGACTGTTGAATCAGGAAAGAAATAAGACACGGAATGTAACTGTGCCTTATCTACCCAATTTACTTCTGTTGGAACACAAAGTCAATTGCATTTCCTTCTTACGCCTCACTGCATTGCAGTGTATTATAATAACTAACCTGAATAAAGTCTTATTCCTCACAATTACATCTGTTGAAACTCTTTATGGTAATGTAGCTTTGATAAATAACATAAAATCATTTTAAATAACTACTTTTCTCCTACTTTAATCTGCTACTCAGTTTCATACTGGAAATGTAACAAAACTGCAATGTCTATATACACTGAACCTGGAGCTCCTGCAGAAATTTGGACTCCTGATTGCCATTACAGTTTAAGGAAAGTATTCTTAAAAAGTGATGCTATTTTACAAATTAAACTTAAGGGGCTCTATCGTATGTTCGGTGCTGAAGCCTTTAGTCCAGTTCAAATGTTGGTCTCAGACTGACATGGTTTTCATTTTGCTGTCAAGCATCCTCATAATTCAAATATCAAATGAACTGTGTGGACATGTAGGTCTTAAGATTGACTTAAGGTCTTAAGACATGTTGGTTGGGCACATTGTTGGCACATGGCTATTATGGATGCAGCTGAAAATGTATGCTTCTAGACAAAAACCTGATCTAAAGTCTTGTTACAATTTTTTGTGGTTATTTTAAGGGTTCAATATTGATATTAATATTGATATTGCTATGTTTGCCTACATTGGATGCAATGGATGTTTGTTGCACACTTACATGTGTCAAAACATGAATAAAAAAACCATCCTGCTAAGTCCCTGCTAATGTGCTTTCATGTATGTTTCCTATCTTTTTCTTGTGAATCACTTATTTCTCCCACTTATCAAATACACCATTATATTTTTAATCCACCGATGTCCAAAAAACTGGTGGTTTTTAAACAGAATTCTAAACAGAAGAAGTTTGTGGATGTATTTGTTTCATTGCAACATAAAACGCAATCATCAATGTGATGAAAGTACCCCTGTCATTTCCAATGCCTCCCACCATGAGAACATTTTCAATGATGTTGTGTTATATGATATGTCAATTTTCCAACATCCACTATTAAATGTAATTATACACAAAACGAAGGATAATTGAAATGACATTTTTTTTGTTTTTACAAAACAATTAAAAACAATACAACTTTGAACTATTATTGTTATTACTACTGCCATGACTGTAACAGCACTATCACTGCTCTCTCTACTGCTTTCATAGGAACAACTCTTTTCAACAGGTGAATTGTTTGTGAAAGGCATTTTATGGGGCCCATGTAGTTTAGTCACCTTGATATTGTACATGATTTTGTGTTGAAACCCAAAAATAATAAAAGAAAGTAGTTGATGAAAGGAGCAGGGTGACCCTACATCTCTGGACATAACTCAGACCTGGCTACCTGCACCAAGAGGCACATGTTTTTCATTTTCACACCGTCATTTATCTCAGGACCCATTTTTAAAGTGCCATGCAGATCTATATCACATATCTCATTCATGTGGGGACTTTTGTTCTTTATATACAGAAATACCCCATTGTGCTTTCTCTCTCTCTCTCTCTCTCTCTCTCTCTCTCTCTCTCTCTCTCTCTCTCTCTCCTCTCTCTCTCTCTCTCTCTCTCTCTCTCTCTCTCTCTCTCTCTCTCTCTCTCTCTCTCTCTCTCCCTCTCTCTCTCTCTCTTTGAATATAGGTGCCAAATATCACACTGTGTATGCTGTTATAATTGCCCACTATTATTTGATGAAATACTCTCATTTCCTGCTGGACTATTTCAGGAGAAGCTTTAGAGAGATCGTACGACTTCCTCAGCATTTCGCACTCGGAGAGCGACCTTGCAGCATCTATGTGCCTGCAAATACTCCGGAGTTTTCAAATTTGCCACGCTTCAAATTCTCCGCTCTCATTATTTTCTCCCATGACTCTGAATTTGTAATTTTCCATTGTAAGATAAATGCTTTTCTTCTTCTCTTCTTCCTCTTTGACTAAGTGGCTTGTTATCTTAGACATATCTGACAAAAACAGTGTTCTATAATTGCTGCAAAAAGTAATTTTATTTCTTTGATATTGCCTATTTCTGCTAGCACACCATCTTTTGAAGAGTTGAAGGTGGTAGTTTGGCTTTAACTGTTTGTTGGGTTCAAGAGAATGAACACGACTTAAACATATCAGTATCATCCCCAGACATATTCATATTTTGACATATTTTTCATTAACAATAAGCAAGTTCTAGTCAACAAATATTTACAATAATGAAGTAAAAGAGAATATTTACAATTTTTGTATTCATAATATCGAAAACAGGGATATAAATGAATTGTTTCTGCCTTCAGGAGGCGGACAGAGTCAACAGAAAGGGGTTTTGCGGGGTAATCAGGCAGGTCTCAGCACTGAGGCACTGGCAGCAGTGTTGGTCCCTCAGCTAGCCGCCCATCCATTGTGTTATGTGCGCAGTTTGCCACTGAGCTATTGTCTGAAACCTGGCACTCTCAAAGCCATCTGACTTCAGCTGATGGTGCTGACTGCACAGAGGCAGCCACAGAAAGGAGACTGACATGACAGCAATATCTGACATGACACGTTTTAACAGGAAAAGGTGAATGTAAATATAATGTATGATATTTAATATCCACATTGTTCAGTGAATTATGTCTCATCTGTTTCATGTTATTTTATATTGTATATTTTTTTTTCTGGTTGTTTTATTGATATGCTGTGTTTCTCTTTATGCTACATATTAAATGATAAATCTTACTTCATATTTCATAATAGCACTGCTTATGGTAATGTAGAGGTGTTGTTTTATGGTCAGGTGTCTGAATACATATAGATTCAAAGCTGCGACTTTATAGCTCCACCAAGTGTTTAGATAAGGAATAAGTTCCAGTCTGTTAACCATGAGGCCACAACAGGAGAAAGGCATAAAATGAAGCCGATGGTTTTGTTCCATTTCCAGCAACCAGGAAACAAGAGGATAAAATTCAGGTCTGTATTAGAAATCCTCTCATATGAATTACAGCCATCCTTGTATGTCCTTCTATCACCAAAATTACTGGATATTTAACTGTAATGTGTTTTACATTCACTACTTTTGTGAAGCAGATCAATACATTCATAAATTAAACACAGCAATAAATGTCATAATATGTTAATGTTCCTAGACCTGAATGTTTTGAGTTCCTCGGTGGCTGCATCCATACCTGCTGAAGGCCAGTGCCTTGATCGTGTTTCAGATACGTTGTTGCATCGTTCATTACTAGATCGTGTCAGCGAGGTTTTGAGAAAGCCGTGCATTATGTGGGTTGTGAGTTGTACCAGCGGTCCCATGTGTAAGCTTTAGAGCGTTAGATCAACCTGAGCTGAAACACTGCCGTGCTCGTTCATGTTATTGCCAATGTGTATGTAGGTTGCTTTGAAAAATAATGAAGCCTTACATCGCAAATTACTGAACAATTTATTTGTTATTAATCGTCCTTTCACAGAGCTGCACAGAAAATGCGCAGCCCACAATAAATCAGACAGCCTTTTGTTTGAAATATCCTACCTAAGTACATCATCAGCATGCATAAAAATTTCAGCCCCTCACCTTCATAAGAGAGAACGGTGCTTTTAAGTTTTTCCCTAGGCCGTGTCTTATCTTAATGATTTCATATTGACCAGCCAGTAAGATTGCTGAGGTTATATAAATACAGAAAACAGAATGATCTCCAAAACTCCAGGAAAGCTATTGCTATGGATTTCCCCATCACTCTGTCTGATTAGGCAGTGTGTGATAATTGCTAATATATGAGGCTCAGTCTTAGTTTAATTGGAGGCTTTAGCATTAAATTGTACTGTCTTCTGAAGTGCACTTTGGAGTCCATCAAAATCCAATACACATCAAACTCCAACTGGTCAGCTTGAAATAGCAGCAGTGAATTTTAAAGCCTCTGCAGTTAAGTGATTGATTGTTAAGTGAAGTCATAGTACATTTCATTTTCAGCTCCTAAAACCGTCATCTGCTGCCGTTTCCCCCTCTGCCTTTCTGTTTTTGGTTGGCTCTCCTCTCTGGCCACGACTCATTCAGGCATGTTACACTGCTGTACTTTTCTATATGAACGCTGAATATTTGTGTATGATTATTTACTTTAATCTCGTGTTGTACGCAGGGGTTCTCATATTATTTGGCTAATAGTGTCATACTGGAATGTGTCATTCATTATATTTCTAGAGCTTTTCCTGATTTACATACCATGTGTGACATCAATTGACCCAGTAACAAAGGTGATATACCCTTTCACAAACTATGTGCAAATTGCTGCAATTTGTTTGGATAGTGTAGTGTTGTTAAATTGAAAATCTTTATTCATTAAGACTGGTGTTTTGCAAACAGTTGAAAAGATGGACATTTTCAAGTGGAAAATCAAAAATTGGAGTACCCATTTAGGGCCAAATCATGTGACCAATGGCCACATGGCCACAGATGGGTGTCATAGATGTGGTACACCATCCTTCACAAATCAAACTGCTGAATATTCAAGGAGCTGTCCTCAATTTGTTTATTTTTTCATCCAAACTGGAACAAGGACTGCTTGTCCCCGCGACAGGACCAATGGCTGCGCGGGCGCACAGGAACAGTAATTTGAAAAGATTGGCCGGTCATTAGCCTGCCTCTCCTGTGGGCACACACTCGGGGGCTGCAGCTGAATAATTTAGCAAAACCCTGGGAATATCACCCAGGGGAGGCTCAGGGCTGGCTGTGAGGGATTGCACGCTTACTCAAGCCAGCAGAGATCCTCCCTGGAAGCACATCCTTTACTCTGTCCGCTTTCATGTAGTGCTATTAATTTCAGAACCATTTAGTTTTGATAGGTTTATCTCCGGAGATGCTGTCCATCCAACACTTCCACTTTTCTTCAGCATAGGAAGATGAGAGACAATGGGCGATAGACAGATTTGCTGATGCTCACGATCAGTGGATCTGCAGGAAAGCTTTAATTTAGTCCTCCCCCTTCACTTCTTCATCATATTTTAATATATTTGTATAGAGCTCCACCAGAACAGGAAAAAAATAACTTAAGCAGAAACTTATTAGAGCTGTAAGAATCAGCAGCAGAGACAAAGAGCTAATGGCAATTATGATAAAAGAAACCGAACTAAGCAGCAACAGAGACTTATTAACACATCTTATCCTGTAGCGGTGACCATCATTACTCAAATTGCACTCTTCTTTTGAAACTTGCAAGGTAGAAATGATTTGGAAGACTTTTTTTAACTTAATTTGAAGTATTTTATTACATTTCAGTGCCTTTTTGGTGTAGTCATTCTCATCTCTTTGCTTCACCAGTCGGCCTGCACTAATGAGACAACATTAGGTATGTGAACAAGTGAGTCAGAAATTCATTTTGGTAAATTTCACAAAAAAAAAACTAATTGCAGTAGGTAGATGTGTTATTACAAGTTTACTAATCGTATTAGGCAGAAATATTTTTAGTTATGCAGTATTACTGCATGATACTCATGGGAAGTCCTAAACTATTGAAAATCTTAGAACTTCTCATATATTCTGTGAGAAGAAAAAGCAGTATTATTGCTTGTTTGGTCACAGGGGCCACTTTATCAGCGGGGTCATTATGTATTTTATGGGTTGCAAGCCCTTAGCGCTGCCACAGTACAGAATGGGAAACATTACGTATTTCTGTAAACACTGTGCCTCTGTGTTCTGTGACCTTGATGCAGATGCAGAGTACGTGTTGTACTCATACACTTTGATCATTTTAAGGCTGTGATGAGCTCAAAGAAGATGATTGACAGGAGGGTCTGAAGTCACATGCTAACAATTAGATATAGGGAGTCAGGTCAAAGGTCAGCAAGTAAGTTTAGCTCGATGGACCAAAATGTAAAAAGAAGCACTGATGTTAAAGCTCAACATGACATAATGTACTACCTGGAGCATGTTAACGCTTGTAATAGTCATCTGGTTAGCTAGAAATGATCACTGGGTTTTTTTGGAGGGTTAAGTGTGCTGTGAAAATGGAAAATGATGTAATTGTTGCATATACTTGTAGTTTGGTATCGACTGCACAGTTTTGATTAGTTTGTTGGGTTTTCAGCCTGTTGTGATCTTGTTAGCCAGGAAAATCTGTGGGTCTTGTAAACTAAGATAAAGTGTGCTTCACACAGAGGCATACTTACAAAACAATTTAGAGTTACAGTGTGCTGTGTATGCGCATAAAAATAGACATGAAGCAATGAAAGGACATCATAATTAAAAACATGATCACCAACAGCTTTAATCAAAGCAGGTACACACTTCAGTCAAAGTATCATTAATGAAACATTTTCAGTCTGTTAAAGGTATGATAGATTCAGGTTTAATCTGTTTGAAAAGGATCCCCAGACCACGGGGCAAGATAAGTAAAGACAAAAAGTTTTGTCTAGCACAGTGTATTGCAGAAGTGTTTTAAAAAGTCACACTTTATTGGAACACTTTATGGTTTTAATTGCAATGGTTCCAACATATAATGGCACTGATGTAAGATGGAAGCTTCCCTTTGATGGCCTTTTTAATAAATAAGTGACAGTGAATCAAATGGAGATGATAAAGGAAGGTTATGCCTGTTGGCTGCTAACAGAGAAAATGTTGTGTCAGGGATTCTGCATTTGTGACTGAGTGTTGAAGCACCACAATAAGATTTGTCTAAAAGACTTTAATGATGAAACATGCATATACAATATTTCACCATAATTGAGCACTGGATGAAAGGAGGCTAAAACAGTCTTTTGCTCTACCTCAAAGGAAATTGGGTTTGTGAGAGTTTTCTTTGCTGGTAGCTTGCCTCTTCTGTACATGTAAAGACAAATCACCTTCCTCCATCCTACAGGCCTGAAAAACTCTCACTGGAATGAGTTTATTAATTGGTGACAGCATTGTCAGCTTCACCACAAACCCTTGTATAAGAAAATAAAAGTTGTACTGGCATTCCATCTTTGCGTTCCTGTGATGCATTGCATGGTCTATATTTGTCAGACATTTGCTTCCCTATACTGTCACGTTTCCATTCTATGGACAAAATCTGCCTTGTGTATTGAGCGCATGAATCTGTTATACGCTGTACATGAGGCTGCGGCGATCACCAGCCTGTAAAAATGCCTGCCGCTAATTTGTATGCCGTTCTAAAGTGCTTCAGGCGGCACACGTACAGTCCGCGGACTGACAAAGACTGCAATTTCAGGGATGGGGGGGGAAGCTAAATGTGCAAAGACCAAGACAAAGGGGCCAGATTTTTGATTTGTAATTATGTCAGAAGCACTGGCTCAAAGACGACGCGGATTTGGGGGTTTGTTCTTTTAATCACACTGCATGCTCGTTTAGACAATGAAAGAATGTCCTACTTTTCAGGTGGCTGGAATAGCAGTGTCTAATAAATTTAAAAGGAGGGATCTTGAAATTCAAATAAGATGACAGGAAAAGAATGAAAGGCCTGGCAGTCCACTGAGAATTGCTGCTGCTTCAATTGTGCGGTCGGAAGAGCCGGTGTATGGTTTTGATAAGCACGTGTTCTCAGATGTTAGCAGGGGGCTCCAGGTAGATTTGAAGCATACTGTTTATTAGCTCTGAGAAATGCCCTTTTTCCCTTTGTGCTTGAAAATGATCATGATCAAAAGCCTGTGATGACACACAGTCATGGGTGAACATGAAGAAGAAAAAAGTTCACATTAAGATAAAAAGCTATCCGTTGCTTCATAATTACAGACATTACAAAACACATTGCTAATACATTTCTATCTCCTGTGCTAACACTTCCACTTCCATTCGGTATCTCACTGATAAACATTACATACTTGACATCATTATTATCACACGGCAGATAACCAAGAAAGCCGAAGTGAAATTCAGCTTTTTGCACTTTGTTCCTTAAAGGGCAAATGCAGTTCAAAGAAGTGTTCACATTATAACATGATTTCCTTTGAATATGTATTTTTGAGACAAGCAAATATCCATTGGAATTCACTTTAGAAATTAATGGCATACACACTTAAAGAGAAACGTCTCACAGCCATTGAATTCTTACTGTCTACTGAATCATTTTGGGTGCCATTAATCATATTAAACCTGATCTAAGATTAGTCATGTAGACCCAGAAGTCTTGCTGTGAGTCTCTGCTACAACTACAGTGTCTTGATTGAATTTAATCACTTGATCTGAGTATGTTAATTTATATTTATTTCCTTAGAAACAGACAAGAAATACCTGGTCTAACCTTCACATATCCATGAGAAATATGGAAAACCATGGGGGTATCAGAGGAAACGGAATAACCCATAACCAACAAAATGAAAGCAGACTTCCACAGTCAGCAAAATCTGTACCGTGTAATAGGTAGTGAACATTTTCGGCAACTGGAGAGTTAAGATGGGCATCAAGCTTAATAACATTCGGTCCCTGTATATCATCCTTGAATTAGATCAAAGCCATTTTTTATTTATTTGTTGAGCGCAAAAAGCTCACTGTCATTATTTTTCTTGTAAATAATTCAATAAAAGTGTCAGCTCTCCCAGTCTACATTAATATGAGGTATAATATACTGTAGGGTGTCAGAGCAAGTCGCAACAGGATCGTTCAAAACACTGTGAGGCAGAATATTTGATGCCAGACAAACTTCCTATATTTCACTTTGTTCTGCCAAGTGGCTGAGAAGCAAGGCTGCAGCCTGGCTTTCTCTCTGCGACAAAGGGTCAGCTCCCACACCGCTCTCTCCAGTGCCTCCTGCTTAATACCAGGGTCGCCACAAGCCTCTTGTAATCTCCTGCAGGTACGGGGAAGGCATATATGCCTCTGTTTATAAAGAAATGGACTGCAGCTCTGGGGAGCAGGCTGCAGAATGAAGTAGCTGAGGGACAATAATTGCAGACAGACTGGTAGGAGAGAAGGAAAATGACAATCTAGGATGGCAAATTGATTTTTTTTGCTCTGCATGAGGTGAGACTCACGTGGACTGAGAAGTGTGGCGGGGGGGTTGAGGGGGTTGCTCGGGGTGAGGAGGAAAATGCTGATTAGCGACGTGGTGGAAGAAATTGGGTGTTTGGTTGTGAAAGATGACTTCTCATCCATTTCTGTTCTAGGAAAGCAAAAACATTGCACAGACATGTGTCTTCCCAACTGGAAAAAAGTGCAGTCTATTTTATTTGTCTAAACATGCATATTTAGATGTTACATATCTATTTGTTTAAATATACATTCTGAAAGAAAACAAATAAAGCAATATTTATGAATGATTGTGCAATAAATACATGTTATAAATAATCTTGTACTTGTACAGCCTGAAATTCATTTGAAATCATCAGTTAACCAACAGACATTACACAATATTATTGAGGGTAATTTCCCAAATGTCCATTTCAATAGCCTTCATTTTTTGAGTACGTCCAGAATTTTAGGTAACATCCTTTCTAACCGACATGAAAGAGCTGAAATACAGGGTACATTAGTTTACGCATACGTTTCAATATAATTACAGCAGTATCACAAAAAAACACATTTTTAATCAGACTTTAATAAGGGTGTGTGATGAATGAAGATTTTCTCTCGCAGGCACATTCTTTGTTTTTCCTCAAGAGCGGAATAAAATATTTTGTGCATAACTCATTGATTTGCTTAAATGAATTGGTCCAACATTTGCTTTGTTAAGTGATTCCGGAGCCTGTCAGTGTTGTTTATTGCTGTGCTTTAAAACAAAGGCAACATGTTTCATTTGATGTTGGGTTGGCTTGCAAAGCAGGACTTAATGAGTCATCAACGAGTGACATAATAATAAAGAACAGACCATAATATCAGTTTAATATGCAGTGTCTCGAACGCTGCGTTTAAAATGCCTTCCTTTATAACAATAATAATAATGGTAATTAGAAAGATTATGTTCAAATCGCTACAGGCTTTAATAACATTTTTTTTCCCCCAAATCTAGACTTCCTTTCATTACACAGTCTTGCAACAGGTTGCATCAGACATTAAGGGAATTTATGAAAATTAAAATGGGGCACTGATTGTATAAATTGACATGGAATTTTGGATGCTTTGCCCTATTTATTAAGATTATTGTACTATGTATTAAGCCAGGGAAAACATCCCTGGCCAATATCTCTCCATACGAGAAATTACTTTTAAATACTTTATTGTTATTGGGCTAAACTGAAGGATGTAGTTTGACATGTGCATGGTCTGACTTTCATGTAGATCTAACGCAAACCAGCACGAATCATCCTGCCGTGCCTTCCATGGACCTATGGACAGAGTAGGATAAAAAAAGGCATCAACAGCCAGTGTAGAAAAACAAAGGGGAAATATAGCAAAGTAGTTCCTGATATTCTAGGCATGGAGTACCTTCAGGGTCCTCCATGATATATTTTCTCTCAGGTTTTTTTTAGCATTTCCTTTTGATCCTTATTCCTTCATCGATTTTTAACTTTATTTTCCATAAAGACCTTCTGTTGTTGCACAACTAATATCACTTTCTGTATAACGGAAGGTTGCGTGCGTATGTGCTTGAGTGTGTGCATGTTCATGTATGTGTGTGTGTGTGTGTGTGTACTGGAGAGATTGGCCTTGCCCGAAGACCAGGTCTCAACCTCTCTTTTTATAGGGATGTGACAGCAACTGCAGTGCTTCTGCAATCACGTTCAGGTTCTGCTCTATGCATTTCCAGTGTGAGACCTGCTGTTTATTTCCTTTGCCGTGTGACAAGCCCATTCCTTTGATGGTGTTCAGACAGACCACCTCCTTGGGTGTGGTGAATGGCTCCAGAAACTACAGCCTCTGAAGATAACGGTCCCCACAATTGCTTGTGGCGATGGTCAAGTTAAAGGGCTCTAACCGTGATTTTGTCTCAAAATCCATTTGCAGTCTTGTGAAAGTCGTGTGAAAAATGGCTGTGTCTCCCTGCTGGATTTGCTGGTTGAGTTTCTGAGTAGCATTATCAGTCTGGACCATTTCTGGGCTAGGTGTGTCATGGGTTAATGGCTGTGAAGTGAAGATGACTAGTTTGATCTAAAGGGTGTCTCAGTATGAAACCTGAAGTAACATATATAATTACATCTTACAAAGCTCCTTTTTTTCTATCACAGATGCAAAAAGGTGAGCAGTAAATGAATCACAGTAAAAAAAGACTATTAGAAATATAGCTGGAAGTAGCAATTCATGGGGCTCAAACGCAGACTAGATTATAGTTGAGTACATGTAAAGTTATAAAGCATGTACTGGTTTTCCACAATATTTGAAATCATAAATGAGCTTTCACACAAACAAATATCTTGTATATCAAGTGCTAAAACTACTGATTTCCAAGAAATTAATTTAAGTGAATGGTTGTCAAAACAAAGGACATTGAAAGTTTTCCTGTTCAAATCATACCCAAGGTTTATGTGTTTCATAATAACCTCTCATGTTAATGTGAATACCAAGTGATATTACATTTGTCAGATTTTTTACATTTTATTTTTTTTTTTACATAAACTTTTCTGTGAGAATCCATGCCACTTCACTGGCTAATGGCTGTCATCTTTGCTGGAGAAACTTTTCTTGTGCTGGGATTTCAGTTGTTGCTCCAGATGTCTTGTGATATAAAGTAAGATCAATATGGGCTGGAAAAGATAGCAGTTCACTGGAAAAATGCCATTGAAGAAGAGTTGAACAATTGTAGAAAACATAAATAATACATGTAATAATGAGATCTTGCCTACCACTCTTTCAATTATGCATTATTAACCTAAACTTTGCATCTACATATGGATTACACTGCATGCACTGAGGAAAGTTATAAATTAACCATAGTTTAACGTTAATGTGCTCCTATCTCTCAGGGTCTAGTGTAATAAATTAACATTAAAGACATGAGTTAAGGATTTTTCCGTACCATGGATATCCTCAGAACAATAGCGTGGTGTTATACACAACAGGAGAAGAACAGAATATAAAATTCAGGACACTAAAGAATGCTTAATCAAATTCCAAAGATAGGTACAGATTAACATTAGCCACAAACCACTATTATATTTGTTCTTGGAGCTGTATAGGTGCAAAGAAAGAGAGAGTGTTGGACACACATGTCCATATAAAAGTATATTTGCTACCCACAAATCATCAGTGCAGCAATGGCTACTTTTCAGCAGCAAATGGTATGCATTCACTTTGCTCAAGTCTTCCCACGATCTAAGACTTAAAGGGCAACAGGTGAGCCGAGCTGCCTGAGCAGTGTGACCTTTGCCTCTGTGAAACCTGTGTGCTTTTTTATTGACAGCCCAGTCAGAACCTTTCTCACCTTCGGCTGTATAGGATCCAACTGTTTGGTTGCCATATACACTTATCATTGCGTAATCTGCCTGGATCTTAGCTTTTGAGCTTCCCATAAAGGACTGACTTTTCACACTGAAAAAAGGATGGAGAAAGGCACAGGTAGGCTTACTGGTCTATCTCTAAGGCTTATAGCGGTGGTTATCGAGTTCAGTACCCGGCCTGCGGCGTTTATGCTGGTTTTCATTCCCTGAATAATCACAAGCTCTTAATAAGAAACATTTAATGTGCTGAGGAGGATTGACCATATTACTCCAAGAAGAAGCAGGCAAATATTTCACATGGCAGATAAACATTCAACAGAAAGTGAGGACGCTGAAAATAAACCATTTGATTGACAATGTGGAAATCATGAGAAAAGAGAACAGCAAGGAGCCAAACCTGCATTGTGTTAATATCAATCAACAGAAAAAAAGGAGTAGATCTTATACACAAGTTACACAATCTCAATATATCAGGTGATTGACAGAAACAAAAAAAAACAACATACACAGCACCCCATGACTGAACCTGAGAACTGCTTACTTGGAAAGTCTCCATCTTTTGAGAAACTCAGATTTGTAGCCAATTATCGTTCTCATTGTGTCTACTTTCACAATACAATTCAGTTTTTATCGCCTCCCCCGTATGTGAATGGTCTCTCCTGTATGACCATAAAAAATAGCAGTTTGTAATGGTAGAAAGCTTCTTTCTCTGCCTGAACTAAATGTCCTTGAAATACATTTGATCAATTAATAATTTAATTAATTAATGATTGACTCTGTAATATAGAAATATTTATGTTTCTGAACTACAGAACCATTAATATTACCATTAATGTACCAAATGGTCAATTAATTGTTTGTTAATATTACCTATATAGTATCAAAAAGAACTGAGGAAATGAGGGAGAACTACTTTTCCCACAATGCTTATTCCAACAAAGTTATTTATTCATAAGCTATGGCTAAAGACAGTTTTTTTTTCCTGGATCCAGGTCTTATTAATGGTGACTTGCATTATTTGAAACACATCATCAACATGCTGAATGCAGCCAGATATTTATTGAAGCAATTTGGGTTAAGTACCATGCTAAAGGCAGCAACAGCAGGCCTCACTAACAACTTTAAACCTTTGGGTTACAGGCTCATCTTTAACCACTACAGCACACTGCCACCCTGCTAAAGTTACACAATCAATAATGATTAAAAAACATATTTCGCAGATGTTAATGTTTTGCCATTTCAGAAATAGCTATTTTTTTTTTGCCTAAAGCCTGAAGCGGCAGTCTCACAAGAGCACTCGAGACTCCCATGAGAAAACAAAAGCAGCACAAGGCCATGGCTATTAAAATCTAATGGGAGCGAGCGGACCTACCAGCAAGTTTTACAGCGCTGGGTAGTTATGGCGCAGATCTGCTGCAGTATGTTCAGTCTTTTTTCCTGCATATCACTGTAAGATAACAGCTCCACATACAGCCCCGGGCTCCAGTAATTATGCCATTTTAAGAGGGACAGTGTGCCAAGCCACTGTTTTCATTGCACAGACTTTGAGAGCTGCAGTAAATGGCACACCTATGAGAAATAATGCTATATTTTGGACACCTCCTTTGCACAACCACAATTATTTTGGTAGCTGCCAATGCCAATTGAGTGAGATTCACTGTAGAGTGCCTATATCATAGAACCATTTGTGTGTTAGATTCAATTCCTGTTTAATATAAAAAAATGTAAGCTGACAGTCAGACATAAATATGCTCTGAGAGCTTAAATATTCTATTAAGTACTGCATCTTACAGTTGTTCATGTCACATACAAAAATTAAAGTACAGCTATTTGCAAAACAGCTGTAAAATAATAATTAGCAAAACAGTGGATATGCTCCTATAAAATATATTGCTATATTAGGGGTGCACAGCTTCATATCTTTCAAGCCAGAGTGTTTGCTGGCTTTTGCCCCCTGATTACTCTGGCTTTCTCCTTTATTGTTGCTCTGTTTCTGGTTTTAGCTCTGACTAGCAGCTCCATAGGTTGCTCTGTTGGTTGGTTGGTTGGTTGGTTGGTCCACAAAAATTTCCCCACCCTTTGGCAGCCACAGTTTTTGTTTGTGTGTGTGTGTGTGTGTGTGTGTGTGTGTGTGTGTGTGTGTGTGTGTGTGTGTGTGTGTGTGTGTGTGTGTGTGTGTGTGTGTGTGTGTGTGTGTGTGTGTGTGTGTGTGTGTGTGTGAAGGGGTGTGTTTTTGTTCATGCCGATTGCCTAAAAGGTGCCGCCTGTTTGCAGCTATTGCAAATTCTTCAAGTAAAATCAGGAGCTAAGTTTGACTGGAGAAGACCTTTAATGTCTCAGCAATTTTCAAATCCAGGAAAATGTGAATCCTCCCCTTGGCTAGTGAAGTCATCTATCATTTATTATATTACAGACAGGAGACTAGAGTTTATCAGGGTTAATATAAGACAGGGGTGCACAATGATGGTCAATTTGTTTTGGGATTTCATGCCAACTTCTTCTGTTACTTATTTAATTAGCCCCATAATTTAATTGACCTGACAATTTAGATGAAGACATGAGCTGGTGCTGCGGATTTCAGTGTAAACACTGCCAAGCATTTTTACAGTAGCCCGATAGTAGTCGTGATCAATATTGGCTTTTAAAGCTTTCTAGAAAAAAGACAAGAAAGAAAAAAAAACTAAAAGACTACACCCATCCTAATATTCTCCAGCTACTGTCTCTGTCGCAATCTGTACCTTGGTCAAAATTGACTTGTCAGTGAAAGTATGAGAATAACTGTTTTACAGCTGTTTTGCAAGTAGCTGTAATATTTCACTTCCATGGTCATAAGTTTGGTAGTGTCTAGTTCTTTGGGCTAATGATCAGAAATCCTCTGCTCCATGATTACCTGCCTGATCTTTGCTGCAGCAATCCACTACCTGCTGGTGGTGTTAGCTGCTAGCACACAGTGATTACCAAAAGGGAAAGACTCAGTTATGCCGCTCCTCCCTCCAAGGCCATCACCATGGCAAAGACTGCCCTGCGGGTCCACGATCACCTTGTCACCCCGACCAGAGGATCCCTTCACCTTAGACAGTGCACGATGTAGGGGGCTCTAGCAGAATTCACCTCATTAACCTGTCCTGAGGGCCCTCTAAAGGTCACCTCAACTCCCTTCCCTCAACAATCTCCCACGGCCTACCTGTCATCCTCCCATGCAGGGCTTTCAGAAGTGGCATAATATGCCGCTCCAGTGCTATTGCAAAAGGTTGCATCACCCCTCTAGGTCTGGTATTGTATGGTATGATGTTAGAGAAACAAAGCTTGTAATTCAAAGGTTACAGGTTTGAATCCCTGTTGGGGAAGTCTGGTTGGACCCTCGCCTTGAACAAGTTTTTTTACCTGAAATTTGTACATTAAATGTAAATGTACTGCCACTTCAGCCCACTGTCACCTCCTGATAGATAGTGAACGCTAGCATGCACTTTGGAGACTGGTCTAAACCTTCTATTTCTCAGTCCTGTGTGCTGCCAAAGCCCCTTGCACAACTCTAAACCTTCAACTCTTTGATCCTGTGGTATACAACTCGCCAAGATGCTGCTTTCAGAGTCACGATAAGAGCAGTAATATATGTAACACTTTGTAGTGTTAAGGATGGTGATAGACTAGTTTTGATCCTTCCACATGTTCCATTTCACTACCTTGAGTGCCTAAGAGAAGTTCAGGACCTTGGACAGCATACTGACAGAAAACGGACAGCACACTGATTGAAAATGAAGTCCAGAGGTTGCTAATTACTCTTGTCAGACCTGTTCTGAAGCCACAGACTACAGCTCAGCTAAATGCACATTTCACCTGAAGCTTGCAATCCCATCCTCTTTGCGAGGACATGCTGAGTATGGAAGTCCAGACCAGGGTCATTTTCTGTTTGTTTTCTCTTTGGCTTGTTTTCCAAGATCTTGGTTTTCTGCTTTGCTTTGTTTCACCTAAAAATATGAGTAAAAATTAATGTGGGAATACTAGACATGAAAGGACATGCTTTTATCCAAAATGCTACATTGACCTGACAGCTTGGTCAAATGTTTCTCTTCATTAAACACTGTTTTGTGAGTTTACTGATCACCAAAATTCCTTTTTACTGTATGGCAAAAAAATATTGCTTTTCTCTTAAAATTAGCATGAACATTTCAGCTGACTCCATCCTAGTGTATGACCAAAGCCTATGGGAAATGTTTATTGTTCATATATTTATAAAGTGCATGTGTGTCAGGCATCATATATAACCCACCGAATTTTAGTTGTCTTGGTTCAGATTGCTCTGATGTTCCCTACACCATTACGCACTACTTCCAGTAACAGGCTAAACACTGATAAAGCATCTGAAAAGGCAGAGATTGATTTCTCACTAAATACTGAAGCAATTAATTATTTTACTGGCACATTAATTGTTTGTAAATCACAAGAGTTATTTAGGAGGACTCAATACAACGGCCTTGAGGGTTTAGGAGGAACAAATACTTATTTTAATTGCTTTAATTACAAAGGACTGTCACCATCACCATTATTTGTCATTATGGAGTGATGGAAAAGTAGAACGGTGCTACACTGACACACTCCTTTACTTTTCTCACTTTAATAAAACCCTTGTATGGAGGACTAAATGAATGACTGGGACTATGTGTGTGTTACCTGTCTAACTGTGGCTAGATAGCCTGATAGCTACACATACTATGTTTGGTTCATGAATGACTTTGGAAGCCTCCAAGGATAATTTATTTCTATTAATATTGATGGTAGAACATATTTGCCGCCAGTTATGTTTCCTTTTATAAAAATGAAGATGTGACTATATCTTCCCTTTACCAAATGTGTTCCAAGCTGTGATGGCCTCTCCACTTTTGCCATATGATGCCACAGTTACAGTATCTGTCGTAACTGCCCTCACAATCTCTTGCCACCGGTGTTTGCCAAGTCTGTGAACTCCCAGTCCCAGTCCCAGTTTATTAGTTTTCTTTGTGCAGTTAGAAAAATAATTTGACACATTTTTCAGCAGTAGCACCAAGGCTGTGTGTTTGGCACAGGGTGGCCATGCTTTGCTTTGATGACCCCAGGCATAAAACATTGTATTTGGAGCATAGCTGGTAATATTTAAAATTGGCCCACCTGCTAGTGTGGAAATACACTGTAGAACATATGGGCTTTATAGGTTTTTAAAAACAATTCGATTTTATCAACACATAGGCTTAATTTTAATAGTAGTTTTAGTGTCTTCATTTCTTGTTTAAGCACTGAACATACCAGAGGAATTATGTAGTTCCAATCTAAAATAAGGATCTAAAATAAATGCAATCTGTTTTCACTTGACATATTTACATTAGAGGCATATTATTATTATTATTATTATTATTATTACTACTACTACTACTACTACTACTACTACTACTACCACCATGAAGCATACCATTTTTAATCAGACCACTACTTTTTTATTTTGTGATAGCCATACCAGAAGGTTTCCTTATCCTCATGCAGTTTACATACTAGGGTCTCTTATTATTACAATTATATCTGTATGCTCTGCAGGCAAAGCTGAAAGTGTATTTTTTTTTCTCTTTAAACAGCATGATTTTTATAATTAAGAAGGTACCCCGTTGCTGGTGTTGACCTATTCCGACACGTTGTGAGCCTGCTTTCCTGGAATCAAAGACAAGATTTCCCACCTAAGATTTTAATCACAGCTCTTTCCTACACAGTGAGTTTCACTGCTGTTTGTGCAAAGGAGGTTGGGGTGGGAGTGGAAGGGAAGGGGGTGTGAGGGGAGGAGGAAAAGAAAGTTTAGAAAATGTTTCTTTGTAGATTCCCATTCTTTTGATGAGCAGGAGTAGAATGAGGGAGGGAGTGGAACTGAATCTCGATGAGAGGCCTTTAAAGCCTTCAGCCACAGCCAGGAATAAAGGAGTGAAGAACGGCATCGGTGACATTCAAGAGCTCTGCCCTCTCCGTCTCACAGCACCAAGGAAATTGGAAGGCTTGTTAAATATTCTGTTGGTCAACACTGGGTCTGCACAAGTAATATCATTTGATTTGTTTTTTTTTTTTAGGATTAAGGGGCAATAAAACTAAGGGAATAAAGTCGTATTCCCCTATAGGCACCATGCTAGGCGGCTCAGAAAAGCCCAGGGCATGAGCGAACTTGTTGATGATGATGAAAGTGCACAATTTGAAGCACATAATAAGCATGTAAGTGAAGATCTGCGACAGGATGTATGACAGGAGATTTCTCTGCCTGTACTGTAATTAGGCCTTCCACAATCAGGATGAACAGTGGAATAAATAAGGTTTGATGGGGTCAGAGCCAGCCAATTGGGTGGCGGCCCGAGCAACCGGCAGCAAGTCTCAAAGGTACTTTGTATGCCGCTGTGCGAGCTCCGTGATTGCCCTTTGATGAACTGACAAGCCAAGAAGCAGCTTGTTCTGAGTGCAAAGTGCCAAATATTAAAAGTTGAATGTTTTGCAAAAGAAGAGACCAAAATTATAGTGTGACATAAGTGCATTGGTGTAATTATATATTGAAATGTACTTACATGCATATGTACATGTATGAGTAAAAAAAAAAAAAACTGTTCTTATCTGTGCGGCATATTAGTTTTATCTGTCTAGTGAGTAAAAGCGTACCAAGATTTTTCTGGTAACCTGATAACTCTTATTCATTTGCCCAGCCAATATATCTCCTTTATGCATCTATTTAATTTCCCTACATTAAAATGTAAATTTAATGTATATGGTTAAACACACATCAGTTGTATGTGTCATGTAAAGTAACTTAAGAAAAACCTAAGAATTATACTGTTGCCATTTTTGGCAAGCTCAAGTAAATATATTCTCCCACTGAAGGGCATGCTGTCAGGCACTGTACTGTGTGGGTTTTACATTAGAAGGCCACACTGTGGGCACAGCTGGCACTGCCACACACAGGCCACATGTGCCCGCTCAACCAGAGGAGTCACTCTTGTGCACTGAGTCGGAGGGAAACCCTGTCGACTAAAACGCTCCCTGACCGAGCGACCCTACGGTCAACAGCATGTCAACCCCACATTTGGCCCAGACACAGCAACCCAGTGGCTAGCATTTTAGCTGGATACAACATTCAAAATGCCAATTCTAATGTTAAAAATGACACTGAAGTACAAAAGAATCGTTCGGCACTATATGAAGTAGGAGAATGTGAAAGGTGCTATTGATTCCATTCATATATGAACATAATGCAATCTTAAAGAAACTCAATTGGAGCACTGTGGCTATAAAATAATAGAAAATGAATGAGTGGTGCCAACATAGTGAAATAGATTAGTGATTCTCTCACCCCTAAGGTGTCTGTCTTAACACTTCAGGAGTGGTGAGATGTCCATGGCAGGTGAGAAGTGCTTCCTGGACTCATCAGTCTGAAGGTAATTCCAGGTGGAACAGCAGTTACTTTCAGCATACACCTAAACTCGACGTCCACTGAACAGCACACAAATAATTCCAGTGATTAAAATGAGACATTCAGCAGGGACAAACAAATGATTCAATAATACCTGTGCTCTGTTGGACATTGTAGACACCGGCCACGGTCCCAGTACAGTGAATTGAGATTATATTTGCGTTCTTTGCTATTCTACTGAAAATAATCAAGAGAAATCAACATGAAATTACATTATTACTCTCTGTAATTCATCGTGTCAGCACTGGAAAGTTATTAAGAGCAGCTGAATCTTTTTTCTCCTTCATTTTGAATTGAATTGCAGTATATGTAAAAAAAATGATGCCTTCAGCTCAAAAGGAACCATTTCTGCTTTTGCATATAATAATTGCTAATAACTCTCTCTCACACACACACACACACACACACACTTGTTGTGGTTTCCATCGAGGGTTGTGTTGACCACAGAGCACATGACGGAATGCGGGAGCCAAAGAGAACATCTGTCCCTCATCAGGAGAGATCAACAGGGAGTTGGGAATGAGATACAGATGGCAGAGTGGTTTAGGCACAATGGGAAACGTACCACCGACACACAATGCAGGGCTAAGATCAATTATCACCAATGAATGTCTCCCTGCATAATCAAACTCAAAAAGCACAGTACACTGCACACATTTGTAAAAAGTGACTTTATCCATTTAGCAGATGAAGTCACTGTAATTATCATATATCTGCCAGGGAAATTGTGTGCGTCAAGCTGACATTCATGTTGGGGGAGAAACAATATGAGTTGCAAAACTATTAGCTTTCAAAGAGCATCAAGTACTTGAGTTTGACTCAGAGAGGGCTACGTGAACAGGTGTACTAGAAGTGGCTCATTGTCTTTTCGTTCTGAACATTTTACAGTAGCAAAGTCAAAAATAAAAAAAAGGTATTATTTCTTTGCTGAACATTTTTCCTTATTTTTTGCGGATTAGTTTCTGTGTGTTACACAAAGCTCCTAATTAGGCCCCTATTTTTCGAATGACTGTGGTTTCAGTTGGATTGAACGTGTATAATACACGGTAATATCAAGGATTAATGATTTTCCCTGTCCACTAATATATGAACAGCATTGAAAACCAATAGCAGAACATGCAGCTTAAGGTCCTCTTGTGCTTAGGCTGATTGTCTGTGTGCAACACAGTGCATAACAATGAGGCATAAAAGAAAAAAACATAACATAAAGTAGATACGTTCTGAAAGATATGCAATATATAATCATATAAACAGCAACATTTAACAATGTATCCTGATACCTTTATGGATTTTTTATGAATTTCCAAACGAATGTGACCTCCAAATGCACATAACATATGTAAGACCACATTTTTTTTTTTTTTTGCATAACCAGAGAGCAAATCAGAGATGATTTCAGAGACGGTACAACAAAAATTCATAAGCTTGGCATCCTGCTGCTTTCAGTGTGGTTTCAGTTTTCCAGCGCCAGAGCAGAGCAATTAGCAATTCTATTTTCTGTCTGTGTTTGCTGTGTGTCATTAGTGGGCAGGTAACACCTGTCACTGGGCACGAGACACTGAGCACCCCCTTCCCAGCTACGAGGAGCCTAACAGTGATTGATGACAGGTCAGTTGGAAAACGGCCTTCCAAATTTTCAAATCTGCCATGAGGAAATTGCTCATTTCTTCCAGTCCATTTTCTTTCTTTCTTTCTTTCTTTTGGAGAACAAGACAGCATGATAAGTTTATATATTTCTCAATATTATAAATGTAGGTATAGAATTGTGATGAAGTGTGCCAAAGTTTGGCATGAAAAAATGTGGTACTTTGTGGGACTTTATTTGTATTGTTATTATTTTTTTTATTATTTGTTATTATCATCTCTTCCCAGTGATGGGTATTTGTTACTTTGATAATATTAGTTATTATTATCATTTTTTTTACTATGAATATCATCCATGCCTCCACCAAATGTATACAACAGACTGGGCTGCCTGTCTCTGATACTTATCAGAATGTTATGGGTGGTTCAGCATTGTATGTCCAGATGAAACCAAAGTTAAACCTTATATGAAACACTAATTCAATACTTCCTGTAAGGGACATTGCTTTCCTGTGTGTGTAAGCGGACACATATGTGGTTGTTATTTTTAAAGACACTTTCTATAAAACTCATTTCAAGCCTTATTTTAGAAGTAGTCATTGTCAGGTAAACTGTCTTCTTTTGGCATCTTTTGTCAACACATACATACATGACATCATTCGAGCTACACAGCTGGATTATAATTATGTTTTTGGGTTTAAATGTGATCCAGGTAAGTATTGTCATGGTTTTGTCAAATAATGAAAGCTGTAATGGATTTTACCATCTCCACATTAGCCAAATAATGCATTGCATATGTTTTGAAAGGCTTTCAAGCATCTGGCATCAGGAAGTGGCAAATGGCGCAGTCATTTAGCATTCAGAAAGGCTTTTATCCCTCTAGGTGCAACCTAAGGGACCAGAGTCAGAGAAAATAAATGAATAAGATTTAAAAACAGTGATTACGGAAAACATCTGGAAGAAGGCAGAGCATACATCTGCTAGCTGGATTGAAAGTCTAAAAATGAATTTTGCAGAGGAGGAAGAAAAGAAAACGTAATGACAATTAAGGAATTAATTAAGCCCCATGGTTAGATTACTATTTAAATAAGCAAATAGAAAGAAACGTGAAGTCGGCAAACATTTGTTTGGCACCGGTTATTTTAGGTGACGCTGGATGCTGAGCAAACACTCTGGAAAACAGTCAAAAGGCCGTGAAAATGGTGTCCACTGTTAAAGACCTCCTGTTCCAACCTTGGAAATTCAGAACAACAAAAGCCATCCTTCTGACAAAGCACAAATGGAATAAATTTTGTGACAACTACAGTTTGTTTAAATACCTGAGCAAATTTTCCTTTGAAACTATGCAACAAAGCCATGGCCTTCTGACTTCAAGTGTGATGCGGTTTTTACATGACTAGCTACAGGAGAGTTTGTACTGGGGAAGGAAAACTCTTCCCACTTCTAATTTTTGAAAAGAGCTAACACCACTCAACCTCCTGTGAATATGAAAGCTGTTTAATTCTACGTTGGTCATGAATGATAACGTGCACAGACCTGTCTTTCTCAAAACACCAAATACATTTCTGACACATCTGCCAGCCAAGGTTATGTTATTTCAAGAACATGGAGCTGGAGGGGTGTTAATTATCACGTCTCTCATTGTGTGCCAAAAACTGTTATGAAGCAATTCTGAAACCAATCATCTGAGGGAATCAGAGCTTCTCTCAATTTACCAGTGTTTAATGCATCTATTTTTAATATAGAAAGCTGCCAATTTCACCAAATAACTTTTACTGCTTCAGGTACACCAGAGTCTAAGTTGAAATATCATTTAGTTTTAAATTAATCTGTGTGACTTCTGTACAGATGCACAAAGTATTTCGATAACACTAGGTACTGTGTGAAAGGAAAGATGATAGCATTACAACAACTGCAGGAAAACCAGATAGATTGCATCTACATTGACTGGGAATACATCACTGAATTCTGCATATTTTATCTATAGTCTGCAGTTTTCCACGTATAAAGAGAAAGCCCCATAACTCACATGTACAGACCACAAAACGGTTCAAGCAGTTTGGCATAGTTTCCCAAATGACAGATTTCTTTGAAACCATTAGTTCTTTTAGTAGCCCTTTAAGTCAAGCTTATATCTTCACATTGTAATCCCTCAGAATGTGAAACCCACCCACATTCTGGTCATAATCAATATTTTACAATCAATTCGATTCAGTGATGATGGGTCTTAAATTAAGGTTTGAGCTCATTGTGTAAATGGAACCAAAACTGGCCTGTGCACAGATAAGGCTGAAGGAGAACTAGGGACCAGGTCCCTCTGCTCCTCAACCCACACAATTCCACCCTGGTTGGTGCATTTTTTCATCAACTTTTCTATCATCTTCATCATCATCATCACCATCATCATCATCATCATCATCATCATCATCACTGTCATCATCACCATCGTCGTCACTGTCATCTTCATCATCATCATCATCGTCACTGTCATCATCATCATTATCATCATCATCATCATCATCATTATCAACATCATCGTCATCACCGTCATCATCATAATCATCATCATCATCATCATCGTCACTGTCATCATCATCATCAACATCATCACCATCATCAGCATCTCATCATCGCCATTATCATAGAAAAGATGGCAGAGTGTCCATCAAATAGAAACACGAAAGCAGCTCACCCTCTGAATTTCTGAGCATGGCTTTGTTTGGCATGAGCCACCCACAGGAATCTATCTAATATCTGAGCTGCCATTCCCCTGGTGTGGCAACACTTGCTACACCAGCAAAGCGGACACGGCATAACTGCAACAGCCCATACCTTTCACATGAAAAATACAGTGTTCTTTTTTCAGAGTGCTGTCAACAGCATTGCACAGTCTTCACTGGCAGGGCTTCAATGAGGCAATCCAGTCAGGCCAAGGCAGAGCTTACCCTGGTCAGAGTCAGCCGACTCATGGGTCTGGCTTTGCAGTCTTTTCAAACCAATCCTCTCATCGGACTCCTGCATTTGGCTGTGTGAGGGCAACTGGACGGGAAGGGAACTTAGAGACGCCCCTCCCCCTCACAACCCCATCACAACTTCGATACATCTTAGCCATCATCTGGCTTAGGGGGGTGAATAATTCTCCCCTGGTTAGAGTTACCTGGTAAGGGGCCTGCTTCTGGGCGCTTACCCAAAGCACATCACACCCTCATTACGGAATACTGCAGCACTCTCGCTCTCACACACAGTTTCTGTTTTTCGCAATGTTCTAAGCTCTCCACAGAATGAAAACGCAGTGCAGTTTTTTTCCTGAAAAATAGCTGTGCTTCTTCCCCTATCCTAATAATAAAATAAACCTTTAATAATGTTCTGTTTCAAAAAAAAATGTTCAAAAATGCAGAAGATTCCAAAATTCATTGTTTGATTCATCTTCTTTGGATAAATTGCTGTTTGTAATCCATTGCAACTTTATTTATGTATGTATTTATTTATTTATTTATTTATGTTCAATTACTTCATTTAAAATTTTGTAATCCTGATGTGTTAATCAAAAAGTCTGTGGTTCTTCTGCATAAGACAACACAGACTTACATAAGAAAACAGGAAAGTGTAACAGTTGTATTATTTCTGTTTGAGGGTTTTTGTTTTTTAATTGAATATGTTCATGAGAAAATTAATATTTAACCATCATCTTGGAAATGATAACTCCTAAAACAGGACTTGCCATTTAGCATAATAAAAAATCAGACAGCATATGTAACTTGGACAGACATTGTCCAAAAATGCAAGCTCTTCTCAGTAATAGCTTTTCATCGTGATAACTGTTTTACAGTACAATTTGTAATTTGCCCTCTCTCATAATGTGAATGTAAATGTATCACAACTAAACAGAGCTGAAGAAATGAATGATTCAATGACGTTTTCATGCATAATAATTGCCTCTCTGTGATGTACTTCTTACCACCACCTGTAAAATGGCATATTTTACAAAAATTTGTTTTGTTATTTGGCTAATTTAATTTACTTAAAAATTTAATAGCCTTGCATAAACAGGCCTGTTTTGTGGTATGCTACACATTCACTAAGACACTTAAGGCATTAAGGATGGTATTTTGTTTTTCAGAACACCTCTACAAAATGTCATAAATAAATGGATGAAGCTATCACAAACTAGAAAATGAAAGAATGATAAAAATGATAAATTGCTATGTGCTCAATTTGTATGGGCGCTCTCACTGAGCACATGGACAATGGCTGCATTTGCAAACCATTGGTCTATTTATATTCAGCGCCACACTCCCCGGCTATATACCTTTCATGGTAGTAAAGCCTGCTTTATGCCTTGAAATAATTGTATATCATTGATCCAAATACTGCCTGCTTACTGGATAGCTTTGCAAATAGCTTGCACTGTACAGTGTGGATTTACTTGCATATATATGTGTCTTGACTTTCACAATTTGATCCCTTGCTGCAATTGCCATTGATGTTTTCAGTGAGCCCGCCAATATGGTGCTCCATACTAATGCCATTTTCACAAAGCTAAGGATACGTTTGAACGATGGGAAATAGATTGAGGTAAACAGAGGAGCTTTAGTATGGCATACATTTCAACATGCTATACACACTCCACAGCTAAAATACATCATGACAAATCACATGAAGCTCACTCCATCCAATGGCAATATTATGTGCAATGTAATAAGATTGGGTGCTTTGAATCTAAAAGTTTTTTTTTTTTTTGCATTCTTCAGTTTGGTTGTGGTTCCCACAGCATGCTGTAGCCAAAGGCCTACTTTCCAACCGAAGAATAAAAACATTATGAAATCCTGCCAAACGGTCATTACCCCAGTTTAAATTCATGAAAAATGAAACACTTTGAAAGTGTTATTTTGCTCTTTGCCCTCTGTAAACACTGAGTGTTTACAGAAGCTGTACATAAAAAAAGCAATTTATTTTTCATTTTCATTTCTTTCCAAAGTCTGTCATGTTGCTGTTGTTGTTTATGGATGGGAAGGTGTGCTCCTGATTTGCACTGATCTAAAAGTGATGTTTCAGTAGAATGAACTTTTCAGACAACAAAATCCATTTGAGAGGGGTTTATTGAAGCAAAAGTAGGATATCTGGACAACAGTTAAATCTTGGGCTTGGAATCAGTGGGGGCATTTAGCTGTGAACCTCCGTGGACTTCTGGAAAATAAAAAGGAGAAAGTGTGAGGGAACAACATTTGAAAGGAGGAGATGGGGTGGAGGTGGGATGCCGGAAGCAATTAGCACAGGGGAAAGGTGGTACGTGGCGTTTAAGTGTATGAGGTATGTTCCGGATTGGCTGGTGACGTAGGTTGGGTGAGCAGTTGTCTGAAAGTACGTCTCCAGAACCTTTGTTTTAATGGACTCTGATTGTGTCTGTGTGCGTGCGTGTGTGCGTGCGTGCACGTGCCTGCATGTGTCACTGAAATACACAAAGAGTATCAATTGCTTTTGAGTGGAGCTCTGCTTTCTCACTGAGCATCATTCAAAGGTCTTTAAAGATGCACATGGATCGCTCTTCAGATGTGAATCAGTGGGATGCGAGGCACGACAAAGAGGATGCGAGCAGAGGATTGAGAGAATTGTTTTCAAGGCAAGGCAATCATGCATCAAGGTGAATCCATCGCAACGGCATCCATTTAATTAGTAATGAATGCTTCTCCTGGTTATTAATGGCACACTTGTCTGCAACACAGATGTCACCCCCAGGAACCATTTCCCCGGTAACCCACCGAACCTTAAACTCATCGCATCCACCAACATGCAACATTCTGGTTCTCTCCTCAGGTGAGCCTTTGTGTGTGTATGTTGATATTTAAGCCATTAAATTCTGCATACAAAAGTGCTCTAACACAAAATAATGACACAAAGGCTTTATATTATCTCAGGTGTCATATAACAGGCCTGCGCATGTATCATGCTTTGTAACTCAGTAATAAATCATTTCCATGCTTCCACCTGCCCTGTCCCCTCTTCTCTGATAACCTCATTCCCAAACATTGTTTCTCTGTGACCAGCTTTGCATCCAAATGTAGGGATAATCAGACATGTACAGTATGATAAAAGACGTTCTTGGCCTTCTCTCTTTTTTTCAATCTCAGCAGTAAATGAGATTGGCCCACATGGGGGGCCCAGACGGGCGGAGCTGCAATCTCTCGTTGTTAAGTTCAGGGGACAGGCAATGCAGGCGGCGCGAAGGAGCACCTGAGCCCTTCGGAAGTGTGGAAACCAGACTGAGATGATTGTGAAAGCGCCTTCCTGTCCACCCGGCTCTCTTTCATTATTGAGTCGTGTCTCTACAATGCGCAGGACAGCGCTAACTGGTTTTTCTAACAACCGATCCATTAGCAGGCACTTGTACGTACGCAAAGATGATTGATATCTTCTGCATGAAGGGCCACAGAGCTGTAATTGCAAATTCCACGGGTGATTTATTCGGAAAGAGAGCAGGCATTTGCATCATGGACTGTCTAGTCACACACCTGCTTATCTGTTTGCTTTGTTTATTCAGTGATACCATATGTCTAGCTCAAAGGCCTTGTGTTTCATAAGTGTAGGGGTTTCGTTTTTTAACTCAATTCAGCCATCTCATATTTGAAAATATAATCATCCACAGGTGTTCAGGTGAGTAAATTTCATTATGGTTACATTACCCTGAATTAAACAACATGACAACAGCATCACATGCCCATGAGGATTTTAGGATGAAAATAGAATGTTGCACCATAGAAACAATTAACTCTGGCAACACAGTTTTGTCCTCCCATGATGCATTTCATGTGTTTCTGTAACACTTTTACTCTCAGCCAATTCGGCACGCAGATGGGATCAGTCAATACATTTCTGAGCATGCGACAAGCATATTAACAAACACGGTCGTTAATGAGAATATTTTAACCCATTTTACCTCAGTATGTCTTTCTAATTTGGAATGCCTAGTAGTACCTGATGGAACAATGTAAGCAGGAGTGATTTCTGACATTCTCTGGTAGGCTGTGTATGTCCTTTTTTGCCTGTCTACTTTGTGTTGCCTATATAGACACACTCTGTAAGAAATCATATTTATTATCTCTCATCTTAACTTACTTAGTGTATATAAGCATATCAGGGACTGCAGGAGACATAACGTAGGCCTCTACTGAATGTAACATTTTGTCTGATACTTTGAGTTTGAAATACTTGTCAAAAGGAATATAAGCAATCATTTAAGTACGCTTTACATTCTTCACGCTCATGACAATTTAATTTCCTGTGCAAAGTCAATAACGAATTGTACATTTATCGAGAAATTAAATACTTCCAACAAATTTATTTTAAATGTAAAGTATATATATAATTTTTTACCAATTCATTTTCTTCCCCCGTCTACACAGCCGTGTTCAGAGCCAGTCCACCCAAGAAACACTGAGATGATATGCTTTATAAATGTGTCTGAACACATGTCAAGGGGCCTGTAAGACAATGTTTTATTTCATATTATTACACAAAATTTTACACAAGGGCACCCTTCAGCTGGGACGTCAATATTGGAAAGAACATTGTGAGTAATAGAACGTTGGAGTGCAGTGTTTTAATAGAGAGCAGGTTTCCTGTGGGTTGGGGGTGGGGGGGGGTTGTGTCGAGTGTTTAATATTGGTGAGCGCTAAGTGTTGATGGAGCTAATGAAGTTGCAGTTTCTATTTCTCCCTTGGGCATAGCAGCAATAATCAGATATTAAAGCAAGCACAGCAGAAACCCTCCTTCTGGGAGCCAGACAACAGGGATTCAAGGATAATTAGAGCTTGAACATTTTTTTACGAAAGAATCTTCTGGAAGACCCTCCCTTCAACTTGGCTGGTCATAATCAACTCATGTTTTAGGTATTTAAAAATGCACTCGCAAAAATGTAAAAAAAAAAAAAAATGGTGTGGGAACAAGAATGTTATTAGATCTCTAATTTGTCAGCCTGTCAATGCCTTAATGTCTTGTTATAGAGAGAAAACATTTGTCAGGGGAGAGTTTAGATGACGTTTAAGAGATGATTGAGTTCCAATTTGCAGTGCACCATAAACCGTGTAAGTGTGGATTTATGAGTGCCAGTCTGCATAACTGAGCAGTGAAGCCATTCTGTTTGACATAAGAACAACAAAAAACATGTTTGGAAAGGGAATTATTCCAGGATGATAAACACCCCAGCAGGATCCAAATTAATCATATAATAGAATAATAAGAAAGCGCAATACACCAAAAATCACTCCTTGTATTTCTATGAATCGATTAAATAGGGTTTTTTTAAGGAGAATGTCAATGTACTGGTTGAGGTGAGGCCTTAAAAGAAAACACTGAGTTACATAAAAGTTGTACTTTTAGCTTTCATTGACTGCCTTCTACCAGCAAAGTTTGACCGACCTAAGTATCTGCAAATACAATTGGCATGGAGCCCTCCCTGTGAGGAGCAGTTAAAATAAAGATCACACCAATAAACGGGTGTCATGTTAACATGTCAGGTTAACCACAACGATCACACCATCTGGCCCACTGTTTGAACTAAGCCTCAACTCTCCAGAATCAAAACATCAAGAGCATAAGTTATTATGAAAGTAGTCTGGCTTTCCATCTGAACTGTGAATGTACAGATATCTCTCCTGACATTGCTAAGTTACCTAGAGAGCAACTTTAAATAATGTATGCCTTCATTCACAGTGGTGGTAAAGCACTCCAGTAAAGATATGCTTTCATATCATATTAGAATGGCATTGAGTTCCTCAGCTGTCTCTAAAAACCTCTTCTCAGTACTCTGTTGTTCTAAAGCGACAATGATGTGATGTTCTTATGGCATGAGCTGAAGTTTTTTTTTTTCTCTTTCTCCCTTTTTTCTTTTGCAGTGAGACTAAAATGAGGAAGTGAGAGGTGTGCCTGTAGTGAGGCAGGTGGGTTTTGAGAAAGGAAATCTGCCTTGCTCCCCTGCCTTCGCCTCCCCCCGTAACGCGATACGTTCTGTGCGCTCCACTGACAGTTGAAAAGATGCCGACAACATTTGGAGTCTTCATACTTCATCCCCCGGACCGGTTGTGATGTATTATAGGTTATCACTTCACTCCTTTTGGATCATTAATTAGCCTGTCAGCTAAGAATACATGATTTATTCATTTCACAACCATTTGACTAAGTGTGCCAATTATCTGAATTTTTAATGCTTTTAAGAATCAATATGGACATACATTCTAAGTACACTTATTCGTCATTGTAATACTTTGATGGGGGCTCTGGTTCCAAGAAAGTCCAGAAAATAATAGGGAATAATTTGGTTGAATATTTAATGACAATATTGTACGTTTATGAGTAATAAGTAGGTTGTATTTCACTGGCTTATTCATATAGGTCACCAAGTCTTCAGTAAAGAAGTAATCATCCTACAACTCAAATGTAGATACAGACAGAGCATTCTGGAGATCCAATAGCTGCACTTAAAGTAGTTCAATAATATTACGCAGTACCAGTAAATATTAATAATTATGCAGTAGTAAATACGCCTTGACTCCCAGAGTTGTTTTGCAGTATGTAAATTTCAGCCGACTCACCTAATCATTCTAAATACAAGGTACATTTTTATTTGCTTTTTTCCACCTAAGCAGTCTGAAGTGGTGGTTGCACTCTGTATTTCAACAAGATGTAAAACACAAGATGTGTTTTGATGTTTCCTTTATCTTGTCTTCTGCTTCCTCCTTCCAATATCTGTATTATCATGTAGTAAGATGCCATCCTTGCCCCTATAAATAAAAGAAAAGACTAAAATGTCACCTGCTCTATGTAAGGCGTAGGATACATTACAGCGATTTCCTGAATAAACATGAAAATGTTTACTTTTCTGTAGCTGGGTAAAAATAAGAGATGGTTCACAGATTACATTTTGGTTTCAAAATTTGACCTTTATTGCTTAAAAATACTTACATAAAGGCTCTGTTTTGTATTGTTGTTTGTTTGCTGTTTCATCATAAATAAATTAAAAATATAATTTACAATGGAAAGTATGTATGGCTTTATCAAAGGGGCGGATATATCTGCGACACATTTGTTTTCCTACCAGACTAGTAAGGCTTTTCTCTAAAATTATAAATGTAAAGGGTCGTCTCCTGAAGCTGATGTGATGGGCATTGAGCAGCTATAACAAATGTATTCCTTGATTCACAATGGTGGTAAAGGATGCCAGTAAAGATACGCTTTTGTAACAAAATGGAATAGCGTTGCGGTCCTCAGCTGTCTCTGAAAAGCGCCCCACAAAGCGAGCGTGCGGCACTCCGGCGTTCAGAAGCAGCAGCTGCCTCTGGTGCGCCGCTCCGATCTGCTTTATTTAACGCGGAAACACCAAAACTACATCCACACAGCCAGCCCAACAGATCCATCATATGCACATTTTATCAAGTCATGGGTCACCTTAATACATCTCCATTATGTTATTTTATACACTAAACCTTGCGCTCAGTTATCTGGTTATATGGTCCTACTCTAAACACCATGCAGGGAGCAAAAACCTATTTTTATAGCCTTGACAGAAAAAAAAAACGTAAGATAGAGAGTTTATACTTGTTAAAGGAATGGTATTATAGAAGCAACATTATCTATTGTTTAGACTATCTTCCTAAAAGTCTGATTGCATCTGAGGCCATGTAGTTTTCCATCTCACATATCAGAGAGACTGACAGTCGCACAGAACTCAATAAATTCACCACGGAACATTTCATGTCCCTGCTTAGCCTCTCTTCAAAGCTGTCCATCTTCCTTGACGGAATACATGAAGAGCAGTGAAACAGGATGTGCTCACAGGCACACAGTGGTGTCAGATCCCTTTGATGATATCTACCTGCACAAAGCCTCCCATTTAGTGTTCAGCCTTGCTAAGGCTCATATTATA
Organism: Albula goreensis; assembly: GCA_022829145.1. Classification (NCBI taxonomy): domain Eukaryota; kingdom Metazoa; phylum Chordata; class Actinopteri; order Albuliformes; family Albulidae; genus Albula; species Albula goreensis. The sequence continues at coordinate 8,651,018 of CM040741.1, read as the reverse complement.
CATCTGCTTCATGCGCCATGATTTATGAAGCATTTATGCAACATCAGCTAATTAACTTAAGAAAAGTTATGTCAAAATTAAAAATGCAGTTGGACGGCTAAGCATGCAATGCAGACGCTTAATGGCATCCCCTCCTATACACATTTCAAAAAATGAATAAATAAAATATTTACATTAAATGCCATGCAACAGCATGACCAAAAAGTGTTATGGCTCTCTACTATGTGAGTTTGAGGTTACTTGTCAGCTGGCTTTGGGTTACAACTCAGTGATAAGCATCCTTGTAAGCAGGACCTGAGCAAACCCAAACATCACTGTTCTGGCCTAAACTTGAATCAAGCACAGTACAACATCTTCCATTTCCATTTTATTTCTGACAAAGCAACAGCCTTTTTTAAATCTCACTTTAATTTCCTGGCCTTTACCCATGACCCACAGTCGTAATTCAGTGTTGGAATTATGGTCGTATTTTCAACCATGGAGCTTTGATACAAAAAATGAATAAATAAATAGAAATCACTCAGGGGTACTCTATGAAAAGAAGCCCACACCCAGGCTAGACGTTGCTGGGAATGAGCAGTATTTGCATTCTGCCTTCTGAGTCTTGTACAAAGTAACTTCTTCCATTAAACTGATGAGGGTAATCAAGTGTACTGGAGACACATTCATTTGTCTGTGCAACAAATACATGTGGGTAGCATCCTATCCGTCTCAATATTCCATGTGGAAGTGGAAATGATGCTGGATCATTTAATATTGATGTATTTATCATGGGCACATCTATTTATCATTCCAAATGCCTGCACAAATTGCATCTAAACTACGAAACAATCACAGTTCACAAAAACAAGAATACTCCAGACCATAACTTAGTCGCATGAACAATGATAAAATATTTTATAATTAGGTGTATATAGCCTCTGTGATATTTTAAAAATGCACAGTAAAACCAATTATTTATTAATCTTTGCAAATGAAATGCACTATACCATGCTATGAGCTTACAAACTTCAGGCTTCAAGACAGCAGAAAGGTCCATGCACAATATGAATGTCACTTAGGCATGCTAGATTATGAATGCATTACCTGCATATTATTCCATATCATTTCAATTTGGTGTTATGCATAATCTGAATATAATAAAGTTTACTCAGAGTTCCAGCAACCTGCTTTTTATGAAAAGAAAATGAGATGATGATCTGATTTCATTCTATGTGATTTGTGTTATGTTGAATGGAAACCGAGATCAAATCTTTTAAAAAAATCTACTTTATATTACAATTATCTATTTATATCTAATTAATGCCTGTAGGCTGACCTCTTCCTCAGGAGGAAAAAATCAATACATATTTGAAAATGAACCCTAGGGACCCCAAAGTGTTTGGTGGGATGTAGTAAGTGCACCCCAAGGAAATGACCCCAACAGTTAAGAAGGCTGGCCCTCTTCACATAGTGTGTACAGTGAATGTGTCTGTTTTACTGTGGGTTTCGGCTTGTTCCCCTGTTAAAATTGAACTGAATGCCTGGCCGGGCCTTCCTCTAGAGGATTATCGGGCCCGGCTTCTGCAGTCTCCAGGAGCATGGTACAGGTTTTATAGCTCCAAATGAAATGAAAAGTCTGCCGGGCCTTCCACCGAGATTCTTAAACGGAGGTCTCAGGAGTGCTCTTCAATTAGGACCTGTCGATACTGGGAGCCTAATAGGTACCAGCACTCCGTGAATGACAGCGGCCAGAAAGCACTGGGGTCACATCCGAAACCGGCCTCTGGTACTCTTAGGGGTGTTTGGAAATATTATATGTCAAAGGCTCCATTACAATTTTACAGGGGTGCAGCCTAGTCAATTTAAAAACACTAAAAAGAAACTCCAGCCTCACACCCCCTTGACAATCACACCAGGAATTCCATTAAATTCCAATCACTGGTAGTGTATCTTGTGTAAAGGAAAAATACATGGAAAAAATCGTCTATGGGCATTGTTCATTATGGCTGAAAAATCTTGGCTGGTATGATTGGTCCTTGAAAGACCACACAGTGAGTTAACTTCCATTTATTTGTACTTCTGTGTTTAACTGAAATCCTCATTTGAATAGGAAATCAAGGTCATCACTAAAAATTGCAGCACTCAGTGGTGGTACAGAACTTGAGTAGCTTTTTCAAGTCTTTACAAAGTGCTAGTTTCTGGTGGTGAGTTGGGTGGGAGTTGGTTATGCCAAATTTTAGGTAGCGTAATATAGCATAATGTAATTGTTACCAAAGCTGATGCTGTATGATGTTACTGAGAAGGAGACTGTGATACTGACTTGTCTCTGAACACTGAAGGATGGAAATCTAGACAGGATGTGATCAGAGGCACATTGCAGTGGCCCATGTGCCATGGAGACTGACACACGCTGAGACGCGCTGGGGGGCTGAAGCTCCAGGAGAGGACCCTGTTAGCGTCTGTGGTCACAGCTGTGGTCAGAGTCGGTAACGCTGGCGCTCTGACCTCTCGCACGCCTTCTCAGCCTCCTCGGGATGGCTGGCTTTCGAACTGCGGCCCAAGGAAATGTTTGCGAAGGCCGATAATGAGCAGACCGCTCGCGTGTCCCCGTGTGAAAGCGGCGGGATCATAAACTCCTGGCAACGGCGATTCCCATTTGGCTCAATTAGGCCTGAACGAAAGCGAAAGGCATCAATGGCAGCATCCTTTGTGCAAGCCCACCCGTGGGCATGGTGGGACACTGACAACAAAAACGGGAATAATCAAAGTCAATAATTAGCTGGCCTAAAGAGCGGGTAGATGGCACGTTTTGCTCGGCTTGCTAAAGCAATAAAATATTCAGATAATTCATATACCCTCTCGGTAAAAGGCCATCATTACCTGGATTTGGGACTAACCACCTGCGTTTGGGAATTCCTCTCCGTCTGCATTATATAACCAGAAATTCAGCTTGCAGGAAGCAAGAAGCAAAGTACACTCTATGGCACAGAGGGAAAATGGGTGAGAATAAGTGTTGTGCTGATTATGGCCACAACTGAGTCCTCTTGATTTGATGGAGAGATGTGGGCTGGGGTGGGATAGGGCGGGGGCAGGAACATGGCTTCTAGTCAAGGCATCTGCAGTCCATGGGGGGGTGAAAGGGGGCGTCTGGCAGCCCGTGAAGCATACAGCCAGAAATAGGACCAGGGCCAGCCGGGGTGGGTTCCGGAAAGGTCTGGGGGATGGCATTAGGTCATTCCACTCCTGGTGCATTCTCAGAGGGGGGCAGGACTAATGATGGAGTTGATTGCATTTTTTTTTTCTTCCTGGCAGTGGGTAGGGAGGAGGTAGTTCTCCATTACAGAGTCAGCCCTGGCAGCCTTCAAAAGAATCCTGCAGAAATATGCATCTATATATCAGTGCTGAGCCTGTGTGGGTCATGAAAGTGGAATAGCAGTATAAAACTAAGTTAATGGAAATGACCACAATACAGTAGAAGATGTATTTTTACTGGATCTGTATTTTTACTTCTCTGTCATGCTCAGTAAATGTTTTTGTTTGTGAGATTTTTGGGTATCACAATAACATCAGCCTGAATGTTCATAGCTGGAATATTATTCCACAATTAATAGGCAAAAAATATATAATACAAATACTAGTAATTATTATTGTCATTAGTCGCAGTACAATGTAAAACCACATGTGGAACTCGTACCCTATGGGCAAATTTGCTCAAGCTGATCAGCTAAACAAGGTGCAAGAGCAACTGTGTGCATAAAAGTTGAAAGATACATTTTACTTTGGCAGGTTACCTTGAATGAATATGTGAGATCCCTATCAAGTATGCTAAATCTCAACTTGGGTCATTTACATACATGACTCTTAGTTGATCACCTGCAAAGAGCGAAAAAACAAGCTGTGAAAATAATTTGGGTACACACACAAAATAGAACCACCTACCTGGGACCGTAGTAAATCAACCTCCATGTGCATTCATATGAGCTGCTTATAGAAAATTAGTACAAACTACCGTGTGTGTGTACGCAACCAATTACTGCTGTCTGCAGATCTTGTAGCTGTGTTTTCAGCTTTGAGCTCAGTCGCCGAATTGCAGAATGTAGGCAGCTCACTGGTAAATGAACCTGCTGACCTCCAATCCCTCCAGCATCTTCATTCAGCTCTCCCACATATTGACCACAGTAGGCCTACAGAATGGATTACAGCTTTTAGCATCTATACCCACCGTACTGATTACATCTACTGTTGAAAACATCCAGTGGCCAGTTATTTGATAAAACCAAATACTGTGCAAGTCCTGGGTCTACAGTCAATATGGTGGAAGACAGCAAGCCAAAGAGGTTAGGAAAGCTACAACCAGAGCAAGCCACCGGTGAAATATTTAGTCATAACTTTTAACTACTTTTTTACTGAGGCTGTTTCTTTATCTATGCAGCTCTACAAAGGGATGATAGGTAAAATATAACCATTGGCTCTGCTGTTGATGTGTATTTATTACTTCTGCCTAGCTCCGTTTGCTGGAGAGTTAATTGCAGGAGCAGACAGACCTCAGGAAATGTCTGAGTAGGTATTCAGTCAGCTGCTGCCGTCTCTGATAAATTGTGACCCATCTTTTTGAAACAAATACATTTTACTCTTGATTCATATTCCTGAAAAAAATGCACACAGATTACATTTAATTAGTGCATTTAGAAATTAAAAATGAAAACCTACTGAAGCTGCAATTACTTAATTAAAATTTCCTCATCCTTCATGCAAATGAAAAATTCAGCAGATCACCTTGTTTGTTTGTGAATATTCCTTTGTTGTCTGATGCATCTGGAACCTTTTCATCAAATGTATTTTCCAACTTTGGCTTTTGTCCCATTCTGTTTATCCATATTGATACTGTTGTTTGTTGTTGTTTTTTTCTACCTGCTCCATTGCTCTGTGTTTGTCTGCCAAAGGCATTTCACCTTATACATTGTATATGCAAAATTTCATCCACCTGGAGGTTTGCTCACAAAAATCCTTTTTATGGTAATAGCTTGGAATTGGATCATATTAAGTAGGTCTTGAGCTTTAACCAAAGAAGTCATGGAATTTAAATCTTAATTAATGTATTTCCTTTTCCTCATTGTCAGACGTTTGGAATATTCCATTAACAGGATATAAGCACTATACTGAGGTGAATTACTTTCTGCAAATAACATTGAACTTAGCAGAGATGGCCACCTTCCATAGTAAACAGCTATTAAATTGCTTCATCTCGCCCCAAATCCGGTGTCTCGTTATGCCATGACTTACAATGAGGGAGATGGTGCCTTCAAAAAAAAAAAAATAGGACAGAAAATCAGTGTAAGAGGAGGGAGGGATTTTAATGGGTTTCTGTTCTTGTTTGCGCCCTTGTAAGTTATTGTCTTGGGACTGTGTGGCTGTCATGTTATCCGTTTGTTCCACAGCGGCAGTGCTTCTGCAGACAGCAATGTGCCCTGTAAGCATGGCGCTGCTCACCAGTGGGCCGTCTGCTTTGGCGTGTTAAAAGTACAAAGCGCAATTTCATTTGACAGACTCCTCTATTGCAAACAATTGGAACCTACAGCAAGAGATGTTATGGCGTAGTAATGGGTAAGATGTTCATTTGCCCAGACTTCTGTGTTTTCTTGTTGTTCTCGAGGGGCCAAGAACATCGTGCAATGGCAGCCGGTGGCTGCCATGGAGGGAGGTGTAAGGCACCATGTGAGTGGCAGACTGGGTTCTTTAATCAGGTCAGCCAGGCCAAGGCATCTGAGTGCAAACCATAGCTGCTGATTGCTCAGCTCTCAAAGCTTAATGACTGACTTTTATTTGTATGTGTTTTCACCTATCATGCAACCAACAGTAATGGTTGAATCAGACAAGAAAACAAGCTTGGAATTCAACACATGCAAGGTCACATTCTCCTTCTTTTTTCAAGGGGAAAGCTATGTATGGCAATGGTGCATTCCCCAACAGTGTGAATGTTCTTATGCACACAGAAACATCAACTGTTTCCCCTTGACATGACCAGCATGCAGCCTCTAACCTCGTGTATGTGTGGCTGCATAGAGTGCCAGCAATGGAGCAAAAAAAATTATTATCACTGGGACTTATCAAAGAAATTTTCAGGGTGAAATTTGTAAATACCAGGCCCTGAGTTGAGGACAGCCTTGAGTGACACTGAGTCTATAGCCATCACTCCCCCGCACTACATCACAGCAATGTCCCATAATGCCTTGCAGGTAACACAAGCACAAATATAACAATAAAAAAATCCTACTTTTTAAAGTCTCTCTTCTCATCTTTAAATGAGTGACAAGGTTCTTTTCTCTGCAAATGGAAAATAAGAAATACCTCCCAAGGATAAGAACATAAGAGAAAGACCCAAGTAATGTCTTTATTCATCTTGGTTTTGCTACAGTTTCCTTCTAATCAACAGATAGGTTTTTCTTCTCTTGACCCAGCATTTTCTTCTCAGCGGCCTGACAGGTGGCTATCGACAGAGTATACTGTGTGCGTCCAGCGAGAGCCAGTGTGTTTAACCCAGGTCTAAATTACGTGGGTTGTTATCAGCTTAGTCTGCAGTGCGATCAATACAGTCCGCGCATAGAGAGGCCACCGGCCCCCTCCTCGAACGTGGCCAAAGAGGCGAAGAGGAAGAGAGCTCAGGGTTACGCCCAGAGGACAATGGAAGCTCCGGGACATAGGAAAGACTCCCTGCTTTTTAGGTCAACTGCCACATTTTTTTTAAAAAAAAATTTCCTATTTTTGAGGAAGCGGGAGGGTTGATGGGTCCTGGTCCTTGAATGTTTAATCAATACCGTGGAGAGCCAGACTATCTGTCTCACTATTTAGGGAGCCAAGCAGAGAATGTCAACATCTGTCTGAAAATGTGACACTGAAAAGTCAATAGTTTCTGCCTCTTAGTAGCCTGGTCACAGATTGATTGCACCTGACCCAATGCAGTTGGTGGAAGTCTGCTGTTTTAGAAGCAGTGGGGACCCAGTGCTCAGCCACTCATTAAAACAGATTGGAAGCCAAACATCTTGGTCTGGGAAATTTAGAAATAGATCATTGTACATGATGAAAAAAAGGCTCTCTGTAATGGCTTTTTCTTTTGTACACTCTCCCTCCCTCCCTCCCTCCCTCTCTTTTTTTCCCTCTCGTTCCCTCTGAAGTATTTTAAAGCATCAGTGGTTTCACGCACGTGCAAAGCTGTGAATTCCAGTTGTAATTCCTAATTGTGGTGTACTAGCTTTGGATGAAAAAGTGTGCGGAGGAGTTTGCAGAGTGTTTACTTTGCTGCTTATTTTTCAAAGTCTGATGTGGACATCTATACAGCCCATAGCAATCAAGAGTTTTCTCCATTTGATCTTTGGTTGGAGTACATCCTATTCCGATGCTTAATATGTATCCAAACACACCAGCTCATTACCTCTGAATAATACTACAATAAATAGACAGCACATATTGGTTGTAGATAATTGCACTTCTGTTCATGGAAAATTAGAAGGTCAGACACATCTATAGGTTGTAAATAATACAACCATTTGACTAAAGGGGTTTAAGGCTCATTTATGATTCATCTATGGAAAATGGGGAATAGGTTGAAAAGGATTTTCTGAGATGCAAAGCGCCTTTGAATGTGTTCTGAGAATGCTACATCATGAAACCTGAGAGAGAGCTTTGTGATGTTCAGAGAAGGAATATCTGACGGCATTTTCTTTATTGATTCAAGGTGACACTAATGCCCAGATGAAGGTGCGCGGGAATTATTGATAAATAGCAAGCGTACAAGATAAAGGAGTTTACAACTTTAGAATTTTAAGTAATTCCCTGATAATAGAAGCCTCACAAACTTTGCCCGAGAATCTTCTATGCCCGAACTGAACAGTAATACAGAGGAGGAATGCTAATGCAAAATGCATTTAGTCACATGATCAAACAAAAACACAAATTTGTCAAGGGCAAACACAAATATTTGATGAAAGCTTCCTTTTTGATGAAGCTTTTATAAGGAGCAATTGACTATTCTTTTTCAGTTCAACAAATTGCCTTGCACATGCTTAGTGCATCTGCATGTCTAACACCATCAGTAATGAGGAGGAAACCATATGACACAATAATTCATATAAGATATTGATTGATCATTTTGTCGTATTCATTAATACCCATGGCATGTTTTTTTCCCCTCTGTTGAAAGACTCAAAACAGGCAATCTAATGAGTGAAACAAAGGCCTTTTTATGGAGAGATATAAAGGTGGTATACTGCCATCTTGTGAGAGAGAGGCCAGCCACAGCCCAAGTGTTAAAAGCCAGGACCGCACAGCTGATGCCGCAAGGTGCCTTGAATTTGAATTCAATATCAAATGCATTTTGTTAAGGATCTCACAAAGCTCGTTTGGCATTCAGCTCCAAGATGAAAAAAAAAAAAACAAAAAACAATGATGGCCGGAGCCATCCTGAAGTAGGGCTACCGCGCAGGATTAAACATCAGAGCTGCGCTCATAACTCAGCCTAATAATCAGGGCGCTCACATTGACAGACAGTCCACAAATACTTTGAAGCGCATTAGCATGACAGCGGCACAATCTTGCACATCGAGAAAAAAGAAAAAAAAGGGAGAGAATAAAAACTAAAGCCGGAGTCTTCGCATTGTAATTGGCAGAGCTTAATTAGAAGCATGTGGGGGGCGGTAGGGGATGGGTCTGGAAGAGGAAGCAGCGGTCATCGCCTCGCCTGGGTTTGGGGGAGAGACAGAAGTGCAGCGTTCAGAATTTCCCTGCTCCGCAGATGACACGGCTCATCTGTGAATCAGCTTTTAAGACCGACAGCGCTGATAGACTCCAAATCTTATCCGCCTGCGCAGGCTCTGCCCGTGACTGCTGTTTCAGAGGAGGGCAAAGTCATCTGTATCGGGATATTTACACGCATCCTGTCACAGGGGAAGGCAGGTGGCTTCTAAGAAAGAGAAAACATTAATATTTATGGTATTTTGGAGCACACCGACTTCTCTTCTGTCAACGTTTTCGGCAATATAGGTACAGACTTGTTATCGTTAACGTTTTATGTCTTATCGCTGTGCAATTTCCCTCCGGGCAGTGTCAGTGATCATTATCAACACATCAACCAATCATCAAAGGAGGAAGATATAAATAAAAAGAATGCACCCATGAAAAAATAATCACCCACCAGCAAAATACAAAGTCCAAAAACCGATAAACAGCAGTGATACTTAGGTACTTTTCTTTGTCACTCAATGAAAAAGAGGCCCTGATGACTTCTATATTACCATATTCATGTCATTATTTTTAATTACACAGGGAAAAATGTCATTGCTTCGTAATTATATGTGACATAACTCCAGAAACAGCTGTTGATGGTCTTGCAGACTGGAGACTGGTCGCAATCAATGGTGGGAAATAATGTGGTGCTGAAAGAAATATTTATTAAAATTCTCATTCCATAAGATTTTTCATTAAGAAATACCCGTTCCCCCACAGAGCGAACCAGTTGCCATGGCGCACTCAATTCTTTTCATTAAACGAATCGGTTGGATGTCTGGTTGAATAGTTCACGGGGGTGGAATCGATAAGGGTCTGCTTCCCACAATGCCGTGCGGTGTTCCAATGCTGGACGGCAGGAGGCAGCCAGGGGGAGGGGCCCTTTGAAAGGTCAGAGAATCTGACAAAACAGTCAGCGCAACTCCAAAGATTTACCTGGATTGTGATCCTGTTTAAAAAGAAGGTTTATATTTGCAAATGGTCTCTCTGGGTTTAGGCATCCATTGTCAGTGAGAAATGGAGGTTATATTTGTAAACACTATTGACAAGTTCTGAGGTCTTTTGTCAGTGGGGCATAAATCATTTTTTACGGCTGGCTTTAGCATGCTGCTGCTATCATAATGGGGGGTGATTCTGTGTAAACAACTCATTTAAAGTCTTGGATTTTCACTGCTTATACCATTCTCATTGGATAAGGGGGTGTGTTCGATATCCACTGAATCACTAATGATATCTATCTGAAACTATTGCACAATTTGCACATTTCCAGTCAAATCTTTTATTGTGCACTCTGACACACACAGATAAACATTGATCATTAAGCGTATGACTGATCAAATTTCAAAAGAAGGGCAATGCCAATGTCCAGTATGCCAGCATTCACTCAATCTGTATAAAAAGGTACGGCTGCATTCATATCACGGCATGTGTTTTTCTTGGTTTTTCACGGAGAAGGTGATGTTAGCGGAGGTGGAGCGATATGCTCCAAGTAGATACAGAGTGTCTGTCTCCCTGTGAAAGAGAAGCAGCAAGAATCCTCCATAGTGTTATACTTCACACCACCCAGCCTTAACTCGCCCGTTCCCCCAGGACGGCAATCTCTTCATGGTCTGCTGTCTCCTGGAGGAATGTTTTGACACGGCCTCAAGCTCCCACACCCCCAACCACACACCCTAACCTCCCCCCTCCCACCCTCCTCTCCAAACCATCACACAAATACTTACCATCCAGCACCACCCCGTCCCCTCCCCAAAAGTCCCTCTGTGCCCAGGGGGCAGAGTGAGCCGTGGACCCTAACAGGCCGTGGTGCTGTATCCAGTGGCAATCAGAGCAGTAGGAGTGTGGCAGATCAGAGACACCCTCTCATCTCCCAGAGACACCTGGTGACAAGGATTAAAACGAGCTGCCTCATGGCACCGTCATTAACATTTTGGTTAATTGTTCCAACTCCACGTTGATTATAAAACCCAACAGCTGGTTATGAAGATAATCCCAGGGCGATGCTCTGGACTCCCATTTTTACAAAACCGTTATTCATTTTTTTTTTTCTTTTAAGGGGACTGAGGGATGGAGTTTGGTGTTGTGAGTTACATCACTCAGAATGCTACAGGCAATCTTGACCTCCAGGAAGCAGATACTGTGAATCTGGTATTACGGTGCGAAAATGCTGCCTTCCTGCCATCAACCCACTCAAACTTCCTTTTAATATTTACCAAAGTATACAGAGAATGGAGGAGGAGGGAGACAAAAAAAAAAAAAAACAATTTCTGATAGCTCACGTCTCCCACTGTTAGCTGGTATTTAAGAAGAAGAGCTTTGTATGATTGCTTTCTTGTGATGCCATCTACCAGAAGAGGCCCTCTGTCTGGAGAGAGCTACAAATCGCAAGGAAGGGGTAACCAATTAGAGGCTCCTGCTGATAGCCCCCGCCTGGGTGGAATGGACTATTCCAGCTTCGATCAGCAGTTACATTTCTCTAAAGCCAAACTCTTCAATGCAAATTGAACTACTGTTGTTCAAAGCTGGGAAACATTGTTGCAAGGAAAAATAAACACATTTCTTTTCAGCTCTTCACAAGCTGTGCACACTGATGGCTCTGAAAGTTATGAAAGGAATGAACTGCTTTGAAACATAAATTTAGAAATTGAGTTTTTCTTTTGATTTTAAGAGGTTTTTCCATGCAGTCAAAAATAAAACAGCAGTATTATTTTTTTCAGGCTTGCTTTGCCCAGGTTGTGCTGTTGGTTTAATTGATTACTGAGCTTGATGTTTTGTCATTTACTGCAAATGCATCAGAATGAATTTGCACAGTTTGGACCTTGTTAATGCTAATATCTGTATAATATCACAATTACCTCCTCTTTCAGAGGCAGTTTGTTTCAGAGAACATTATAAGTACAAATCTGTCATGTTCAATAAACCAGCCCCTATAAGCCAATAAAACTGCTCCAACAATGTACTTTTATGAGGTATTGTAACAAGAAGCAGTGGCCTTGCACAGTAAATGTGCATGTGCAATATATTTTGTATATACACTTGTTCTGTATAATTTTAGTTTGTCTTATTTACCATGTATATTTGCAAATTCTGTTAAATGGATGTGGCTAATTTCTGTTTATCAAGACATACAGAGAAATATGTCACACTATGCATTTGATACAATGCATTGCTTTAGACCATGTTGGCATAAGCACTATATTTCCATGACAGTGAGAATAATGTATTGAAACATTCATTATGCTGTTGCAATTTATACTTCCTCTCTGTTGCTTCATCAAGTTAAGTGGCTGTAGGTTGGTGGAATGAAATAAAAACTTTCACATTCTTGTCAGAAAATGGCATGAAATGTGTTCATTCTGTACTGGTTGGATTGACCCTCAGATTCACCACAAATTGCGTTAATAAAATATTGCAGCAATCTGGGGTTTTGCTGAGCAGTTTGAAATTTTGATATCATTACTTCTGACAATTTTCCACAGTGCATGCTTTCAATCATTAACACATGGACTCTCTGACTAAAGTGCATATTTCCCCATGCTGTTCTGTATCAGGTTTTACTGAACATTTCCCAACAATTACAGCTACACATCAGCACATTGTGATTTTCTGTCTTCAGCTTGAGCTCCAGGAAGAATGAATATGATTGGATTGCTAAAATGTTCATCATTGGTGTTAGAAAGGTACAAACTTTCCCCTACCTGCAAACATTCCCAACAGAAAACAGATATTGTAGCTATCAAATGCTATCTTGTTTACTTGCTAATGTTTCTGAAATTTACTAAAGATACTGTACAAGTAACTTGCTAGAAAACACAATGTTGACAATGAAAGCCCATCTGTTAACTAACAAAATTAGCTACACTAGATAGGGCCATGATGTTAGTGAGCTAGCAGTGAATTAGTAAGGTGTTGCCCCTCCCTCCTATAGTCAGGAGTATGGACAGGCAGCTCCATGTTAGCTTTCAAAGACTAGCTAGTTAGCTAACACCAGAGGTGTGCTATTGCTGTTTCCTTTTAGGCTTCTTCTTTCTTTATATACTTCTGTATATCATTATAATGCCAGCCTGAACTCCTTCTGATTTCAAGCTACAGGGTTAAAGCTCTAGCCAGCACATTAAATATCACATGGCCTTGCTAACTAGAGTGTAGCTAATGTTAGTTACTTGTCTGCGGTGCCGACTACTTTTTATTATAGTTTGGCTCACCAGTGTTAGCTAGCTACTGTATCTGCTGGCTGAATGGTAGCATCCTTTAAATCTGTGGTTGGTTTAGTTGGTTCACTATGAAGGGGACGCTTTGGGCCGAAGATAGCCATTTTCACCAATCTGGCAATATATCTGTATGAAATTATCTCAGCTTTTCTTAAGTGTTGTACGGCATGTGCACTGAATACTATGATTATTAACTCTGCTCTGGCAGTTAAATGCAGCACGATGCCTTGTTCCCCAAACTCCTTTCTCTGAATTTTCATGTCAACATTGTGATGGTTAGCAAGATCACGGTTTCTGTGCAGTTGCATGGCACAATTATGTTCTGCAGGTAAAGATCATTTTTAAATTATATCTTATTATGATATCAAAAATTATGGATATTTTGTGTACAACAATTAAAAAGTTGGCAAACCTGCAACAAAAACCGGGCAGCATGCAGCAGTCTCACAAAAGTGTCTGCATTATCGTGTGCTTTCACTCAGTTTCTCAATTGATTTGACTTAATTAAACATTAATCAAAGCACTACGGCTTGTTTATCAGGACACAATAAAAAACACGGACCAGGAACATGGAAGTGTGACTGTTATATCGGCAACAACAATTCCTCCTCGGGCTCCCCCGCAGAGTGTGTGCGTACAGAGATGTTTATCATTTTCATATTCATAGCGGACGCAGTGTGGAAAACGACCTGGGTAAATGAAGGCATCCCCCTGCCAGTGTCATTATTGAAAAACACCATGGAGAGCCATGTGATGGTTGTAACAGCTTGAAGCAAGGGGTTGACCTCAGCCATCCTCCCATACCACACATCATACAGTCACGGAAAACATACTCAATGGACAGAAGAGTCCAATATACAGGTTTTTTTATTGTTTTGTTTTTGTTTTTTTTATGATCCTGGACTGGAAATGCTTTACAAGATTTCCTAAGTGTCCAGACTTAAATAATGACTATGTATGACATTGAAAGGAGCCAAAGAATAATGTGGGTCTCAATATCATTTTTTAGCACATATACACTGTGGTGGATACAGACAAATTTACAAATACGCTTCAGAAGTGGTATAGATATTTTACCATATCAGAGGCATCATGTCAAGTCAAGACAACCCTGAATATCGATAATCCTCTTACACACTCCCACGCACACATGCACACACACACTTTAACTCTCAAATTCCCTTACAAGCTTCCAACTATCAGCCGCCAATCCACAGCAGTTGATCAATGATTTATATTAGTGGGCTATGGACTTCACCGGCCAACAGGTCCTTAAAAGCTTGTTTTTCCTCCAGTGGTACCATCAGTTGGTTAAACTTATCTAGTAACTAAAGCTCCACTATTAATTATATAGGTGCAGTTTTCCCTCCATGTGGCAAACAGTGTAAAGTACACCACATATGTGGAGTACACCAACCACATTTGGTATCTGCATCCATACCGGTGACATTGACAGTGTTTGGCTTCAGTGTCAGGGATTTCAAAAGACACCGCCGCCCCTGATTAGCACACAGTTGTGCAATTCTGTCACAAGGTCTTCTTTTGTTGTCTGGGACTAGAGGCAGACAGTCTGGAAAACCATCAAACGGACATGATGCAACCCTCACCAGCATAATTGGTTACCACGACCAGCTCAGTGCACTTTGATATGTCGCCATTAACCGTGATACTCACTGCGTAACTCAGCTACTCAGCCTCCTGAGTCATCATACTTATACAAAGGGAACATTGTGTTAAAAATACTACTTGTGGCTCAGCTCCCGTGTGTAGACAGGCACATTATCTACTTTCAAGCGTCACCCTTTTCTTCTGATTTCAAAGGGGATCCTCTCTCTGATGAACGTTAAGTCTGGTTTTGCGTCTCTGAGACACATTACTCTGCTGATCACCGCCCCCATGCCATTAACCCCATGGTACTAAGTTTGGAACAGCAGCAGATCTCTCATTCCCGCTGCAGTGATCCTGAGGGTCACTCTTTGAGGGCGTGAGTCTGAGTCGAGCATCAGGAAGGGTGGGTCTCGCTGCTCAGATATTTAGTTGGAGAGTGTCGGTAATCTGTTATAATGTTTTGCACCGGTGAGGTTTACCCCTCATCATCTGCAGGGAGGTTGGGCGAAAAACACAAAATGAAGTGCTCTTCACAAAGGAGCCAGGGAGATAACCCAGAGAATGAGGGAGCTATCGCAGGCCACAGCTGTAATGAGTCCGCAGCCACATTGCTGTGCTTTTAATTAATAGACCTGGTTAAACTCCTGACATTACAAAATGCAAAAGCGCTCTGCTCTGAAAGAGAAGGGAAGCCAAAAGCTTAACAGGGCGGATAACCTTCCTCTTCAGCGGCGCCCGACCCCATCTGTGGGAGAGGAGTTCGCCTGCCGTCACCACCGCCGATGAGGTGCCTTCAACACGAATCAAAGCCCAGCGATAGATTGGAGTCCCACCGCAACAAAGGGATTCGCTGTGAATGATAAAAAAAGGCCTCTGACTCCGGGATTTGGCCTAACAGCAAATCAAGATTCCCTCCAGAACCTTCCGCTCTCAAGCCTGCATCGCCGAACTAATTCAGTGACCTTCCCTGGAAAGGTTTAAATAACATCTTTAGATAAGTGCATTGGCCACCATGACTCTTGGGTATTAAGCAAAGGGAACACAGCAGGAATATCAAGCCCTTTGAATGAGCAAATTCGCTCTGCCTTCAATAAAGCCCAATTTGTGTCTATATCATAAATATTACCCCTGTCATCAGGAGTTTACAAGCACATTACAGCAGTCCAATGCTTTAATGTTTTTGTCAGCATGACTTATGTGACCTTGTGACAGATATTCTGCGACAATTTATTCATTTTGTTTATGTGTGCTTTTAAAAGTCCGTTGCAATGTGTGGTTTCATTTTCCAGCAGTATTTGATCTGCATCCAAATATTTACCATTCATTGTGAGAAATCGCTCTGCATCCTACATCTCTTTTTTAAAGAATAGTAAGCTGTTTTATAATGTTGTGTTTGCTGTAGTGAACAGTGATAAATTCCCATCACTTCGCAAAACTACCAATTTGATGCTGAAGTGGATATAGGTGGGCTGCCTACAGGACCCAGAGGGTCCTCAGCTCTCCATCCTTTTTTTATCACTGATCTGATCCTCTCCTTTCTGCTTTTGGGCTGAGCCACAGGCACCCATGAGCCCAATCTCTAAAGTGATTCTTTCATGCTTCCAGAGGCAAAATGCATAAAAGTAACATAGATAAATGTTTAATGCCTGAGCTCTGAAGTGAAATTGTATTCCAGAAGAGGTTCCATAACTCTTGTTAAATTATTTATTTGCTGAGCTGATACTCTTATGCAGACCAACATGCAACCTTACAATTTATTTGCTTATTTTTTTTTTTACATATCGCGCAATCATTTTTTTTTATTCTCCGGGGCTGTTTCAGGTTAAGCTTCTCACCTAGATGTACAGCAACAAAATTCTAAATTCTGCCAGGGATTCAAACATGCAACCCTCTGGTTATAAACGTAGCTCCCAAGCCACCACTTCAATGCACAGTCCTGTTCTCTCCATGTTGAAGGGAACAATAAAGGAGAAATGAGGAGGTATGTGTTTCCTGAGGGAACAGAAGCTCTCCGCAGTAAAAAGAACAAAGATAACAATCCTCCCTCCCCTAAGGCCGCCTCATGAGGGTACTCTGCTCCCAGGATGGGAGTTTTTCTGGAGTATTACTTCCAGAAAATTCCCTTCATCCAAGATTGAAACAAACATTAACCCATGAACATGTTAATACTTGTTTCCCCACAACTGAGGAGGTTGGATGCTGAATGTCGTTTGATTTGCCATGCTATCTGTTTGTCTCCGTTACCTGGGCTGACAGTTGTTCCAGCAGCATCCTCCAGCTTCTATGAGACCACACTTCTGTCATAGCTCCTAATAAAAGGAGCGATTTGTAAATGCAATTTATTTATCCTTGGGTTATTAGAGGCCTCAGCTTTATTTGTTTTGCGTTTAGCTGTGCCTCCTGAGCTGCTGAAGCCCGTCAGGGCTGCCATATCAATTTGGTGACAGTTGTTTTCCATCCAATAATGATAGTAGGTAGTGTTGCCATGACGTTTCTGCTGCTTTGATATTCTGTTCACAGTAGGTAGCACGTTAAAAAAAAAATCCAAAGCAAAACACACTGTCACAAACGCTGGTCCCATCCTCCCGTTGCTGTGTCGATCTTGACAGTGGTAAGCCTTAGAAATCCAAGAAGTCTGATGCAGCTTGTCTTGAGAGATGTGGGACAGTTTTGAAGTCTGTACGTGAATTACGAGTGCCTGTCATGTGTCAGAAAGATGCATCTGCAACGGCTGAAGACAACAGTAAAAATAGTTCCCGGTACAAGTGTTATGAAGTGTTTCCGTCATTCTGAAGGTGTTAGTTTATATCTGGGCTGATCCTCACCAAAACAGACATATAACACAGCACAAGGCCCTGTTGAATTTCATGTGCAATAAATATTACATCAAGCATCACAGGAAAGTGTACTGCAGTATAGCTGGAGATAATATAATAACAAATGCATGAAAACCGACATAGAGTATGGCTCCTGTTTCAATATAAAAACTCAAGCTAGTGGAAGCACAGTTCCCCTAAAAAGATATAAGCGCTTAGGATGTTTGCATCCAGGTTTGTACTTATCACACCACTTATACTTTGAGTGTAGAATGTAGTTGGGTCAGTCATTTGGGGATGTGGAGGCTTACAGACTTGCAACACAGTAGTATTTTATGTCTAAGAATCATTGTATGCCAGATAAATTGAAAAATTAAATAAATATTTTGCACAGGCATTCTTCATAACTGATACCACCACAGTTACCCTATCATATGTCAATCCGGTTCAGAAAAAAAGGTTATGATTAAATATGGATAATACAACTGTCAAAGTTACACATAAAATATATTCAGGAAAACAGAGGATATTGAATAGAGCCCACCGACAACTTGATTTAACAATAAAACAAGAGTGAAAAACTTCTAGTTCCTCAGTAAAGGTAGGCCTACCCCAAGTTCAGTAAAAAGCAGAATCTTCTGTATTATTTTGCAAATTCAGCTCATTAGTCCATCTCACTTCATGAAAGTGGAAGACAAATTGTTTTTTTTTTCAATTATCAACTACTGGCGAGCTGAACGTGTATTTAAGGTGTGGCTCTATATGTCTGTAGAGTAGCCTATTTAAAATTAACGCAGCAATTACTGAAACAACAGATTAAAGGGATTTCAAAGGATTGAAATGATTTAATTTGTACTTTATGTTACTGTCACTAATCCAAACCACCCTCAGTCCCAAAGCCAAGGGGTTCTGATGATGTGTGTGTGTGTGTGTGTGTGTGTGTGTGTGTGTGTGTGTGTGTGTGTGTGTGTGTGTGTGTGTGTGTGTGTGTGTGTGTGTGTGTGTGTGTGTGCGTGTGTTGTGTGTCTGATGATCCTATTGGTCCTTCAAAGTGACATGTTTGCTTTGGCAGCAAAAACTCATGAACTCATAATTGTGACCTTGTTTATTTATTCTCTTGTGTATAAATCTTTCCCCTTGGTTATTTGTAATTCAGTTCTGTCCTTTGCATAAGGAAGTGTATTGTATTAACCTCACAGTCCTACACACTGTGACCTAACTAAATCATTCCGTGTTTGACACTACAAGTGGGGTGATGGTGAACTTCTCCATGAACTCAGTTGTGAGCAGCCTCAAATGCATACAGCCGGATACTGCTCTTCAAGCTGAAATGCTCTTTGAGAGTAGAGTGTGGTCCATTAAAATATCAGCCATACAAACATTGTGTCCTTAATGGTGACAAGATTTTCAGCATTGACCCTGAAATACCATCAACCATTACCTTTGTCTAACTATGTGTGCCAACTTTGAGTGAAAATGTCACATGTAAAAGTTACAAGGGAATCTTGAGAAAAATAAAGAAAAATTAAAATAGGCCTTTATCCTGCAAAGTGAAGTGGCCTTTATAATTATTACAGTTAAGAGCCTGCCAGTCTTGATTTCTCTCCAACGGCATTTCTGTGTGACACATTCAGACCAGATAACTGACATGATGAAGGTCTAAGAGATGCTTAACGTATTGGTATTTGTTTTGTGGGTTTTGTTTGGTTGTTTCAGGTTCAAACAGTGATGAGTGCTTTCCCCCCGCATGCATTTTACATGCTGCAGTAACGACATATTTTGAAACGCCAAGTAAGAACGCCTATACATTTTCAGATAAACGTCGCCCTCTGGTGGAGATGGGGGAAAGCCATCTCAGTAAAATATCTTTTGTTTAGTTATGCTCATGACTGAACAATTAATCATTATTTTATTTGGTAAGAAACTTATTTTACACTTCGCATCACACATCCCTCAATATGCAATACGCTTTTAAACTAAACAGCCAACTGATTGGAGAGTTACCTCGTGGGATCTGATGCATTCCGGCGGAGTTCCAGTCTCCTTCCCGTCCAGCCCCTATAGTACCGTGTAAAATAAACCAACGTCCTCCAAAAGAAAGCGCTCACAAGGGAGGGCACGGAATCTTTCAAAAGCAAGCGCACGTGGCCGCGTTGAAAGTCGCTGGTGGCAATGAACTAGCTTCTTAGCATTAAATTGACTCATTTAAAATGTGTCAAAGGGAAGGTCTGTGTATTGCTTCGGGTCATTAAGGCAATGCATTATGGCAGTTTAAGACTGCTGAAATTCCGCGCGGCAGCCTTGGAGCGGGAGGGCTGGCGCGGACTTCGAATCGCTCAGGAGTACCGAATATCCCAGCAGCAGCTCGCCCAGCCCAAGGTCAGAGCGCAAAGCGCTTAGCGGCTGCAGCTGGTGGGCGTCTGTGGGGACGCGCGCTGTAATCAATTCTTACATTTCAAGGGAAAATGATCTGAATGAGCCGCTCTAAGGAAGATAGATGAGTGTGTACCGTTACAAACACTTAGATCAATAATATTCATAGCCCAAAGGACAAAACAAAACCATGAATAAAAGTTTTAAATCAATGCGTTGAAAGAGGAATGTTGCTGTAAACGCTTCGTAAGAAGCATTGGTATTCAAAACGCAAAGACTAGAGAGAAGCGATGCTATTGGGTACAATCGTTTGAAACACACGTTTTAATGATTCAAACCATAAATTAATTGCTTTTATTAGATTGTTTTGCTATTAATATAGGAGAATAACCCAACCCTGTGAATTTTCATTTATTTTGTTTTAATTTACATGCTTAGTTTAAGTTGCTTGATTAAGAAATACAGAGCATGGCTCTGTTCAGAAAAGACAACAGCATAATTAAAGATGGGCTGCCCCTTGTGTATTTATGGAGTGTGAAAAACCCACATTATGCACTATGTGCAGATTAAGAACAGGCTTCTGACAATCAACATAACCATTGTGAAACTAGCAAACATGGAATAAAAAGCAATTTCCAGATGGCTTAGTTGGTAAATATGAATGCCATGAGTTCAACTAAGACACCATAATTTCAAGTCTGGGCTGTGTCGGTATTTGACTATGACGGGGAGTCCATAAAAACAGGAAAGGATTAGCCTCATGAAAACAGGGTGGGGCAAGTTTAAGATAGCAAGAGCACTACAGGCAACCAATACACAAACACCTCCCAGCTCTGCATGAGACTCTATAGGTTACCTTTTGTCCTCACTGAGGAAAGCTCCTGTCCTCTGATTGACATTAGCTCCAATAAAGAGTAGTATGTGGTGTGGTCATAGTATGTCTTAGCTCAGCAGGGAGTGCACAGTATAGGGTCCCCTCAGAGACCAGGGGGAAGGTGATGGAAGCGACCTGACAGTGTAGGATAGGGGTGGGAAATGGAAGGTCACATCATTGGAAACACCTTCTCATTGGGCACATGTCCAGTGGTATACATACATCCAGTGGCTCACATGCATACATACATACATACATAATACATAATAATACATACATACATACATACATAATACATAATAACTGGTATTCCAGTCCTACAAGTCAGTACTAACCTTTTCTGTTTCTTTGGATATGCAGGCCAAACATAACTCATCTCAAAGCTGATGAATGTGACCCAGTTAGCCATTTAAAAGTGTTACCAGGCTGCTCTCTGTGCATACAGGATCCTGAGAATCGGAGGCATGTTTTTGAGAAAATTTTGGTTAAAAAAGAAAACTTTTTTGTTAAAGTAATTTGCCATCACAACTTTAATAAACTTCAAAATTCTATTAAGTAGTTAACGTATCTAGTCTTAAGACTGAATTTGGACGTTACGTTTGGCTTGTGTTTTGTGGTGCTTGTAATGGTACACTCATTTCCTAGAGCAGAGAACACTTTTATCTTCATGAAATGAAAAAAAGTACAAGAAATCGCTTGAACTAAGGCTTAATGTGTGTCTTCCATCTTATTGCAACATTTGTTACGGTGTTACCGTTCAACCTCTGACAGCCAAGTGTCCACTAATCTTTGAGGTATCTGAAAGGCAATGCCTTGCACTGATTTACTGGCACGGCTGGGAATAACATCTCAGGCAGGTGTAGTTACATCCTGTTCATGTGTGCCTTGGCGATAAATATCCCGAGACTTGAGTTATTGAGCAGAAATCTCTGTCTCAATTCATTCCGCAAAGCCGTAAAGAACCGAACATCCGTCTCCCACTCAAATAAGGCCATGCATGATGGCTGCTATGAGGTGGGCCGAAGAATGGCTTTTAAAATTAATGAAACAGTTCGTTTGTTAGGGGTTCAGAATCCAGCCTGAAATAAGTTTGCTGGCTTTGCTCACTTTGAAATGGACTCATGGGAAATGTATTTTAAGTCTATCAGACTTTTTCAGAGATACTTCTCAATGGTTTTAGCTGCAGACCAGCGGTCCCTAATCGTATTCATTGAGTGCCACGGGCTCTGTGGTTTTTCATTGTTTGTCAACAGTTAATTGATATCAATGACTGTAGAAAGCAGTTGACCACACAGTTATTTTGGGAGGGAGGTTTGGGGGTGGGGATGGGGGGGTTGGAGTGGGATGTCATTTACTGATTTAACGGTGGCAGCAGATGTTGAATCTTTCCAGGAACTGGGTTGGGGAGTCCTACTATGGACCACACATTGAACGGGTGAGACAATCAGGGACATTATTTTTAAATCAATGCACACAAAATTGCACAAATATACACACACACACGCACATGCACACACGCACACATACACGCACACACACACGCACACACACACACACACACGCACACACACACACACACACACACCTAAAAACCTGTGCCCAATCTGAATTATGAGAACTGGCTCTCAAATTTACTTAAACTTGTTCACTCTTGGCCTGCCTGGTAAAACATTGAAATGTATCAAATTCTTTAATATCGTGAGTTCCCCCCAAGAAAAACTGAGACGTGTGCGTGGGGGGTGTAATAAATTGTGCTGAAGAAAAGAGATTTTCAGCTAAACCACATTACCATCATCCGTGTGGTTAACAGAGAAGGAGGGGTTTGTGTCTGGGTCTGGGATCTTACACGCAGGGTTTGTGGGGGTGGGATGGGTTTCGGGTGGTGGGCTGCAGCCAGCAGAAACCCCATTATTCTGCGGAGGCCCGCTGCTCCCAGCTGGGAAAAGAGCCTGGCTGATTAGAACACAAAGGTGGGCTGGCATGGCAGACTGCCACTTTGGTATGATAATCCCAGAGATCTGCCCAGCGACAAAGGGGGCTGCGGAACATTGTCATCTTTATGTGAGGAGAAAAAGGCCAGCTCCACCTGACAGCTCCAAATGAGCTTTGTGCTCATGCTCAGTACTCACCGGACCCCCTTCCCCTACACCTCAACCCCACATCTGCCACCTCAACCCCGCCATCTCCCATGCAAGGGTGCCTACATCCTCAACCTTTGACAGGCGTCAACATTCGTGCACAGGCGGGCATGACCGAGTTTGCGTGTGTGTGTGTTTTTTGTTTATTTATTTATGTCTTTTTTTAACTCCTGGGGACACCACAGCAGTGATGGAGCCAAGATGTAGAGATATGACAGTTGTCATGTCATTCCCAAGCCAAGGCCCAGAGTCTCAGGTGGGGTGGGGGAGAGAGGTGAATGTGTAACCCTGTAAGGTTTGTGAGGCGTAACGTTTGGGTGCCATTGGCTCACCCCCTCCCAACGAGCACCCCAGAGGACCACTGCCCGCTCTTTCAGACAGAATGGAACAAGCGAGGATGTTAAAAAGAACTTTAGGACTTGCGATGGGTGGCAGGTGCTCGGTGGACTGATTAAGAGCTGTGTTTTCACTGGCAGTTTCACTGGGCAGCCGGCAAACAAAAACAACACAAAACACCTAAATTACTTTCCTTGGAGGAAGGAGGTAGAAATGGTAAACTAGCCTTTTTAGCTCCTCTGTTAAATATTCAAGCCATGTCACCCTCTTGCACTGTGTTTGCAACACATTGATCGGTTTGTTTTCTTCTAAAAAAAGCATGCTCACAGAGATAGATGTTTTAGAATTGGAGGGGGAGCAAGAGATTTAGCTGCATTTACTTACCATATTTTATCTCTTTTAGCTTGTTCTGTATTGTTAACTGTTACACACTATTTTAGCACTTACAGTAGAAGCTGTAAGAAAGAAGCTTAAGAAAAGACAATAGTGCTGACCGCTAACCACTGACCGCCAAGAATGGCTATCTCAGACACAGGCAAAGTGTGGGGATTGTTTAAACAGATTGACAGAATATGGCCAGAGACACTGCTGGCCAGTTAAACTAGATACAGTCAACACTTTGCACTCAGCATAAGAGCCACTTTCCTCAGCTGATAAAATATCAATTTGCACAGCTCCAGACGTGTAGGACAAGCCATACAGGGGGAAAACGAGACCCAGTATCACATACGCTACCACAGGCCAAGATCGACACCCGTGTCTTTCCAGACCCGCCTCAAAACCGCAGGAAAATGACTTCACTAATACACATGTATGAATGATTCACTCTGTCAGCAATGTCTCTGGGGAGCTTGTGGTTGTGTAAAACGTTGTTATGAATCATAACAGATCGTGTTCAGAGTAATATTCGTTTGAACAGTATGGTTTATTGAGTATTTTCCGTCGTTTGTGAAAAGTACCCTTATTTCTCACAACAAACAAGAGGACTGAATTAAGGGGAAATGCAATTTTATTATAAAATTTGAAAAACAAAACTTAAATATTACCCTTATTGTGCTATTTTTACATCATTAGGACACTATTCTCCATTTTTCAGGTACAGACTCAAAGATACGTCTCATTCAGGCACCAACTTATCCGAGAGCCTATAAGCACAGTAATAAATTACATCTTCACAATGACAGAAGGGTGAAGGGTATTAGAAGATAATTAATTCCCATCAAAAGTTGAACAAAACATTAAGTGTATCAAAGGAAAAAAGCACACACCAATGTGACTGAGAATGTTACCTTTAGTGGCTATTTCAAATTATCTTCCCAACTTGAATGGGCGGCAGCAGTGTAGAGTTGCTGTCAGGGTAGGAACATATGAGTGTGAGAATTGCTTCAGCAGTTTGCCTTCCTCAAATGGACAAGGGGTTTTGTGCAGTATCTGTTTTTCAGGAGCTATTCAATACGATATCATGGCTATAAGTTGCCAGCAGGGGGAGTTGTAACTTCAAGCTAAGGAGAAAAGCAAAGCTGTGACATTGTCCAAAATGGAGGCCCCACGGCCAGAAGAAGACCAGAGCAGACTTTCCAAAATAACCGCTGGGACTGGCTAGACAGTTCAGTCCTCCACGGCTGCTGCTCCATGCCTCTCCACATTATCTCCCCTTTCCAAAGGGGGCGGGGGGTTAGAGGGAGAAATGGATTCCCCATGTAGGGAACTTCCCCATAAGCGGAACAGCAAGATCCTCTTGCTGACTACAGGGGCCATGGGGCTTCAGAACCCTCTCCAGTTTAGGCCACATGAGGAGAACGTGGGGACCGCTACCATCTACAATATCCACACAGGTTCCAGGCTTCTTCCTGTTCGTCTCCCAAATGGTGCGCAACCCGACACGGGTTCTGGAGAGTCCCGTTCCCTTTGCTCTCCTCCCGTGAATTTAACAGAGCTGCTAATGGTGGTAGGAATCACAGGAATGTGACAAGCTCTTCCACAGAGCTCACTGATATTAAACACACAGTGAGTGGGAGAGGTCAGGGGAGGGGGACCTCTCAAACAGACAAATTCAGTCTAGCCACGATAACAGAGGGGAACGAATTTAGTGTGCATGTTTGTGACAATGCGTCCACGTGATAATTTTAAAAGGCACTTAGGGTGGTCCAATGAGAGTGAGGGGAGAAAAAAGCCACCCAGGGAAGGGTTTTTGGCAGGACGAACCACCTATTTCTGCATCAAGTGAATCGCTTTTTCTTTTTCAGCTAGGGCCAATAAACAGATGTATGCTTGGTTGGGCCAACTAAGCACTTTCCCTGAAATGCTCTTTGATATAGTCTCAAAGAACAGCCTGAAGTGAGCCAAGGCTGCTAAGAACTTAACTAATGTGTCATAAAGCTATGGTATGTGACATAATCCATGTGAAAAGTCACTTGATAATAGTAATCACCAATAGGAAAGGAGCTGTCAGAGATTGTTCTATTAAACTGTACCCACCACCAGCCCTGGAGGAATAACTCAACCACATATTCCCATGATACCTCTCTGTGTGATTAAGCACACACAAAGTAATCTATGCCAGCCATACTACCCAGGTCAATGCACAAGCAAAACAGGAGTCATATGGACACCATTCCTGGCTGAAAGAGGTGGGAAGTGGTACATCCACAGTGTCGTATTGGAGTACAGTACAGATCCATATTGAAGTACATCCAAAAAATCACCAGCCAAAAAAGCACCACATATGACTGTAAACATATATATCAATGGCTGGGTTTAGGATATGATGTCATTTAAAAGGGTCAACTGAACACATAAATACTGTTGTGTAGGTTTACTTTCTAGGTAAACACCAGCAATAGCAGGCGGGAGCCAGGAAGTGTAAGTGCATGTAAGAGTTATGAAACAAGAAGTGGTCTGAAGTGATGCATGGGACATTGTGTTAAATCTAGTAAGATGTGTTAGTTAACATCTCATAAAGAGCTCATTAGGGCAAGCACAAGAAGCCAAAGTTTACACGTGGAATATAACAAGTGACCCATAATAAGTTAATGCTCGTTGGTGTCCAGTTGAATTTGGGTGCACTTAAATATACATATACATAAATGAATTAATATGTGGACCTCTTTAAAATTCTCATAATGGCTTAAAATAGATGGTTACCATCTCAAAGCAAATTAAACAAGAACAATGATGAATATATTTACATTATGCGCATCCTGCAGTATATGTCGCTATACTGTATTTCCAGTCAAGAAACAGCAACTGATAAGAGTTTGTACACTTGACAAAGAAACAGATATACAGAAGCATTTCCCATCAACAGCCATCAAGACTACTTTCAGCTCATAACTGTGGAAACAGCATCTGTTTTTTTGTCCCACTTCTCTGTGATCAAGTACTCCAGGACAAAGATGATTCAGTTCCTCTCCCGCAAAGCGATCCCAAATCCGGTTTGGGCTGCCACACAATAGTGTCCCTCTCTTGTACAGGAGCCATTTTTTCCGTTAACTTTAGTCAGTGCAATCCCGAGTCTCAAGTGTCAACCTGGCTTGCGGATGGAAGACTGAGGTTGAACCTCGCTACCGCTTCTTGAGGGAGCAGGACTTGCAGCACTGCTGTCCGTAGAACTTGTGGTTACACACGCCGTGCTGGGGGACCAAATGGCACCAGCTGAACGAGTCAATGCAAGGCTGTTCCTCTAGAAGACAGAAACAAAAAGAAAAGCAGAGAACACGTTAGAGTGTTAATTTCCTGCTTTTCATAGCAACACAAAAGCAACGTCTCTTGCAAGGAAACTGCCTCAGGTCCAGCCTACTAGAGGGGCAGCAAATGGGGCTCGATCTTTACTGGAAGTGAGACTAATGGGGGAATAGTAAGGACTACACATCCAGACATTATGCATAAAGAGCTACCACAATCACATGCAGCAAACACCTGTTCAAACACTGTGGTCCCATAATAATCACTAGGTTGTTTTCCTGGTGATAAACACATAGTGCAATTTCCCAGAACAGCCTTTATGTGTGAAGTGCACAGCTGTAGACCGCTTTAGTAAGGAAGGTGAGAACATGCTGTCATGCGCTCACAAACATTTAATGGTGCCAATTAAAACAGGAGAGATCTTGGTTCATTTGTGTGACAGAAAAAATGTTTGTTTTGCCAAATAACATTTTCAACAGAGGTGTATAAAGCATTTTGACAAACCAAGTGAGTGATTCTGCCACTATTCTCAGACTGAGGCTCTTGACATTTTGGCTGTGTACTGTGTGTGTCTCAACCCTTCTGACTAATCCATCCCCTGTTTCAGACGGATATGCATCCTCTGTTCTGTGGCCAGTCTTGTGATTTCTAGGGAAATAAGAAATGATTTGCCATGCCTCTTACTTTACCATCACCATCAAATGTGTCTGTACCAGAGATCACTTTGAGGGCCAAGCAGCACAGATGTGGGGACACTACTGTATTTGTTGGTTTCATTAACATCATCATGTTCCTTTTAATGGTCAGACATTACTGTGCATCAGTTTTTACTAAATTTGGCTATTTCAATACAGTGCTTCTCCAATATGTCAATGGGTAATTTTGGTACTGATAGCCCATTTGGTGGGACTGTACCAGTCAGGATTTCAGCATAAATGCATCCACCACAAATTCCTAAATGTGGTCATAGAATGACAATAATCTGTCCATCATTTCTGTCTTTCAGCAAATCCATCTTTTTTTAATGACCTCAAAACACAATGATTAGTCCCAATTAGTGCATTTCATATGGTAGCCCCACCCATTCTCCCATTATTACATGTTAGTACAGGCTGGCCGATAGGCCCAGATACTGGGCATAACTGAGCATAGAGTCCCTGGAGTTCTGCTGTCTCATCCTGCTAAGACTGACACTCAAGGCACCTGACCAGCTGAGCACGTGTGGTCTGACCCCAGATACACTTCACTGATACGACAACTGCGCAGCTCAGCTGAGGCCAAGCGCTGACCAGAATCAGTGACTTCCAAAGCCAGTGTGCTGGCTGGAGATGAGATGAATAGTCTCAGCAAAGAGAGGTGCATGTGATAACTTTCATTTTATTTATTTATTTATTTATTTATTTATTTATTTACTGGAAATACCCCATTTTCCAACAGGGATTTGACACAAAATTTCAAAGTCAAAGGCAGTCAGCCAATTAAAATGAAAAAAACTTAAAACAATAAACAGGAAAAGAGACAGTTCTGTGAAGAAGAATTAAAGCAGGAATTAAAAGCAGGAGAGTACTTCAGTCACTGTGTCATAAATCATGCATTTAAAATCAGAAATTAGCATGAATTTGCATGTTTAGTTTAAGGTCATAGGAATGGGCACTCCAAAATGGGAGATATGAGGAAAAACAAGAATGTTTAAACTTGTATTAAAATGCATAAAAACAGTTTTGCTTCAAGAAAATGGAGTGCCAGTGAATATCCTACATTATCTCATGAGTTAGTGAGTAAAATACAGAATACACTGACTGACAACAAACAGTCAGCAGCTGGCATGTGAAACTGTGTCTTGTCAGCAGCAAAATTGTAATATGGAGCAAAAATTGAATTGTTGGATCCAACTGTTCTAATTTGGTTTGTCCAAGCATTGGGGTATTATAATTTTTGGACCAATTTTTGCGTAAGAACGCCAAGGTATTCAACTCATTTTTTTTTTTTTTTTTCAGATTTTTGAAGACAAAACAAATTTCTGTTGTTAACTACTTCACTTGTGAAGCCAAAGTTTTGGTTAATGTTTGTTGTATAGATATTTAGAAAGATTATCTGTTGAGCACATACTTAAAGGCATAACATTATCTGTATTAAATCTTTAAAAAACATTTTGGCCAAGGTTACTTCGATATTTTTCCATTATTCAAATGAGTCCTTTATCTGTACTACCTCTGGTCCAAATGGTGCCAGATAAGAGAGGGATTAGAGTAACTTCTGCTCTAGTGTTCCCCTCTACAATTAATTATTGAAAAAAATATGTGTGTGTGTGTGTGTGTGTGCATGTGTGTGTGTGCGAGTGCGTTTGTGTGTTCTCTAGAGCATTTTAATACAACTGTAGTTAAAGTTTCTTCTTTTTTGTAAGTGAGGGGTTCATATAGAATTAAAAGGAGTTACATTAAGTGGTACCAACAAAAACTATAAAAGTAAATCTTAACTGAGTTTCTGTGACACAGTCAGGTTTTGATGGGGGCAATGGACCTGGCCGTGCAGAACGGCAGCACTGTGAAACATGGTGGCACAGTGTGGACGGTAGTGCATGTACGGCTTGTGGAGGTGGGCCATACCTTTCTGCACAGGGATGGGGGCGGGGCAGAAGTGGGTGTTGCAGGCGCGGGAGGTGACAGGTCTGTGATGTGGGAGACATCCTGCCGCAGGACGCCCCTGTCTCAGGCACTGGACGCTGCGGGTCTGCACCCCTCCACCACAGGTCACTGAGCACTGCCAAAAGAGAGGGAGAAAGAAAGAGAAGGAACAGGAAGGTTACACTAGCTCTGTACAGGGGCATAGGACAGAGTTGGATATTGGGGGATCAAGACTCATTACAACTCAATTAGAGAACAACAGTCCTGTTTTATTTGGGGGGGGCGAAAGTAGCAGACAAAAATAGTGTCCCCCCTGACCCCCCTAGTTCCTCCTCCCATGGCTCTGTGCCAATTGAGATCTCCAGAATTAGCCATGAGAACGCAGCGGGAGGGCATACCTGTTGCCATGGTGAAGAGTACCACCCCAGTACCACGGCGCTGGGCTGCGTGCGGGCCGGGGTGGGTGGGGGCGCAGGGCATGGCCCTCTGCTGCAGGCCTGCTGGAGCTCCAGCGCCGGCTTGGCCAGGTTCCTGCACCTGCGAGGGGGGAACTCAGCGTGCTCTCCCAGGGGACCCCTCTCCCCGCACCGCAGCTCTCTCTTCTGCACGCCCGCCCCGCAGGTCGCGCTGCACTGTGGAGAGAGCAGAGACATCAGGCCTTTTCACTGCGCTAGGCCAGCCAACTGCACACCCAGGGAACATCAATCTTACTCCATGGAAAAATAAATAAAGAAATAAATAAAAACACTACGTAAAATGGGGCAGTGACTGATTTGTACATATGCGCAAATAAACACATTCACATGCCGTCATTGGTTTGGTATTCCATTGTTCCTCTGTTGTGAAGCAGCAAGCGCTTTGGGGTGTGTTGAGTCAGTGGTGAGCCGGCTTGGAGACTGCGATCTGGGGGTGTCTTTCTGAACCTGCGGTTGGTTGGTTGTGTGTGTGTGTGTGTGTGTGTGTGTGTGTGTGTGTTAGAGTGTGTGTGTGTGAGACATCTGAAGACACTGTGGCATTACCAACTGGGAAAAGCCCAGATGAAGGAGGCAATCGCCATACCAGTGATACCGCAGCTTAGATGTTGCTCTGTGTTGGGTCTGTGTGCAGTGAGTGAGGTGTGAAATATCTGCGAGTATGAGGTATTTGACACATGCTTCCTCTAGCTATTCTCCCACTGCTCTGTGTCTTGTAGTTTATGCTTTAATTTACACCTTTAACTTCACCTTCACTGGGAGGATATGCCCGGTTTGAAAATCACTCTGAACTGCACCGTTCTTTTGTCCAGGTTTACAGTGTGGAGATGTGGAGAGTGTCCCACACCCTTACCTCGCCCCAGGGTGTGGCCAGCCACTGCAGCTTGTCATTCTTGGGGCAGCGGCGCACTACACAGGTCTCCTGAGACTTGGGCCGTTGGCTGGGATCGCACAAGCTGTCGGGCAGGGCAGTGGCTTTGGACCCCGGGTCAGTGCTCCTGCAGAACACGCTGCGCTTCCTCAGACCGCGCCCACACGTCTTAGAACACTGCGATCACAGACACACAGAGGCCCTCTTAGTATGAAACTACAAGTACAGACACATAGAGGTTTTTTCAGTATGAAACTACAAGTACAGACACATGGAGGCCCTGTCAGTCAATAAACTACAAGTATAGATACACAGATGCCCTCTCAGTCAATAAACTGCAAGGATAGACATACCCAGGCCCTTTCGATGTAAACACTGCAAGTGAAGACCTACAGAGGTCCTCTGAAAAATGAGCTCTTAAAGCATTGAGACCCAAGTTCCACTGAGCTGAGTTTGAAATCTGGATGCAAATCAACAGGCTGTCAGTTTCCACTTATGATGTCATATCCTGTCAAAACCACTGCCTTTCCATCAAGCAGATCCTCTGTAAATGCTACCCCTGGCAGGGGTTCCTGAGTGATGTTTGACAGAGCAGACAGATGGGTGGATGGGTCTAGGCATGCTCTTGACACGCTTTTCCCTTCCAGGACTGGCGAAAGCACAGACCTGTGATTTTCACCCAAGTGGACTGTATGCATCATGCGGGCCCCACCTCTAATTCCTCAGCACTAAATAATCTAAGGTCATTTCTTTACACACACCACAATGAAGAGCGTGGGAGAGGAGCCTTTTCAAAGAGCTGTAATTCATCATCAGAAATGAGGACAAGAAAACAGTCTCCTAATTGCGCAAGGTGAAAACCAAGTACAATACAAGGTGGCACCGTATCTGAAAAGACTATTGTCCTTAGAATCAAAAGAACTCATAGAGTCAAAGTTAGCATTTCTATTTCTGAACTATCTAGTACTGCAGTAAATGTTACCACTGGGCAATTAAGAGACTGTTCTGAAATTCCCACTTTTCCCCCTCTTAGTACAAAATAAAGCTTTTACTTTGCTTATAAACTCTGTGCGATAAGGCTAATATTTTGACTATACTGGTGAGAACCACTGGTGAGAACCACTGGCATAGCTGTACTGTTTCAGACCCCCATTTTTGATGAATTCTCTTTAACAGGAACAAATTATCAGCATGTACTAAACCCAGTTTGCCATAAAATGGGTCAAATCAAGTGAACGAAACACTGAAAAGTTTTCACACTCATTTTCTTTCTAAGAATACCTGTCTTTTTCTCTGCTTTTCTCTGAATACCAACTGTCAGGCTGACAGCTCTAGGTTTATGAAAACCTTTGAAATCCCACACAGGTATAAACAGGCAACTGTAGCAGACATTTTTTTTTTTTTGAATAAAACATATCACAAGACCTATAAATAACCAGTCAAAAGTTATCTGTCTATCTGAAATAAATCTATGGTGTTACAGACATGTAGGCTGTCTTTTTATTTAAGTCTTGTTATGATTTGATTATGGAAACACCCCACACTGAATGAGGGCAGTGATGTGACTTTAAGCCGCGTGACTGCGGCTGTTGATGGATGAACTACTCTGATGTCTCAGCGTGGAAGTCCTCGTCATGCCTGACATTGATTAATGTCACCATCACACTTGGGAAAAGCTGTGCGTGGCTCTTACAGTCAGATCTGGGACATGACTGTCAAAATAAAGAGAGCCGAGAGAGCCCAAATGAAGTCAACACAGCCGTGTTGCACCTATGGAATGCTGGGATGACCTTCGATTGCACCTCATTATCATTTGTTTCTCTCCACAACGTCTGACATGTTGTTCCTGCATAGACCAATATGGAATTCTCAAGTTTCATTAAACACCACTACATTTGCTGTTCTATCCTTAAGATCCATTAAAAGGTGCATATGTCACTTGTAGTTGCACTTTTTTCCCAATATGATGATAAAATAGAGGAACTAGTGCAGGAGAGGAACAGAACCGTGTCAGAACAAAAATGTAACAAACCTACATTGTTCTGTTATTTCGTGTAATAATTTTAGGGGCATGTACAGACCAATGTGACTTGCCTTTATAGAATGCAGCCACAAACCTGAGTCTTACGGATAGTAGTGTAATGTTTCCAAAATCCAGCAGAGGGCAGTGCAGTTTTTTTCAACTTGGCAGCAATACAGTTTTGGAATGCACAGTCCTTAAAATCTACAGCTGCACATAAAACATCCTTTTGCTTACATTGCAATAATAAACAGCACTGAATCAAGCAGCATGGTGAGTTTTAAATAGCAGATATTAATAAAACCTATAATTTAAAGTCCAATATTAAATCATTAATTCTAACAGGCTGATTTCTTTAGGTCTGAGAACTGCATTGCTACAGGAGTAAGATTACAGAGAAACGTTTGCAGGGATGTGTGAATGGTACTGCTGATTTTAAATCCAAAGGTCTCACTTTGTGCCTGAGATCCCTGACCCAGCTGCCATAGAGTGATCCATATCAGAGAAATACAAGCAGCAGAATGAAAGAATGCTTCACTCAGAAAAGAATGAATAAATAAAAAGGGAGCAACCTCAATAATGAAAAAGTGGACTTGATTGTGTTTTAAGGTTCAACACTCAGTTGTTTTATGTTATTTTGGCATATACCTGCCTCCAGCTGTATACAGCATTGGTTGAGCAGTAGCTGGTGACACTGGTCTTGGAGGACAGGTTTGTCTGCAGGGGTTTTGTTTTCATAAATTGTCATTTATAAGCATATCACCATTTTCTAAAATGGAAGATCACATAAATGACTAGAGTAGTTTAATAATTCAAATGAGAAGTTGGCATCAAATCCAGAAAACAGATACAGCCTGCCCTGCCAACTCCTTTTCTATATCCTGCCCCATCCTGTCCAGTGAAGAGCTGGAGCTGAAACCTGACAGGTGAAGCTGAATGTGGGCCAGGTAAAGTCTCACCCTGAGTGTGGGCCAGGTAAAGTCTCACCCTGAGTGTGGGCCAGGTAAAGTCTCACCCTGAGTGTGGGCCAGGTAAAGTCTCACCCTGAGTGTGGGCCAGGTAAAGTCTCACCCTGAGTGTGGGCCAGGTAAAGTCTCATCCTGAGTTTGGGCCAGGTAAAGTCTCACCCTGAGTGTTGGCCAGGTAAAGTCTCACCCTGAGTGTGGGCCAGGTAAAGTCTCATCCTGACTGTGGGCCAGGTAAAGTCTCATCCTGAGTTTGGGCCAGGTAAGGGCTCACCTGTGACCAGGCTCCTGAGCTCCACTCCGGTGGGCAGGCCTGCATGGCACATGGCTGCACCTGGGTGGGTGCTGCCATGGGGCATAGCGTGTGTGTCACCACCTCCTCCCGCTGGTACGTCACCCTGCGCTGGCACCGAACCTGGCGGGTCTGCTGCCCACCCCCACATGTGCGACTGCACGGCTCCCACTCTCCAGTGACCCAGCTGTGAAGAGAGAGAGAGAGAGAGAGAGAGAGAGAAGATAACACAGGCAGAAACTATGACATTATTATTACTATTACTACGATTAATAGTAGTAGTAGTAGAGTTAGTGGTAGTAATAGTATTAGTAGTTAGTGGTAGTAATAGTAGTAGTAGAGTTAGTGGTAGTAGTAGTTCTTGTGGTAACAGTATTATGTATCTGACGAACTCTTAACCAAACTGACAAATTGGACAACATTATATTACAGGGGTTGACAGTAAACAACTTTGCTAACAAGGAAATGTATCATTCTTCATTTTCTTAGCAGAGGCACATACCCTGGGTGATTTTACATATATTTTCCATGCTGCTCATATACAGGGTGATATATTATTTTATTGAAACATCAGAGCCTGAAAATCCTGCTCAGGGGTACTGTAGCAGCGCCCCATGTGAGAGCTGATCCTGCCAGCCTCTTGGTTCCAAGCCTATTCCTTTAAGCACTGCACCTGCCATTAAAAGGCATTAATGATCCCATAACACTTGTCAAACTAGTAGGGTGACAAACCACAGATCACAGGAGATCGCCCATGCTTCCCCCCTAGCTGAATGGCTACACAGCTCCTTGCTACCTTTGGTCAATGCACTGCATTAGATGGAAAAACACAACATCCTTAAACAAATGGGGTTTTTAAAAAATCACAGATGAGCTTGTTCTCATGAGGGATCGTCTCTCTTTCCTTCACACCACCTGAGTGAAAGACAGAGCTTGTTTTTATTTTTTTCCCCCTCTATTGCAGGTCAATTCATCCAACCATCTGAAACTCTGAACTCCTTTCAGCAGCTTGTCAGCTTCACAACAGAAATGACTGATCAGCATCATGAAACCAAGCAGTTTATGTTAGGATTCAACGATCACCCCACCCTGTTTCTTTTCATTCCCACAGAACACACAGATCTGCCCTGATAATGTCAGTACCCCATCACACACACACACACACATACACGCATGCACACACACATACACACACACACACACACACACACACACATATACACACATCCATGCACACACACATGCATGCACGCAAACATGCACATACGCACACACATACACACGTGTGCACACAAAAACACACACTCACACAAAGTGAACTCAGCAGAATCCATGCTCAGAAATAATATAATTGTGCAGTAATTATACTGTGATCAAGAAGTGATCTGTGGTTTATGATTTCTCATGAACCTCTTCCAGAAGTTTCCATCCTTGGACTTGTTTCAAAAAGCTTGCTTCTTGTTGTGGCAAAAAAGAAAAAAATCACCAGGTGTTTCTGAACTCAAGCGCAGCTTGATCCCGGAGCATTTAACCACAGGTGAGACAAGGAGCTCGCTCCCTAATGCACCACAAGTCATGTTTCCCAAGCCCAAATGTCTGTGCCCTCCTCCTGACTCAACAGTCCGACCGCAGCACGTTCATGTTTCGCATGCTGCCGCTCGGCTATTAAGATAGCTGCAGAATCTGGGTATTTGGGAGTCACTCTTGGCCAGAGATAAAAGCTGCTTCTAAAATAGAGGTTGTTTGGATAGGGGTGATTATTGTAAATGAGTGGTCTGACAATGGTGCGGTGAAGAAGGGCAGTCATTCAACACGGGTGGAGCCGGAGGGCGAGCTCTTGGCCCCAGGAGCGCCCCACCACCCCTGCTG
Organism: Albula goreensis; assembly: GCA_022829145.1. Taxonomy (NCBI): domain Eukaryota; kingdom Metazoa; phylum Chordata; class Actinopteri; order Albuliformes; family Albulidae; genus Albula; species Albula goreensis. The sequence goes on along the minus strand of CM040741.1, from coordinate 8,615,104 downwards.
CCCGGCTACCAGACCTGCTCTGAGCCGCCTGCTATTTTTATCCCCATTCCTTTTCAAATAGTTTGACAAATTGGAGGGAAATGCTGAACTGTAATTTGAGGGGGGAAACATGAACCACGCGGCACTGGCCTTGAGGCAGATAAACTCGGCAGGGCCAAACACAGCTTACAGGATGCGTCTTTTTTTTTTTTTTTTTTTTAATCGCTGTCATGCAAATAAAAATATGCATGTTGCAACTGCTCAAGCTTTGGTGAAAACTATTGTTGGGCATGCTGTAATTTGCTATTTTGGTACCCTTCGGTGAATTACATATGTCAAGCCATAGAATTAGCAAAAAATATTTACAGGATATTAAAAAGTGGATACAGGGTGGCGTAGCCGCGGTGGATGCCACAGTTACAGGTTCAAGCCCCAGCTTTGACGTTAGTCGGCTATGACTGGGAGACATGAGACAAAACTGACTCATGGGTACCACCAGGAGAAAGGTAGGATTTGTTCAACCATGGTTCCTTGAGTTACTGCTATAGAATCCCAGCTACTCCCACAAAACCCGCAGGCTACTGGTTTAGCTCAGGGAGAAATAAACCTCTTCTCTTTACTGTGTGGGTGCGTGTGCGCAATGTATGTAATGATCCTGAAGCGAGGGCATCGGAACAATACACGTGTCTCTTGGACAGTGGCTGAAACAGAGGTGCAGATAGCACTATGACGCCACAAAACCGCGACAAGAAAGTATTTCAGGTTAATGTGAAACCATATGACATGATGAGCAAATTGATTTGATGGTATTGTTTTATCAAATTAAAAAGTAAAGACTCTAATTAAACTCCAAACCAGAGGAGTTAGCATGGTGTTTAGAGAAATAGCATATCCATTCTTTTCCCATTGCACAGTCATTTCAAGATAGCCTCCACACTGGTGACTGTAAATAGCATTCAGACTTAGATCCATAGCTATGCTGTGTGGGGTAGAGTTAACTTGACATTGATGTGATGAGTTTGGGTCACAGGATATACCTGTGAGTATCCAAAGAGAGCTCTATCCTCCAACTCAAACAAGTCCCAGCCAGATGGGTACACTCCACCCACACACATTCAGCCAGTAGGAACGTGGCATAATGCAAACACTTTGAAGGTGACTATCTGTTCTTTGCTTCAGATGTACCGTAACAGCCGGGATGTGTAACTGTTTTAGTTGTATTGTTACTTTCCAGAATACCCCCATCCCCTCCTCCCTCCATATTACTAATGAATCGTTTGTTCCATGTATTGTAGTCGCTCTGGAAGGCCCAGATAAGCGACTCCGCAGCTGCATCTAGTTTAAAGGCCCATTCTGTTAAGAGAAAACCTCCGAGTGGAGGAACCGGGGCACTGCAAAACTCTTTAAACGCGAACATCCATCTTTTTCGTTGACATGCTGGAGTTGCGGATAGAGCTGGCCCCTCCCAGGGCTGTTTGATCTCCGGCACGCGGAGGTGCACGGAAGCCCATGGCCCTAACAAACGAGCATGCAGTGTCTGGCCAGAGCGGAGCTGCGGATTCCTGGCCGGCTAGACGGATCCGTCCCCATGGGGACGCCAGCTCCTTCGCTATAATAAAACACGGACAGACCTGTCATCACCGCCGATATTTGTTGGAAAGATAAGCAAAGGATTTTTTCTCTCTCTCTCACTCCATCCACTTTTTTTCTGCTTTTGAAAACATGCCCACATTATTTTTTGGAAGTTTTTTTAGAAAGTTCTCCTACCCCCCCACCCCCATCCCTGCTCCCACTTTCCTAAAACTAAATTTTAGGAAAATCATCCATAAATCTATGCACATCAGAATGACAGCAAGCTCAACAATGTGACGATCGTGATTCTGATGTGGTAGGCTGTTTCTGAACGGGCACGAGTCACATTATTTTAAAAAGATGGCTTCCTCTTAAGCTTGTGCACGAAGTGGTCATTAGCAATCTGACAATCCAACATTTTTCTGAGCATGGACAGAACACATTATTATACTGGATGGAATACTTTCAGTTGACGGGAATTTCCTTCTGAGACGGTAGTAGCATGTTAAAAATTGTACTTAAATTGCATGCCTTGGTGTTGTCAGGAAGAAAGAAGGCTTCTCATGACTGTATCCAGACTGCTGTAAAAGCACCCCAGTCCAGGGAAACATAATGTTGTAACTTGATGACACAAGAATGTTGATATAGGGATGGCAATCGAAGTCGTTATCCTGCCCTTACTCTAAGAGGAAAGCCTAAATGATTGATTGGTCTTTAATTTACCAGAGAGATAACAATGTAGTTGCAACTGAAAAAGATACGTGACACCAGCTAAACAGTCACACTGCTCTTACCAGCTTCTTCCAGCACAGGACTATTCCATTTAGCCATTGTTTTTTCAAGATATGTCAAGCATTTTACGGAATAAATAATAGCGATAGTTGTTTTTCTTTTAGTTAATAGTCATATGGTCTTGATTTCCTGTTCGCTTGACGTATTTTGTGAGTAACCATGGTAGTTCACAGAGACACAAGGATAATCTGAGAATGAAATGTCTTGGGAGGAAAAAAAAATGTTCCTGTCGTGGGCTTCCGAAGACACAGGCGCGTAGCTGTTAATGCGAAGCCGTGGTGCAGTAAATCCACGGGACATTAAATAAATTGCCATCAGAACAGAGCTAACAATAAACCGCTGTCGTTAACTGAAGTGCTTATTGAAAAATATTTTTGTTTTTGGTGAACTCCTGACAATGCTGCTTCGCATGACTTCCGCTCTTTGTCGGCCCTGCTGCGCTTACGCAGTCAAACCCTGACAAACGTCCCGCTGGACCATTCTCCTGCATGTCTCCTTTCATGATGGCCAGTGAATGTCCTTTTACTGGCCTGTACTGGCTTTTAAACCTTGACTTCCCTTTACAATGTCACTTTAATGAGACAACCAGTGTTTCATTTTATTCCATTATTTTGGTCTTTCTCCTTATATATGTGTGTGTGTGTGTGTGTGTGTGTGAGAGAGAGAGAGAGAGAGAGAGAGAGAGAGGATCAGTACGAGCTCTTCCTCCAGGAAAAAGGAGTTCAGGATTCAGCATTAGAGCCCACTCTCACTGCAGAGTTGCGTCTGCTTGCTGAGGCTCATGGATGCGGCACAGACGCTCCCCACACTACGTAGGTCCTGCGGTTCTCTCCCTCTCCACGGTGAATGCCATCGCAGGCTGGCCATGTCTGCAGGGTATGCTAATCCTGTTTGGTTTGGGAATAAAAAGAGCGCAGCCCAGACCAGAGCTCTGCAGCGAATGGTCCCAGCCCACAGCAAAGTGGCCGCAAAAGACTACCAGACAAAGTGCAGAAGGCCCGGTGCCACCGATCTCAAATGAGCTAACTGCTTCAGCTCACAGTCACTGCAGTCACTGTGTAAGAGAGAGAGGGCAGCAGATGCCCTGAGGTTCTCAACACAACCATAATTCCAAACACCCACACATACAGCGAAACAGACTCATGTTCTTAAGTGCACACTATTACATGCTTGTGCATGTACACTCTGACACACATGCGTAGAGAGTACACACATGCAGACACACACACATATATTTATACACATAGAATTATAGACAAACATGCATGAACATTGCCTACACAAAGTCAAGCACAAGTTTGCACATACAAGTCCTCAAACACACATGTAAAAACTCACAACTGATACAACTGTATACACACACTGTATACACACACACACACACACACACACACACACACACACACACACACACACACACACACACACACACACACACACACACACACATATATGTATACACATAGAATTATAGACAAACATGCATGAACATTGCCTACACAAAGTCAAGCACAAGTTTGCACATACAAGTCCTCAAACACACATGTAAAAACTCACAACTGATACAACTGTATACACACACACATGCAGACACACACACATATATGTATACACATAGAATTATAGACAAACATGCATGAACATTGCCTACACAAAGTCAAGCACAAGTTTGCACATACAAGTCCTCAAACACACATGTAAAAACTCACAACTGATACGACTGTATACACACACACATGCAGACACACACACATATATGTATACACATAGAATTATAGACAAACATGCATGAACATTGCCTACACAAAGTCAAGCACAAGTTTGCACATACAAGTCCTCAAACACACATGTAAAAACTCACAACTGATACAACTGTATACACACACACATGCAGACACACACACATATATGTATACACATAGAATTATAGACAAACATGCATGAACATTGCCTACACAAAGTCAAGCACAAGTTTGCACATACAAGTCCTCAAACACACATGTAAAAACTCACAACTGATACAACTGTATACACACACACACACATATATGTATACACATAGAATTATAGACAAACATGCATGAACATTGCCTACACAAAGTCAAGCACAAGTTTGCACATACAAGTCCTCAAACACACATGTAAAAACTCACAACTGATACAACTGTATACACACACACACACATATATGTATACACATAGAATTATAGACAAACATGCATGAACATTGCCTACACAAAGTCAAGCACAAGTTTGCACATACAAGTCCTCAAACACACATGTAAAAACTCACAACTGATACAACTGTATACACACACACATGCAGACACACACACATATATGTATACACATAGAATTATAGATACAACTGTATACACACACACATGCAAATGAGCAAAAACATGTACAGTATGCAAACGCACAAAAATATACTCAAATAAACTCATGCTCAATACTCACACACATGCATTCACATAAAAAATATATTCACACAGACACACACAATATCACATACATACACCAAGGTGGAGACCTCTGTTCACATTTATGTGATGCAGCTGTCACAAAGTTTTAGTAACAGTGGTAACAGACTCTTACAATAATTCCATCCACCTGGTAAGTGAAGGAAGAGGAACATGAGAGAGTTTAAGAGATGAGTGAGACGTAACGTGAGAGGAGGTCTGACTCACTAGGCCGGGCAAGGTTGTGTGTTGCAGAGGTGTGACCCCACCACTGGCTTGGTCTGAGGGTTGCAGAGACTGGAGTTGACTTGCGTCCGTTGGTCTTGTAAACATATTGCTTTGGTCGATATCCGACCTAGGAGGGGAAAAAAGCAAAACTGTATTCATGATTTTTTCCTACAGTTGACACAACAAGCTGTTATTGTTATTGCTATGTTATTGTTATGAGGTTCTCTCTGCACTGATGTCGTCTGTCTGTAATTAATCCCCGGTGAATGTTTAAGGGAGGTGCATGTATAAGCAATCAGACTTCTTGCCTTTCCTGCCATCCCTTTCTGTACTGTTTTGTGAGATGTCTTTTTGTCAACTTCAACAAAAATAATGAAATGCATATGTAATTAAAGTTGCATTGCCCTGTTAAAACTCTGCTTCTTCTCTGTCATCTGTAGCTGTTTGTACTGAGAATATGACGTAGCCCCCAAACCTTCTGAACCATGTCTCCGTCCCAGAGTTCAGTAATACACAAGCATTTGCTTTACAGACTTTTCACAAATGTCCACTCAAACCCCAGCTGGGCAGCCACAGAAGAGGAACACCATGAAAATAAAAGAAGGATAAAAATCCCGCCAATCGCCATGGTGCCGTCGCCATCGCCAAGGCAGCCGATCTGGTGGGGGGGCGTGATGATTGACAGGTCTGTCCCGTTCTTTCACTACTCACAAAGGAACTTTATTGCGCCCCCGGAGCAGACATCCTGGCCCCCATCGGTGCAACTGCCCGTTTTGTGAAGCTCACCTCCAGCGCAAGGGGCCGAGCAGTCAGACCGGACCACCCCCCAGGTGTAGTTGGGCTTCTTTTCGCTGTGGGGCAGGGTGTACTCCCAGGACACGCCGGGGTTCTTCCCCTGCAGCAGGATCTGGAGGGATGGAGGAGGGAGGGAGACAGTGAGACTGGTTTAGAGGCTCTGTGGAAGCTTTGAATCAGTCCTGAAAATAAGATCCACAATGTGTGTGGCTATCAGTCTGCCTGCGCGAGTCCACATGCAGCTTCACACACACACACACACACACACACACACACTCATGCAGAAGTCTCATACAAAGTGGGAAGAGTTAAATATGCACACCAAAGTGCTTTCTTGGAGCATGAAGACTTCTGTCATAGAGGAGGTGTGTGTGTGTGTGTGTGTGTGTGTGTGTGTGTGTGTGTGTGTGTGTGTGTGTGTGTGTGTGTGTGTAGGTGTATATTTTAGGCTGGGTGACAGGGTGGCATGTGTGTGGCCTCTTCCACACCACTCTGTGGTTGAATCTGAATGAGAGAGGAAACACACTAACCACCGTACTAAACCCTGGGCCACTGCACAGGGGCTATGGCCGACTCAAATGGGGTGGAAAGCCTCCTTCCCATGAAGCGGCCCATTGTTCAGCTCTGTGAATATCACTTGAGTTTGGAATATCACTTAGCGCCTTTGCCTGTGGTGACAGGCCACTGTAATGCTTCTTGCAACTATATCAGCAATTACACAGACCACAACTAAGGAGACAGACTTTTCTGATATTTATGCCACAGCCTAAATTCTCATTTCTAATTGGCTGGATGGTGTACATTACTTTTGTGTATACGGATACCTATGAAGTAGTTTCAGCCAAGAAACATAATTTGATTCATGATCATTCTTTTACATTCATAAAAGTATTATGAGGCATTTATAAGAACTATTCATACATGTCCATGGCCATTTCTAACAAATGTAGCTAAATATGCTCATTATAGAGTCTACACTATTTTGATTAAAGTATTATGAGTTCTTACGGAATTATCAGTGGTTATAATTTATGTTTTACAATAATCTAAGTAATATTATAAATGTTAGAAAGGGTAGGTAAGTGGACATACAGCTGTATGAAGTTGAACTTGATAGGGTATTATGCATATTTGCTGAATACAAGAAGTGTTACATTTATGAACTAAATTGCTCAGAGGTAGTCATTTGTGCATTTGCAGAATTAGCTTGAACTTACAAAAGCTAAATTCATCATGAGTGTGAGCCAAAAAAGAATCAAGTCCAGAGTCATCTCTCGTGACTCCAGCACAGGTAAGGGAAACCATGAGTGCAGCAGTAAGTGTCGTGAGAACCGAACCAAATTTAAAAATCACGTCACGGGAGCCCGGCGCCGAGGTGGAGAACATTTAAAACTAACCTCCAGAACGATCTATTGCCATGGCCTTGTTCCAGGGGAATGTGGGCCAGCGCAGCCTGACACAACCGTTCCAAATTTACAACTGACACCGCAAAAAAACAGGCCCTCTCGCTCGCACTTCCAGACCCCGGGCCCAGCGGTGTCTCATGTCTACCTGGAACACTCTCGACACCTGTCTTCAGGTTCCGCAACGGGGTCGGGTTTCTCCGCAGGCGCTCTGTGGCGGGGCCAGATTTATGACCTCTATGGTTACCGCGAATACCGCCGCTGGGAACCTGACAGACCCTTTCCGAGACAGCAGACCGCACGGGCTCAGCTTTGAGGGATGCGAACGCTAAAACGGCGGCACGAGCCAAACTTCTCCCGGGCAAATAACTTTTTACCCACAAGCTTCCTGAAGCCCTTGCCCCCATAGTTGTACTCTACACTGGTGTAACCCCTGATGAACTCCACTGTAGGGGATATCAGTACGCGGGATACAGCAAGCCCAGTACCATTTCCTCCCTGACCTGTGAGCTTATGAAGCAGACCGCAGACACATCATTATGGAGCAACGCTGTCGGCCTTGAAGAAATGCATGTTATTATTTTTGAATTATTTATGCAACTGTTCCAGCTGAGTCAAGCCTTTAACCTAAAAAAGGCATATAAGTGCCTGCTTTTCCAAAGAAGAAAATTTCTACCAGGCTTAATTTAAAACCATTATTTTTTATAGAGTCTGGACTTCAAAATATGGTTCCGATGGTACAGGATCAATATGAGGAAATTGGAATTAGTTAATCTTCTTGTTTTTCATGTTTCTTCATATTTAGTAAAACAAAGATAAGCACCATCTCAATTTCAGCCCATATTACTGAAAACGTTCAGCAAAATCACCTGTTGGTCTTTTCCATTCTTGTGTGTCCAAAGTGTGTCCAAGAAAAAAATACAACTTAACATGTTTGCTTAGCACAGAGCACCCACACAAGACTGCCTGGAGAAACAGTGAAGATATACACAGTACCACTTTTCACAAAAAGGCATCTGTACACCTGAATAAAGTCTCATAAACAGACAGCGGTGAATCTTGCAAATACCCACACAATAATGACAGATGCATTCCACAGGTACTGCCTCTGACATTTTCTGAGTATTTATGGGTGAGACTCTGTTTTAACCTTAGCGGCAGGTCAATGAGCGCTGGAGGCTTTGCTGGTATGAGCTTCTGCAGGACTCGTTTGCACCACATCGATGGTGAGTAAAAATTCACAGCACACCTTGGCTCCTACCTGCCTCCATAGGAGACAAACCAGGCTGGGAAAGCTATTTAGACAGATACAATAGTCTCACACAGCCAAAGGCATCTTATAAATGCACACATTACAATGACTTGTAAACCTCTGAAACTAAATTTTAGCCTGTATAACCAAAACACATAACACAAATTTAATGACCAATCTCTTTCATTCATTATATCACATTATCAGATTTCTATAATTATATTTCTCCCCTTTTCCCTCACAAAATTTATACTGAACCTGCAATACTGAATACTGAATGTTAACCCCTAAACTACACAGGCACCTACCCAGTGATGGTATATTTCAACCTCTCTCATAGTAGCACAGTTGAAGTATATTTATTGAATTTCATTGTGATTTACATTCTGGGATATCAAAGTTTATATGTCAGAGCATGCAGATTTGCTTCAAATGGTTCTCTATATAATGAACTTCATTTTATTTGGTACTGCTAACTGCAAGCTAATCAATGTAATGTCCTTCAAATTATTCAATAGTGTTTTGTATATTAGTCAATAACCAACCACAGTTTTTATCATTTTGACAGCTGTTTACTACAGTGGTTCAGAAGCTGGTCTTGTAACTCAGAGGTTGTGCGATCAATTCCCACGTAGGGTACTGCAGTTGTACCCTTGAGCAAGATACTTCACCAAAAAATTGCTTCAGTAAATGTCCCACTGAGTAAATGTGTTTGCCAATTGCCTTAAAGGCAGTGCATTGTCTCTGTCTCTGTTATCTTTCAATGTCCACCATAAGCATACGCAATTAATAAATCAGCCAGACAGTTGGTGAGAATATTTTCTCACCAGAGAGTAAGATATCATCGCATGACATGCAGGGGATTTCAAACATGCTCGATGGGAGTAGTGAGGTTTGACTTCGCTGACTTATGTGGCCTCTAGTAAACACAGGAGGTCTCCACTGTTTGAGTAATTGTCTCTGCGGCGTGCTCGAGTCTCTGAGCCCAGAACCCCCTACGCACGCCGCTCCCACCGACCCAGGCCTCGGCCCGCTGAAATCCCTTCAGATGATGAGTTGAAAGCCACCCCTATGCGGCGGGACCAGACCACAATTAATCCCAAACAGTAGCGTTACTCCATCATGCGCCCCCCCACCCCCAAAGCCCCCCTCCCACTCCTGCCCGGCCTTTTTCATCTAACTTTGAGCTCGAGTGTTCTGCCAAAGCCCTGTCACCGCTAATTCCCTAACGGACATCAGGGGACGGGACCCACAGAAGGAAATCTTACTTCAAAGACCAGCGTCTCATTAGTTGGGCCCGCAGCGTACAGGCTCTCCGGCCGGTTGAAGGAGCGCCGATAGTCAAACACTGTCCCGGCGAATTGGAACGTTCCCGGCCAATCAACGGTCCAGTCCCCTGTCAGATAGTATTTCTTCTTCAGGCTGCGGACGGCCAGATAGCTGGTGGAGATTTCCACTTCCTGAACGCGGATGCTCCGGGCTCCGGCTGGGACAGTGACCACCGTGTAGTACTCTGTCGAGAGAGGGACAGTGACCATCGTGTACAACTTGGTAGAGAGAGGGGGAGTTATCACCGTGTAGTGCTCTGTAGAGAGAGGGACAGTGGCCATCGTGTAGAACTATGTAGAGAGAGGGACAGTGACCACTGTTGTGCTCTGTAGAGAGGGGCGGGACAGAATAGTGACGGCTTGGCCATGCACCTGAAAGCTTAAGCAAATTTCCTAGCAAAGCTTGGAAAATTACAGTCTTTTTTACAAGATTTTAGTCAGACAACTTGTTTTTTTTATAATTGCAGGTCATGTGAAATAACTACAACAACATTAATAAATAAGTCATTTATTCTTTTGAATGCTACAAATTTGTAAAACTTTTTGAACATCAGATTCCTGGTCAGGCAGAGGAATCACTGCTGTGCAGTGAGGTGCAGACTGACACTGAAAGCAATGAAAGCAGTTGTGCAGAAATCCTGGCCACAGTCAGCACCGGCACTTTCAGGGCAGGTTATGAACCGTAAAGAACACAATTTCATAAAAAAAGATTTAGCTTTAGCTGGATATGCCAACAGAGAGGCCCTGCAATATCACTTTTTCAATTTTTAAAATTTGTTTTTTGCCAATATCAGACTCCAAATGTCATCTGTGTGTATGTTTATTGGGTTGCAAAAAAAGAGCAGAAGAGTCCAGCAAATCCATGGCATGGTTTTCCTCTTAGCCTTCATCTGTTCTGCTAAATGCTTTCTGAGTCTGCGGAGCACACAGCCTGTAGGAAATGAGGAAATGCCTGCATTTTTTAATCTACATGCACACAGCATGAACGCAGGAGCGCGCCACGAGCGCTGGCCCTGGGACCCCGCCCCCTTTGGGGGGTGGGGGGTGGGGGGGGGAGTTTGCTCTCAGAGCTTTTGAGCGCGCTCAGAGGGAGCTCTGCGGAGAAGCCCAAGCCCTTCGGTGGCATCTGCTTTAGAGCTCACCCTGTAACGCACAGACAGCCCTGAGAAAACCGCTGCCAAAAACGGGCCCTGCGCTGTCATCACCAGGCTCCCATGATAAGAGTCAGGGAAACAAATGAGGTTTGATTTTCGTCTGTTCATCCACAATCAATCTCTGGGCGCTGGTCTCATCTGATCCTAGTAAATCACCACGGCTACAGAGATAAAGGGCGAGGGGGTTGAGTGGTGGAAAGGGGCAATTTATGACAGCCTCCCAGGGTGATGTCTGTCGTACCATTTGCCCGGTGCTGCAGGACGTACTGGCCCTTGAAGAACTTGCAGGTGGAGTTGTCTCCTTTGCAGACACCACAGGCATCCACTGTCGCCTTTGAACCCAGAATCTGGTCACATCCAACAGCCTGCAACATTAAAATAATGAAGATAAGCTGGTTACACTTTGTTACGCTTTGTCAGTTTTTTTAACTTACCAAACCTAATCTATTATACACTTTTCTGGAAAATATATTTAACTAGAAACTGAAACAGCTGAGAAAGTTTTCAGTCTATTTACAAATACTTGGTGAGATCACAGTCACACCTTTAAAATAGACAATATTACAAACGAGCTATACCTCACATATCCCATCAATGCAAACGTCCCTTCTGTGTTCTGAGCACAACGTCCCATCTTTAACTTTGCTGGACATGGCGAAGAAGAAGTCAAAGTCCTCTGCGATGCAATACAGCTTGCAGATGTCTTCATCTGTGGGGGACAAAGTGTTTTCACAGACGCTAAGCCTGCAATGTTGACTATACATTCCTGGCAGGCTCTGAATTAATGCATGCCCTCGGCTGTTTTTGCAAGGTTGAGAACATCTCCGTGCCACGTGTTTCACATAACCAGGGTGCCTTCAGGTCACCACAGTATCAGAGTGTGCAACAAATCAGATCGGATCGGTCTGGGCAACGTAGATGTACTTTCACATCTGTCTTCTGTTTATGATGCAAGTAGGTTCTCTAATTGATGCAATATCAGAATAATAAAATATAAGGAAAGCAATGACACAAGATAAATTGAATATGTATGGTTAAATGGGTCACACAGTAAGAAAGTATGACAAACAGAAATCCAGATTAACAGCCACAGCCAGGCAGGCCAGAAGGCAGGCAGACAGACAGACAGACTGACAGACAGATGGATTGACGGATGGACGGACAGACAGAACCGACGGACAGAACTGATGGATGGAACTGACAGACAAACAGACGGACAGATCGATAGATAGATGATCTATAAACTAATGGGATAATGCAAACGGAATGTGCCTACTGTATTTACTCAGCTTGCTCTAAGAATGACAGATGCAGAAACTGCATCACATTTCCCAGATCATTTACAGATCAAACCAGGCCAGTGAGCACTGCCGCAGACTTCTGGTGGCTGTGCCGCAGTAATGAATGAGGGCTGGGGACTCCCCTAAAGCCCCACTGACCTGCAGACACTGACAAATAGACTTGATCTGTGCCCGGCAGCTGTTCCCTGCGCAGACACGCAGCTCGGCTGAGGTCAATGAGAAATGGGCCATAACAGCACAACAGAGGTGATCATAGTTCTAATGTTAAACATATGTATTGAAAAAACTGAGCCCAGGTCTCGAAATGGATGATTTTGCTACATTTCCTGGTTTTTGAGTCAGAAAAGCGAGGCTGCAGAGAGAAAAATAGCAAGGTTCATCTTTTAACTGTTGGCTGAACTATTCAGATGTAGAAATGTAAAAGATTTAATCATGCAACTCAGTCATAGGAGCCTATACTTTGTTGGCAGTGCTTTTTAGAAGCCTAAATCAGAGCTAACTGTACAATTCAAATATGCAAGCCTATAACAGCATTATCCATAATATTCAACCAACTATAGAGGCAATGCAGTGTTGGTATTGCTATTCAAAAGCTCAAGACATTGTAGTTAGTGGTGCTACTCACATGTAGAAGCAGGTAACAGTGCTGAAATGCACTAATCAGGTGTATTTATAAGCTTTTAAGAATAAGCAGACTGGTGTTCCTCAGCACACACATACACATGCATGCACACGCAGACACACACACACACACACGCACGCACACACAGTAAAATTGCCATTCCAGAACATGACAGACTGTTACAAATGGGTCCATTGAGGGAATGCTGGGAAGGCCATGGCTCTACAGATCACCCAGAGAGCCTGGGACATGGGCCCATGAAGGGAGCATGTGCTGCAGTTTAAAATGCTCTGTGGCTGGGGACAGCCTCACCATCACCAGGCTAAGCACTTGATTCGGTCCTACCCAAGAACTCGGTCCTACCCATTTTCCTTAAGACTGCATTATCATTGTAAACTGGTGATAGCAGGCCACCCATAAAATGCTTGACACCATATTATGTACATTCTTGAAAAACATATTTCAAGAGTCTGAATGAAAATCACACCCATATACTTTATGTTATGCTAGATGTCTACAATGTTACACTGTTATTACTTGCTTTCTGAAATAGCAAATTGATTCACACATGGAAAATAGAAATTTATTGGCCAAGGACCGAAAAAGACTACAGGACCACTGTCAGAAGTCGTCTAATCTGAAACATCTAATGACAAAAGAACAGAAGATCCCTCCTTTTAATTGGATCTTGTGCTTAAGGCTCAGTTACTTGGGGGTAAGTGTATTACCTTCAAGAACCTTCAATTTGCCTTCTGGAAGCACACAGAGACCCGGAGCAAGCATGGTCACGAGCGAACGTGCCACATGCCGACCTACCAGATCATCTATGCTTTGACCGCGACGACCTGACCCGATCCCCCTTTGAAAAAGCACACTGGTTCGCAGTGGTCTTCCCAAACCTGGCTCTCTATCTTCATTAATCAGTCTCTATCTCCCTAATGGGCTGACATAAGTAAACCCGCCTTCAGGCGTGTCTGAGTAACCATTCATTCTTTCTCCAGTGCAAGCAGGCGGCTACACGCCTTCCATTTAGAGTCAACGCATTGCTTGCCCTCCCCACAGAAAGAGCCAGCATCACAAGGGACCCATTTTTGACATGGAGCAAAAGGGCAATCTCTCGTGTTTAGAATTGTAATGATGCATGTTTTTTGTCAGATTTTAAAAAAGCCCCTCACTGGAAAGAGACAACCTGAATTGAGCCAGTACAATTAAATTATAAAAATGCAAAGAATGCAAGAGTGAGTACCACAAACAGACTTTTTTGAGTAATCAGGACCATAATTACAAGCTCATTTTAATGAGATTGTGCTGTGGTAGCTTTAATGCAATTTTTTGCATCCCTTGATTTACAAAGCTGGCATTTCCTGTCAGCTTCTTCCTTGGGGGTAAGACAGAGGATGGAGGAAAGAGAGATCTGGTTGTGGGGGAAGGGGGGGTTGTGGCAAACATAATTTGACATTCCTACTCTTTACAATTACAGAACGCACATAAAATTCAGTCTCATACCTTCCACTTTTGTGTAGGGTTTCCACTTGTAGTACCAACCCCTGAAGGGCTTGCTGTTGTACTCGGCGCACTGCTGGGCTCGGAAGTCCACTCCGTTGGGCTGGCAGGCCTTGGTGTTGCACAGCTGGTACAGACGGCTGGAGCCCTGACAGAACCTGCCGCTGAACTGCGGCCTGCGGGAACAGTTACCCAGTTAACAAGCGAAGCTTTACAATCGTGACCGGGCAACACCAAACCGTCACACTCAACAAAGTGAAGGAATCTGCAGCTGGCAACCACAGTATGAACACCACATGTACCTTCACGTGTACAATTACTTTATCTGAAAGACAACATTGGCATTACATCGTTTAGCCACCAGGCAGTCTTGAAACACACCATGCTTGAAGTTGTACGCAGTGTATTAAATTTTCTGAAATCTGTAAATACAGTGTAGATATAGGTTACATGTTTTGCTTTAATAAGGGTACCCAAAGGAGGGCCACACCCGGTATTTCAACTCTGGGTCCTGTGGTCCGAGGTTCAGAGCTCTAACTACTGCTCCACTTTACAGCAGAAAAGTACAGACCAAAAGAGCAACCATATCCCAGAGAGCTGGAAAGAGAAGAATCTCCTATGCCACATAAGAGGATCCTGTCCCAACAAAGAACATGGCCATGTGCTCTGGCCATAAGCAGGGCTTCGGCAGAATTTTCTGGGGCGTATACTTAACTGAAAGTGTTTTTGGGCATGCCTCCACTGTGAAACCTCAAAGCAAATAGCTCTGGTCAGAGATTTTGTGCCTGCTGGATCCCAGCATGACTTTACAGCAGGGGTATTTGTTAACAGCCAGTACATTGTTTTGTTCTGCTTTGATTCTAACTCAGACAATCGTGCGCCGTTTGCAAAGCTGGCAGACTCAAACGCCACAAGCACACTGACATTGATTAGCTTCTCGTTTTTAATTTACAGAGTGCCAAAATAATTAAAATTAGTGCTTTGTTTTTATTTCTTTAAATGAGAAAAGAATTAACCTTGGGAGTTTAGAATTGATTTGAAATTAAAAACAACTGCATTAGCATTAGCGCGATGATGCAAACACCTCCACTTGGAAACATTTGGCCGGGGTGCTTTTCTTTGGGCTGAGCCTCTCCCCTGTGTGGAGGGAAGGGGGTGCTCTCAGGATGGGATAACAGCCTCATCTGATTATGGACCATGCGCACAGACGAGCACATCCCATATGCTAGAGCATTTACAGCCAGGCCGGTGCGGGGCAGAGACACGGCTCACCGCCACTGGGATTCAGATGTGGGATTCAGCTGGTCTAGCCCCACACCAAGCAAGCAGGGCCAAGCGCGGGGCTGTAATTTACGCCGGTTTCAATCAGCTCGCTCGCTCGAAATCTCACCTCCTCAGGGAGGCCCAATTTAAAAGTGTGTAAGGAATGTGTTTTTGGCCTTGATGCAGGTTATTTCTCCCCCGGTCCCCCACCTCCCATCTAACCTACAACCAAGAACATCCCGAGGGAAGGTCGGCTGGGCTTTCTTCATTTCTGTAGGCCGCAGTTGTAGTGTCTAGTCAGCTCCAAACCCCCAGATCTCGGCCAAACGTCCCCTTCTGCCTCTCTGCTACTCAAAGCAAAGACACCTTCTCTGACTTCATTACCAAAGTCCTGTTTGAGTGAAGCCACAGTATGACCCCACCTGACCTTTCCTCCCACCCTCACAAGTTCCACAGCAACCCCCTCCCCCCTCCACCCCCCCACCCACATCCTCCCAGGTTCCAAAACCCACCCCCTGTCATCTTCCTTTGACTTTTACTGGGGTCTGGAACCTGATAACATCTGAGGCCGTGTGCTGTCAATTAGAGCTGTGTTTTCGCGATCGTAAAAGCCCCTTTACGAGAGCAGTCGGCCATTTGCAGTGTGAAAGTGAGCCGATCAGTGACAATCTCTTCCCGGGTGTTTGGGTTTTAGCCCAGCTGTTTTCCCAATGTGCTGTTTTATAGGACGCGCATATTACTAAAACAGGTGAGGAAAGAGTATTGGAAGGACCCGTGTATGCGTGTGTGTGCATGTGTGTGTGTGTGTGTGCGCACACTGTGAGCAGCATCAGAAGCGTGAGGGGAGGGGGGCAGGTCGGGCTGGGGCAAAAGGCAGGAAAGCACTTCCGGTTCCCTGCTCTAATGCGTATGTCTCCTATGGTCAGATTCTCAGACTCTCATGTGGTTAGAGAAACATAATTCATTATGTAGCAGCATGACTTTGCAAATGAAAATATGTAAATCTCAGTCAGTCTGATTGCAGCAATGTATGTTTGTCTGCAGTTTTTCCTCCTGCTAACCACTCTATTGGAACCTCAACTTCTTGGGCTATCAGTTTGAAATTTGAATATACACCTAATTCACCACCATTTATTTACTAACTCAAAAACGTTTTTAGCATGAAACAAATGTGAACGCCTGCTGGACAGTCACCAGTAGATGATCAATCAAACACCCCTAAGAACCTTTGGATCTCCCAAAAGAGCTAAACATGCCAAGATGCTTTTTGTAATCTGAGATTAGTTAATGGGTCAAAGGTCAGATTTAATCCACTGCTGTCTGTGCTTTGAAATCTCTCTTTAAGGAGTTCAAACAGTGCAGTCAAGATAGTGAAGTTTAAGATCGATGTCAAAGTAGTTGCGTTACTTATTTTTACTTCTAATAAGGCTCAAAAGAACGAATTTTAAAATTGCCTAAGTACACAGTGCTGACACAGCAGTGCCAAACTACTTTTTGAAAAGGAAATTCTCAAGGATTTAAAATCCAATTACGCAAAAATACAGTGTCAATCATCTTTTTCAATGTAGTAAAGTGGAAGATTTGACTTGCTGCGACTTCAGACCCAAGGGCCTTCGAATATAACGTGAACATAATTAGTCGAGATGGGTGAATTGACCTGCTCAAACATTATACATTTTTCATGGTTTTAACTTGTAGTACAGGTTTTATTGACACAAAATAGGATTGGCTCAATCATGTTTATAATATCCAACAAATGGCAAATCCTCACCTGTGTTCAAAGGGAGCTGGGTAACCGGTTCATTGGAAAAACACATAAACACAAGTTCAAATACTCATCAGGTCCTGGAATGGAGGTCAAAGGAGCCATGTGATAAGGCGTCTGAGCTTGTGCTTGAGACAGAGACTGAATGTACCACTGTAAATGAACCACTACACTCTCATTAGGAAACTGTGTAAAACTGAAAAGGGCATGGAGCGTCTGTACTTCATCTTGGACAACGGTGTCAGACTCCAGTCCTGAGGGGCCACAGTGTCTGCTGGGTTATGGTATGCTTCTGCACCTAAGTGACTTATGAACAGTTCATAAATTTCACCATACAATGTAAATGTTGTAAATAGCTCATTTAGAGATGTAATTTTAAATGTAAAAAATAGAGTTTGGAGAAAATCCCGGATACGGATGTCTTCATGCCTAAGTTAGTTTTTGGAGAGAGATGAGTTTTGTCTAATATTTACTGTTCTGTTATTTTTTCCAGGTAACAGTAAACAGTTATTTTCAAAATGTGTTTATTGTGCTTTATATTACCTTACTGCTTATACTTGCTGTATACATTTCCTTGCTATCAATCAAAATTAGTTCTGAACAAAATGGTATAGAGCATATAGATAGGTACTACAGATCCTCAGTAGCTTCTATTACTTAGGTAGAAGCTGGCTAGTGCAGTAATCCAAGTTGCTGATTGCTGAAAGAGTCAACCTTGTTTCCTGTATGCCTGATTGGCTGCAAACTGACAACAAAAGTACAAAAACCTCTAAATGCTACAGCCCTGCAGGACTTGTGTTCAGCACCCCTGACACAGGACGAAGCCACTGGCTAATTGATGCTAATAAACAGCGTGGTTATGACACAGTACCTGGGGCTGTTGCAGAACCTCTCCCTGTACATCACGCCACCTCCGCAGGAGCGCGAACAGTCAGACCAGCCGGACCACTCCGACCACTGCCCATGGACGGCTCGTGGACCGTTATCCCCATATGCCACGCACTGGCCCCTCCGACACCACTGCCCACGTCAGCACCCAGAGAAGAAGGAAGAAGCAAGTTACCATGGCTCCGTGACCACATCTGCTACCAAAAGCAACGGGAGCATGCCCACTACCCCAGTGGAGACCAGAGAGCTGCACATTGACACATCTGCATATCTTTCCCTTTTTTCCCCCAACAAACAACCTGTTTTGAAGCTCCATCACTTGGAAAGTGGAAAAGACACGTTTTCATGTTGCTGCCCTAATGTATCCATGGAGCGAAAACAAGCGCACTCACCATGTTCGCCCCACAGATAGTCCCTTCAGCGGCTGGCATGAACTTGGTTTCGCATCTGTGCCCCGTCCTGTGGCACCAGAGAGACTTGCAGATGTCCTGCGCGGTAGTAAAAGGGACATGGCCTCTTAGCATGGAATCAGGTTGTCATCCCAGTCAGATCACAGCACTTACACAGTCCATCCTAATGTATTCAATCCATTATCAGGCAGTCATGGATTACATTATTTTTGTTAAACAAAACTGCAAATCTGATTGGGATATTTTAGAGATGAAACCAAACGTGTCAGCGCTATTTTATCACTTGTTTTGCTGCGATCACACTTAATAATGTGAGACAAAGGCTGGCTGGGAGCGCTGCGGTGGACCAGTGCCATGCTGGCCGGCCGCCCCAATGCATCTGGCAGACAGAGAGGGCTCTGAAAGGCGGTCCCACCGTGCTAATCTAGTGCCGGGGACCGTTCCACGGTGCACTGCAGTCCATAAGAATGCATGGCTAATTAAGTCTCTCCTGTGCTGCACGATGCAGCCGGAATCCCAAAGGCCTAGCCCCACAGATAGCCCCGGTCCTGTTAATTAAGATGTGGGGTAGCTCATGTCTGAACTTTGTTCTCAAAAGCCCCGGGCTTCAAGTTTAACAGACAAAAGATGGATGGAGGTATTCAATGGCCTGGCCTATACCATAAGGCTAATCCCAAATTTGGACCTTCTAAGGCATGTTGATTTCCCAAGCTTGTGTCCTTTTAGACTTAATCGCTATTCAAAAGGATTTGCATGTTAATGAATGCCAAGATGTTGAAGGTATAAGAGATTTTTTAATCTACATTTTGAACCCTTGATTTGCATTTCTTGTGTGCGAGGTTTAAATGGCAGCTTAGCACTGCATGTTAATAGCTAGTTTGCTCTCTCTAATATTGACGGTTATAAATCCATAAATTCACTCTGTAGAGGTGAGATATTAATGCTCTATTACATTTAGACCCATGCACTGATGTTACACATGTAAACTGAGGCCCCTGTATCACAGAAGACCCTGTCAGGCCGGATACCCCTAAGCTATTGTTGCAGCATAGCTTGACAAGTCCATTATGCAGTCAGGTACCTTCACAAAGTCCAGATTACAGAGCTTGGCCTTTGAGCCGAACTGCCATTTGCACTGTGTGTCAGCATCGTAGAGCTGGCCTGGGAGCTGCTCCGGGTATTTGTACTGTCCTATTTGCTTCGGCTCGTCCACCAGACAAGAAGCTTGAGCTGTACTGTGAAAAAACATACTGCTTATTTAAAAAGGAAATGGACGCTACTCGATTTTCCATCACAGTCACAATTCCCACGTCTTATTAAGAAAAGCAACTCCTCGGATATGAGACAGCATGTTAGTTATTTTGCAATGTTATCTTCCTTGGCAGAAACTAGGAAACTACTCTCTAGGCTTTCTGGCATGTGCAAAATTTAAGATGTTATGCATCGATACATTCAAGTATTGTGTGGAGTAATTCAAACTAAGCAAGTTAATAAAAAGCTCTTTTCTTCACTTGTACAGTGTAAGAGAGAACAGCTTTGTCTGAACAAGTGCAAAGAAATTTTAGTACAGAAACAAATATCTTTGTTGGTTCGAATTCATCCTAAAAGAACTATTGACAGTCCGTGGTTGCATGAGTAATGGATTGGGCATACCCAAGAAAGCGACTGAGGTACTGACGGCTGCAGGCAGACCAGGAGAAGACGCCGTTATTTCCAGCCAATGTGGGTGACATGATGTTCCCCTCGGCCTTCCTGCATGGGTTCCCTTCCCCGTCGTGAATCATTCCAAAACTAGAGCACGGAGAGGCCAGACCGTTACCAAGGGATACTGTCGAAAGTGGCTTCAGAGCACCACTCACTGCATTGTCATGTGACCAACACTCCAAACAGTCTGCACATCCTGTAAAGTCTTATAAGAGTTGTTTAGGGACACAGGTGGAGAGTGCGGTTTCAAATTCAGCCGACATAAGTATTTCTGAGAACAAAAGTGTTTCTGCGGAGACACGTTTTTGTGTTCTCTGTTGAATGGTGTTTTTATGGTCTTCTGTGGCCTAAAAGCAGTGTCTTCTGTTTTGAAATTACATCTCCGCAATCTGAGAGTGATTAATGGTGTTTGGCCTGAAAGTGGTTTTCTGAACAATGTACATATTCTGGGAACCATTCACATTAATTTGACCAAGGCGATTAAAACCATTGAAAATTGCACATATTCTGACATGTTAGCAGCTTGGTACTTCTCACAACAAGTCCTTTCCAGTTTATGCTGTCACTATGCCAAAGAATTAAGAATTAGTACCAGAGAAAAAAAAGGACTAGAGATTTAGAAAAATAAACTACAAAATAAAGTCTCAAAGTCAAATATAAGTGCCCTTTAATCACGATGGCAACGAATAAACATAAACAAAAAGTCTCTGCCTGTGGCATCATGTGTGGTTTTACACATTTTCATGGAGTCCATGATGCAATATGCACAGCGTAACAATATTGTTCCAAATTGGATTATTCTACTTGAATAAACCCTTCTCTCCACTATTTTTATTCACAAATTGTCATACTATTGCTGAAATCACTGTAATTCCTTTTTCCATACTGCAACTAAAGTGGTTCTTGTTTGTTGAGAGTCAAACCATATATATATCAAATAACCAGCAGTCACAATACATAACTTGTGTGCAAAGTATCTTTCCAAGTAAATTAGAGACTTTTTTTCGGCCACAGGGCTGGTCAGGTCTGGCACTTTGGGACAGCAGTGCTGCTGGTTTTCATTCTTCCACTCTAATCAGACACTGATGTAGACCTGGGACACCAAGTGAGTTGAATCGCCAATGAGTTGTAATAATAAATCAATTATCAGTTACTTATGAAAAACAGCAGTGCTGCCAGCCCTGTGGGCCAGTTTTGTGTATGTATCAGTTTTGCTGGTGGTAAATATTAATATTAGGGGAAAATGCAGAGATGTGTGATCATACTTGTGCCCTGACTCGTGTGCGATGGTAAAGGCCAGGCCAAGTCCTGTGTCTTCATTTATAGTGCAGCTCCGATATTTACTACACATCCCACTTATGGGGGCAAAACCTGCAGGGGGAATAAGAAGCATCCCGCATTGTTACACAGCCATGTTTGTTCAAGAACATGTTCAAAGCCATTATAAAATCTTTTAACTTTTGCTAGCTATGAGCTCAGAAAGTTTGCATCACCCTCTGTGCGTTGTCAATTTTCCATGGCTCGGTGACTGAAAATTATTAAAGGCTATATGTCATAATAAATATTTTAATAACACAGATTTCTAATTTCCTCTTGGAACGATTTTAGAGATTTAAAGCTTTCCTACAGCTAACATGCTTAACTTCTATATTTCCATAATATATCATACCTGCTCCTTCAAACCATAATTCACAATTAATTAGGAGTAGCTAATGTTTACGCCTACTCGCCAAAGCCGGTGTTTGCATAAGCTCAGTGAAGGAGACCTGGAGAAATTCTTTACTTAAAGAGGTGCAGATTCCCCTTTTCCCAAGGATCTGAGTCCCCCATGACCCCTGGGGGTCACAAAGCCTGAGCCCTTTCTGCTAATTAGCACACTGACCCTATTACCTCCAGAGCCCTGCCCTGCTTATTTCCTATGGAGTAATCCGCCAGGCCCCCCTTGGCCCTCACCCAGAGTGTCACAGGGCTCGTTCTTCCAGGAGCAGATGTCCAGGCCGGTGAGCAGGACGGCATGGTCATGCCGTTTCCCGTTCCTGCCCACCAGGCCCGACTGCCACTGGCAGAAGCTGTTGAGGGACTGGTCAGCATGGTGGTTTATCGTCAGGCCCATCTGCGCCCAGAAAAAAAGCACAACAAATCTTGGATTAGCACTGTAGAGGGGATGCGCTTAGCATGCACTGTTGCTCGGAGGAAACATATGTGGGGGCAAAGCAAGCACATGGAGAGGCAATGAGATGAGGAATTAAGAATGAGTTCCCCCAGCGACTGTCCAAATAGCTGAAGAACATTTCTGAATTTCCTGTTTAATGCTAACCCTGAATACTGTTAAATATAATTATTTTGTAATGAACAAGCATGATTAATTATTTATTAGTTTACATATTATTATGTTGTATTAGTCTGTTTCTTACAGGATCTTGTTCCAGGAGAAGAAGGCTGACAACCACAATGTTGATATCAGTTCCAATGGTTCCATCTTTGAAAAGACTGGAAACCTACATTCACAACAAACAAACAAACAAACATGACATATTACAATATTAAAAACAGACCATGGGAAGATGTGCTTTTGTTTCTGATTTGCCAAACATCAGATGTTGGCATGAGATGGAATTCTATAGTACCACTACCCTGAAATGGAATTGTTGGGGGTAAAAACAACTGCAGCATAGACTGGATTGTGTTGTGATTTTTAAACTAAGTCAGCTATGTACTTCAGTAAGTATCTGTGAGCCATTAAAATATCAGCAGATGACAGTTGTGGTAACTGTATCACACAGTCATTTCACACACATAATGGCTTGACAGAGAACTCCCCTCAACGGTAAAAAAATTAGCTGTCAATGTTTTTGCAATCGACTGCGTTCACACATTTGCAGATGAAAGATATCGTGCATGGAGTGTCCAAATAAAAATGCGAGGCATGTCAAGGGAGCAGACACAAGTATGTATTAAGAGGTCGTTCATTATGAACAATTAGTTACATTTACTGTAGAAAGTAGTTGTCCGATTGTGCTTATGGTACAAACTCTAAGTTGATTATTTAAGATGGCTTAGACAGTGAAGCATGTCACAGATTTTGTTCCAATGAAGTAGTTACCATTGTGCATCTTCATTAAATACTTTCATTTGCTGTTGTTTGTCAAGATAAAAATAGAATGACTAATTGGAAAATGATAAGAAACACAAAAAAGTAACAACACTGATAATCCATATTACAATGATAATTATGTTTATGTTTATGATCATTTATGTTTGCAAAACAGAAGGAATATCATTATGGTTACTATTGTATGTTTTGATATATAACGTGATTACCATGGTATGTATCATACAAAGACATTTATACTGTAAAAGCTGTTGTTTGGTGAGGTTGGTGTATCTTTTCACACAGCCAAATGATTGAACTCGAAAGCAGTGAATAATGTTAAGGCCCGTCTGTTTGTGTTTGATCATCTCCCCTCTTGGTCCTTAGAATCGGCCAGTGGTCTAACATCCATTGCAATTCACAGGGTGTGATTTATGTAATTGATTGATAGAATAGTGTTTTTCAGAAGCCCACCCATAACCCCCCCCCGAGTTACCATGTTCATGACGGTGAGGACGTAGGTAGTGACGTTCTCCCTGCCGTGTTTCTCCAGCATTTTCCGGTCGGCCACCACCAGCGTTTCCACATTCAGGCCCCCCACCTTGTCGGAGGTGATAGGCGAGCGTTTGGTCCTGCCTTGTGACTCAAACTCATCGGGCAAAATGGGCCGATCCTCAGCAGGGGGTTTAGGAGTGTCTGAGATCAGAAGCAGAGGAGAGAGGGAGAAAGAGAGAGAGACAGAGAGAGAGACAGAGAGGGAGGCGTGATTTTGGAAACCGGTCCTGATAAATGTTTTCCCTTCCTAAAGCCACACTAGATAACAGGGCCTGGATAGTGTTGAGAGATAAGGAAATATTCAGTCATTCACTAAATGTGCTGCTTCCGTACAACCTTGACAGAGTGCCAGGTCATTCTTCCTGCACAGCACAGTGTCTGAGGCATACCCAACGAGATTTCTATTTCTCCTTCATAAACTTACTTTTTCGTTATTATTATTTAGAATTTTCATTTAACTTAACACAAACACGCACATCCAACTTTATATTTCAAATAACAGCTTGTGTTTATTTTTGCTAACTGAAAAAAAAACAGTATCAGCCACTCTTCTGATTCATTCATTGAAGCCTTTTTGAAAGCCATTAAATAGTCTGGCTCAAAGTAAATGCAGATGTCTAATGAGCTATATTTATAGGACACTGGAAGCTGTTTTGTATTAGCTTATGATCCAGTAGCGTCAAATGATAATTTTACACATGCAAAATCGCTTATACTGGTTAAAAATCCATGTCAGATTTTCTGGTTTTCAAGAATTCCTTGAACATGAACCAAATTAAATGTTTTAGGTAGGCCTGACAAGCTACACACCCAGTATTTACGCAAGGCAAGTAGATAAATACTCAATGCAAGCAAACAAACATTCTCCCAAGGGTTTTTCTCCTACAGCTTGGTTTGTACACTGCACAGCCCTGCCATATAAGGACAAAGTTTCCTTACATACATTGCTTGCGTCGTCCACAGAAGTGTTGCCTCTGGAGCTTCCCGTGCTGGTGGCCATGGTGATGGTTTTGGTGGATGTGGTGCAGGTACTGGTTGGTCGGTCGCGGGGAGCTGCCCGTCGTCCCGCGCCTGTGTATCCGGTGTTCAGCTGAGCGCTTGTAGAGCACGTGCGGCTGGTGTCCACTGGGGGCGCTGTAGTTGTGCTCCACGGCCAGGTGCTGAGGCAGGGGGGTGATGAAGAACTCTTCGCCTGAAGTCCGGATCAAACCTGACTGGTAAAGAGCAAGATGGCAGATGGTCAAGGTGAGAAGGTCACATAACAGTGGTACTAAAGCATTTCAGTGACCTATTCAGGCAGCTAAGAGGGTTGATATTTCATTTCATTCTCAAAGGGTTATAGGACAGGACCTCTTGAGCAAAACACCTAGTCAAGTGCAGTTCAAATAAATCTACCTGCATAAAATGCAAGCAATTAAGTGGTTATGGATATGGGTGTATCTATGGTAAACTAATTCTTAAAGAATGAGCAAAAATGCCATGAAGTACTGCAATTAAAGCTGTGATGAAACATCTCACTGTCTGAGTTACACAGAGCACAACCCTCGATATTCCAATGGCCCAATTTCCTATGAGACGTCCAGGTTCCAGACTATACATTACAGTCAATGACAGGTTAGTTTTTGCTTTAAAAAAGAAAAAAAGATGACATAGAAGCATTTCAAAACAAAGCTTCCCCCAATTCGCTACTCTTTAATTAAACAGGTCTTCCTGTGAAGATTCCCAGACACTGCATAGAGAGGTGCAAAAGGGGATCCTGGGAAAAGAGCGAAGTTGAAATACCCTTTCAGAAAAAAAGCTCAGCTGCCTGTAAAAACACATTACAGCCAGTCGTTATTAATCATCTGTGGGTCCTGTTATCTCGGCATCTGTTTGAAAGGCCGTATCGATTTGATTAGCAGACTGAGCCCCTCTGCGACTATGTCTGCTTACGGTCGTGCATTAGGCATAAGGGGAGGGGCCTCGTTCCAGAGATAATTTACACTGCTGCCGGCTGAAAAGACCCAATATTGGTTTTCGTCATTCTAAGAGCCTGTCACTGTGGAGGGCCTGCGCTTCCCCTTGCTCCCCGCCAGTAATGTGTGCATTTCTCTTAAGTTTGGCAGCGTAGAGATCACAAGGGAGGCCAGGTCAAGAGCTCTGCTTTCTGTTGATAATTGAGGAGTGGGGCCAGGGGTCACCGAGAGCTTAAACATCTGTGTGTCAGTGCTGCAGTACGTGCAGATGCACACACACATGCACAAACGTGCATGCACAAGTACAAGTATCCATGCATACACGTACACGCACGCACATGCACACAAACGCACACATACGTCTGTAGCCAAAAACTTGTGTGTGTTGTCAGATCATCAGAGCTACATTTTTGTGTTCATTATTGTGTTCAGTCCACATAAAAACCTTTGATGTTTTGTGTCGCAGGCACACTTAAAGCATGAATTAATGCGCAAAAGCTCAAACTACAAAACACCCACTGGCTTCTAACACACAAATGCTCCTTCACTGAATGCTGCTTCTACTATGAGTCACAGTAATCCCAGCTCTGTGCCAGAGCTTTGCATTGCTCCAGCTCAGTTTTCCTTTACAGCCATCCACACTGGCGGAGCCCCTTACTTAACATCTGGCTCACTCACTTCCACCATTAATCTAGCCTGCTTGCTGTTATTACTGTTACAGTTTCAAATGATGAACATGCCCATGATGAACAGTATATTGTACTATTGCAGATACACATGACACTCTAATGCTGACATGTTTTATACAGGATAGTAAAAGCATCATTTCCAACAACATCACAAGTGGCACTTTTATTACGATGTATATGTATATATCTCGCCCCATCCATTAATTTATTAATTCACAAGCTCGCCAGACTGAAATACCATTTAGGATAGCAGATATACTGTCCCTCTACTATGTAATATGAGTCAATTTACCATTAATTACATAGAGCTGCGTGAATCCAACATCTGACTTAGAAAGGAAAGTCTGGCAGGATGTATCAGGCTGTGGAGGCAATATATGAGTATTTGTGCGTGCCTAAAAAATGTCATGACACTGCAGCAGCAAGTGGCAGAGGTTTATTCGGTCTGGCACCGCTACATCGCCAAAGTGACTTTGTGATAAATGTCTAGCCTTTGACAAGGCATCAACATTCGTTCCCTTAAATTTGTTAACGTCAAAATGAATAATACATGAATTTATTGCACGAGTCATTTCAGTGAGTTACAGTGATGGCAATGGTGATTATTACAGTCACAACATTGGCAGGGCGTAAGATGTTTTTCTTGGAGAAGCCACCACCAGAGCTACAAAAACGACAAGATTATGCATGCTTTAGGTGAGCTATTCTTGGCTGGCAAAGACAAGAGAGCTGAAGCTCAAAATGTATCGCCTTTAGTCACATGGCTCATCTGTCTGCGCACAGGAGCTACAGCCTTCCTGATCGTGCCGACGACTACATTAAACAGTGACAGCATCCTCTGAATTTGCCCAGGTGTGAATGAAAGCCTTTATGCTCCATCATGGGATGGCAATATTCATATTCAAAGAGTTAAAAAAACAGTAACATTTAAAAAAATTTCAACAACAAAATGTATTTCTTTGATCAATTAATTAATTAGATAATTTAGTATTTAAACGTTAAACACCAGTGGTGGATTATTTATGACGTGTGTCGTGTTTAACATCTCTAAATTTGTCATCACTGTAACTTCGTTTCTGTTGATTTCTCAGCCTCTCGCCTTGCCCTGGGGGCAGATGTAGCTGTCTCCTCTAGGCTGAGTCTGAAGCCACCTAGGAAAGTGCTGAACTTTTAACATTCCGTCTGGCAGTGGAATTCCCCCCGGACCCCCCAACCCCACCGAGCCCCGTTAAACCCCCCACCCCCACCCCTAAAACCTAACCAAACAGTTGTGCCCTCAGTCATTCATTTGAACCACCAGTCAGTCCCTGTGCTTGCTGCACTCCCCCTCTCCCATGACACCAACCCAACTCCACCCCCATTCACAACCCTGCCCCCAAGTCTCTTTTTCCCTGACTCGCAAGTAAACACCAGGAGGACAAAGAGAGACCCAGGCGGAACCGAGTGTTGTGAAAACAGTGCCCGGCAATGGCAGGCTGCCACTCTAAGGCAGAGACATATGGAGGGGCAAAAGCAAGGCTTCGTGGCTTCGTCATTCATCATCCCCTTTCAATTGTTACTCATATTTTCCCAAAGGATCAAAAGAGCCAGCCCTCACATTTTCAAACACAGATTGGCATTCACCACAGGATCGATTTCGCTTGTGATAATAATCCAAGATAATTGCTTTGGCCTGTCTTAAAGTCTCCTCTCTCTCTCTCTCTCTCTCTCTCTCTTCTTTCTGTGCCTATTCTATTCAATCCATTTCCATTTCAATCGAAAGGGTTTACATTAAACAGTTCAGAGTTCATTGAAGGCACTGGCTCATGTCATCCTCTGGCCAGGGCCTTCTCTGTCCTTCACTTCATCTTCAACCTTCACACGGGTCCTTTTCACAGGCAACCGTCGCCAAGACCAAGGCCCTTGCACCCACCCCAATGCCAGCTAGCGATGTGCTACAGACTTTCAGCGTTCCCAGACAACACAGCAGTAAAACCTCATGGGTCCAGACCTCTGAGGGGTGAGCATAGGCAGTACAGAGGCAGTATATCACACCAGTCATAGCACTAATGATGGAAGTAGAATGAGGTCCCATTAACCTCACAATGGGTGGAGCAACGATGGCCTTGTCAATCACTGACTGTTCTCAACCAATCGGAAGACTTTTTGCGCTCTTCAAAAAACCTGATTGGGTGAAATCTTTGAGTCACTGGTGGAATAAAACCTCACTCTGCCATAACTACACAGAACCCCCCTGACACACAGATCATAATGTGCGCAGACAGTGAGTCACATGGGGGCCACTAGCAGACCCCCATGATGAATATAAAAACATAATTTCACTGACTGCGCAGCCACAAAACGTCTTGTTTTATTTAGTAAGTCGTGTGGGTACGCTAACAGCCATTTAATTACAATTTTCTCTTTACAGTGAGGCTCCATCTGGAGGGATCTCTATACTTCAGACTCCTGGACTAGTTTTATTCATGAACATACTGTAGGGGTAGCATAATGGTGTTCTAAACTCCCCAGCAGAGTTTTTTAAACCTCTCGCCCTCTCAAAACTGGAAAGCTAAATTAGGTCAATCAAGACAATGACTGAGAGGTTGAAAAAAGGGTTTAACAGCCTGGCAAGACCGAAAGCCTGTGAACACTGCAGCCCTCTATATTCAAGTTTTAGCAGTTCTGCTGTCTGTAAGTGTGTTGATATCTAATCAGACCTCATTCAAATGCTCAGTTCATTAAAAAAAGAGGCAGTAGTGCTAATATATTCACCTCTAACTTCAATTTCAAGTGTCAAACAGTATACAAGGAACTGGCAAAAGAATAACTTGACTTCAAGACTGAAGTTCACATTTTAAGTGCTGTATTAGCAAGAAAACATAAAATGTAATTTTCTTGTATATGTTGTAAACTATATCTGCAGTTGGTTAGCTATTCACTTTAAAGACATCTTGAAAGACAAACTGCATTGCTGAATTCCCATTTCTTTCAAGAAAGGGAACGAGATTACGAACAACAAATGAATCCCTCCTGTTTGCAAAAGTTGCTTCTTACATAAAGAGTTTAATATTACTTGCATATACTTTGATAATTTTGCCTGGAACAATACAAGAGGCACATACTGAGTTCAGAGCAGTTGTTTCTTGCTTTGGTAACACTGTGTCCTTATTTTACCTGAGTCATTCTATCCTTTCATTTTCATGGAAAGAATATCGCTGGAGATGCACAGAGTGTTCCTTCTACACTAGAAGAATTTGTCAACATTGCACTGTTTGTCCATCACACGGTTGCACATTTCACCCCAGACGGACTCCGCAGGCACTAATAAATCAGTCAGGAAAAGAATAATTCATGCTATATGTAGACGGAAGGGAGTCGCATGTGGCCAAAACAAAATAAATAATCTCCCAGGAGGAGGGATGGAAGACATAATAACTTCTGACCGCTAACGCGCCGTTTTAATACCACTGTCTCAGTAAATCGGTAAGCTAATTAGCCAGGGATCTCGTTAGCGTCTTCCTGCGGCGACGCTTGCCGTTGGATCCTGCAGGCACCCCCTGCGAACATTACCAACATCCCAGAGGAACTCCGTTGTTAGCACTTCCCATTGTTCCCCAGCTGTGCCCAGCTATCACACATGTATTCCATTTGTCTCAGAGACATACCGCACTTTACAGTAAAAATAGCTAACAAAGTCTCCCGGCAGTTAGCAGATGTAGGTGCCTACAGTGCATTTGATAATCGGAGGAAATCAAATCCATCTGTGGTGATGTGGCCTTTTCTGGATGTCTGGGAGGACTGGGAATTACAGTAAAACACAATGAGAGGGAAACACACACACAAACATACACATGGTCCTCATGAGATAAATACACCAGGAGTAACCCTATTGTCTTGTGTGTCCATACAATCAATCAAGACACTTCAAATTGTCAGTCCCTATCTCGATCTGATGGTGCTAATGAATTATAAATCATGAGCTCTTCCATGAACTGCAAAACTGTGTACACTATTGATCACAAAATATTGAAAATACGTCAAAGTGTGAGTTTAAGATAATCTGAATTGATGACCATCATGACTAACTGAAGGAAACATCCCTAAGTAAACTTTCTACATGTCTTGTTATAACGTACATTCCCATTAGGTTGACTGGTTTATTGTCAGTTGTTGTTTTAATTGATTTATTTTTATTATTAAGTAATAAGTTACATCAGGAATTTCATTTCAATCATTGACCATTACACTAAAGTATAGTGTATACAGTTGTTCAGTTGTTCATTTTATAGAACAAGGGTAACTATTTGCTATGATGAAATTGGGATATATATTCAAATCAATACACCATGAGACTTACATTATTTAAAGAGACCAGACGGGCAGTTTTAATTATTGTGTACAACCTTGTTTTCTCTGTTTTTAAGTCTCCTCTAAATATACACGTATAATAATCTGGTAGATTAGAGGGTAATGGTTCATTTATAGCCATTTGATCTTCAAACACCCAGAAAAGAGATGTATGTAGTACCTCTGATATATAAGCTTCAAACTTACAGACCAGCCTTTCAATTCAACACGGTATGGAGTCAAGTAGCATGTGCAGTTATGCTTATTAAAGTTAATTGTTCTACCTTTTCTGGAAAAAGGTGAGTATTAAACAAAAAAGTCACAATTACTCACACTATTCAAATGAGAAAAATTGAGCTTTTAAACATATTTTATCTTTATATACTGAAAACAAACTATTTTTTTTTTTTTTTGCTTCAATGTAACTTAGAAATGTGAAAATACTTAGCTGAATGGCATTTAACCATTTCAGGTCATTTGTCTCTTGTCAGTCACATTCTGATTGACAGAAAACAAGTGTTCAGTTTTGTGTTTGAGTGTTTTCAGCTCCCTACACTGAGCATGTATTTCATGTCTACACATCTAACCACCATGAATGGTTTTGCTATCAATGGAGGCCAGCATAGTATTTAAAAACTCTTGCAACTAAATGTATCTTTGGTGTCGTGAGGGAAGTGGTCCATAACTTGTCTGCCTTGCTTTAAGTCCATAATAAACACAATTAGTTTGCCTTTGTGTAAACTATAACTTCTTTTAAAGCTGCCAACCATGACATTATATTCCAAATTAGTAAGTGCTTACATGCTGTTAACGTCTGTGAGAAACCTGGGAGGAACCCAAAGCCAGTTATTACGCAGCTCTAAATCACATCTGCATTCCAGCTACAGTATGTGAGGCATGTGACCATGGCTCAACCAATGGGGTGCAAGCCACAGGAGCAAATGCTAGTGTTGAAAAACATCTACATTAAGACCAGGCCACATTACAAAATTAAGTCTCTGGCCGGTGTCTTCAGCTCACAAGGAGGACCCTGTGGGGTCACTATTTCACTTCATTCAAAATACCAAGGGAAACTTCTCTATTTAGTAGTTTGCGTCATCAATGTGTTTTCATGAATAAGTCCTGGACTGCATCCATAATTTATTTTAGTTCTTTAACTGGTCTAGTATGTATACTGCGTGTCTGTTCTTTTCCATTGTCATGAACATGTCCATTTTAGGTGAGTTTATCTCTTTTGTGGTTACTGATGAACTTGCATATGTCACTAAAGGGCCAACTGGAAGATATTGATTTACTAATATATTAGCACAACTAGTCAAATAAAAAGCTATGAGCTGAAAGGTTAGGACTTAATATAGGCATAATTAAGTTTCACTGGATGGTAGCAGATAAAATCGTAGGGTTTCTCTTTCTAACCTTGTTTTTTGTTTGAGCACATATTCCTTTAAACACCAGTGTTCCCTACATTCCCTACATTTCAGACTCAGGCAGTGATTCAGACACCTGAGATTTGAACACGTCAGTCATGAGTACAGTCATCCGCATCATGATTGATGATTAACTCCGCATCTATGACCAGCTGACGTATTCGATACAGATCCCCAGCCTACCGTGAAGGGGAGAAAAGAGGAGCCTCTGCATGGCTATGTGAAGCATTGGCGTGGCACTCCAGATAAATAGCACGTCATTTCTAATTGTCCTCCTGAGCACTTTCTTTGAGAAACAAAGCCTAGGTAAGCTTTGAACTGCCTTCACTAATGAGGTTATATGACCCTTTATCAGGTGAACAAATGGGCACGGTGATAAAAAAGCCCATCAGTAATCTTCCTGTGAGGATAGGTGGGTGTGACCGTAATCCCTACAGGAGAAGCGCAGCCTGACTGAGGGAGGCTTTCCCTCAGGCACCCCGGCCAGGAAGTACACTGTTTCCCACTGCTACACACCCACAATCCCCTGCTCTGGAGGCTGAGCCCAGACAGAGAGAGAGAAAAGAAGAGAGAAGAATTACACACACACAATTCATCTTTCTGATAGTCACCCAATGGTGTTTTGTCATGTGGTATTTGTTGAAGGCAAATTTGAATGTTGTAAATCAAATTCCCAGCATCGGATGCAAGAAGTGCAACAGAACAGAATGCCAAATCAGGTGTGTTTTGAAAACTTCCAATTCTTGTCTCGTAGCAACAATCGATATTTTTTTTTTTGCTGCCACAGATTAAATACATCCACATATGTACCACAGTATATATCAATTATATGAGTGCATATTAGTAACAGCTTGTCTAATTCTGCCTTTTGTTTTATGCAATTACTTGACAGATTTCCTTCCCAAAATTTGGATTTCTGTCTTTTTTACTCTGAAAGAATGAAGTGCTAATCTGATCATGATATGAGGGTCGTTTTAAACTTTCCGTTAACGACCACAGCCGTCTGTGCGGAAAGAGCTAGTCCACATTACCATGTATGGCTCCGCATTTCCATAGTGCAGCCTGCTTCCACCTTCCCCATTTATCTTGGCGCTCTGTGAGAACGCGGATACAATGCTGTTGACAGGATGTGAATGCAACAGGCTTGGTGCTTTCATGGGCATCTCACATCGGGCACTACATCACTGTCACTCCACGGACCTCTGGGAATGGCTTTCAGCGGTACTCACAAGATGACTGCTTGAGCCTCTGCTACGTAATGCATTGAGAGTTATGAAGGGTGTGGGAGGGGAGGGGTGGGGACATGGCCCTCACAAAAAGCCGAAAGACATTGAATCTTCTTTTCAATTGTCTGCCTCCTAAGAGACGAGCACAAATCACTGGTGGCGCCCGTGAATCCACTTTTGTTGCCCTGTTCCACCGATCTGCAGACAGGCCATGAGGCTCTCTGCCTCCAGCGCTCTGGTTAGGGTTTCAATGCAGGTGGCCTCGGCCCTGAGGGTTTTGTACAGCTCGGGTAGCGCGTGAGAGCGGGAAACCAGACTTGTCGGGCAGGGACACCAGACGCACCACCGCGCGATCGCAGGGGCCACAGAGGGGAAAGAAAAAAAACTGCAGCCATGCAGCAGCTAATTATGGTCAGCCATCTTGGTTTTAGGGACTGTGTGCTGGCGACAAGGAAAACAAAGCTGCAAGAAGTAGTTCATCAAGGAACAAACAGCCACCACAATTCCATTCCTTTACACTGCAGTTTTAAGTTATTGATTCCACAATACGTATCACTGTACACTTCAAGTTCAATCAAATTTTCACATATATAATTTGTTCTTGATATACAATATATAATGACTGACTACTACATGAGAGGAAGTTCCATGTGTCAACACACAGATAAACAAAGACCAACGGCATGATGTCTGGCAACAGGTTTGAGCCCATCAGTCCAAGTGTAAATGGGCACTGAGTACATTTCCACACTTTACAACATCAATGACAACCAGCAACCCCCCGAACTAAATAAACACAGCTTGCCTGAGGCGGCTGAGAGCCACAATCACAGAAGGTGCAATCTGCACACCTCCACAGTCCCGGGTTACGCATGCAGGGCCAACCCCTGGAGAGAGGGTCTAGGAGCTTCAATTAGACTGCCATCAAAAACACTGTGTGAATGGCACCACATTGCTGCGGGAAGCAATTGACACCCACACTCCCACTGAGCGGCAAATCAATACAGAGGAGGGAACCGCTCTGAGAGGAGGAAAGAGCATGCACAACCAGAAATGTTTTTTCCTTCTGACCGGGCACGGCCGACAACAGCGCTTCAAAGATATGTTTGTAACTTACTAGCTACAAACATAACATAGCAGAGGGCTTGGGAAAGGTCACGGCCATGTTTGTTGAGCCTGGACACGCTAGCCTGAGCGTTGGAATCTGCTAAAGGGGCAGTCGGATGGCTCTACAATCCAACAATACCGCCAGACTAGCACATCAAAAGCCCTCCGCCACTGCGGTCCAATAAGATAATTAATGGTATATAAATTGAGCGTTAGCAAAGTGCGTCCAAATCTTTTGTCGAGCAGCGGAAGAATCGTTGGAAAGGAGTGCTGAGATTGCAACCTGCTTGAGCATGCAGAGTCAGGCTGCTTGTCACAGAAAACCACAAGCTAATGCATCAAGCCAATGCATCAAGCTGAAACCTGTGTGTAACCCTGCCCCCTAGCTCTGGGCCCATATCCACCAAGCGTCTCAGAACAGAAGTGCTGGTCTAGGATCAGTATTCTCCTACCCCCTGTCTCAACCTTATCCATTACACTCTTCAGGACACTGCTGATCTGAGACCAGCACTCCTACTCTGATACATGTTATGAAAATAGGTCCTGATCAACTCATTGAAAGCAGGTAACCAGGGTTTAACAATGGCAGAGTGGCCCAATAGATCTTTGCCCCAAACAATATGGGCTGTCAGTCAATAGTTATCATTTAGCCTCCATTCTTCTTCATATGTTCACACAGAACCACCTGAGCCACCATTTTATTGTGCTTTGTTATTTTTGGCACACTTCACAGAATGCTCCTATTTCTGAACCCATAAGACAAAGGATTGCCTCAAAAAGAGGAGAGCAATTAAAAGGATTTTAAATGTTAAACACTGAATCTCTCACCACCAAATTTGTTAAGATGGCTCTATAAAAGACAATCTGACAGTTGTTATGACAGTCCTCTGTTCCAGTGTCGGTACTGAAAATGTGAACTCCCACACTGGCCGACGTGAGAACCTCATACACCCCAACAGCACTTAAAACTCTGAATTAAAATTCTTCAAGCACAAGACCCTCTTGCTTGAAATCGACTGGCAGTTATCCTCTGGGTCTCCATGCAGAACAGGCGGACGGGGATCAAGGGGATGAATGAGTCCTCGTTTGTACTTAATCCAAAGCTCCTTGAGAAGAGAGATGGCATGTAGGGTTAAACTCCTTGCAGCTACGCGCTTCGTCTGGGGAGTCTTTTTTTTTCTAAGTTTGTAGTTTCACTTTTAAAAGAAAAAAAAGGTTGACCTTTTAACTCAATATCTCTTCGTGCTCAGAACCACAGTACGTGCGCATCAATCGCTGAAGCCCTCTAGGTCATCCTCCAAGAACAGAAAAATAATAGGGAGAGGAAAAAATAGATCAAAGAGTGCTTCCAGTCTATTCAAATGCAATTGCTTCCAAATCACATTGTGTTGTCGCGCAGTTTTAAAGAATGGGTCACTGCTGTTTTATTGTGGAGAAGCTACCACTAATGAAAGGGACAATGTGTAGATTAGTGCTGCCAGCCAAGCGGCTGAAACTTCACTCTGGGTTTAATTGCACTGAACAAGGGGTATAGGGAAGCAGGGCAAACAAGGGACAAAAGAAGGGGCATGGTGCAGAGAGGGAGGTAGAGGTTGTTTGCAAAAAAAAAAGGTATGTTCTGTCACAGCTTAGTATCCTGGGCAGACATGTGATCACCACAGTTGTCAGAAGTAGAATTTTTTTTTGGGGCGTTGGGGGTTTTGGGGGAGTGGGGGCATTTAGCCAAGAAATCTTTCAAGTGAACCATTTCCTGTGTGTCCTCACTCACCCGCCAAGATCCA
Source organism: Albula goreensis (assembly GCA_022829145.1). NCBI lineage: Eukaryota > Metazoa > Chordata > Actinopteri > Albuliformes > Albulidae > Albula > Albula goreensis. The sequence continues at coordinate 8,578,523 of CM040741.1, read as the reverse complement.
TTCAGGGAAATGAACCAATTTATGACTTCATATATGGCGCCACATTCAGTGCGCCTCTCGCTCACACAGGTGTGTGGTTTTGTGACAATGAGAGGTCATTCACTCTGGACAAAGACGTACTGACTGAACTCCTCCTGGAATCAGTAACATCAAGCGGGACATTGTGAGCAGAGACCCCTGGGCAGGTATGAGACACTTTGAAGGCAAGCACTGTAACCAGCTCTCTGAGGCAGTAAACTGTTCAGTCGAGATTTGCGTACAACACAAACAGCCGGAAATCATGGGAGTACCCAAATTAAGTGCATGTTTTTGTTTGAGCTTTTGTCTTATTAAATTAATTAGCACAGTGTCATATATCAGGACTTAGGGACAGCTTAATGAAGTGGTTTTATTGTGCAACTGATTCATTCTACATTGTAAAATGAGTTGATATGCATACAAGGGAACACAAAGAAGTGGCTCCAATTCAACAGCACCAGTTTTGTCACTAAGCATAAAAAGCACTGATCTTTTACAGCAGTGGGTTTAAAATACAGAGACTGGGAGAACTCACCAGGCCTGAGCAGATGGAGATGGCTGCGGACGAGGCGGAGTGGTTCCGTATAAATCCCTGATAAAAGCAGTTGTGGAAATCGGGCTCCGGGACTGCGGCAGTGAAGCCCCCTGTGCCAAAAGTCTGTACGCTAAACCCCTCACCCACCACCTTGGAGGGCCTCAAGTCCAGGTGCAAGTCTCTTCCGAAGGCCGACAGCTTGTAGTGCAGGGAGTCCTCAGCAGACGGCAGGGATCTCCTCTTCCGACTGGCCCCCATCACATCATGTGAGATGTACCCGCCCATGGAATCCACCTCAATTGGGGTCACAAACACGTAATCTGCACGGAAGTCAACACGTCTGAAATGTATCTGTCACACTGGGATTGTATTGTAACCAAGCCTACTTAGACATAATGGAAACAATATTTATACAAAGTTTTGATACAATCATTCAGTAATACACAGAGAATATAGAACACTATTTTTTTTTTAAACTATTTTATTCTCATATTTCTGTTTACATGGGCACATAAATATGACTATTGTGCATATCCACCTTTGAACTAGTCAAACATCTACCATTTGTCTAATCTCTCTCTCTCTTTTTCTCTCTCGCTCCCTCTCTCTCTGATAAATCAAACTATGTGAGTCATCTCATCTGGCTTGCTCGTGCCTCGTGCTGCCGACTGTAAGTGGATGCGGATACCACTGTTTGAGGGAATCCCTTAAGTTTGCAGACCTGTGGCAACAGTTACTATGAAAGAGAACTACAGATGAGGGAAATATGTGTGTACAATGAATTAAAGTTTCATTTTCCCTTGTCATCATTGGTAAAGAAATGCTGTACAATTGTATGGCAACTACAATAACGTTTCAAAACAATCACTGCCTATATCAGTTTTTAAATATATACATTGTAACGCGATAGCGTTCAAAGAGGCGTAACATCCATCGTTTAACGCTGTTAAAGGAGACTCGCCGCCAACTTTTATCTGTAAAATAATTGGATGTACTGACCATGATTTAGTCCACTGGTGACACTGGGAAACGTGGCTGTGACAGAAGACAACGAGAAGGAGCAGCATATCTGCAAAGTCTACAAAATAGCAGATAGAAATTCAGAAAAAGTCAATGACAAACAGCTTAGGGTAAGAGAAGTTGTTTGATGCTATTCAAAAAATGAAGAATAGTCATAACTGAAAAAAATAAATAAATGTCACCTGCCTTCATAATATTCCCAAACCACAGGTTGGTAAACTTGACTGAAGTGCAGCTGACTAATGGGAGAGGTAAAGTCCATATCAAAAGAAAAAGGCAATCCATGTTTTAATGCATGCACCTCTTCTGTTACCTCCTCCTTGAAAATCGCAAAAATAACCCGCGGCAGCGAATAAAGCAATTGTCAGACATTGCTAATTGCTTTTGCCTTTGCTTGCTCATTACGTGAAGTCCGTCGAATCCATATCCCTCAGTTGCGAAAAAGTGCTTTCTTGCGGCGTGCTGAGACAGGTAGTTAGCTGTCTGCTGAAGTGCTGAGTTTGCTCTGCCGGTGCAGAACAGTGACAGTCGGCTCGTGCAGGCACAGAACAGCAGCAGTAGCCCCCGCGGGAGGGAAGCAGCGTGACCAATCAACGCACAGAACTCTCCGCGAGGTGTGCAGATCACGGCGCTCTACTGTCAGACGATCTATCAACAAAGAGAGTGGAGTTCACCGAGTTTCCACCATCGCTTGGCTTGGCAGGTCCAAATAGATCATATCAATCAGAAACAGAAACCAATGATCATCTATTGTAGCAGCTTTAGAGAATATCCCAAGAGTGTGGGTGTATCTAAAATTCCTTCTCTAAATTAATTTTAACAAAAGCAATCACACAAACACACTCACCAAGATGCACAAATCACATGTGAAACTTTCCAGGAATATAACACAAAAAATATACTCGTAAGTTCAGCTCTGGTAAAATATACGTTTTCTCAGTAACAAACAGGCAGAGAGGAGGCTCTGTCCTTAGGTATAGTGCATGTACGTATGCTTTTAAGTGTGTCCCATTGTGGCTGCCATTAGACTGAGGATATTGCTCCTGTCTCTGGATATTGATGAAAATATGAATTCTTTTTTTTTAGAATAATCAGCTATTTCAGTTAATCTTTTCACTCAGGTATGGTTCACAGCTTATTCTACCCATTGTTGATTTTAAGCAGTTGTCTGTGCAGCCTTTGATTTGACAAAAGCTTTTGCTGAGAGCCTGTCACACAAGAGTGCAAAACATGCAGAAGAGAGGAGCAGTCAGCATTATTTAAACCTAATACAGATATCTTTCGCCTCTATACATGGCTTTTGGTGTTTCTACAGAGTGGGTAAGGGGACAGCTCACCTTTTAGTCATACTACACCTCTATGTTTAAATTTAAATTAGCAATATAACATGAATAGCAAACCAACAATGCTATTAGGTCCAAGCTGGCAACGTAATATCAAACTGACATAATTGCTTCATCAAGAGGAATCTGTTAATAGTCGAAGCCAAATCACAAAACATGAAACCGCAGTGATGTCTGTATTGTGACTCCTCTGAACTTTTTCAAAGCAAGGTCCCTTTCTTCTCCCCCTGACAGTCATCAGCTGTGGCCTACCATAGAAGAAAGCACTTTCCCCCCCATTAAAGATCTTTCCGTTTAAATGTTTAAGCATGTGGAGAACCTTTGTTTGTTCATTAGTTTGTTTATTTGTTGGTTTTTTTCCCCCTAATAATTATTCCGACTGGCATTGTTATACTTTGTGAGTCATACAGAAACATTACCTTAAGTTAAGCCAAAAAGACATGTCACTGAACTGCAATTTATTAAAATTAGAAATGATAGAAACACAAATACACATTTACCATAAAATACCAAACACTGACCAATTTCCACTCAACTCTTTGTATATGCATAGCATAATCAATATGTCGCCTCCAGTGATTGATCTAGAGCACAATTTTCCAGATGGTATTATTCATTGTTATAAATAATGTTGTTAAAAAATACATTGGAAGCATTTGTCTTGTTAAACGTCTCTGAAAACAAACTCTGACTTACGTTGTTGGGGTGTCAGGCCAGTTAAAATCAGCAGACCCAGTTGTGTTCATACACTGAAATCCAGATTGTGCTGGTTGTGTTGTTGGGGGGGGGTGATTGAGGAAAGGAATATATTTTCCCTTGACTATAATGTGGTTGTTATCCAGATGTTCTTATTTACCAATACTCCCCTCTTTCTTTGATATCATTCCCTTATTGTGCTGGATGAGGAAGGCAAAAGTCCCAGAGCCAAGCAGCAATACGCTATGATGCTAACAGCTGTGTTTCTATACTCTGCACAAAGTCTGTTGAAAACGTTGATATTGAGGAGTCTAACCACCCTTCTCTGTACATTAGGGCTTATCAATGAATTGACTAATTCTTTCAACCTTTTATCAATGCATGATGGCACTCATCACAGATTTGTGTACTGCAGACTATATAGTCACAATCACACTTTTAGTGTAAATTGAGTGGCGGCCATGTTGAGGTCACCAAGATGCATGTAACAACAAGTCATCAAACTAATGGCCCTCAGACGACATACTGAGCATGTGCAAGAACATGCTCCTGGTGCAGGTACACAGTCTGCAGCTGGAGTCTGATCACCAGTCAGTGAGGATGACTTTGCTTTGCCTTGTCAGGGTGAAACTGTTAAGCTGGTTCAACTCATTAGTCTCATCGCTCTTTCTCACCCTCCCTTGGCTGGCCTGGCTCCCACACCTTTTTTAGTGAAACATATTTTGACTCTGTCTTTCATAGACTTGATGAGTGTTGCATCTGCACCATGAAAAAAAACACTGAGAAGCATAGCTGCCATATGTCTGAGAGGAATAATGTGTGTGACTTCTTCCTCCTGAGTTTACGGGGGAGGTTCACGTGGTGAGGCTGATTTCATATTTCAGTTTTGGTGGGGAGAGGTGGACAAATGCATAAGCAATGGACGTGTCTCCTTGTCATTGTCAAGTGAGGACACCTCTTATGCTAAGCCCATACTTCACTATAGGGCTGTCAGAAGCAGTGTAGTTTGGAGTTATATACACACCCACATTTGGGACGTAATGAATACTTTCTAACCAATCAAAGCAACTTGTTGAGGGAATATCTAAGGAAAACATAGCAATTTAAACCGACAAATATTGAAATGATATTGAGTGCAGACATCAAGCTACCATGAGCCACCCGCTGATCAGTTTCTAAGTTGGTGGTGTTGTGATTGCCACTCGCAGAAAAGCTGCCCCCATGAAAGAGTGTATTGAGATCTTTTGAGATCTGAACATTTGGGTTTACACAACTTAGCAATGAAGTGGAGCAACATTGCTATCAGCTGCAATGTCAATGTTTGTCATATTTTGTTATTCTTTGCAATCATTTCTTGGACTAGTTTTAATCGTATGAGCTATTAAAATGCTATCTGAGTTCAGATGGTATTGCCACATCTGAAGTCAATGCTCGTTGTATCTGTATCTAATTTATGGGTGATTTTTTTTCCCCTTGTAATCGTCCCTTGTAATTTCATTGCTAGTTGTATCTGCAGAGGGCTTTGGTTTCTGAAGGCTCTTTTAGCTTATTTTGGGAATGGTAAGCGGTTGCCACAGGGGCAGCCACATGCTTGCTTGTCACTCAGATCTTGTCTTTTTCTGTGTTGTTTTATAAAACTTTTCATAAATGTAAATCTTACCAATTTATTCCTTTGCCAGTTGTGACTTGTTATAAATGTTATAACATTCCTCTTTGACCAATATCGCTCAGCTTTTCATAAATGCTGTTTCTAAAATGTAAACAAATAAAAGAAAAGCTTGCGTTGTTTTCCTGTTTGCTGGTTTGATATGTCCATTCTATTTAATAACTGAATGTTATGCAGGATATGGGACTAAGAGTATTTTTATACAAGACCACGAGGACATGCAAAATAAGAGATAAAAACAAACTCTCAGCGGTCTGATGCAGTTAATTAGACCAAGCAGCTTTATAGTGTAATGTATGGTTCAACCATTCTCCCATTCAACAATAATGCAGGAAGGATCACCACAATAAAAAAGAGGAATTCATCCATGGCCAAGGCATCAGACTCCAATACTCTGAGCCAAAGGACTGCATTGCTTTGCTGCTGTGAAAGTCCACCTGAATGGTGGAATACACATCAGCTGTGAATACCACGCCAATGTAGACTTGCTAAGCAATTGCTTTGTGTCCCAGCAACTTTTTTTCTCATGCAAATTAGTATCCAAAACAGCTAGATCAGCGTCAACAAACTGCCCATTCCACTCTCAACCCTGACATGGCAATCTTACTGTTCATGCAGAGCTGGCTGCATCACTCCAAGTAAGCAATCCTCCAAACGCTTTAGCTTATTGAGAGCCATCAGATAACATCTGGTTGGTTTTCTGCAAGGACCAGTATGCAAGCCTTCTGCTGCTCTGGATTTGGAAATGAACCAATAACTTAAGCAATAGGTTTTAAATGGAAAGATGCCTTCTGGTACCATCAGTGGCACTAAAGGAAAATACAAACAGGACATTGTTTGACTTGATCTATCGAATAAAATATGTCTGTTCCTCCAGCCAGTAGGGGGCCTTCTGTCATTTCAGAGTTGGCTTGTGAGGCTGGCCCACTCTATCCCCTGCCAGAAATTACTTCTAACATAATATTGGTGGAGAGTGCTATTGTTTTCAAAGTATTCAACATAATCAAAAATGTACTTAAAAAGGTTTGAGAAACTCAAAGCTGGTGGAATCATAACAATTCTTTATAACACTGCATGCTATTAAGTGCTGTTTTATGTGTTTTAATGCATGCATTATATTGAGTATGTTGTTGTAGTACGCCTACATTATAGCAATGCAGTCCTGATAAGCTCCAGTACACCATAATGGTAATGCCTCTCTGGAGTCTCTAGGATGGCCACAGATTTATCAACAAGCGTTCTGTAAGACACATCATTTGTTTCTGTGAGCTGCAATGTGGAGAGCGGTTATTGATTCGCAGAGCAGAACAAATACAGCTTCCAGGATAGTGTGTCTGCGCGTCAGAACCATTCCCAATGATACATGAGCAGAGAGCTCGCATTAGGCAGTGTGACTGTTCTGATTATCTGCGACTGTTTCTCAGAGCCCAAACAATCTGGGGCACAGAAATAACCTTTCGAGACTGCCTGAAATCTTAACTCTTCATTCCTCTGGCCACAGATATCAGCTATCTCTTCGAGGACTGGACTGATGCCCTGTGTACAGAAAGGAAAGATGCTTTTATATATAATCATATATTTACTTTTTATGTCATACACCATACTAACTACATACATCAATTCCATACCAGCAGGGCTACCAACGATTTACCAGCATTTAACTGAACATTTTTCTGAGATAAGTAGTTGCTCTGCTTTTAAATCAAGCTATCGGTTCAAAAGCCAGAGTCAAGAACCAGAGTCCATGCTATTGAGCTGAGATGAGCTGAGGACAATGTCAAGTCAGCACTGTGGCTCGGTCTCCCCGCACCAGACATATCACATGTGCCCATGTTTACCTTTTCCTCGCACTCTCTGGGATCCTTGTTTTCATGCTGTGTACTTTACCAAGATCAAAAGCTTGTTTTTGGAGGAAAAAAAAAGGATCAGCCGACATGACCCAAATCTGGAACTGCAGTGAATGAGGAGCCTGGAGAAAGGGGGATGAGAGAAGATAAGAGTGAAAGAGGAGTGAGGACACAGATTCCCATTAAACAATGATTTGGGATTTGATAAGACCTCGGCTAATCACCCCCAATGTCCCTCTTAATCCTGGATCAGGCCCTCGTCCCCCTCTTAAAACAGTGTATGCTGACCTAAAAATGGCTGAGTACAAACTCTCTGATTCATTACAGTATCTTATGTGTGCAGCTCCAGAAAGCCATGATGCAGTTTACTTTCTTCCCCTTGCAGAAGGAATGAGGCCAAAATATTCTAAATAAAAATATACTGCGATAATATGATAAAGATTGCTAGTTGCAGTGGACATCCTTTTTTGAGTCACCATGTTGCTTTTTCCATGTAAATTAGTTTGGTGGTAGGTGATCAAGACTTACTAGATTTTTCTTTTGTTAATTTCTCTTACTAGCAAATGACATTTCAGCCTTGGACATTTTTTTTTTACACCCAAAGAAGTTAACAGATTTTTCTTCACCATGTCCCCTTATAATGACTACGGTCAACCATTAGGAATCTTAATGATTCAAACATGCAACATGAGTGCATCCCACATTTATAAGTGTACATACAGAAATGCTGACTTACATACTATTCTAGCAGTATGTATTGAAGTGATAACAGGGTGATTTCCTCCCCTTGTCATATATATTCACATTCATGTGAAAAGATAAAAACAAAAGGTTGTTTCAGCTAAGCGGTTGAGACAGGCCATTCCTGTTGCATTACATAGATAGGGTGATGGGGCTTTCCCTCATTTACTTAGATCTCTAGGCGATTAGGAGATGATAGCTCTGAAATGTCCTCACTTCCCAGTCACATATTAAGGGGGAAAAGCCCCACACATTTTTTCAGTGCGCTTGAGCAATGTAGTCCAATCTCCACCCATACTAATAGCATAAACAATGCTCATATACGTAGAAGTACATATGCGTGCACCATGTGTCGCTCTGCAAACAGACTGTGATTGTCCATGCCAAAACATTTTTTCCAGACATAAGACAGGGAGTGAATGATAGGGAAAAAAAGATTCAAAATTTTCTTTTCTTTTTCCTCCATACCCTCTGTGCAATGAGCGAACAGTCAAAAACAACAGAGCTGGAAAATAATGGAATCACAGAATCACCTTTTCAATGTATCCAGATGAGTGAGCAAATGAGAGCTGTGCAAATTGCTTTCTCAGACACATTCCTGCCCTAAGCTCCTTAATCACAGTTTAGATGATGTGATCAGAAAGCATATTATTTGGCTGGACTCCAAACCATCTGGGAATCTTTGAGGAGTGGAACTGGGACGGGGCGAGATCTGCCTCCTGACGGTACCTGTGTGAGCGCGCTGTTGGTGGGCCCCAAGGCCAGTGGGGGTCCAGACACCTGGCCTTCACCTGGAACGGAGCCAGCCCCTGTTTGAAGTGTGTTACACCTCACCTCACATTCAGACACACAAAACACTGTTTATCTGGGCTCTCAGTTTTACCTTCCCTTTCTTCTCTTTCCCTCTCTATAGACATTTACACACCAGCCACACACAGACACACACACACGCACATACACACACATACATACATTCACAACAATGACAACAGACAGTTCCTGGTATGCAAGCATTATGGAAAATAGATGCACACAGACTCAGACTTGCTTGCACAAAATCCCAAAATGGAGTGGTTTTCTTCTCATTTTATTTTTACAATTTCTTTTTAGTGTTTTCTTAGGTCCACGGAGATTCACATGTTTTTTTTTTTTTTTTTTGGGTCCGTCTGTGATGTTTGAGTGCCAGGCATTGTCTGGGACTGTATTGATCTGGTCTGAGCCACAGTGGTCCCTTCTGACGGACATGTCCACCCTCGTGCCCCAGTAAGGCCGTAACCAAACTATGTTGATCATGGGCTCTTATTTCTGTCCCGGCGGTCGGCGGATTTCAGCTTTCTAAAGTGGTGTGGGACCTTTGCAAACCATCCCTCCGCCAATGTCAAGTGAGGGATTTTATTTTTTTTTAAATGTGGTCCTTGAATATTTTTTTTGTAAGTGTGGAAATATGAAATTGCATGAGGCGGCACATAGCTGAGAAGCCTAAGGAAAGAGCTGTAATTTGTCCTGAATTTGTGCCTTAGAAATCCTCGTTCCAGGAACCAGGCAGACCAGACAAAGAGCCTAAAGACAGGGAGAGGTACAGTATATAACCCACAGCTACACAACATCCCAGTGATTCTTACTATATTAATCACCGTCAGGCATAGCTCTGACTCCTTGTGGAACGTGTGTATTTATTTCCAGGCTCGGAGTCCACTTGAGGGGTGAATTTCGGTCAGCACTCGTGTGTGGTGACACTGCACTTTGAAGGATTCATTGCACACACACACACACACGCGTACACACACACAGACACACACACACACAATTCTAGTCCATCTAAAAAAGTGGCCAACTTCTGATAAGGTTTATGCTGCAGCTGAATGTATGTCTTTCCAGTCATAAATGTAGGCGCCTCAGGAAGGTGACAAATTACTGTACTGAAAACGTAGGTGATTCTGTATCAGACACTAAGGTAAAATTAAGTACAGCACTGAAGCTGTCAAACCTTTCCCCATCAATTGTGTTGTATCTGTTGACCGAATCCGACTTTTTCCCCAGAATTTACTTCCTTGCCTTACATATGCGAATGACCTTTAGGCTGCAATAAAACCCCATGGAGCTGAAACTTTATCTGCCCTGAGGAGGCAAAACTTTGAAGAGAATTTCGCTTTGATGAGGACAAGGATAACCAAGCAAGCCAGAAGCAAAAGAGTCTTTTTGGTTTCTCAATTATCTAGTGATTTAAATCAAAGGAACATCAGGTCATCGGTCCTATCAGTCTGCCCTATTTTACTCTTTGTTATAGCATAAAAAAGATGCAGCTTTTCTTCATTTTCATACATTTTCTTAGCCTCTCCAAGTACATTCTTTACTGAATCAACCACCAAATGGGCATAACCTACCATTACAAATTGAGTTTTAAATAATAACAAGTTCAAATGTATTATTTTTACATTCATGTAATTCCATTGCTGGTTCCAGTGCTCGAATACAAATATTGAATAAATAATCAGATATTTGTACTGGTGATTCAGAGTAACTCTACTTGTGTCATAAAATTCTGTAGGGTTTTTCTGGGGATTTGGATCAAATGCAGGCATTAGAAATATTACCCTAAGGGACAGTGCATTCTTGGCCGTTTCTCTTCTGCTGCTTTTGATTTTGCGAGGTTCAGTGAAAACTGAAATGGAATGGAAATGGAACATGTAATATCAGCTGCTGTAAACTGCCTTGTGAAGGCTACTGTACTTGACTTTTTCTCCAAGTAAAGGGCAGAGGGATAGTGCCCTCTAAAAATGCAGCATATCTTTATTATTTTTCATTATTATTTTTAGGAAAGTTATTTGACTCCATGTGGCCTCGCTTCAAAATGACTGGATTTCCATTGACGAATGAATGAGCGAATGAAGGTTATGCTTTAAAATGTCATAAAATACCAATGACAATAAACAGATAAGTTCATATAATGTATTAATGTTGTTAATTATTCAATTATTCACAGAAACAGTCATATGGCACATGTCCTTCATCTCCCTGTTGGAAAGGCTACCCTCACAGATTCACCATTCCACAAATGTTGGTTTGGTAAAAATCGCTCTGGATTCACAGGTACCTGGACTCCAGACAAGCGACTGGGAGTGCCATCCTCCCATAATGCTGTGCATCCCCAGAGGTCTCCCGTTGCGGTCCTCACCACTACACACGCTTCCAATGTGCGGAGCAGAGGCGAGGATGCTGTGTAATCAATAGCCGCTGGGTGTAATTAGAGACTGGCCGGACGTTCCATCAGGACTTCCGATGTGCTATTTCTGACAGAGTGGTGTCCACGCCGGTGCCGCAGCGCTTGCTAAAACCGGAACCTCAGGCTTTGAGCAATCAGTTCTTGTATATTTTCCCTCTTTTTTTATCTCAAATGTGTTTCCGTGAGTGGAGTGCGGGTTCCATCTCTGTACACTGACAAACTGCAATGAAAGTATTTTCTACCCTTTCTAAAAATAAAGCAAAAGTATAGGTTTTGGCTTTTTTTCTCATTTATTTATGTGTTGTTAAAATAATATGTGTATACAAAACTGATGCTGTTGTGGCATTGGCTTTGGGTTTCTGTTGGTTGGGTTGCATTTCACACCTACCCAGCTTATGGAAAGGCTTTGTGAAACAGGCTCATTTCTTTAAGACGTCATTTCAAAGTTCTCCTCTGCTTAATTCACATATCCACATGCACCCATAGCATTTTATCTTCCTTTTATTAAGAGGATATTGCAAAATAATTTGTGTCTATAAACATCATTTATAAGAGGAGTCATCCTGCCAAAATGACTGTGGTATGTGAATTCTGTTTTTTACATTGCAAGGACTAGTGAACAGCATTGTGTGTGTGTGTGTGTGTGTGTGTGTGTGTGTGTGTGTGTGTGTGTGTGGGGGTAGTGATGGTGGAATGAGTTTCATGATACCACAAATGGGTGGAGCTACTTTAGGCCAGCAGTTCCTGACTGAGGTGAACCAATTATTTTGTTTTGCTGAGGGAGGCAAGACCTTTTGTTGGCTCAAACAAGTCAGTGATTGGAAGGTTATTGCTGCTCCACCCATATGGCGTTCTTGAATCCTCGTTTTACTGTCACTGTGGCGAGTCATGTACATCCAAACAGTGCAGTGTGGACACCTCATGCCAGCAGGAGCACAGTGAGTTGACATACTTGATGATACATTGCTTGTGTCTTTTCTCTTCATGTTTATTATCCTGTTGCTAATGGTCCTCAGTGGAGAGCTTTCAGGCATCAAATAAATTCCATGTCGTGATTTATACCAACAAAGCCATTATAAGGAAGAAACTGTTGGATGCTGGTATTTGCCCTCTAATAAAAGAATATTACTTCCAGGCCCATGCCAAGTGTGGTAATAGCCTCAAGTGAACGTTCAGAGCAAGCAAAGGAGCTGCAGACACATGTTAATGGCCATTGTTTTGGCAAACCTGACATCCTTTATCCTCTCAACGAGTAGTGCCAATCTGGGAAGGTTATTCTCGAGCTGAGCCAAGACTGCTGTGCAGGGCTCTACTTGATAGATACTTGAGACACACTTTTCTAAAACAAACGGTTGAATGCTGCCACAAAGCTTGCATGTTTATCAGTCTGGTTTGGCTTTAGATAGAAATAAGGTAAATATCCTTTGACGTTTTTTTTTTGTTCCTTGTTTACTTGTTGTTATTGCTGATAGCATCTCTTAAAAGGGGTCCTCATTATGATGTCATTGGAGAGCTATTCTGTTAATGTGTTACACTGGAGGAGTGGGAACGCTAGCCCAAGCTTTCTCTTCTGACTGGAGTGCTCTACCAATATGAAACGCCACAACGGAAACAGCACGTCTTTGTTGGGTCTCACACTCTCTGAAAAGAACACCGTTTATAGCCTGAGAGACTGAAGGAGAGAGATCCCTACAAGTGGCCTAGCAGGTTGAATAGGATTTAAATGGATCAAGAGCCGGGCCGGGGCATTCTCAGAGACAAGAGAAAGACTCTCCATTGGCCCGAGTGGGTCTTAGTCGCAGTAGGCAGGCCAGGCTACCCACCGGGCCCTCCCGCAGGTGTCCTTTCATAGGGATAAATACCCGGTGGCCTTTCTGGTTTCCTTCCCCAGGTTCTGGTTCCAACAGCTTGCGTGTTTTATTCACCCCCCTGCAACCCCCTCCTCACCCCTTGCTCCACTGAGCGCTGTGTGACAGGAGGCCGGCAGGAACCTCATCGAATTAAGCTTCTCAGAAAGGGGGCTTCTTCTTCCCCACAAAGCACAGTGTGTGCCATCCGGTTTGTTCCATAGTGGCAGTTTGTCTTTCTTCCCCGCGAGAAACCGTAAAGAGATGTCTCCACAAATCAACTTTAGCTCAGCCCTGGCTGGCCCTGGCTCATTCAGGCTCAGACTCTGCTGTCACTTTCCACCAAGCTGCAGCGGCTAACATGGACCTGCCAGACACTCTTTTTCCTTTTTATTTTTTTTTTTATTGTGAGTCGATCGGGAAGTGTACCAAGTTCATGGTTATTAGTATCATTCGTAAGTCATTGATTATAATGCTTGCATATCATTAATAAAAACTGGTCTTGGTTCAGAAATAAGTTGTAGTGATACTTAATAAAGACAGAAAAGCTCTGCTCTTTTGTAAACAGACTTTCCCTGTTTTGAAATGCTGTACTGCTGAATGAGCTGTGGTTTTTATCTGATTTGAGTCCTGTCCTATTGCATCTGATGCATTTTAAAACTTCCCCTGAAGCTCTTAACACTGAGGGCTGTGGGCATCTGCCCTTAAACGATTTCAGCATCTGATTGCTGACCTCACATGTTCTTTCAAGTGATCCGAAGGGAGATTAGCATTTTGTTTCTGAGGCTTTGGTTTGGGAACAATAGCTGTGAACAATAGCTGCTCCAGTGTTTGTGCTTCATTATTGTGCCTGTGGTTATGACAAGATGAAGTGGATTATAAGCCCCTGAGTGACTAACTGGATGGCAAGGAGGGAAACAAAATATGAAATGAAAGCCAGAGAGGAAGTCAGATGAGGTGCTGGGACATGAATAGTGCATGCTTTGTTCAAACAGAAAACCTTACGGCATGGATTTATGCATGAAAGTGCACTGTAAATCTCAGCTGCAAACGTCTTCATATGAACTGAATATGAATAAGTGACACAGACACAGTCTGTCTAGCAAATGGACTGAGACCCATGAAGCTGAGACAGGGGCACACAGATGAACACTTAACCTTTGTTAACATGTTCCACGCACTCTGGAAACATGAGGTGGCATGCCCTCGCAAAGGGTTTCGACAGATAAAAAGCGACACTCAGACAAACACAGCTCGTATGAGGACCACAGAATTAACCATAGTTACCCATTCAGTTTTTTTTTTTTTTTAAAAGGAAGTTGGCAGGCACATGCTTGTGTGAACAGCGTCCAATTACCCATCAGACAATGGAAGTTTATGACCCACTTTTAGTGAGCACCTTTTTTTGTGAATGAAAAGCGTTACCTCACTCAGTGCCTGGAGCCAAATAAAATGACAAACGCCGTTTGTCGCGATTGCATGCCGCCTCTTCCCTTTCAGCGGCCATTGTACTGATGATACACGCTCAATAGGTGAGGTAAGGGAGTTTCACGTTGCAGGGCCATGCAGTCAAAAGTCTCATGACAATAAATTTGCCATTGAAATCAGATTAATTGTGCCGCCTTTATTCTTCAACCGTGCATTTGAGGGAAGATGGCCGATGATTTAGCCGCCCAGTTTTGTTCCGTTGAGGTAAATGACATAACTGCAGGTGCAAGGATTAAAAGCTTTTCCTCCTATCCAGAATGACGTTTGTCAGTAAATTATGGTAAAAAAAATTAGCATAGTTTAATCAGATGCTCCATCAGGTTGAATTTAGTCAGTGATTTTATTTTTGTAGTCTTTTGTAATGACAGCAACAAAAAAACTGTTTGGCTTTAAACAACACAAAAACAAACAGGTTCTGTAATGGGGCACAAAAGAATTGAAGTGCACTGAAAAGCATCATGTGAATCAGCAATAGACCAGGAAGTGAAGTACCAATATGGATGAATGTGGCTGCTCAGCCTTCAGATAGACAGGCAGCATGTACAATATTTGGGATAAAAAAAGCATACTAAGTTGTTATGGCTGTACATCCGTTGTTTTCCTTCGGTGTGCACTCTGCTCAGCCATGCAGGAACATCAGAGCACCCATTCAGCTCCAGCACTAGAGGCCAGGAGTTAATCCTGCTCCATCTTCATAGGCTGTTTCCAGTCCCACTGTATGTAAAAGCAGGTCAGGGCATCTTAAAAGGGAAGCATTACCTCCCGTACCAGCGCAGGAGGTCAGTGTGACAAATGCAAGGGCATATAGTTAAAAAAGATATCTCTCAGAGACATCTCCAAGGAGCTTTCTGGAGCCTTCTCCTTGGAAACCCAACTCTGAACTGACAGCTCTTGAAAGCTGACCCAACATGGGTGTCCTCTTCTCATCTGCAGAAAATGACTCCAGCTGCATGACAGATAATGCATTTATGAGATTTCCCATCAACTCCCCGATCACTTTCAGGATCAGCGAATGTGATCGCCTGTAACTGAATGCCCATGGCATCAGATGACCTTTGCGGTACTGTCATGGGTGGGATTTTCTTAATATGTTCAAGGTTTTGTGATCCAGATTTGTTTTTTTTTCTCTTTTTTTTTCTTTTTTTGCATACACAAATAGAATCAGTGATAGAACTGTGTGTTTTTAAATAAGAGTGCAAAGAATAGCCTCTATCCTTCACTGTCAACAGGACTCCACACGAATACCCTTCTGGGCCAAATCACGGCCCCCTTCTATATTTGCAAAGCCATAAATTATGATTTAGGCTGCCGATTTGGTTTACTTTGTTGTGCTCCTTCTTTGCAGCAGAAACAGAGACACGGCAAATATAGAAAATAAGAACAAGCGGTCCAACCATGGAATGCAAATGAGCACAGTTGGACTTGCAGGCAGCTTTCAACCAGACTATTCTGCTTTCTAGGGAAGGGGCAAAAACTGTAAATTGCTCACAGTATTTTCATACTGTGCAATCAAGTAGTTTATGTAAAAATGAGTCTTCAGCCCTTTGTGTTGGTTTCGTCATTAAGTCAATGTGGACAGGTACAGGGCCCCATAAGTCTCATATGCCTAAACCTTATTCCTCAAACATTGTCTGAATGGGCTGCAAAAGGGGGTGAAAGAAATCATGACCTTTGCATAAAATGTAAAGAAAATCCTGACAGAATGATCGCTCTGAGCTGTAAACACCATGAAAGAGTAGGGGAAAAAAAATCGCTGCTTCAAAGGAACATGAAGGGATTAACTGTTTGAAGAGCATTCTAACAAAC
This sequence comes from Albula goreensis, assembly GCA_022829145.1. Lineage (NCBI taxonomy): Eukaryota > Metazoa > Chordata > Actinopteri > Albuliformes > Albulidae > Albula > Albula goreensis. Next base: position 8,562,293 of record CM040741.1, on the reverse strand, counting down.
AGAGCCAGGCAGTCAAGTACACTGTGACCATTATTGCATTAGACTACTGCACTCAGCCTGACAAAGTGCGTTTCATTTGTAACCCACCAATATATTTTCTTTGTGAGCTTTTTTTTCAGCCACAAGATGTCAAGGTGTGGGACGTGATCAAAAGTTCGCTTTTGCTTTTTCTTTTCTTACTCTCAGAAATAACTCAGAGGGACTTTGATGAATATTATTAGATCCAGAAAGAATATCTGTCAGGGATTACTGAAATTAATTTGGATTTATGCCTTGTAAGAGGATAAGCTAAGCTTTGTGTGTGGGGAGGTGGCTGTCACTCATTATTGTAAATGAGAATAAAGACATCAGATTGAATCAGGATACTGTGGCAAAGAATGAAAGCCGACTTACAAGAGTGTTTTTTTTATTGTTGAAAATGCGGTTTTTTTACCTGTTTACTTTTTAAGAATATTTCACTCCAAAGGAAGAAATAACACTTTTTCAATTACAGAAGTTCTGACCTGAATGTTGGCAGAGAACAGAGAGTATTGTGTGCTCTTGTTAACATGGGTCTACTTCCCAGTGCTTCTCCTTTTTATTTTGTTTTTGTTTTGGAATATTTCCAGCTGTTGCAAGACACCCAGGTACCATTACAATATATTCTGTAAAATGCTCTCATTTCACTTCACTATTAACTATTCCATAGGGCCAAAGTCCAATGAGCATGTACAGTATCTGAGCCCATACTCCATTCTCTTGCTTTTAACAAGATTTTCAGATCACATCTGAGAGAAATTCAAACGCAGAGTAGTGTGTATGTGTGTAGATGTTTCTGGTAAATATTGCATTGTAATTTGATGGTACTGGGCTCTTAACACATAATAAATATTCGATACTTATTGTTGTATTCAATCACGTTCTGACACGCTTTGATATTTTTTAGAATTTAATTAAGACAATTGTTCTGAATTTTTTATTTGTAAACATTTGTTTTTACTTTTGACACATGATTGTGCAAGGAATGAAAAATGATTCCCAATACTCTATTCTAAGGGCAAAGTTCACTGCAAGCCTGATTGAATTTGAGCCCCAGTATATTTGCCTTGGACTGGGGGAGAGATTTGTCATTCTCACAACTCAATGGCATCTCACAAAAGCTTACATTCCCAAATAACGGAAACCAACTTTTATTTGGGAGGACACGGATGTCTTGACATACAGAATAATTATCCTAATTTCCAGTGTGTCCCCTCCACCCCTTCCAAATCCCCCTGCTCCAGCAGAGCCAAAAGCAATTATACTGAGTTAACCAAAATCCATTATGTAATTTAACACTGTATCTGCTCCTGCATTCAGCAGCTGATTGTGAATGGGGTTTTTGAGATCCACTGCCATACTCACATGCAGAAGCTATAACATTTCAAATCCCAGCTAGATTTGGTACGCTCTGGACTTCATTATGCTGATCTTAGATCAACGCACAGCCCAGGTAAAAGTCATGCGCACATGCATGCTCTTCTGTGAATGACCAATGCGATTCACAGGTGGCCCCCTGGCTCCAGACCAGGTGGACCGCTGCAAGAAAACCGATTCTCATCTGAGCTGCATCAGCCATTTCAGATTTATTAGCAAGCTGCAATTCAAACAGAGTCCCTCCTGAAAAACAATAACACTATAATTACACACAAATTACAGCTGATTGGTTCTTTTTAAATGAACTAGAAAAAGGGCTTTGCTTTCAGTGGCTCTCATACTTGGAAACAAATGTCTGTCTGTCTATTTGTCATTATTTTTTCCACACGGGCACAATAACAATATTTTTCCACTGGACTGAGAGGTTCAGTCAAAGGGCTGAGGATGTGTAGTCTTTGATTGGTCTGGCTGGCAGAGCTGACCATGTGTTGCTTGCATGTTTATAGACATCTTTAGACAGTGCAGAGTAATGGAGCTGGCTCCATCACTACCCATGATGGGTCATTTTACAACTTCCAACTGTATTTCATAGTACTGTTTAAAGAGAAACACAGAAACATGTACAAACATGCAAGCATTCTTACCCTCAAACACACACACATACAAATACACACACAAACACACATGCCTCTACCCACACAAACACGCAAACACGCATACAAATACACTGACAAATACATACACACACAAACATACATGCATGTAAAAACACAAACACACACACACACACATAAATGAACATACACAAACACGCACAGGCATGCACTGTCATGCAAATACAAAGATACACACCTTCACCCACATACAAACACACATATACCAACACATGCATGTACAAAGACATACATACATGCACATGCAAAAGCATTTACACGTACACCAAAACACCCACACAGAAAATCAAACAAACACACATGCACCACACACACTCAAACTTGCATGCACGCACCCGGACACCCACACACACACACACACACACACACACACAAAAACAGTGTATGTGTCCCTGAATGAGTCACCTCAGAGCAAATTGAATAATGAGGGCTGGGGAGGGCCATGCTCCGTAACAACGTGCCAACACACAGCTCTCACCCATGGGGAAGCAATCTGTGCCCGATGACAGCCTGGCACCGCCACATGGCACAGAGGCACGGCTCACAGGCAGCGGCGGGCACCGGGGAGCCCTGGCGTGGGCAGCGGCACGGACGTGACCGAACTCAGGGCTCCGGGGGCCGGACGGCATTGCGCACTATCAGCAAGAACGTGGGAGCGGTCAGCTCCGCCATCTCTCCCCCAAAAGCCACTCCGGACGGCCAAAATTACAGCGTTCCATAAGCTGCAGGGTAAACATCTCCTGTAAAAATAAATTGGAAAAACGTTTCCAAAGTTCGGGGATGGGCAGTGAATCGAATACAGAGCTTTTTTTTTTGTATTTTTAGATTTTTTTCCAGGGATCGTCTCATCCCCCGATTTTGGAGACGTTTAATTCTGAAGTTGCGGCTTTCCTTGTCTGAGGGTTAAACGATCGCTTTCAGCCATGTGCCCAGATGTATTTATACATCACTATCACTTGTGTATAATTCATGCCACAAATGTAAGGAAGAGAAAATATAAGTAATACCTAGGAATAGATACATAATTATAGGTAATGTTGAATCTTTTCCAATTAGACAAATACTAAGCATCACATTATAGCATCTAAGATCAAAGACTTATAAAGCTGTGCCATTGTCAGGCCATTGACCAAGACAGAAACTACGCTGTTTCTGTTTCACCATGTAAGGATGTTGACAATTGGTTTGCGTCAGCCCCAAGCTGCAATACATGCAAGTGTGAAGTTCAGTAGCCACATGTCCATTCAGCACGGTCTCACCAACCTCCCACCCCCAACGGCATCTCACCGAAAAAACCCCCAACGTAAACTGGAGGGTCATGTCTGTCCCTCCCAAACCCACAGGCCTGGCTCCATTGTCCGAAGCCAGAGGCTGGAAAGCAGCCTTGCCTTTGGTCTGCCGAGGCCCCACAATAGAGGAGCGTGAACTAATGACCCCTCCATGGAGAAGGTCTGCACACAAGATTATTGGGTTGTTGGTTTTCCAGCCTTCCCCCTATTGTGCTCCGGGTCCAGCAGAACCGTGGGGGCCAGCAGCGGGAGGGAGTCTGGGGGGGTCACTCTGCTTGTGAAAAGTGACATGACATGATGGCGCAGCACTTTCCAAAGAAAAAAGGACTTCATTGATGAAGTGACCAAAGGAGCGGTGAGATCATTCGCTGTCACCGGGTAAATGGGGACACTGCCTCCACGCCCCACCCCTCACCCACACCCTCACCCAGACCCCCACCCCCACACACACACATCCCCCACACCCACCCCACACCCTCACTCCACACCCACACCCCCTCCCAACACCCTCATCCCCATTCACACTCCTTGCTAGGAAAAGGCCAAGTTTGGGCCCTCTGACCCAGGTGCCCCGGAAAGCAGGGAAAAGGATATTGCAGCAGCATGAGGCCTTCTCGCTTTGAATGGAGCCTTCATTAAGTCTGCTTAAAACCTGATTACCACCGTGCTCTCTTACGTGCGCCGTGCCACTGCGAGAGTGTACCGCCATCGTGCAGAACCGTGGAGATGCGGGAGAAGGAGGGCTCGCAGGAGCAGTTCAGGAGGTTATCTTAACGTGCACACAAGGCCATTCCTCACACTACCGTGGGTGGCAAGTTTGAATGCCTCACTGCCTTAAAGACAGCGAATGACGGCATGACAGTAAATCCGAAAAGTGACCAACAGGAATGTGCTTTAGTTTCATGAACTGTCACAAACGTTGAATTTGTTAAAATGCTGTTGAAAGGAGACTCTTCTTGTGCCCAGTCCTCCAGAAATACAATATTTTGCTTGTAAGAGGTAAAAAAAAATAACTGAATTTGAATATGTAGCTCTGCCACTTTGAGTCTAACTCTTTAAAAGTAAAGGTTTAGTCAGAAGTGTGAGCCAGATTACTTCTGCTGGTTCCATGGTGCCTTTATTTTGAGAGGGTAATGTTTCTTAATAAGCAGCTTAGAGCAGGCACCTGAACATGTGTTTTGGTTGTGTTGTGAAACTTTTTTTTTTACCAGTAATCAGGCTGTTCAGCACAGGATAGCTGTATATTATTTACTCTGATATGGGTAAGTCACCTCTACACAATACATCCAATAAAAAATGAATAGGAGATGAGCCACAGCTTCCTAAACAATCGTCTCTGAAATACTCCCTGTCTCTTGAAATACTCCCCTGTCTGTCTGTCTGTCTGTCCTTCAATCCAATCATTACTGCATGGCTGGGTGAATTATTTTGATTATGGTTATTTGGCTGTTTTGACTCTAGTTAGTTAATTATACTCATGGAAATGCGATCGAACTGTTCTGTATCGCGCGGCTAGCTGCCGCTATGTTAAGTGCCTTTTTGAAGGCATTTCACACAGCTAAATGCACACCTGAAATTCTTTCCTAAAAGACAGTGTGTCGTACCAAACGCAGGTGATTTACCCTATAATTAAAAAGAAGATGTTACACGGTGGCTCATTCCAGTTGCGCTTCCCTATCTGCCAGGACACGTCGCGCTCGCACAATGAGTGTTCATTCTCTCCTCTTTTCATCTGTGGGGTTTGCTACCTCCGGGGTGATAATGAATTAAAAGCGATAAAATATGTGCTCGCCGCCAAAACCAGTATTCACAGTTTTGACAAGCTTTTCCTTTTCAGCTTATTTTATCACGTGATAAATCACCACCGTTTGTTTTTATGCAAGGATGCGAGTGAACAATGGCACACTTCATTGCAGATAAATAAGTGGGGTTTAAAGGCTGAATGTAACAAATACAATCTGGTTTAAAGGTATGGAATTATAAACGGCTGTTTTTCTTTGGTCTGTTTGTCTCCTCTCTCTTTTGGTTATATGATTTTCTTTCTTTTTTGCACACCTGTGAAGAGCTACAGTGTACGTACGTCTGCCTCATTTGTCTGCTCATTTTCATCTTCTCCTCGGTCTGACTACGGGAAAGACCGCTGTGCTCTGCTGAGGATCTGTTCTTGAATGCCAGAAGAGCCTGCTCCCCTCAAAAATCCTACCAAGTCATGTCTCATTGCTCCACAGACATTTCAAATATAAATCATATTACTGTGGGCTGACACACATTCAAAAATATACTGAGGCTAATATAAGAGTCATTAATAAAAAAATCCACAGACAATGTGTTCTCTGTTAAAGCATGTCAGTTTCTTCAAAGAAAATGAATGAATATTTTTATGTTATCTTTACTAATGTTGTCAGTTGTCAGAAGTAATTAATACCTCATTATTCCTATAATGTTTCTGGTTGAAAACAGCTGTAGTCTGACTCATGTAAACAAATTGTAAGTGAATCATTATTTTCCGCACAGTTGAAAAATGTGAATTTAAATGACCAGTATTTGTTCATTTTCTCATGCCAGACCCTTTTTTTTTTTGTTATTCACAATTTCAGTTGCTCTTTCAGTAAATACTCATTGAGTAAATAAACATGAAATAAGCAACTCTCTTTCACCATACCTCGCTTCATCTTGTAGAATTAGCAGCATGGAAAAAGCCACGTTAGCAGCGAATAGCCCTGGAACTATGACATCATTGAAGTAGCTTCGGAATGGCCCACATATGAGACGGAGCAAAGCGGGAACAAAGTTACCCCCTCACAAGTTTAGAATCTGTCTTTATTTCTGAGCGATTATCTAAAAATTAAATTTTGTCTTTGGGATAAGCTGCATGCAATTTGATTGGTGCCCTCAGATTTCATGGACTGGATTTAGTTGGCTGGGATGGATATCATTTCATGCACCTCTTGACCTGCACTCTTGTGCTCCCGCTTGGCAGAATTGGCATCAGTCGATGACGGTAAAGTTGTGTTTTAGTACATGGAGATTTCACATCTCTTTTCCAGCTTCCCACTGCTAACTTTATCCCAGGTACTGCAATGGTGTTCTTTCTACCTGAGATGTTCCTCCCTAACTGCCAAAAAGGATGTGGCTGAAAGTCTGTCAATAAATCCTGGTTGGTACCTAAACTGTGTTTAGAACAAAATAAAACATGTTTAACTCTGATTAAAAGATTTGCGTTTCTTTGTTATTGACCATTGAGCATCATGACTGTCATGTAAAATTATTATATCACAGCAAGTGATGGGATGGGATATTGGTGATGAGGCAATTTAACCTGCTGTTAATTTCATCATCTTAAAATCACATCACGTTTGCTCAGTACACACACAGTGTTATAATGTCTGTGAACTGATTACGGCTGGATTGTCATGACATAAGAGATGCATTAGATAATGAACAGAACTTAGAATGAATAATGCATTATCCTCATTAACATATTTACACATATTAACTGGCTTCCTGAGTACTTGTTTTTCATATTTCATGCTTAACCGGGTTCCTGAGTACGTGCCTTCATATTTCATGGTAGACCTCCCTTTAACGATATTTCAGGTGTTTTATCATCAACATTTCAATGAAAAAATGAAGAATAAACAATTTGGGAGGATTTAAATTAATCAGTGACCATAACTTCTAATTAATATCAAAATGGGAAATCATAATAAAGAAAAAAAAATACTATAATTGAAAAGTCTAAACAGCGCCCTCTATGGATCAAAGGCTGTACAATACTTGAGGACAAAGGTTGACTTTTGGTGAAAAATTGCTTGGCTTGATGGCCAAATCATACAACCGGATGATATAAGCAATGTACAGAGCACAATATGTTGCTTCAAGGTTCTACTATCTTGCAGTATGGGTGTAGTTAGCACAGAAATGATTGATAGTAGCAGGAGAAAGTTCTAGCAGAGGAACGTCTGCCTGAGCGCTGTGACCCTGATAATAGAACCCAAGCCCAAGATTCACTCTGGACAAAGCTTTGGCTACTTTACACATGACAAATTTGAGGTATATTACATATTTTAGGATGTGCGATTTCTTAAAGCAAGCATCTATTTGTCATACATCTACAAGTCTTTGTCTTTGTGAGACAAAGCAGCTGTTTTCACTTGCAGCTTAAATGCTGACCAAGCAGAAAATAAAAATCCCTGACCTAGGCAGAATGTGTTGCTATGTTTGTTTGTCTGTGTCTGTCAGAAGCCTTTTATTTAAAAATGTGTCACCACTCATTATCCAATATACTTTCAACTTGAAGTCATAACTGCCTTATGGCAGGAAAAAGCAAAAAACAGAATAAAAAAACAAATGATTTTATGATTATATGAAAGAAATAGGACACATTTTTAACAGAAGGCAGCTGAGAGATGGGGGGTTAAACCAGTAGTTTCTTCTTACAAATTGAACACATTTCATCATTTAATTCAATGCTGAAGTCCAGTGTTGTTATTCTCAGAAATGACAAAGAAGAGGTTTTCTTCTCCTTCTAGAATGTCATGCTGGTGATGAGTGCTCATGACACGGTCCTCTATAATGCAAGAGTGTTGAATGGCCACTTTATTGCGGCTCCCAGCAAAGCTAGTCTGTCCTGAGCCATTCATGGGGATGGCTAACAGGATTCAGTCCCTTAGCCCCCCACTATGACTGAATCCAAAGTCCTTTTCACACATGCGCTGCAACCCTGAACTTATCTAGACATTACCTGGAGGATCTGTATGTGAGAACGCAAATTGTCATTAAATGGACTTTATCCTGCCAGCTCCCTAGAACAAAGTCCGGGTAATGTCGGATTGAGCCCATGTGCAAAGAGAGTGGGTCTTTGTCCGGAGAATTCACAGCAAGCGAGTGGACGTGTTGATGACTATGAGACTGGAGCAAAACGGGAAGAATAAGCCAGCTGGAGTAATTCCAGTAGGTGAGAACACGTGTGACACGCACTCTCCTGTTGTGTGCTACATGTGGGATAGGGCAACTCCGAACTATCTCCAGAGCTGATATGAGAAAATGGTTCAAGAGAACAGCTGCTGCAGGCTCAGGCTTCTGCTCTAACCCAGAGCCGATACACTCCATTGCCCAAATTAAGGTCTTGATTGAAGCCAGTTGTAAAATGAATCAGGTGTTAAGCTGTTGGTTAGAACATGAACTTGAACCTATTTTGGCCTTCTTGGATTAGATTAGATGCTTCTCGTTTATGCATATGCAATGTATAGTTAACAGTTGAAGAAACAAAAAGGAAAATAAATATATAAATAAAAATAGGGGAAGTGGATTCGGAACAGTGGGCTGTAACTGACATAAAAGGAACAAGTACCGAAATGATGATAATGAGTGTGCTGGTACCGCTGTTGTAGCGTGACGTGCATCACACAATGAGTATCATGGATAAAGGGCACAGATACTGGATTCCCAGCAGGCCTTGTTTAACTGTTAGTCATGTAGCCACACATACTTTCGCTCCTCAAGTCAACGGCTTTATTAAACTGAAAACGGACTCCAACAGCCTCCCATTGCAAAAATGCCCCCTTTGTTTTGCCAGCTTCCAGAGGGCCCAGCTGGTTTACTACAAAATACTGTACGTGGCTATGAACACAAATGTTACAACCGAGCCTTTCTGTGCACAACACTTTCATGTCGGCAGGATGAAAACATCAAATTACCTCATTATGCTCCCCCGCCAGCCCCCCACCCCATAGCATAAGCGGGATAATTATTGATTTCAAAGGGATGACATTTGTGTCCGAATGATCCATTACAATGGCAACTGTTCCATCCGATCCGTGTGGGCGCTTTGAAAGGGCTCCAAGAAAGAGGAAGTATACAGCGCTGTCCGCAGTGTGCTCACGGTCTGAAGGAAGTCCAGGGTCCGCTCTTGTCTGCGATTTTCCGCCCTGATTAGTGCCAATGAGCGGTGACTGTATTTGGATATGTCACATAAAGTGCGCTCTGCTCTCTGTTTCTGGGCGTCACTCACATTTTATCTTTGACGTTTCTTATGCCACACACTGAATGTGAGATGTGACATCATTCACCCACATTAACTGCCTACATGTGATGAGCACGATTGTTTTATTTGTTATTCATTTGTTTCATTAGATAATGGCTGTGACATACCGAGGCCCAGGCATCCCGAGGGAAGCGTTTTTGAGGGGTGCTCACAGTTTCATAAATATACTATTCTTTTATTAATACTTTATATGGATTTTCTGTAATAGAAAGTGAATCTCTGAATGTCTTTCAGTTTGGGAAAATAATTATTCTGTTATTTATGTTATTTTTGATATCATGCATTGCACTTTAAAAATGAATGTGTTCTAAAATAATGTGTCTTCCTTGTAAGCGTAGGCATTTGATACATAATTGTGTTATAACTGTTTGGGACACATTTATGAATTTCATCATTTTTTTGAGAAATCAGTGGTTCACAAATATGCTGTTCACACATATAATACCATGCAGGAGAGTATTCTACAAACACTTGACATTTGTGGTGCATCATGCAGCACTATGAGCCTCCTGTAATTCTTTGACAAAATGAAGGACAATGAATTGTTAATTGTGTCTTTGTTTTACAGGCTTGACATACAAGCTGTAAAATGAAAATGAATAAGTTCAGAGGTAAATCAGAAGAGCTTTCCAGAGGGGCCAGTCAGCAGGAACATCATCAAAAAGAGATGAAAGTGATTACCAGGCAGAGTGGTGCATGATGGGAAAGAAGGAGAGGAAGTCGAGGGTTGAATTCATGTGAAAGATCCTTTCTGTGTCCATGGCCCAACTTTGTACATCCGCTCAGATTTGTTCATTTAACCAAGAGCAGTTGTCTTTTTCCCTCTTTGAATATGCCATTAATTTTGCAGGTGAACTTGTAGGCCAGGACATTTTGCGAAAATATCATAGGATGCAGCTGCTCGCAAGACGTTCGCACCCATCTGTAAATGAGATGAGGTGAGTTTTCCCAAAACAAGCAAATATGCACCAATTAAATTTAACAGGGAATTGGGTCTGAACCAACCATAAATTGTGTCTATAGTGAGAAACAGATGGATACTTGAGAGCAAAGCTTTGCTACCGCCTGAAATACAGTGATTTTCCAACCTTGCATCATCCTGCTTCCATAGTCACCCACCAACTGCACTTTCATTTTCCAGCACAAAATACATCTAATTTAATACAGCCTACATGTCTTCAAGGCTCATGTGACCTGAATGCAGAATGTTCTGGGAGTAAAGACGTAACTCAGACTAAATGAATCCTGCTTAGAAGGCATTATATAAATAAATAAATGAAATACATGTTACCACACAAATTTAAAATCTCTCTCTCTCTCTCCCTCTCTCTCTGCTGTCTTATTACTCATTCATTTTCAACTGTTATTTCTTGTAGAATCCACAAAAAATGTTGATCAAATCCTGTTTCAGCGATGCTCGTCTAAATCCATATATCAAATATTTGAATCTCCTCATCCATCAATAGATGGCTGTTCAAGGTTTCCTTTTTTGATGCAGTTCTCTCTTGCTTCACCACTATCTAATTACTGCCACAATGTGTGGTATAAACATTTCTTTGGCACCTTCCCTTGTCACTTGCAAAGTCGTCTCACACCTGAGAGGATTAAATGTAATGAATTGACGCCTGTTCGCTCCTGTGCTGAAGGTCACCGACCTCTTTTCATATTCACTTAATGTTGCATTCAAGCATCAAAAACTTCATGCTCAGTGGACTTGCTGAAATTACACCAAAGGACAAGGAATAATAATAATGATTAAAATTGCAGTAAGAATAATAGGAAATGAAATTATGCCTGGTGTTATGTATGCTTACGGCAAAATTGTGCAGGCTCAGTAATGGAGAATTTAGAATACAAGAACATTTGATGACGTGATATTATAATCATAAATCTTACACACGACCAAAACACAATTGTCTTTTGTATATAAAGCAAAACACATTTTCTTGGTTCCCCTATAATGAATGAATCTAACTAGACAATCGATAATCTTCATAACTGTACTTAATGGAAAACAAATGGCTTATGAATGCATGAGGTTAATGCAGTCAAATAACAGAAGGGACAAGCAATTCATAACTCTGTGGCTAGATTAAATCAAGGCTTACCAAGTCTGTAATTTACAAACAACAAAATAGCCGGCACAGTTTTTCTTTGAACCAGCACCCCTTAATTCAAGTTTAAAATGCAGAAAATCATTGTGGCACAAGCATGCTCTTGTTTGAGCAATATTATTTCTTCTGAAACATACCAACAGTTAAAATGTCATGCTGTTTAATTTGTTCTGGAGATTTTTAAAAAAGGCCTTTTTCCAAAAGCCAATACTGCAGTGAATCAATACAATTTATTATGAGTTAGAATCAAATGTGCTATTCTACAAATGTAAAAATAGTTTTACTCAGTGTGACCAAACATCATTAATACTGTGGTTTGGAGCACAGACACTGTTCAACCTTCCCCACAAAAAATGACTCCACGCCGATAGTAAGTCAATACTCTTTTAATGTATAACACTGCCATCCCGCAGCAAATTACTGTCTCATAAAAAGAGAAGAATGAGGTTTGATGTATTACCAGACTGTGGATAATTATATATTAAATTAGATTGTATTACATTTTCTTAGCAGTCACCCACATTCAGTGACTTACAAATCTTTTCCTTTTCAGTACACTTATTCTGTATCCAGTAATATACTGCTAGACTTTAAGCGTGACTCAGGTGGAGTGCCAAACTCAAAGGGAAAATGTACATAATTAGTGCTACTTGATAAATTCTAACCATCGCTAAGTAAATGGACTGCTTCTAACTGACCAGCATGCATTACACATACATACATAAATCTGGAAAACAATTGGGGCTGTGGTTGAGAATTAAGTACACCAGTAAAACAGAGATATTAATGCTATAAAATGACACTATTGTATCTTCTAAATTTGAAAAGAAACTCATGTTATTCCAACAACGTTTAAGTTGCATGATGAAGCATAAGTTAACTGCATAAAACAGAGGACGTGCTTAATAAATTACCATCTTTATGTACCCAAAAAAATACATAGGCAATCCACCAGGAAATGCAAGATATACAACGCGACAGAATCTACCATTAATCTTTAAAGTACCATTGCATGTGAACAGTCTGTACCCAGTCTCATGCTAACAGCTGCTTTCCATGCTACACGAGAGGCAAACTTTTGAGGTGCTTAACCTTAGACGAACTGCAACCAACTCTGACACAGCAGAGCGAACAATCTTCATTTAATCATTTCCATAATTCTTAATCACGGGCCCGTCCGCCGCTTGTCTCGTCTCTCAGCGCTGCCGCTCTCACAAACGTCAGCGGGAGCCGAAACGTCTTTTGAAGATGTTTTACATCTCAGCTAACTCTCCGTGCGAGGAGAGGAGCAGAATGAGGTTTGGAGAGAGGTTATTAAGCAACGAGGATCCTTTAAGCGGACGATCACTATTCAGATCAGAGAGGACGTATCTGAAACCATTTTCTTCATGTTCTTGTTCCTCCTTGGTCCTGAGAACCATTCAGCTGAGGACATGAACTGTCTTTGCCAGGCGGACCCAGGCAATCTCCGAACATTTCATGGCGAGATGGGAGCAGCAGAGAGGAAGCTCTAAAAGATGGCTCACATTAAATCAAAAACATTCAGAGCTTCTTTTTTTCCTTTTTTTTATATATATGTATGTTAGTGTATATCTATAGCATATGTGTGTGCTTTTTCCTTGCCCCACCCATTTTCCATAATGGTTCTCGTCTCTCATTTTCAGGGAACACATGGGAGCTGATATACAGCTGAGAGAAAGCAGTCTAGAGGACTCAGTCTGAAACAATGCCATTACTTTATTGATTCAAGATATGAAAACATGGGCAGATGTGGAAGTCTGCAGTTTGAATGGGCCAGGTCAGATCTGCGGACCTATCGCTGCAGCGGTGAGGCCACACTATGCCAAAAATGGAAAAGGTTAATCTAATAAAACTTCTCTTATATTAAATATTATAGCATAACACTGCCATAATATAAAGGATATCCCATTATAAATTACTGCACATTAAATAATGTGATGACATATGACATTGAGAGAGGGTTTATCTGACATTATTGTTTGCTGTAATGAAATGAGCTGGTGTCATTATACTGTTATACTGATTTCTACTGTCATTATACAGATCAAAGGCAACAGCTGTACAGAATGATGTTCTTTTCATCTCGCAAATGAGTGAGTTTTAAAGATTCCACATGGATTCATTCCCTTAACAGCCTTGCTTAACAGCACTGAACACTATGCATGCTGTCCATGCCTGCTTGGCCATATAGAGTCAACTCAATTTCATTTCCTCCAAATGTATGGAAATGAGGGAAATATTCTATACCATCTCTGTCTAGGAAGAAAACTGACATTTTTTACCAGTGATAAATGGCCTCTCCCCTCATTTTTAGACTGAGAAAATAGCTTTCAGACACATTCCACATGTTGAGAATATCTATGTAAATGTAGCTGATGAACAGGAATAAGGAGCTTCAGGTCATTTATATATCAGGGCTATTAGTGCAGCTTGGAGCTGCAGGTATGAAGCTACGCCTTATCGCCCTATACCAAACACAGTGTGACGCTATGCCAACATTCATGAAATACCATAAATACACAGGTGTGCGTGTGTGTGTGTGTGTGTGTGTGTGTGTGTGTGTGTGTGTGTGTGTGTGTGTGTGTGTGTGTGTGTGTGTGTGTGTGTGTGTGTGTGTGTGTGTGTGTGTGTACAGACAGATACACACATGCACATTCTGTTGTCTAACCATAAAGGCACTGGGACTTAACACACATACATATATGCATGTGTTATTTTTTTACCCATAGATAAAGCATAAAACACACATCCACCAGGTATTGATTTACAGCTGCGAATATCTTACAGGTTCAAATTAAACCACACTTTGATTTTGTGAATTTAAAGAAGTCATCAATGTCTTAGATACAGTCACAAAGACAGTTGAATTTGCTTGCAAAAGTGTTTTGCTCTCATACCCCAGACTGACCTTGCCTTCAACCAAATGTAGTGAAGCCACAGACAACTGTTATGAGAATCAGCCGTTCCTCAAAGACAACCCGCCGCTCCACGGACCATGAGCAGTTTATAGAAAACCTAATCATTCAGCCCTTCAGGTCTTTGAGATAACAGAGCACAGACATGCAGGGCTGCTAGCTTTACCCCTGCATAGCTGCTGCAGATTGCTGATTACAATTCTTGTCTTTACTGCGTCTTTTACATACTATATCGCTTCATTGATCATAATTTTATTGCACTAGGCTGAATCAGTACCTTCATTCATTAGTTTACTAGTTTCTTCATACTTTCCAAACTGATGATGTCATGAAAAAATATGAGTGATAATGGTAATTGAATGTAGTTTCATTTACAAGGCTTTGTTAATGGTTGCTTGGCACTGCCATCTTGTGGTTGCTCAAAGAACTTTTGCCAAGATCATGAATTACAACAGTCTAGCAATATCTCACGTTATTTAATGGGTTTAATATAGTCTTGATATATTAAATAGGATATGCAATACCATTCAGGTGTAAGTAATACCAGGAAAGGTTAATAGCCCATTTAACCGCTTCAATGCATTTTTCCATATGGTACAGCTAAGCTTCTAACACCACGACTGGATTTAAATATGAAATATTAGGGGCTATTTTTCATTCCTTATTACTGCAGCCAAGCTTATTTTGTCATTAATTCATGGAGTTTAGTCACAGCCAAAAATGCACTCATGTAGGCATTTCTCAGTGTAGTTCAGACTCTTTCAGGTCAATGCCTATTTGGGTGCGTAAGAGCATACACAGAGCAAAGGATATCGTGGAGGGCAAGGTCACGCTCTATCTTGACTTATATTTGGTGCTGTGGATACAGAACAGGAGAGATTATATCTTGCTCTTTCTGTCCTTTACCCTCTTTAGGTCTTGTTCACTCACTTTTTCTCCTCCCTCTTTCTGCCTCCCCCAGTCCCTGGAGTGTTAAGTCACCCAGACCATGGCTGTGGAAGGCAGACGGAGGTATGAGGCGTAAAGCTGTCGGGCGGCAGGGGCAGCCTTGGAGTTGCATGTCCTCTTCTGACCACAGTGCATCGGTGGAAGATGGAGGAGGTAAAACCCGTCCGTCCCCTCCCTCCCCCCCCCCCTCCTCCTCCTTCTTAATGATGAAAGGCACATAAGAGGCTTTTCCACAGACGTCCCCAATACTATCTGCCACGGCAGCAGCAGCGAGTCCTGCTCCCCCCTCCCATCCGCCTTGCCATAACCCCCAACCCCCCGCTGGGTGGGAGCAATCTGTCAGGCCGAGAGCCACCGATGCTTCCTTAGTCTCCCGTCGCTTTCCATCCCTCACTCAACGGGACGTTGGGACAAACATCAACACAGCAGCATCACCCCCTCCTTCCCCCCTCCTCCTCCACTCCTCCCTCCCTCTATCCCACATGTGTGGAAAATATTACCAGCTTTCTCTTCAACAAGGGCTACTGAAGCTATATAGGTACAGGGGCTGTTCATCAACAAACATTACAAAATATGCATGCAGTAACCAAATATTGCAGTATTATCTGGAATTATGATTGGTTCGCATATTTGATATGTGCATATGTAGTTATGTGCCCCTTGGGCATGTCATACAGTAATTGCACTGGTGAACACCATACCAATATTGACAAATGGATATCAGCCTCATATCCTTTCTATTGTACAGTCTGAAATTGCTCCTTACATTCTTTTTAAATTTGAAAAAAGTTTGTTCTTTTCTACTTCAATCAATTTAATCCTGTACAAATAGACAAGACAGTACCTGTAGGCACCAACTTGAAATAGCTAACAGGACTAAAATCCCCTCATAACACAGTGAGGCAAAGGGGGATCTCTCAAGCTGTTTACATCAAAGCCATGCTTTAAGTACCCTGGCCATGTTGCGGCAGGCACGGAGGCAGACCTACCTGACAGCAAACTATTTCACCTGTGCAGCGTCACTGGCACGCAGTCTATATCCTCTCAACACACTAATATTTGCTAATATTTGTAGAGGGCACCCATATGCAATAACCAAGATGCTTTCTGCTTTACTCTGTTCGCTTCCTTTACTTTACTACTGTACATTATTAATCTTAGGTCAAATGCTTGTCCATAGACACTTCTCAGTATGGTCTTTATATTGTGTTTATAAATTGAACAGAGTGACTTACACCATACAGTGCAGTTTTCATCTGTTCCTTTAGAACAGGGGTTCTTAACCTTTTTTGAGTCACGGACCCCTTCAAGAATTTGGTGGAAGTTATGGCCCCCCTCCCTAGAAAAATGCACATACACACAACATTGCATGGCGGTTGTGCAGACAACGATGCTACCAATTTAGATGGTAAACATGCGCCATCAGACACGTTTAGCGGTCAGTGCTATAAGCAGTGGCAGGGTACATTTTCTTTAATTTCTTCAAATGGGAAGCCATTCTAGAGGTCAAAATCTGACCTGATGATTGTATGTTACCTGACCGTGTACAGAAGCATCCCATGCCACCCAACAGATTTACTGATTTTCTTCACTAAGAAAAAATACATATATAACATCTGGTATACATTAACAAAAAAATAACAACTCAATACAAAAATATAGTGAATATATATGTTAGTTTTTTATCTGACCTTCACGGACCCCCTAAAGCCCATCCATGGCCCCTAAGGGGTCCATAGACCCCAGGTTAACAACCCCTGCTTTAGAAAATGTGAAAGAGAAACAGCGAAATGCTGGGAGTGTTTAAGGAAAAATCCAAACAAAATGCACATACCACATGATATGTCCCTGCTGGTGATGAATTCTCTCAAATAAACATTTTATTCTATTTTCCTTTGTGGTTTTTTTTTTTTTTTTTTTTTTTGTTTTTGGTTCGGCGGTGTCGATTGTTTGTGGATTTCCTGGAGTGATTGCCCTGCCTCTTGGTAGGAAGCTCACAAACAGTGTAAACGTTTGCCAGGCAAAGTCTCGTTTGCGGATTGCATTATATTGCTTCACGCCTCAGATCTGGAGGGGTTTCTGTGTGTGCAAGTCAGGCCACAGCATCACCAAACACTGGATAAGCCATTCGTTTGCCTGGGGTTCTGTTAGCACAGAGGCTGAGGAGAAACACTACCCCTTCTGTGCCTCTCCTCAGCCTCTGTGCCAGCAGAACCCCCGGCAAATTAATTGGGGAACCTCAAGAAACTGACATGAATGAGCAAATCAAATACTATGAAAGATTTTTATAGTTGAGACTAATCTGAGACAAGTTGATACTAAAATGAGTTGTCTTTCTTTTCATTTTTCTTCTTCATAATTTCAGTGGTTTTATAATTGGAGGAACATGCAATCTTTGGTCTTATGAATACAGTGAGATTCAAACATTAGATATACTGTATAGATACAAAAAAAACAGCACATACATGAATAAAAAGACAGGAAAAGAGAAACATACCCTGAGGCCCTTAGGGGTAATTCCTCAGCTACATCACTATCCAAGAGCAAGCACCCCATAAATACATTGAAAAGGTTTACTTTTCTCTGTTTGCCTTTATCACCTGTGTGCCTGCTGGAAGCCATTAAGATGACATCAGCTCTCCTGACATGCACAGTAAGGGATTGAAAGGGCATTATGGGATGTCCTGCCTTCGCTCTGTGAGCAGGCTGTATCTGAATGATCATTTGTGAACAATATCGAAAAGAAAGTGCTCTTCGATGGAGCTTATTGTCAGGGGTTGGGGTATTGTGGGGGAGGAGTCACTAGCCTTCTGGTTCTCTGTACTCTTTGAAAAGTTTTTTGAGAAAAAATGCAGCATTGTTCACAGAAAGGAAAGAAGATTGGAACGCCCTTCCATAGGGCACTGAGTGCATGGAAATTATATTATAGCAGTGTGGGTCACTGAGACAATTTCTTGTGCAAGAACATCGTCCCATTCCCACCACATCTAAAGTGACAAAGTCCAATTATAATCGAGCATTGTTTCGTCTGGTCAGTTCTTGGGGATGCAGAGTTCGAGGAGCATTCACTGGTTGGCTAGTGTTTCATTCAGCGGTGGAGATGTGGTGATGGCACTCAGTCATTTGGGAAAGTAATTTAGTGGCGTGGAGGAAGTGACTTCTTTTCTCTCTGGGGCGTTTGTGCAGCCAAACGTTGTGTTTAAAATGAGTTCCCTGTGAAAGCCATACAATGTAAAGAGTAATATGGGGGTCTATGGAACACTCAGAAAACCTTTAAATAAGACTGCAGTGCAAAAGTTCAAAAGTAAAGGTGAGTCACCAATGTGACAGAAATGTATTAGCCTCTGTGGGTAACATATAATATTCCGCTCAGTAATGTATAGGGTCTACAATAGAACTACTGGATATCATTATAAAAGGTAGCACATTGATGCATTTAGGCTGGGACCCAATCAAACCATTTTAGTGTATATGCATTTCAATTAACTTGAACTTTTTAAGGGTTGTTCTGTATTTTACAATGAAAGGAACAATGCCAATGAAATGGAACATATTCAAAGCAGCTTATGTTGTAATGTGAATTGCAAATGTCATTAAAGAGACTAAGATCATTTGGCTGACTCCCAGGGTCGGTGTCCTGGAGAACCATGACCAAACCACGCAAAAATGTTACTCTTGTGAGGAGATGTGTAAATAAGGACCATGTTGATAATATAGATACTGAGCTTCACATGTGCAGAGGTCAGCAGCTCATAGCGCTCATTAGCCATTTCCCAGCTGGCTGTTGAGCGATGGAAAACGGGCCAAAATGATACTGACAAGGAGTTTTTGGAGGCAATCGATGAGCCTACATATGATTCAACGTCAGTGCTATCACCTGCGGTTTGTTGTTCGGTTTGTCGGTCACGCCACTGGCTTGCTTACGATGCAGCCACTTAAAATTGTAATCATCAGTTAAGAATCTGTCCTGAAAGGAGAGCAAACCCAGTGTTTACATCACGGGTTGCTACAACAGCTCCGGACTTCATCCGCTGTCACACTGCAACAAGTGCCAAGCACAACACATCTAATCAACCAATGCTAATTATCTTAAATTTGGCTTTATCTTTCTGTGGATTTTTCTAAGGGCTGTAGTATTGTGTGGTCATACTAAGAATGTGATAAAAATGGTTTATAAACTGTTAATGTCCATTATTGCCAAATATTGTTGATTGTTGCAACCAATTACTCGTCACCAGTGATATGAACTGTGTTATTTGAAAAGTGAGAGTCAGACTCCCAAAACAGACCTGTTTTTTAAACTTTGGAGATACTTCAAATAAGTTGTATCTAGCATTTATTTATATTCTTACAAGATGTATTTTGCACATTGAGAAATCCAATTAATGAAATGTTTGTGTGTTGATAGATATGCCATCCTCTGCATTTATGTGTGAAATATGAAATTACTCTAAAAGGAGTCCAGTATCAGCATTCCGATAAACAGAATTTCAATCTTCCGGCTGTGAAAGAATGTAATTATCGCAGATGAACATTCAGCTCTTGTAAGGACATGGAGGTCGCAGATCAGAATGATTAAAAATGAAAGACAGGACCCTGGCTCTCACACTCCGATGACCTCATCTTCGCCATGTGCGAGTTATTACACGCGCAAGTTCTCGTGGTAACACTGGATGTGCGGTAATGCTCGGCAATCACGTCGAATCGAATGAAAACAAAACAAAAGACCGTTTTCTGACACATACCGACCCACGCTGCCCCTTTCCATGCAAATAAAACGAAAGGTGGCGTGCGATATACAAATTAGCCATCCAACCGCTGAGTTCCGAGCTGTCGCTTTGAGAAATTGGTGTGATTTATGTCAAAACAATTACTATGTTATCAAAATACATTAATGCGCTATTAATCGCACAAGTGGAAGTAATTTGGCAGTTCTTTTCTTTGGCCGTTTTCATCAAATATGTGAGTTTAGTTGCATGCTCTTTAAAGATTTAACACAAATGTGAAGAGACATGGTTTTGTATTTGTACTATATGGAAACGGTTCTACAGTTTGTTATTTAATAATACATAATTCTGTTTATTTTAAGCCTTTTGAAGAAGTTTATTTACATTGCTATGAAAAAGATGAAGTCAAAAGTGTGGACGTTTAAAGATTAAAGGTTGTGTTAAATGTGATATATCTTGTGTAGCATATGGGTATATTTTAAGTATGTGGGTATGTTCCAGTCTCATATGTTGTGATTGTTTTGCAGATTTTTACATTTTATTGTATTGTAAATGGAATTGAATATAAAAAAGGACATTAGACCTGCCTTCAGTTACAAAATGGTATATATTTTTTTTGGCAATTTAGCTATGTAAAACTGAAAGATACTTAGTTTACTTCAGACAGTAGAATAATGAAGGTTCTAGTTAAGGGGGAAGCACATATCTTATCCTACACATTCCTCAATGTAAACTTTTAACTGCTTATGCTATCTTAATGTTAACATATCATGTTTCGTCTATCCAAGGGATTCCCCAGCCCTGAACTGCTTCCCAAACCATAAGCTACACAGAGGGATGTAAAAGTCTACCTCATGACCAACAGCCCATCTGTCCACAGAGCTATACATCACAAATAGCTCTTTTAGTATGCAGCTTCCAGGAGACTGGGCCAAGCCAAGCACTGGCGTCGTCTTCACATTGTCACCTTGCATTGTTCCTAATATGATTATCTCGTGAAAGAAAATCCCATCTGCAGAGCGTGCCAGAGCGGTACATTTGTTTAGCGTTCCTTTGTGTAACATAAACGCAGAAAAGAAAACAGCCCAACTGCACTACGGGGGCTCACATGTTTTCATTTACATTCATGGAGACACCGATATGGATTCCAGTACTATTTACAAAGAGATAAAAACTAAACTGTCTGTGTATTTACTAGATGTGGTTTCTGCCAAGATCATATTATTTAGGCAGTATTTGAAATCCGTATTTTGTCTTAAGCTCGTATTTTGTAGGTTGAATCAAAAGTAAATAGCGCTTTTTAACTATTTAATGTGTAATGTTGTGTAATTTATTTAGTGCATTAATGCATTTTTTCCAAAATAATTTTCAATAAAAGCTATGACATCATGAAAAAGAATGTCCCAAACCAGGAATGCATTGTTAGAGGGCCCAATAAAGTACAATATAGGAGTCAATCAATGCAAATATGCATATATACATTACATTACCATCATTTAGTTGATGCTTTTATCCAACGTGACTTACAGTTGATTGGGCTAGCCAGGGGCCAATCCCCCTGGGAGCAATGTGGGGATGGGGGCCTTGCTGAGGGGCCCAACTAGCTAGGCTGGGGCTTGGGCCACCAACCTCAGGGTCCCAGTCATGCACCTTAGCCACTAGACTACAGGCTGCCCCATATATAGACCAGTTATTTATGTGTACTGTGTGTGTGTGTGTGTGTGTTGTGTGTGTGTGTGTGTGTGTGTGTGTGTGTGTGTGTGTGTGTGTGTGTGTGTGTGTGTGTGTGTGTGTGTGTGTGCACTGCATATTATGTTATAGGAGCAGACACCAAACAGGAAGTGGCTGGAGAACTATCACTTGTCACACATCCTCCCACTGACTGTCCCATAAGACTGTGGAGGCAGCGTCTGCCGGTGAAGCAAAGCAGAGGCACACACAGGCTGAGGAACTGTAGGTTTTATATATCAAATCAAAGAAAAGGTGCAAAGTAGTGCTTCTGGGAGGACACCGGTGATTTAAAGTGGTGGTCTGGTGGGGAAAATGACTCAGCTATTCTACAAATCACATGAAACGCCTCAGCCGGGATGCAACTTTGTGAATCAGAGTAAATCATTGATCCATATTTTCTGTACCTGTTATGGGGCAGGACAGTCTCAGATTTAACCAGGAATGTCGTTTTTTTCCATTGACACCCTCATGTTCCCCACAGACATTTTGCACCTCCTCATATGCTTTCTGATTGTGTGCACCACATATAACAGTGTCATTTGGATGCATTGAAGGAGATTCTTAATGGGACACTTGACTAAAAAGTATGGGATACTTGCTATTTCCAGGTTTTTTTTTTCTGAAACATCTGGTGAAAAAAGTTCCTGCTTTGAGATGTGTCTGTCTTGAAGCCACTGTAAATCTCTCTTGGTTTGTGTTTCAGTGGAGTTGGACTCTGACTGATGAAGATGAAGTGAATTATGCAATGGCTGCCAGCCATCACAGAGCTGACATGTCATTTCCTTTCCGCATGGCAGCCATTTTTATTCATTATGTGCCAATGAGGATGTGCGTGTGTGTGTGTGTGTGTTGTGTTTGTGTGTGTGTGTGCATGCATGCATGAACAGTCCTCAGTATGTGTATGAGAGTAATGTGGCCTAAATATCCAGTTATCCCATCTAACTGCCAGCAGCAGCTGAGAAAGCATCAGTGTTGGCCAAAAAAGGCTTGAACATATAGAGGAGAATATTTCTATCGCCTACAAAAATGTTTAGTTTCCTTTTGCTGTAGTAGTATGCTGTTTGCTTTTTAAATTTATTCAAGTATTAATTTTGCTACTTTCAATTACTTTATTGGGAATGTATCAGGAAAGTTATAGGGTCCAGTTTTTATTTTATTTATTAATTTTACTTTTCACATATGTGCATAACTTGTAAACACTGATGAGAGTCCAGGCACAGACATTTGTAAAGGAAGGTGTATGATATTAAATAAAAAGTGTGCACAACCCATCATTATGATAATCTTATTATCTGAGGAGATGATCACACAGTAAAAATTACAACCAAACAAATGAAGCTGGGCGATAACATGCAGGGCATCAGTCTACACTAGGGCTTTGTGAGTCTTGTTATGACTGTGTCCCATTTCAAAAGACTACTATATTGTTGCTTTTGATTCTATAAAGGAAGTGATGACAAGTGTTATGTATTTCCATTTAAACACTGTTTTGAGAAAGGAACATGACATTGTAATATAAAATTAGTAAATCCCTGCTCAATCCTGTGTCTTACACTGGCAGTGTTCATTGTCTTTTGCATTATGTCTGTAATACTATCCGCCCATTGCCTTTAGTGGAGTGGAGCCATACTGTACGTGATTGTGCAAGTCTGAAAGATTGCTGACACAACATTTAAGTTTCAGTCATGAAACTTTTTTAAATCCACCCAAAGAAAATTGCATAGAAAAATCAAAGAATAAAACAAAAAAGTTAGGCTTCCAAAGGAGAAAAGCAGAAATCATGCATGATCATTGCCAAGATTATATGACAGGACACCTCTTAAAATGGCATGTCCAGCGACAATGTCTTTACTACAGGAAAAAAGCAATATATATATATGGTTTTTGTCCTTGACATGTCCAATGACTGCATCTTAAGGTAGGATAGAGAAACCCTCAGTGAGGATCACAAAAAGCAGATGCTCCTTTTGCAGATGTCTATATCTGGAACGTCGTTTCCTCTATTTAATGCCTTTCAGAGATGTCACTGTGGAGGTAAAATTACTTTTCCTATAGGATGACACTCTGTTTGGCTGTATTTTAAAAGTGACATCATCCTAGCTGGATGGACATGAACATGCCTACAGTATACCATGATGCATTGCACACCACTGAATTGAGGGAATTGTTTTTATGGCCCTCTGCCCTGTTTCTAACGTGTCTGCAGGCCAGTATGACACAGGTACAGCAGAAGTTTCCCACTGCTTGGTGCCTTATCCATGATGGTACTGACTGAAATCCCTCCTTTTTTAAATTAGGCCTTGCTCACTTCTGAAACACACTTTCCCTCTTGTTCTATCAACAGTTTTAAAAAAATACTAACTGCTCATTGCAGCAATGCATGCATTATTTTAAAAGTCCATGATCTGAAGCTGTTCTACTTCTGTTAAAATAGACACACTTCCTGTAAGTCATACTTAAATAAAAAGCTTCTGCTAAAAGGACATAATGTAAATGAAGGGCGCAACAACCACCATGTTGCATTATGAAAATCCATAATTCAGATTATGTATAGATGTGTCCTGAGATGTCGCCTGTCAGTAGTAATGCCCCCAGCATTATTAGAGAAATATATCATGACCATTGAACTAGTAGACTATGACCAGGAGGATGCTTTAATGGGACACAGCTGTGTTTGGGTTATGCGTTGGTCCACAGGGTACTATCTGGCATGAAACAAAGATACAACTGTCATCCAGTGCCCTAGTGTGTAGCCTGCAGCATGGACGATTCTCTAACCAGTCACATGGATGAAAAGGGGCCAAGAAAGGTCAAAATCAGACTTCTAATGCATGTTTTAAATCTATGGAAGGTGCTTCTCATTAACATTTTTTCTTGTACAATTTTTTTTTTCTGAGACACACTGAGCTGATGCCAGAGGTAGATGTGGTTGCTGATATATATCATAAAACAAGCAAATATAAAATGCCTGAAAAGACTCGAGAAATGTGTCAATCTTTAATATGTAGGAGATAATCTTCAGGGATTTGCAAAAACCATATACTGTATCATGCGCACAGCAAATCTCTGCTGCCCTCTGCTGGATTAGTGGGTGATTTACAGCCATTTTTACTGCACCGTTACCAAAAGCTTGAGACCGGCCATTTAACGGGTATGTTTTGGTTTTTTTTTTGTCTTCGTAACCGATTTGTTCTGCTGAGAACTCAGATACGACTCAGTGTGAACAGGGATTTCAAGGTGTTTGCAATTGACCATAAGCAGTTATGTTTTACTTTGCAAATATAAAAGCCCAGTCAGCTCTAAATTACTTTAAACAACAAGCTTGCAATCTATGAGTTTTGTTTGAACCAACTGACAGACTGACACAAGCCACAGAATTCCTGAAAAAATTGTCATTTTAAATTCAATAATATGGTTGAAAGATTACTGTAGGTTTTTATGTACCTGTTCTGCATCATGAAAGGACTGTATTGTGATGGAACTCCTCCTGTCAAAGCACCTCCGTCACATTTTAAGCATTCAAGACTTACTCTCATAAAACACCATGCCACAGCGCACCACACATTTAAATCTCATGATCTAGGAATTGTTAGTTAAATGAATCACATCACTGGTAATGTACTTAATGGGCTATCATTAGCCGCTAGCAGCTATCCTTTCAGATGGACACTCCTCAGGTTTGCAGGGTGGGCAGTGTTAACTTGAATGAAGAAGACATGAGCAGACACAAAGTAACTGGTGGGCCCATGCATTCATTTCATGTTTCGTAAAACAAACCAATAGCAGGATATAATGTATGTGGAGATACTTTGCCTTAATGGCACAGTAACACACAGTGTTATGGCATGGAAACATTTCAGCATAATGGAATTTGCCAACATTGTAGCTCTTCTTCATGAAGGTATAGTATTACTATGTGCAATTACTTGATGTGGTCTTAAAATGGCCACTGGATGGCAGCAGAGAGCCTTGAATAAAATCCTAACGCATCCAGCCCGTGATGATCCTGCACTGAACATCAGGAAATAATAAAAGCGGATAGAGCACTTCTCTTTTTATTTATACTCATTGAACAGGTTTGCCTTGCCTTGAATAGAAGAGCAGAAGGGAGTTAGATTGAATTCAATATATGTAATGAATTATCTGTCATTGTGAAGCCAATCTATGTCCCTCATTTATATATTCTCCATTTTCCTACTGATTTAAAGAAACAGTTTTGTATAACACAGAATGGTATGTTTACAACACAGGTAATACACTAAACACTGCCGCTGTAAAAGCTAGTAACATTTCATGCTAATTTCATGCAAAATCAGATTGACACTCACAGTGAGTGAGTTTTTCATCCTAATGAAAAAACTCATAAGTTGTCAAAACAACCATGGTGCAAGTGATGAAATTGCAATACCACACAATTACTTAATAACTGTCACAAAAAAGTTAACAATCTAAAACATGTCTAGAAAATGCCAATATAAATTGTATTATATTCTTTACAAGGTACCTGAAAGTGTGATTTTTTTGTTAACTGCAACTTCAGTTTTTTTTAATGAAATTAGCTATTTCTACTGAAAACAAACAGTAGTGTGAAAATACATATGGTTATGAAACAGTAAAGAACACACTGGTGATGATGTCACTGCAAATATGTACATATACATTACGTGAGGGCCACCCGCTGATGTATGTGTACTGATGTTGAATATGCTTAAAACATACCAACGCTGCACTCGTCCTTCAGCTGTCAGTTAACCCCCTTTCCAGCACCTTCATTGGAGTTTGTTAAAACAAAAGTTTGGGAGAAGTATTTTCAGACAAGTCTTCACTCAGATATCTCAATCTGCCCAGTCTGGTTTACTATGCAGGTATTCAGTTGCCACTCTCCCATCACGCTCTCTGCTTCCAGCATCCCTACCCCTCCTCATCTCTGCCTTCATGTCTACTTCCCTTTCTTCTGTGTTTCTCCTCCTCTTCTAGTAGTGCAGTGGGTGCTCACCTCACCCAAAATAGTGAGGCGTGATGTTGCCCCCTTGGGCTCCAAGCCCAAGATCAGTATACATTTTGCCACGTCTCAATAAACTCACTCCAAACGCATTCAATGTTGTCTGAAAATTAATTCTTCTGAACCTAAAATCACGTAATGAAATGCACAGACTAAACAAACATGAGTCCAATGTGGAGCCTTGTGGAACCCCATCTGCACAACTGAGACACACAGATTAGCTGATATATTTTTCCCAATCACAATCATGGAATTTTGAGACTTAAAGGGTTGTTTTTGCATTCTTAAAGTTGTTTTTTTCTGTCGTGAAAACTTTCCATCAGTTTTCCAGTGGATCAGGGGTATTACTGGCCTCATTTAGAGGCATGCCTGCTGAAGTCAGAAGCTGAATTCATTTGTATCTGGCCAAGATTTACCTAGTACCATTACTCTGCAGGGCAGCAGCCAAACATCAAAAATGTGTTTTCTGAAGCAGCAGGGCTCCCTAACACAATCTTCGCCTTAGGTTTCACTCCTGTAGCCACATCTCGGAGTGAGCGGGGCTGTTTCAATAGGAAGTGCTTTCACGCTGTCAAAGCATAGCTAGTTATGCAATGCTCGACTCTTTTTTTATCTTTCAGTCTGATACCCAGAACAGAACATGGATCTGTAGCCATGAATACTCCATAGAGTAGATCAGCAGCATTACTACTCATTTTGAGGCACAGTTAGACATGGCTGGCTCCTTGGTGAGTGAAAAGAACAAAACTGCCTGTGAATATGTAATTTCATTCATTGATTCTTTTTCTCAAATTAGCCCTGTACTCCCCAGCGCTATGGGCAAATATAATTACACTGTATATAATATATAAATGTTGAACATGATTTCCCCTGGCACAATTAGTCAAGCAATTAGAAAACACAAGACCGCCTTTACTGTATCTTTGAGGAAATCATAATTAGAAGTCATATTTTTAATAGAAAAAAAATATTAAATAACACGCACAAGCTATGAAAGCATGTTGAAACATTTTTAAAAAAGATGTGATTTTCAAATGCCGTCTAAAGACACGACTCAAGTGGAAAAATATATTCATTGATATCATATCAAGAGAAAAAGAAAAGGAAGTGATGTATATTCTCCTCCAATAAAGAAAATAAATAGTGTACTTCTCTGTTAAACATTATTTCAGCTGTGGATTTTTTTAACACAGAAGCATATTTCTTAAAGCCTATTGTAATCCAGCACCTTTCATATTTGATTAATGATCAATGGTGCCAATTTTTCATCACAGGGGAGAATTCAATGCTATCTAAATGAATATATGTTAGAATCGGGGTGTTTGGCTTTGTTGATGTAGGTGCACTATTTGAGTATGTGGAGTGAAGAAGTGCATTATTGCAGGGAAATACAGGGGGTCCTCGACTTACGAAACGAGTTCCGTTCCTACGACTTGTCGTAAATCGATTTTCGACGTTAATCGGAATTTATACCAAAATTATACCTTAAACTCCTTAAAGTTAACACCTTAAGTCACTTCGTCGTAACCACGAAACGACTTAACTCGAGACCGTCGTAACCCGAGGACCTCCTGTAATTGTTTTCTGATCAGGAATTCAGAGTGACTTTTGTCTGTTATATTTGCGGATGTGAAGCTTTTTTGTAATAGTTATTGTGCTCAGATGTAAAAAGCCAAACCGTCCTGGCATAATGCAGGTTTATATCTGTACCACGATAATCCAGATTCTGTTCTCTTTCATGAGAAGCCGTCACACCAAGAGCAAACAACTCATACATCTCACCCAACAGCTTAACGTATCTGTACATCACAATACACCAGTAAGCTTTACTTAAACATGGTTATCAGTCCACCCATTTTAACTGTTCCACTGAGCTCAAATAAGACGCTTATCCTAAGTATCCTTCTGTCTTAATTGTCAAAAATCAGACACAACCACCTCGTTTTTGTACAGGTTTTATTGCCTTCACTTGGCTGATTGTAAACATTGATAAATTAAATGGACGTAATGTGTAATTAGCTTTCAACGAGATTTGCCTTAAGGCCCAAGAGCAAAGGCGCTGAGCGGAGGAGGCGCTAGAGCAGCAGATCATTTCACTTGCCAATAATGCCAAGGATGCTAAGCTCGTTAGCTGCACTTATTGGGACGTACACCTGCCCCCACCCCACAAACAAGCATTTCCAGCACTTCACTTGCAGTTGATAGCATGCACGCTCATGGCTCACGTCTCTTCTGCGACATGAATCATAAAAGCTCTTGAAAAAGCAAACAAAAAAACATACGTAATGTGCTTCATAATTATCAGCCACTTGATATAACTGCATAACTGCTCAAAATGAGATAATGGCAATTTTAATCACATAAATCATACTTGGGCTGCTTTGTGGTTTGAATTGATTTAGCTGGAAAATAAACCAACAAAACAAGCGTGCACTGAACCGTCGGCAGAGATCGATGGAGTCAGCTGGGCGTTGGCACTAGGAGTGACTGACAGTGAACTTTAAAATCCTCAGAACTACTGTTTAGTCATACAAATAATTAGACAAGTGTTTATTCCGTGGTATTTTATATTTCTATCACATTACACAGCTCAGTGAAAATGAGATGATAGTTTCCCCTCTTTAGTTTAGTTTCCCTTCTTTCAACAGTCAACAGGAAGTCCAAATGTGTCCCAGGGTCAATGTTACTGACCGCAGAGACACTAAGATTAAAAGCCCCTCTCCCTTTAAAAGGAGCATCAAATATGACATGTCGTATGTCATATGGACAATGTAAAGCAAACTGTGAAGTAAATTAAATAAACATATAATGAAGCTTTCAAAGAAAGTAACACTTAACATTTCACATTGACTGCTGCTTTCTCTGTCCCCAGGAGGGAAAAATGTGGGCGGAGGGGCATTCACATCTCCTGCCTACAGTATCCAGCGATAGGATGATCATTTATCTCAGGAAAAATAGATCCGAAAGTAATTACAAAGGGTAGATGCCAATAATGTAGTAGGAATTTCAACAGGTATCAATAGTTTTAATAGATTCAAAAGATTAAACTTCAATTTTCTGTTGCCAAGCAACTGAAGTTTAAGAAGGCAGTGTCTTTTCTGACCTTGTCTGTGTTCTCTGTTCTTGCTCCAAATGAATATTCTCTCTCCTCATATTCCAGGATCAGTTTGGAGGCCCAAGTCTCCGTTTCCTAAAATTCTTTGACACTGATATTAAATGCCTACAGCAAAGAGTGGCTTTTTCCCTTTTATCTATGATGAGGTGCATTTCAGAAATGAATCTTTTCATTTCTAGAAATGACTCACTTCTCCTTGCTTATTCCCAGCAGTTCTGTAGATGTTAAGCTCCACTCCGAGTTTTGACAAAAAAACTTCTAAAGCAGCTTTTTGCTATTTTCCAAACGGGTTCTGCTTGAGCAATTACAAGAAGACTTTTTACAATACAATGACAGCTGCATACACAGAACATCTCCAGACAGCTCTAATGTGTGAAAACACCCTGTGGCCTAGAATCAAGTTGTTACTATAGGACAACATTCTCAAGATGGTGCATAACGGTCTGAAGTTTAATACAGGCATACACAGTTTTACCTGGTAGGATTTTTCTTGTCTCACTACACAAAAGCAACTCCTAGCCAATTTGGCGACTGGTTTATGCTGAAGATAACTTTTTGAAAATTAACTGAGCATAAACATACTATTCTATATCATGCTGTTTAATTTTCTGGGGAGATGGCCAGTAAATCAAGTATGACATTGAAATCTAATCACGCATATGAAAGTAAACATATGTGTTTGTTTATGATCACACACTTTAATTGCTAACAGTTCATCCAATCAAACAAATTTCTGAAGTCTGAGACAGTAATTACAAATATTATTGTAAAACATACAGATATAAGGTAGTTAGTGCTTTTAATGGCCTGTAATCGCTTCTTGTTCTTTGGTTCCTAAAGCATCTACTGGAGTGAATTTGGAATTAAAGAAGCATTATGAAGCCACAGTTACACCGGCTGAAAAATGCCCAACATTTGAACCTGAAAAAATCCTTCCTGACCTGAATTTTAAGCTTTGTCATTTGCTGTAAGGGCGAATTAATTCCTTTTGATTTTTTATTTTTTACTTCATGCATACTTGTATCCACTAAGTAGATCTATTAGGATTTGAAAGTATAATTGCAGCTTTTATGATTAAATAAAATGCATTATTCTTTCAAGGATGTTTTTGAGATCTCTTAATAGATTTTAAAGTTGTTCCTGAATGTCTTCATTGAGTTCTAAAATATTCAATAATAATTGTGGCTTTTTATTTGTGTATAATGTATTTAATAAAGACTATATATTTGCAATATTTCTGGGAACTCTGGTATGGGAAACACAAACGAGTGTTAGTTTTGTGTTTGCTATATTATTGATTTAGCGGCAACTGGATATCACTTGGTATACAGTCGTATACCAACCATTGGATATCACTTGGAATAAATGTACATCACTATCAAATACAGTGTCAGGAACATTGATTATCACACTTCCTATAACCAAAACAGACAGTGCTGTGAGTTTTCTCTCACAAGAAACATAAAACTGTCCATTTGTGCCTAGCTGATCCAGTCTTTTGCAAGATAATCAGATTAATACCCATCCCATGGTTCAGTTTGCAATTTGAAAAATTATACAGCTGAATCCTGTTTGTGTGTTTGTTATTTTTCCTCAACAATATCAATACTATGAATTTATCTAAAAATACAAGCAAGTAGATCTCTCAATGTTAGCTTATCTAAACATTTATTTATGCATTTAAGATGCATACTGTTAATAATATGTTGGGGCTGCATTAGTAAACATGCTAACAGTAGCCAATAGTATCAATAATTTGGTAATATTTTATCATTCTCCATGCTTGTTTTTCAGATCAGCAAAACAGTATTGATCCAAGACACTTGAAAAACAGAACTGACCCAAAAGGTTTCAGTTAATGAGGCAGATATGCTTTTTGCTTTTATTTACACATGCATGATATGCATGAGAACTTTGCAGAAACTGGAAACAGCCTGTGGCATAGAAGCAACCACTGCTGATATTCTGCAGCTACTAAGCTAAGTTCCAGCCTGTGCTTTTGGATGCAAAAGCTTTATTTAAGGAGCTGTAAACATGCTTCTTTAGTCACAAATGCACATAAAACATAATTTTGCCAAATTCTCCAGTGAGATCACGGATCAAGCAACATCTCAGGTTACCTGTGGCTGGACTTGGAAGAGATCATCTGTGGTCCTTCTATAATAAATTATCCACCATCTGCCACTATCTGCTCTCCAAAGGGCACTACATATGGATCCAGTCATTCCTTGGATTCAAAATACTCATAAACTCATATGCTTATTGTAATATGCAGTCTTCAGTTATTTTTCTAATGCATTTTCACCATAGTCTCCTAATATGGAATGCCCAGTTGTACTCATAAGCCACACATGTCACTGAAAACTTTGCTGTCGATTCATGAGAGCACAGACATGCACACTTCCTGCTCTGAAACACACGTGATGTCACCTGCTGTTCCTTCTCACACCACAGCCCACATGCTGGATCTGTGGAAGACACTGTAAGTGTATCTTTGTGATGGCAGATTGTGGGCACCTGATTGGCCAGCTGTAGTCACTGGTGAGTGATGAGACGTGAGTACCCCCCCTGGCTGAATCTTCCCCTCCTAGGGAGGATTCTATGACTGGATGCCTGCAACTGTTGGCACTGCCATGGTCTGGTTTTGATACCACCCTTTGGTGCTGCATAGAAGAATCTTCCCTTATCCTTATGGGAATAAACCATTGCTGGCTTGATTCATTTTTAGAGACATGGAATCCTGCTTTCAAACTGACGTCAGTTTAAGCTTCATGTCTTACATCAGTCACTGTCTAAGCTCAAGGCTTCAGAGATAGCGTTTCCAGATGCCTCTGCCAATATAGCAGACCAGAATAATTGATTTCACCAGGTTATTGTCTTGTCTCCTTTCTCCTTTTTCTTCATCATAGTTTATGTACTGATCTCAACTTGCTGTGTTCTTTGCGTGCCACCTGTGGTGTTTTTGTACAGTTTGTTTGTATCCTTTCTCAGAACTCTGAGGCAGTCACGGAGCAGTAATTCATCCCTCATCTTGACGTTTTTGTGGTCGTGTGTATTGGCACTTTCTTCCTTCCATAGATTGGCACTTCAGTGTAAAACCATATAAATGGAAATGACTGAAACATTTTAGTAGTCCAATATACAGTTCACATAGTTAAAACACTGTCTGTCTGTAATGCTGGTAATCAGCAACAGTGAAATTAAATCATCTTTAATTTGTTTTTATGATTCTATGATTCAGGCAATTAAGGGCCAGGAGGAGGATTTGTTGATGTTCTACAGTCCCATATTCCCTGCCCTCCTTCAGCATCTCCCTCCATATAATACAGACGGGGAACTGGGGCTGATAGATTGCACTGGTACATATGTGAAATGAATCTTAACATTGTGGAAAGCAACTATTGATTTGTCACCATTTGTACCCTGGTGACCATGTCTGGCACTCAGATCAGTGGAATTTGTGGGGAAGTGGAGCGAGCCAGCAGACACAGACACATAGAAAATCTGTTTTACTGTCTGTCTATAAAGTGCAAATAACTTTTATATCATGCTATAAGAGTGTCATAATAATTTATCAATTTTGAATACGAGGGAAAAACATGCTTGCAGTTTATGTCAAGGACTTCTTACCATTTCTGTCTGTAAATGTTTTGTACATTATAGTTGCACTTTTTGGATTTTTATTTAGTTGATAATTAGCTTATTCGAGTTTCTAACACCATTGTCTGAGGTCGTGTCAATCACGAGACAGCTACAGAAACATAAAATGAATTCAAATACAACACAATTTTACAATGTCATGTAGAAATTTAGAAAATTATCACTTTTTTCAGAGGTCTCTTTTTAATATGACAGATTTCAAATGACCCTGCTATATAATTATACAAATAGCTTATTAGATTGTATTGTAATAATTAATAATGTACCATCCGTCCTGTGCATATTGCCATCATAGAAGTTATTCAATTGTTCCTTTGCTCTCTGCAGCTATGATTTGTCTAGTTTGTCTTATTATGGCAAAATGTCACTATTTTAAAAAAGAGACTGAATACTGCAGTTACTCTATAATAAAAACATTATAATAATTTAGAGCTGCAATAGGTCTTTGTCAGATCTTTGGATCCTGTGAGGCTCAAAATTCTGTCATGAGAAATAACCTCAGATTTTTTTGGAGTAGTAATTTTGGTTTCTTGGCTTCATTCCATTTTTTTACTATATTCTCCTTGCTCCTCTGTCCTGCACCTGTATAAGCTATTTGGACATGTGTGTACCTACACTAGTTAAAAGGTCATTACTGCTAATCATAGCAGAGAGAGCTGGTCACTCAGAGAGAGGGATATGATTGCAGTCACAGCCAAAAACCACAAAGCCAGTGTAGTTTTTTTAACATCATGTAATACACCATGTTAGCTGTAAAGGGCAGCTGGGTTAAGGGCAGAGAGTGGAAGGTCACGTCTCATGGACATGCTCTTGCAGATATATTCCTCAGAGCTAAACCCCAAAGCTGCCCTATTACCTTTACCCTCAGGATACCTAATTATGTTTTTGTCGCAAATGTCCGATGGGTGCTTGACTTGCATAACAGCAACATTTCATCTGTTTTATGGTTTTAAAAATAATGTTAAATTCTCTGCCTTTGAAATAGTTTCACTTGTGATTCTGTCTTGAAGTAAAAAATCAACCAGGAATGATTCATTACATTACTATCATTCGGCTGATGCTTTTATCCAAAGCACCTTACAGTTGATTTGGCCAAGGGCCAATCCCCGGGAGCAATGTGGGGTTAAGGTCCTTGCTCAAGGGCCCAACCGCAATGGTGTTCTTGCTGTGGCTGGACTGGGGCTTGAACCACAAACCTCATGTACGTTAGCCCCTAGACTACAGGCTACCCCTGATTGAACAGGCTGCTTGATTCAACATATTTATGCAAAGCTTTGGTCATGTTCATGCCTACAATAAATCTCAAACAGCACTCAGGACTTAGAAATGCTCCAATGTGAATTCTAAAATATAGATATAAATGATTTACAAGTTGTTTTTTTATTTTTCAAGACAGTGGAGAGTACTGCTGACACAAGTGTTGTTAGGGACTGGATTTAAAACTGCTCATTCAGAGCCAAACAGTCAGGTGTGAACAAACATGACAATCCTAACAAAAAATGAAACATTGCAATACCACATCAGAACAACACCAGATAAATATAACAAACCAAACCAAATATTAAAATATATAGTGGGGAAAAGTTGATCAAATGTCAACACGTTGCAGTATCTGAATGAACCTGTATTTTTTAAGATTATTGTTGTTGCAGGAAAGCACTGATTATTTAATTTCGCTGTTAATGTTGACCTGGAACTAAACTGATGTTTCAACTGTTCCGTGAGATGGCCTTGCCATGGGTCCTGGGAAGCAGGAGACCAGCAAAACGGCGTCTTCAGCTTGATCACAATATTGATCGTGATTTGGGACTAGAGCCAAACGGTAAAATCGGATGGTCTGCTTTCTTTTTTCTTAGATATTCTGCTTGCTTTTTTTCCTGTGTAACGTTTTGCCTTTGATGTTGTCCTTCAGCGCTGAGAACCACAGCCTGTTTCTCGCACTCAGCGGGAAGGCGCAGCTAACGCTCCGGCTCTCCTCAGTTGTTGCTGGCCATCGGGCATCTCCTTCACATCCCGCCACGGAGTGATGGGATCCTCGCCTTTTCAGAAGGGAGCAGCAGAGGATCAAAGGTGTCAAAAAAATTTGGAGAAATGCCGCTGATCAAATCTCCTTTGTAGTCTTCACTCCTTTACGTCTCTCCCTTTTGGGATGTCTGTGTACATATCTCGCAGTGTAAAAAATGTTTTCCATCTTCGTTTATCTTTCTGGGCAAGCCCTGGATGACGACCTTTTTTCCGAGTGTACCTAACAACGTGTACCGGGTATAGCAGATCTTATGTTTGAATTTTTTTAAATAAATCGGGATTTGATTGAAGACTCGAGGTAGACTAATGCTTATTTAAACATGCCTATATAGATAACAATATATAATTATTTAAAAAAATATTTTAAGTTAGTGTTATCCTCCTTGTTGACATGGGAGCGATCTGCTGAGTATACAGCCCCGAATCGAGGCCATAGCAGTAACTTTGGTTCAGTCTAATCTCTCCTCCATGATCATCTAGTACAGTAGAAGGGTTCAGCATTTACACATGTCAGTGAAAGGTGAACAGTGCAGCTCATACCTATACATACAGCGTGTTGAGACTGCTTGTTTCCAAGGTGGCATAGTTCGTGCTCCTAATTTCGTTCTGAGCTGAGAGATTGTTCAGGTGTAGCCTCGGAGCCTACCCTAAAAACATGAGTTATCCTCTTGTGCGCTGTCGGGAGCAAAGCCTCACCAACGGTGAAGTTTAGATAGCTGCGAGTTCAATGCTCTTCTGCAGCCACCTAGAAATCTGGCCGATTGCCGAACAGAGGTCCTCGGAAACAGCTGACTATTAGCAGACATACAAGTACAAAGCAAGGGAAAAGTTTGTTCTAACATGGCAAGAATTCCACTGTGTATAGCAAGACACAGACTTGAGGCTTACAATGGCTAATCTTTGGCACTACCTGTTGCAATCTATACTGTAAAGCAGTATTCACAATACGAAGAGGACAGCTAACAATTTTAAGATTTAGCTAATCCATTTAATGAGTAAAAGACCAACGAGGGCGAAATATAACTTGATAGGTAGGCTAGTCAGCTGAATACCAATAACTATATATCTGCAGCTATGTAAATTGTTTCTGCGTTCGTGTAGCGACGTAGTTGCCAATGTTGTCTCGATTTGTTGTACAAAATAAACACACTGACTTGAATACAGTAAGGTACAAACAATCAAAAACCCTGTAGCAGCCAACTCTTGAGACATACTGTGATATTAAACTACTGTTAAGAGAGAGAAAAATACTAGTGTACTGAATGATCCCTGGAGAAAACAAATCTTAGCGCTCAGACTAATTTAGCAGCAGCAATAATTGTGTATTCAGTCTGCTATAATGTAAATTGTAATGGAATCTGAATAGTAAAATGATATGTATTTGCATTTATTAAAAGGAAATGGAGGTGCAATTTAAAATACACGTTAAGGATGTAAAACACAGACAGTTGCCACCAGAAAGAGAAATGAAGATGAAAATCGTAAAGTTAAGTTATAATGAATAGTAACGTCTTGTTAAGACCACGCCCACTTCCGGTTTCTATCCGAAATACAGATACAGATGATTTGGTGGTGAAACGAATATAGATACAGATCCTCTCTACAGGCCTCTAACATACGCACATAATATAAATGGGCTGTGTATCTGTTTTAGCTATTGTTTAGCACAATTATGTATTTGTGTTACTCAATCGTTTTTGCAACTACCATCATCATTTTAATGCATCGGTCTGTCTGTAAAGTTTCTGCTAAATGAATGCATTGTACTTAGCTCATGTTTAATGTGCAACTAACTGCCTTTACAGTATAGAGACAGCACTACAGACATCCTCATGAAGGATAGGATGAAACCGTTCTAAACAGCCATATATGCTGTGGAGGCCACAGCTTGTTCAGAGAGCTGGGAAATGAGTCTTGACATGCATATCTTTGAGGGTCAAGGAATCCAATTTAGCCTCAGTGATTTATCTGAAATTTGAAAATGTGTTTGTGCTTTTCAAGATTGTAAATACAGCAATCACAATAACCCCAGTTTTTGTATGGTCTTTTTGATTTGTGGCAAATAATGATTTTGTTTTGTAGAAAATGTCAAGCATTCGTGATTGGTAATCTGTAGCTTCTAAACACCATAAATAAAAGGACACTAAACGCAGGGCTGTAACAGTCTCTTACACTTTACTTTCACACTTTTCAGTAACAGCCAGCAAGACTACAATACTGCATTGCACAATGCTCATTATCAGTATCAGACAGCAGAATGAAACAACCATTTCCTGAAAACACTGTTGTTCTTTCTTTTTCCTGTTACCAGTCAATAGCACCTGGTAGCATCTTCTCAGGTAATACAGACATGGTGCCTGTAGCTAAATGTAACGGCACGTTAATTATTCAGTCATTCACAGTGATCAAACAGAACCAAAACACATTAAGCAAAATTTACCCACTAAGTTATCAGGCAATTCCCGCTCAGCCCTATACAAGTGACACAAAAAATAAACCTGAAGTGCCTACAGTGCAAACATGCAGTTCTCAAATTTTTTAACAGACGCTGGTGAACGTGTGTTTTAAAAAGCTGAACAGATAGAGCACAAAAGAGCTTGTCTTAGCTTGCCTTTATCAGAGCCACACTACAAACGCTCAACAAATTTCTCTCCATGCCATGCAAAAAAACCATCCAGGTGATGTTCAGTGGTGACTTTTGAGGTATCGGAACACAGGTGAACGAGGTTTCATCAAACCCCAAAATGGGTGGAGTTATCATACATTTGCTGATGCACACCAATCATTGCGTCATGGTGGTGGGAAGCTAATTATTTATGTAATTGTAAACAAGTATACCACTGATAGATCATTGTAGCCTTGTCCATTTTGTGGTTCATGAAACCTCATTTCACCACCCCTTTAGAACGGTTTGGGTGTTCTGTGGGGAGGCCCTCCTACTGCCTCCTGATTGGATGATCGTTGGGCCCCCCTGGGCAGAGGCTTAGAGAGGGCCTTAGCTGACAGAGCAGGGATCGTCCTTGCTAGGCTTCACCTCTCCCTGCAGCAGCAGGATCATGACGGCTTTGGTCAGGTAACTAGACGTTCCGTGCTTTCCCAGGGGAGGGGTGTTATAGAAGGCTTCCATGTCCTCCTGCGGAACACATGGAGACAGACGGTTACTTTCAGCTTTCAGGGTCGAGCGACAGCCAGAGCCATTTTTTACAGTGACCTTTCACAATGCCGTTCAGAATGTATGAGTGCTACAATACGCACACCAAGGTAGCTGCAAACAGCACTAAGAGAAACTAATCGAATTTTAACGTATTAAGCTGAAAAAAAATCTAAAAAAAAAGCTTCACATACTCCAGTAGCTATGAAGAATAATGACTTAGTAAAACAAATCAGACTCAATGACAAACTGCTTCTCCAGGCAGGCAAAGAAAATAAAACATCAGAAATACCCGTGTTTTCTGTGCTTGTAGGTGTGGTGCAGTCAGGCCCAGAGGGCAGTATTTGGCGCCTACCTGTCTCATGGTCCCTGTTGGTCTGCAGTGATCACTCTGAAAATCATCAAAGGCCTCTTTAACCAGACAGTCCAGGTCCACTTTTTCCTGGAACTCCAGCTCCGGGTTTCTCAGCAGGACAACAGACACAACCATCAAGAGCTGAGGGAGGGAAGTAGGCATAAATCCAATGAGAATGCATTATCTGGCCTGTTTAAAACTCCCTACCTGGAAAAGATCCCCAAAGGAGCCCATCCCACAGGAGAGAACCATACTGTGTCCCACCTCAACAATAATCTGCCTGTACTCAGGCAGAACGATGTTCTTCAACATGTCCTCCACCAGCAGAGAGAAGTTCATCTCGTACATTGTCATGTCCGACAGCGTGGGTTGCTACAAGGGCCGGGAAGAAGATACTTCCAGTTAAAGTCAAGCTACAATATAAAGTGGTGCAAATGTATTTTTACAATAGCCAACAGCTGATGGGAAGTACCTCAACACCATTCACAGCTCTACAGTTTACTGTTCTAGGACTGCATACTCCTCAGAAGAGGCCAGTTTAGGGATTGACCAATTTTGTTTGCACAGCTAACTTCAGCTGAGCTTCATTACAAATACACCTTGTACAAAATGTTTGATACACCCGATTTCACTAACAGACAAGTATCCAATTAGGATACTAATTCTCTGATGAATATGCCCTAATAAAAGAGCTTCTAATGTCACACTCAAACTGTGACCCGGAAAGTCCAAGAACTATCCATTTACAATTGAAAGGTTAGAATAGCTTGAAGGGCAAACAAGCTCAGAGACAATGTAACCTCATGTATTAAAGCTCTTGTGAATTCCTTTGTGGCATAAAATGACCCCCTGTATTGGGAAGGATGTGAGAGCCGCTATAATTGTCCATCTCAACTATTAGTGACGGGATAAGAGTTCAACTTCACTTAAAAGGAGTAGTCGTTACCTCATTTATCTGCCTCTAGATGAAAAAATACTGCCCCCTGGTGGTTGGATGCATGCATTTTAGCACATCTGTCTTTCCAAACTGGAATATTGTGTAAAATATAGGGGCAGCTGTA
Organism: Albula goreensis; assembly: GCA_022829145.1. Taxonomy (NCBI): domain Eukaryota; kingdom Metazoa; phylum Chordata; class Actinopteri; order Albuliformes; family Albulidae; genus Albula; species Albula goreensis. The sequence continues at coordinate 8,522,064 of CM040741.1, read as the reverse complement.
ACTCAGAGGTTTCTGGTTCAAGTGGGAGGTTGCCGTGGTGCCTTTGAGCAGGGCACTTAACCCAAACAGCTCAGTAAAGGTCCAACTTTATTTGATGCTCGGCTAAATTGCAGGCTCTGTCAAAATGGTATACAAAAATATCTGAGAAAAAGTGCTTGGGAAAAGGACTGGGAATCTAATACAGGGTAGAAATACAACCAATATGCCTGTTTCTTAAATGAGTGAGTGTCTGTGAACCCATAAGCTATTTGGTTTGAGACTCTCAGAGTCCCATTTTTCAAGTTGAAAGGTTCCAAAATAAATAACAAAAAAACAGCTTTCATTTTAAAACCGCTTCCTCACCATCTGCTCAGAGTTCTTTGAATAACAGGACAGTCCAGAAAGCAGTCATTCCTCTGAATGTAGGCAGCCTCCCTGTGTCTGGCAAGCGGCCTTCATTCAGTAAGCTCATTTTAAAGACTGGCTGGGCTCTTTCTGCCACCGCTACAGTACCAAAAGCGATAACAGGCTGTTATGAGTTTACAGCGTATCTCCGGGCCCACACGGGACGCGTTAATCACCATCGTTTCATCCCTGGAGCAGATCAAATTTCATTACTGAGGAGAGCATTTGTGAAGAGTAAAGCGCACTATGGCTGCAAGCTGCTCTCATGTTTTATGTTATTGGCCCATTGCATGCTTCATAATTTCCACTGAGCATCTGCAGCAAGGGTCTAATCATGCATGAGTACACAAACATTAATGAACATATAATGATTGGTACTGTACTATTTGGGTTATTTGTACCTGTGGGAGGAGAACACCAGAGACTACAATGCCGTTGGGAGTCCTCTCCAAAATTTGCCACACCCGGTCATAGAAGCCCAGAGGTGTCCGATTGAGAGAGCCATCAATCTGACGCCTGTTCAGCCAGGGCCTACAGAAACCAGGTGAGGGAAAACAGGTTGATGAATCACACACTTTGAGAAGCACTATCTGCATTATCACCTTCAAACACACACATTTCTACAGCTTCATGTTGTGTATTGCTTGCGCATAACTCAATACAGAGACATTCAGCTGATGGAGGCTGTGCTGCCCTCATATCCGTGGTAACCTGTGACTGACAGCAGCCTTACCTCCCGGTTTGCTGGGGCTGGAGCACGTCCAGCAGCAGCTGTTTGACATCACTCGGGGACAGCTGGTAAATGTCCTGGGGTGGCATGCCCCCTGCTCTAATCACCAGTTCATGCTTCATGGCCTGGACAATCCATCTGTGTCACAATCAATACATGGCGCGGGTTAGTGCTGGAAATGGCATGGAGAACACTGATAGAGAATTCAATGTTTACATGGATAAAAAGCCAGCAGACTGCAGCACAAGAATGCAACATAATACCATGCTTTACTTGATAAAAAGCCAAGCAAGAATGCACATAACACCACTTGCATATGGTCACACACATACACACACACACACACGGACAGTCATACACATTGACATAAACAGGTAGACAGACAGACATATACAAAGAGAGATGGACAGACAGACACACCGATCACACAATCACACAGACAGGCACTCTCATCCACACACTACAGGGTGCTACATAATGTTGGTGTTGTAATAAGTGGAGACTGAGATGCTCCCTGTCCATACCCGATCCTGATTTTCAGCATGCCGCTGAAGAGCTCGGGGTTGTTGGAGATGATCCAGCCGATGTGGATGACCAGCTCCTGCTGCAGCACGGCCTCCAGATCCCCATGCGGACTGCACATGCTGTAGATGATGCCCTTGATGACCCCCGGAGACAGGGGGTTGGAGATCACCTCCTCCTCGTGACCAAACACCCCCAGCGTCACCTGGCAACGCACAGCCATGCCCAGCCTGCATCACCTGACCTTTTTTTCCCCCCCAATTTTATTCTCATCCCTTCCCATTTCCATTTATTGCTAAAGGGCATACCAAATGTATTCCATAGCTTTTACCCACAACTACCTTAAACATAATTTATGCATTCTAAAGAAAGCACAAAATGAGAAACTTCCTTAAATGCCCATATTTTGAAAACAAGCATCATTATATCTATAGGCTTTTTATTGGACAGATTGAACCCCCAGGTCTGAATAAGCAAAATATATTACGATATATTTTCAGACTCACTTAGCATTCAGTCATAAAGTTTGATGGGCTATATCATTATGCATTCTTAGTAGGGAAACATTTATTTCACATGAAAGTTGAAATATCGACTAGTAATGCATGCACTCTCAACTGAAAATCAGTTCGATTGGTACATTCTAGTGAAGTTTTAACTCCAACTCTTGTTTTATGCACAAGGGGGGAAAAAAACTTTAAATTTAATTGGAAAAGAAAAATGTCAATACTCATGAATGTTTGTAGACAAATCCCAAGTGCTAGGACCTGAAGATGTGAGAAAGTCTAAACTTTTTTATGTGTGCTTAGTTTCTTTTAACATTTTCCTTCAAAATGAATCGAAGGAATGAATGTGAAACCCAAGACGTGGATTTCATTGTTCCTTAGAGTTAGAGATGTGAAACATCCACAAATATTCTACAGAAAGGAAACTTGGTTCACAGAGTAAATAGACTGTGAGACCTGGTGTAAATGTATTATTGTGTGCTGAAGGAATGAATATTTCCATTTCAAAACCGATTCTTCATCTACACCATCTGACTGCAGAGCCTGGGGATGCAATCTAAATGTAGATTTACACTTTGTGTAGGTACTTCTCTCTGACAGCACTGAAGCTCTCAAAAATATTAGGCTTGTAACACTTGAAAACTAAGATGGCAATTAGCCCTCATCCAATGTCCATGGTAAGACCTAAAGCAGAATTCACTCAAGTCTTACAAAACAGCACAAAGATGGAGGAATACTGAATCAGTCACAAAGCCACATTATGATATTAACACATATGCAATGGAAAGCATGCAGGATTAACAAGAATGGGTTACTTAGAACAGAAATATAATTAGCTATGAAGAGGCAGAAGCAGGCAAAGTTAGCAGGCAGGGAAGGAGTCATGCATGGCTCCTCCCTTCTCAGTGTAATATACCCGAGATAAGTACAAATAAAAAACAAATTTGAATTGAACAAAACAATTTTTCTTGTCACATGTATCTTGTCAGTGAACATTAAAATTTCAATTCCATTTTTTCTGTCTAGATCAATTCAAATGGTCAAAGATAATTCTGAAGACAAAGGGCAAGATACACTCAAACAGAAAGGACTCATTAAGGGTGTATGCAATTCAATCAAAACAAACACATTACAGCATATTTTTTATTTTTTTAAATGTATGTTATATTTTAAAATAATAACATGCATTTGACTGAAGTGCATATGCCCTTAAAGTGGTTTGATTGAATCTAGCTGAAAAGACTTCAGTCGCCTTCTTCTGTCTCTTGATGTAATTTCCAACTTACCTGCTTGCCATGAACTAAAACACTAGTAATAGAGGGGGCGATGCTGTCCACTAGTTTAGTTAACAGGCTAGCAGCCAGTCGCACAACACACCTGGTGGACAGAAACACAAGGAAACCCACACAGAGGTCAAACAGTTCAGTTAGTCTGATGTGACCACAGCGCTCAGCACTGCCAAGGTCAGCTGGAATAGATATTTTGAACCTTAATCAGTTTCTTGGGCATGGTACAGATCTCTATTGGTGACTTAGATTATAGATCAGTAAATAAATATGAACAATCCAAAGCTAGACAATTACATAGAAATGGAAGCATAATCAGTTTGAATGAAACCATCTGGCTTGAGTATAACAGAGTATAATACAACACACTGGACAGCTGCACAGAGTGCTTTTAAAAGTTCCTGCCACCTGAATTTTGCATTATGCATTACCATAATGGAAACTCAATTGTGGACTGCAGCAGATTTTAAAAGGAAAAGTTATTTAATTATTTCACAATAACTGTAATCACAGTCTGCAACTTCCGCGGGGGGATATCAAACTGCATACTTATTATTGCAGATTTCTCCTCCCGTCCAATGCTTAAATATGAATCAATATTTAAATGTAGACGGCAGAACACGATAAAACGCTCGTCCCCAGACAGTGGCAGCGTAATTCACAAGTCTCTGCCCCCTGCATGTCACTGAGTCTTTCCCCTTTATCTGAACCAGCTGTAGCTGAGATTAAAACACCACTTCTGTCAATTTAGGCCAGGCTGTGCTTCTCAGATGTAGGCAATTAATTTTTCACACTAATCGGAACATTGGAACCGCAGCATATTTTAATGTTCACTAATGGATGATGATAAAAAAAATTGCAAGAGCGACTGCATGTCACTCCGTTACTGCTTAATTCCTGTATTTTTTAAAAAGCTCTTATTATAGAGCACAGTAAATGAGGGCACGGTGCTGAACATGTAGAACTGAGTATCCTATTCCAATCCTTTCTGATCATTTTGGAAAACAGATTACTACATTTTATTGTCAAATTAATTAAGAAAAAAAAATGATACCACAGTATCACTATAAAATATCTTGAGAAATTGCTTTCCCAATGCGACAAACTTCAAAAAAATCTATGAGATACAAAAAAAAAAACTAAAGGAATGACTTGATTTTCAGAGAATTGTTAATACATGACATGTATTAATAAAACATTTCAACGCGAAATTAGAAAGGCATGCAAACAGGTGTTGCATTAATATGTTTGAGAGAGTGAACTCTTGGTGACCTTTAGCGCTTTTTTACTACTGTTTCATTTTAGTTTTTCTTTCGGCGAACAAAAACATAATGAGGATGTGGAATATTGACAGTGAGGTGAAACACAACAATAATGCGCAAGCCCAGAGGTTGATTCCGCCAACACAGAGCTGCTGAATGACAATGGGGTGAAAACTGCCACACTAGAAGGGCACAGCAAGCTAGGCCAGCAGGGGGTAAAGGAGATAGTTAATGGAAAGAGTGAAAAGTCAGTGAATTCTATGGCTTCTAATTAGACTAGTGAAACCATGCATGCCGACGTTACCTGCTTGCCATGTACCACCAGAGTGGTAATATGTGGTGCGATTGAACTGGCAAACTTCTTGGTTAACGCGGCAGTGCACCGGACTGCCAGCCTATGTGGGGTTATTTTTTACATAGGATTTCGGTTTTTCAGGAGGTATAAATTATTGGCGGTGTTTAAACAAACAAACACAAAAACAGCAAAAGAATGAGAAGAAATATTAATATAGTTAAACAAATACTCAAAATGCTGAAATGCTTAAATATGGGGAGGGGAGCTGATTTACAAGATTTACATTAATCCATTCATATACGGTGGTTTTCTTATGATATACAATAATATATTTAAAATGATGAACATAATATGTACTTTAATTACTTTTACTATCACTAATAATAACAATACTACTACTCCCACAACTACCACTGCTATTAATAATAATAATAATAATAATAATAATAATAATTGCGTTTTTTATTGATATAAATGTTATTCAACAATTGAATGAATCTGTTTAGGTTAGATGGCCTTATATAGAATGAAGAGAGGAGATTCTGGGAAAGGATTCTGACCAAAGTTTTCTGCTGCCGGCTCTTCTGTAGATCCGCTCCAGTTCCTCCATGAAGTTTGCTGCCAACACGAATGAGAAAATGTGTTATCCAAGCAAGTCACGTGATATTTCACGTGTAAAAGCATAAGCAGCCATGACATACAAGGACACATGTAACAGGGGGGTCCAGAAATATCACCGCTGTACTCCTCGGAGTACAATAAATACTGTATCAATCTCCACTCACCAACATACCTACCTATAAGGTGCAAAGTTTTTGTCCTTGAATGCACTTATTTCTAAATGTTAAGACTTAACTGCCAGATTGAATTATCCTCTGAGCTAGAGACGCAGAATCTGAAATGTCAGCTATCAAAAGAATTTCACAGCTTGAGGAATGAAGCAAATGTTCTACAACCATTTCTATATTAGAGCCCTCCGTGCAAAATCAGCAGATTATTAACATGACTCTCTGCATGGCAAAATTGAACTGTCAGGCAGACATGATGCCCTTTAGTCTGACTGGCCCATTCATTTGTTATTTTAAACACACAGAATTCCAGACACAATTAAGGAGTTTCAGGACACTGAATGGATTAACTTCTGGGCATCTACTTCGTAGGCTTTGCCTGACGTGAAGCCATTTCCATTGTGCACTGGGCTAGTCGCTGCTCACGCTCAAAGCAAACCTGCTCTCTCAGGGACCCGCACAGTTTGGTGTCACAGCAAGGGGCAATCAGTAAAGAAAACAGGCCCCAGCAGAGAGGAACGGAATTGCTTTCAGAAGAAGATGTTTACCCATTCCAATAAACAGGGAATTCAGTCAGCACAACAACACCAGTCATGAAAAACATTCAGGATTCAGAACTGCACGCACCATCTCTTGCAAGGAAATCGGGTCCCTCTTTCTTCAGGATAATTCTAGCCAATTGGGCCTGGCTGGCTAGACAATCGCTGTCCTGAAAAAAAGAAAACACATGATTAGATGAGATGGTCAATGGGACCAACACTCATAATTACCAAAGATCTATTTGTGCTGTTTGTTTGTGTCATGCTGAGCCACAGAAGTACCGTGTACTCATTACATTCAATGCTCATCCTCAGAAGTGATATGAATGATCCATTCTCAATGATAAAAAGGTCATCTGGATAAAGAGGAGGGCTGCTCGCTTTACAGCAAGGCAAACATAGGTTCTGTACAGCTGCAGCAAAAACTGAGGTTACCTACTACAACAAGTGCTTTCCTATGGATTAAAGTTGTTAAAACATCTGAGAACAAAGAAAATAAGACAAGAATAAAGGTAATATTAGATATAGGACCTGGTTGAAGTAAAGTAAATCTGAGCATTAGATGCTTGTTGAACAGCTCTGCTGTTAGACTGAATGGGGCAGATGTGCAGTGTAACATTCTCTGTGCTGGCTACTGGTCAGAGTACCCCCTGAATGTTTAATTTATCACACGGATGGCTCACATGAAACTTCTGCATGATCTCAGAGGTGGATTTCTGAGTCCACTCCGCCACGTCGATCTCCGGCTGCTGCTCCAGCTCAGAGGCGTTGGGCGTGCTCGTCTGCCTCTTCACCTTTGAGTGCCGGGGCAGCTCCAACTCCTCAAAGCTCTTAAACTCGGGTATTCTTCAATAAAATAAACATAAAAAAATAAACAAATACAATAAAAGAGACTAATAACTGGGAAAGTCGTCTAGCAAAAATGCAGGTGTAACCCTGCATGCTTTCTGTCTCTTTCACATGCACAAGTCATTCGTTTTCCAGTGAATGCAACAACAACTACAACAACAACAACAGTGACAAAAAACCAGAGGCGGATTCTTACTCGTCAATTTCGTTTACGCGTAGAAAGTCCAGCTGCTCCACCACCGCGCCAGATATCAGAGTCTGAAAGATTGAAACTCAAGCTGCATCCACAATTGTGGCCCAGAGAGAAAATCCAGATATACACTGTGAATCTTACCTTCCACTTCCTTTCATATGCAGGGAAGAAAACGTGCTGGATATATAAATCAGATTTAGCAAGAGTTGGTGAACCAGAGGAATTGTTTTCCAACGTAAAATGTGCATGGAAAAATACTACATTTTTGCACTGAGAAATATTTAAATCACAGATGTTGCATATAATACAATTGTGAAATGCCATTTGGAATCAAGTCCTGCAAACTGTTTGCACTTATAAATGTAAATTTTATCATACTGAAGTTTCCGTAGTGGAGTCCAGAGTTGATGAAATACTGGCTTCTCTATTGACTGTAGGTTGATGTAAGCTTGAGTGGCCAAAATTATGTGTTCATATATTCTTAGGTGCCCAGATGCTTCCAGCTATAATCAGTATGTATTCAGAGATATTCCTTTCCACAAACTGGTGGAAGATGCATGGGCTCTGCATGGTCTTCAGTGCAGACATAGTCACTGGACAGTGGATGAGTGCATCGGAGGAGTACACTTGCTTCAGCTCCTCTGCTTCTTACACAGCAAAACTCAGGAGATTACAATGATAATTGCAAATGGAAATCACTAATTAGAACATGTGATAGGCAATGCAACTCATACGTTACTCATATGCAAATTGTATGTTGTTTTGTTATACTAAATGTGTACATTAACAGCAAGTGCAGCACCTGAAGTCTGTCGACATGGACTTTAACTCCTCCGATGTTTCCCTTCTTGAAAGAGGCCAGCATATCGAGCACAGGGTTGAAACGGCTACCCCTGCAGCAGAGAAATACTGCTGTGATTCATCATGCTGATTTGACTGTCAATACATGCCTTGCCATGTGAAAGGAGGCACAAGGCACTACAACACTGTCTGATTTTTATTTATTAATACATGTAGTTCTTTGTTTTATTAACAGAGGACGTGAGTGCAGTTATGTATTACCTGATGCTAGGGAATAGTGAAAAATAACAGAAAATTGAACAGCATTAAATGCTTCTAATATCTCCGTCTACTTCATTTATGCAAGACTGGAATATATTCTGAATCTTAATGTACAGTGGTGGCAGTTATGCTTGTTTACTTTTATGTGCTTAATATAGCTTTACATTTTATAGCTTTTTGAATCTTGAATCTTGCTGTATCTTAATAATCTTACTTGATGTTGTCTTCTCTAATAAGCGCCAGGAACAGGGGCCGCCCAGGCATTTTCCAGCAATGCTTGATGAACTGCAAAGCATTCTAAAAACACAAACCGGGAATATTAAACACAACCCCACAGATTAAATGACTAAAGATGCGATTCAACTGTAAATATTTCTTTCCCAGAAACACAGTTCATCAAGTTCAGCAGATGCCAAAAATAACTTGCAAAACTGTGAAAAAAAAAAACATGCATTTGTCTCTAAGCCAAGGTTCATGTTGACTGCATCTTGGCAACGGTCTCATACTTCTGCCATTTTATGAAAATAATTGCAAATAATTTTCCCAATGCCACTGTCAACAAGTACCTCACTAGAAAATATTCACAGTATACTAGAGGAATCAAGACTATAAATCCACTTTTCTTCCGCTTCTTCATATACAATCACAATACCATCATATGAACAATAATTACACTCATGGCATCTTTAACATATGTATTGACCTCTTGTTTTAATTATTGCTCACCTTGATGTCATCGATTAGCAGCATAACATCTTGAGACAAGTAGAAGTCACTCAAGTCAAAGACGATGGGGTAGCAGACTACAGTCTTCCCCAGGATTCTATAAATCTTTGGGGAAGAGAAGAATAGCCCACCATTACACAGGCTTGAAAAGTAAGATTAATGACTCTGAGATTCAGACATGCACACACCCACTGACAGCCTATCGATTCTGACAGAGAACACACACAGACACATACCGCTAACCGCAAGCGCACATATTCCAATCACCACACAGATTCACATTACCAAACGGCAACAAACCAGTCCATTCTCCTCATTCTTCATGATTGCTTTTATGTTATTTCATTTGCTTGGCTTTGACCTTTAAGATACCCAGCTAGGGGCCAATAGTCCAATGATAACTCCCAATAAAGACAAATGGTGAACATGCTATGCGCAAAATTTCCCTTAAAAGAAACTCAAAATACAGGCTGCTGCTATTTGTAAATAAATGCTTATCACATGTAAGTCTTTATAGTGGTCACCGGAGAATAGCGCAAAACAACTCTATTTTATATTACCCAGCACACAGAGGCACATTGCAGTGTCCACAGGCACTTGGGTCAGGGCTAATCCCAGGTAACTATTACAAAACCTGCCATTTAGTACAGCTTTGTTTCCCTAAGAGGATCGGTACAATTGTTGCAATGCTGATGTAAGTGGTAAATTGGAAATGGAATTCTTAAGGAGGGAATGCATGAAGAAACACAGCAAACTAAAAAAAAGCAGCTGCGTATATGCCCTAAGGCCAACGGAAACCAAACCGACAGGCTCGCTCGCCAAGCCGTAAACAAATGACTGGTGGAAATTGAAAAAAACAAGGAATGGAGTGGGTAAGATGCAAAAGAAAAGCCAGAAGGATAATAATAATAATAAAAACAGCTTACCTTGCAGGTTCCAATGCAGCCAACAGGCCTTTCCGGGCGCCCGGTGAGTCCAAGCTTGTGGTTGACCGCCAGGAAGCGGTAGGCCTGGAGGCGACAAACACCAACACTGAGTAATGTCCCCGTCTCCTCTGCGTGACCTCCCTGACCCGCAGCGGTGACTCACAAACCGCCATCCCTCCCTCCCACTAAACACAGAATGATGGAAGTGACTCACGGCAGAGAGACCTCACTCTCCTTCCAATCCCTATGAGTCAACGCGACTCTTGTCCGAGTCGGAGAAATGAGGCACAACAAGCCAAGACTGATGGGCTCTTCGGAACACTGGGGTCTGAATTTGTTGTTCACATGGCGCGGCACTTTTTATCGTGTGGGAAGATGGAGTTTACGATGGCGGCCGGTTTTCTTTTTTTTTTCCGTGCTGTTATCTAAAATGATTCCCTGTCAAAGTTAAACCAATTAACCATCTGCTAGAATGTTACTTATGGAGGTTTCTCCACCCTCCATCTTCCTTCCCGGTTTTCGTGTCCGGTTGTAACTGTAGGCCTTTCCCTTTGCGGCAGTTGCCTCTATTAATTCAGACACTGCTCCTGTTTGTACCCGGCCAATCACTGGCTGTGTTGTACAGTTATTGGAAATGGAGACTCCACAAATGATGCAGTCAATCTTCAGTTGCATGAGCAACCAGATGAGGTGCTATAGTCTAAGGATGGCGAGATGACTACACCCAAAAAAAGTTACATTCATCTTCCCTTCAGTTTAACTATGGAGCATGGATAGGTGAAGTAGAAATATCATCAAGTTAAACAGTAGTCACTTCAGCTCAGTACAATTTTGAGGGAATTTTCTAATCATACAAAGGAAAAAAAAACGACTTTTGTCAGATGAAACCATTCCTGTGCAGCCCCACAACAGAAAATCAGGCCCAAGCCCATGGTGGTCAGAACCAACCATGCCCAGAACCAATCCCAGTCTGTGGAGCACGTTACAATGCTGAAAACAAGCGCTCCGACCACTGACAACCCCGATGCGCTGACATTTCATATTATTCCAATCACAACCTTTCTCTCTCCACGGTAAGGTTAAGGTGATTCCCTCCAAAATACCGCTGCTGTTTGGTGCGTTACGGCCGTGCTGAAGGTCAGCAGTAAGACGGTGCTCCTTGGGTCCACGGAAGAAAAGCTCCAGGTGGTTACTTTAGTATCCTTGGACAGCTCCAGCCGCATTTTCTCGTTTTTTTTTTAAACATTCCCTTTCATGTTTCCCTCCGTTTGAAATGGAAACGGGCGGCAGCAGCTCCAGTCTGTTCCACTGATCAAGCCTGCCTCGCGCCAGGCCCCTTTTTCATCTCTCGATATTAAGTACGAAGGTAAAAAAAAGGAGAGAGATAGGGCGGAAAAATAAACCTTCAGCCCGTTAATACATGCGCACCTTTCCGGGTTAGTGGATACGATAGCCGCCTCTGGTGGTTAGCATAAAGATGCTCGGATAAGCTGTCAAGCTATTTTTGTTTACTGATGCTTTCTGTAAAGGTTTACTCTGGCTTCAAAATGGCATGCTTGCGTGTGCCGAACATCTCACAACTTTTCTGTAAACCTGACAGTCCAACACACTGAGCTGTCCCCACTGGCACTTCCCCTGTAAAGAGTTTCTTCTCTGTAGTATGAAATATGCAGATACATATTCAAATGAAGAGAAGCTGATTACATGTTGTGGAACGGACACCACTGTCTAGCTTTGAAATGGCTTGCCTTCTCATAGTCTTTGATGTATCCATGGCAAAAAAATGTTTTGCAGAGTTGAAAGAGGCATTTCAGAAACAACGTTAATGAAAACCACGCCTCAAAAGCTAAGGCCCCTCACATCCCCTCTCCTACATGACGCAAAGTACTACAAGGTGGGTGTACAAACTTACACATTTATGCATCATTCTTGATTTTTTTTTTCCCAGTTGGACATGGTAATTAAAAACAACAAACAAAGCTAGCTCCTGTTTTAAAACCTCAGAGACTATGACAAAAATCATACAACTGGCTTCTTAAATAGAGTATATCAAAAACCACACAGAATAGCTTTCTGCACTTTTCTATGGTGCACATTCACAGGACCCTCTACCTGACAGATCAGGGCATGACCTAAAGAATGGCCATGCTTACCACCCCTTTAGTCTTATTCATTTCTGGAATTCATAATAGACCCCCAGCCTGCAGTAATAGCATGCATGTACAAAACAGGATGTGTAATTTTACCATTTCATCAGTGGGATGCCATTTCTTGATTCCGGTTCACTTAAGGGCTGGAGGTGAGTTCAGAATCAAACTATTTCAAACTCAAAAAATCTCTCAGTCTCACCTCGGGGAAGCAATGGGGGTGTAGAATTATACAGTTCTAGCAAATTGGTCTGCAACAGCTATAGCACTGCAGGACCTCTCCAGTTCACAGCCTTTGTCTCACAGCTGGCATGTTACAGGGAGCTGAGAAATCATTTCCACCATGGAACGGCTCTCTATGACTCTATAGGACCTGGAGGTCAAGGCCTGCCAGCACATATAGCCAGCCTTAAAACGCAGCCCGGTCAGCAATAGCACGTTGAATGCTAACGTCGTGGGAGGGAAAGATCAATAGTAACCCGTGAGGCAGCGTGGGACACAGAGAGCCAATCGTCAGCTGGGCGTTGATTTTACCACACACCGCACTGCGTGAGGGATACAGAAAAAAAGGGGGGAACCCTCACCAGGGGAGAGTCCTTTCCTGTCATTAACCAGAGAAATACAATTACACACATAATTCTAATTAATTGAGTGAGAAGCCCTCTAAATTATCAGGCAGGGGGAAGGTTGTAAATGTTAATTATACTTCCCATCAATCACTAATAAAAAAAAGCTGAGCATATACTGATCAATAGGTCCAGTCCCTGGCCAGATAGCATCCCAGCGGCGAAAGATTTCTCCAGAAGTCCAGCAATATTCATGCAATGCTGATTCATCGCGTTGGAGCAGGAATCCCTGAACTGACTTCACACACACTGACACTAGGTGGCGCCCTATACTCCTCAGTACCCCTACTTTCTGGACGTGAAAGGTATTACAGATAAGAAAGACTAATCCAAAAGTCACCTAAAAAAAGGTAAAATCATTAAAATAATCATAATAAAAACTGCAACATTAATTCAGAATTAAATCGCATGGCAAATTACATTGCCCCCAGCGCAGTGGAATGTTTGAAGAGAGGTGCGCTGCGGAGCTGAACACCTTTCAAATATCCGCTCCCTGTGCAGAATACTAATAAGAATAAAAAAGACTGACATGTCCTTGTTTTAAATCCTTTCAGTGAGGATTTACAAAATTTCTTAAAGCCCAAAAAAAAGTCAATTTATGCATGCAATTTACTTGAGCTGGCACTGCTTAAAACATTTAGTATAAATTGAATTCTCAAACAATTGTAATATTGCAAACCAGACATAAAAGAATATTTAAAACAAGATATATATAAAGGAGCAGTTGGTAGAGGGAACAGAGTTGTTCTGTTCATCACTAGCTGAGCTCACTGCATAAGACTCCACTCTCTACTGCTGGCTAGGGAAGAGTGGGTATCAGTGGGCCAGAATTCTGGGGATTTCACTGCATATGGACCCCTAGCCGCCCAACAGGCACATGCAGGTTACCAGCTGTCTGGGAGAGATGTGCTGCCGTACTGACTGGAATTAGCGCCTACTGCATTAATGCTGTATGACTCTCAGTTTAGAAAACAGTCACTAACCCATGGGCACGTGGACCAGAGGAAATCTCATGCTTCACCTGCAGTGCTCCTTGCATACACATATACAAAAATAAAATGCTTTATTATTATTCGTTGATAAAACTGTAAAACATGCTGTAAAACATGACGAAGCGGAAGATATTTTGGCCATGCTGATGCCGCTGTCCCACAGTAAACTTTATGAATATCATACTGCTGAATGGAATTGCTGGTCTTGGGCTGTCAGGCAGATTCTGAAAGTGAAATCCTGCAGGGAGGTCCAAGCACAGCATTACATGGATACAAGTAACAGAGCTGATTAAAAAAATCAAAGCAGCTCTCGAACTCGCCCCTCAATACGACCTGAGTGTGGCCGTCAACAGCACCTACATACATATGAGGTGTGGCTATTAAACGATGAGACTAATGCTCAAGAAAAACACGTCTACTTCGAGCGACGCGTAACAGCAAACTGAACACGGGAGTGGATTGAAACTTTCAGGGGTACCACGTTGGTTTCGACTTACATAAGCCCTGTCTTGTTACTTAATAGCCATTCCTCATATGTGCAACCCATGGTGGGGGTGGAGGGGGGAATCCTTAAAACGCTGAGAGAGAGAGAGAGAGAGAGAGAGCGAGAGAATCCCACCCCCCCACTTTATGTGTCATCTGGACTTGTCAGCTGTGTTTCCTATCATGGGGGAAGACCGGACCCTAGGGACAGAACAGTCTGTGTGTGGGAGTAAGAGCAAGAGAGGCTACAGCACACTGACAACCAGGATCACCACCCTGTCTAATTCTAATGTGATTTAATCAGGTGTATTGCTGAATCTAGATCCTATATTTAGAGCATGGCATATATTTAAAATCATTATTAATTATCAATAAGGAATTTCTCAGTGCATGAACACAAACAAATATCTGAGGCTTACTGATGTTCACTGACTGTTTTTTCAATGACAGGTATACCACTTTTCTGTTATTTGATTAAGATGTCATGTTCATTGAAAAGCTAGAGGTATTAATAATACCCAAACATCTGTCAGACTGACTGAAGTATTGACATGCAGTGTTGACAGCTGGTTGGGAGTCGAGATTGACTTTCGGCTTTAGCTGATTTATACAGAGGAGGGGATCAGCTGATTGATTGATTGATTGATTGATTGATTGACTGACTCACTACATCTTGGTTCAGCAAATCCTGAACTTTAGCAAACTGTATTGACATTTACTTCTTAAAGTACTCCTCAAATGCTCTCTTATGCCTACTAAGGCACTTAGCATAATGTTCTGGGCTTATGTACAGAGTGGTATTGTCGGTTATGACTCTGACCGCTCGGTCTTGTCTCCGCTCTTTCTGTAAGCACTTTTTACGTGGTGCTGTGGATAGGAGCTAAATTAACAGGTAAATGTTACTGATTCTGATTACCTTCACCAGCTCCTTCTGGGGCCAGATCTGGATGGGCTCCACCTGCTGAGGAGTCTGGGTCTGGATGCCGTAGGTGTTGAGGAATACCTGCAGTCTGGAGTAAGAAAAGGCTGGTTAATAAGCTGCTGTGGGCTGCATGCGTGTTCTCATAAAGCCCCCCCCAGCCCTCAGTCCTTTCCATAGCACTGCTAAATGAGTAAGACTATAAATCACTGCTGAGCACCGGGCTGGGACTTAATGAGCAGCCTGCAATTATGCCACAGACCTGCAGAGTGGCAGAGAGAGAGGGGGAGAGACCGGCTTTATCACCTATGAGAGACACACACACATACGCAATCACTCACTCACACTCACACGCACACGCACACGCACACACATACACTCACACTCACACACACACACTCACACTCACACAAGCAAGCAAGCACATAGACATACAGTCATAAGGATGCTAATTGCACCACTACCCTGTCCATCGATCAGACCATCCCTGCCTCCATTAGAAAAGAAAAACAAAAGCATCAATTTACAAAGCAAATTCTTGATGTACTACTTAAATATTTTTTTAAGAAAAGCAGGTCAACCTTCTATATAGTGCTGATAATCAATTATGAAAGGCTTATCAAAAGAAGACTAACAGAATACCAGGATATTTCAACATAAAGGAAAGTAACTAAATAAGTTATGTCTAATAATGTATTCCAAGTGATAACATGCAAGTATATATTTACAAGAATATTTCATGTCAGTACAAATATATTTATAAGTGAAATATAAAACTGTTATTAATGCATTACTAAACAAATGCAAAATAGTGAAGATACATTTTTATAAAACTACACAGTTATAGCATTTGAGCAACATACATGCAGACACAGAAATGCAATTTGATAAGGGGTACCATAATATTTGAACAATGAGAACTGAATGACTACAGTGCAGATAATATAGGGGTTTCCATTCCTACCAAATCTTTGTACTTCAGGACCACGGGAAGTTCAGAAATAACCTCAGTCAGGTTCATTGTTTAAATTGCACCCATGAATCAACATGTAGACTTTCAGAAGCAGGCACACTGACATGCACGATTTAACAGAGTAAGAGTGTCTGATATGGGGGATATGGGGAGAGCTGGCCTTTCAGTTCATCATTTCCCTGCTGTTTCCACATAAACCTGGAAAGATCTGTTTCTGATACATGACCTGGATATCAGTAGTAAGTATTTTATTTATACATATTTTTTTAACTTTATTTTTATTTATATTTTTCACAATTAACAAGAATAAGAAAGGAAAAATATATAGAGAGAAGAGAAAGATGGGAGGTAGTAGAGGGCAGAGGTCAAGTCAATCTCGATTGTTCTTCATGTACAGTTTTGGGTAGGTATATATTACAGAAGTACATCACATATCCAATGTGAAGATGAGTCTGCATGTCGATGTACTACAAGGTGTGGCTATTGAATAACAAGACTGGACTACCGCTCATGCCTTCTGTTCGCTGTTCAATTTCACCAAAAATTTTAAATCGATGACTTGTTCGATTTTTGAACTGACCATTTTTATGGCACGTCAGAAAAACACGTCCACTTCAAGCAATGCGTAACAGCGAACTGAAGACACAGGTGGATCGAAACTTTCACAGGTTGTTTATGCTTATCCATTGGTAAATGTATACCACGTGGTTCACGCATGCGCGCTGTGGTTCGACTTAATCCCAGTCTTCTTATTTATTAGCCACACCTCGTATATAACATCTATGAAATCTCATGTACGAAAAGTATTTTATTCTTTTTAACCTTTATTGGACCAGGTAAAGGCTCATTGAGATTAAAATCTCTTTTACAAGTGAGATCTGGCCAAAAAAGGCAGCATAACAAGTTGTGTACGGTGGGCTTTTTATTGACACTTTGTTCCCGTGGAAGGAAATGAGCTCACACCTGCACCTACCTCTGACTCTCAGCGATCAGTGCCACATGGATGACCACGTCATTCTCAATCGGGCCCTGGAAAAAGAGAGAACGCAGCAAGTCAACCCTACGTTCACTTGAGGTCCATTCTGGTTACGGCATCTTCGGTTAACCGGGTACAAGCGGGAAGAGGAGACTGGGCATGAATCCTGGACAGGGCTCAAAAAGTTCCCATTTAGAGCAGGTGATTAACAGGTGAGGAAATATGGAGGCAGAAAAAGGCTCGCTCTGAAAGGTTTAGAGCGGTTATTAATCAGACCGACTGTGTGAGCGGGATAACAGCGCGGCCTGGGACTGAGGACTGTAAATCTGCACAGGTTCCTCTGGGGCCAGTGCGTTCAGGGACCTTCACACAGCACAACACAGGGGGGAGAGGGATACAAGAGGAGGAGGAGAAGGACAGGGATAGCAGAGAAACACAGAAAAAGACAGACAGAGGGACAGCAGAGAGAGAGAGAGAGAGAGAGAGAGAGTTAAAGACAGAAGGATAGTAGATGGAGTGATAGAGACAAAGCGTGTAAACAGCAATCATAAAGGATAAGGTTATTTATATCTTTCAAAAAATACTTCAAAAATGACAGACTCCAATGGTAAACCTGCTGTAGCTTCTGTCATACAAACAAATAAACCTGTGTGTTGAGATGAGATGTCTTGTCTGCTGATCTGATGACAGTTCATAGCCGCTGACTGCGTCTTTAATTTAGCACTGTTGGAGACCGGGCGACGAACTAAGGGAAGTGATTATATTTTGACGAAACGAGCAGGATTATCACCCTCGTTACAATCAATCAGGGAGGCTCACTGCAGGCACAGGAGAGAGGTTCTCATTTGATTAATTGCCAGCAGAAGCCTCAAATGGAACGATGGAAATCAGCCACATTAATATTCAGCTTAAAAACTAAAATCACTTTCAACAAAAGAGTTTGAAATACTTTTTTTTTTTTTTTAGCTACCTTGTGCATGTGAGGAAAAGCATTGCTGAGGGGCCTTGTTTAAACCAGGTCTGTGTGGAATCACAGGTTCTAGACGAGGGGCACTGGACTCAATCTAAAACTAGAGTAAAAAAGAGTCATACTTCAACTAGAGAACTTAATCATACATCCGGCTCTTCTCCCTGCTCTGAGATTGTGAGCAGGCTGTACTGTGGTCCTCAGGCAGAACCGCTGGGCTGCAGACAGTGAGGGAGGTGGATGTGAGTGGATGTCAGGCCCTGATATCTGGCAGAGCTGGGCTCAAGGGATTGGGTAGACTGGTGTTGGATGTGAAGGTGAGACCTGCACATCTAATGCAACTATCACCATCACTGCTCCTGCTAACAATAACAACAACAACCATAATACTGACAATGACAATAAAGAATTTCTAGGGAATTTCTAGTCCCTACTACATAGAGCTACAGAGCTTGGTAGGAAGAATCAAGCAAGCACTTTGAGATATATGCATGATCATATCTCTTTGTGAATGTGATAATCATGAACATAACCTATTTTTCATGCATGTGGGTACACAGGGAATTGAGTATGTACACAAGTACACAGCCACATACACACACATATATACACACAGGTATACCCACACAGGCATACACACAAACAGACACACACCTGCACAGACTCCGACATACCCACGCAGGCATTCACGCAACCATAAGAACATATTTGTGAACATGTGAACAGACATACAGGTACACGTACACACACACACACACACACACACACACACAAAAAAAAAAATACAGCGTCTGTAATACAAAGCAAGCACAGGGTTTAATTAATGATTTTTATTTTATTTTTTTTTTAAAAGCTATTTTCTCTGTTCATGTTTTTGAAGTAATGGCAGCCTCCTGTTGTATTTCTTTCATTATACTGTGGTGTCCCGGGGCTCTTTTATCAGAGTGAAAGCTAAAATGTCGCCATTTACCTCCTTGACAGATTTTCTCTTCGCTGGTACTAACTTGAGGACAGCATTAATAAATTGAAAACGGCAACAACCGTCAAAAAGATGTTAATAAATATGAACAAATATTCCTCCTACACTCTTCATCAAGTAGATTTGTAGATAAGCAGGGGAGGAAGTGCCATAAACCAATAGCTGTGATGCTCCAACTCATGCAAGCAATTTGCATTACCAATGACTTCAGTCTTTCCAAATTAAACTGCAAGGTTGAATTGCCAAAATATTTCCCATTTGCAAAACACAACTGAAAAAGTATGCAGTCTGCAAATTCATAAGCCCTCAAATAACCTTGGTTTCAGACACAGAGCCTGACCAACCTGACAACACCCTACAGATTCCATCCACAAAACAAATGCTCACTACTGCAAAATAAATGCCACATAATAGATCATTAATTGCAATCAGGAAAGCAGTAGAACACGTAAACTCATAATTAGCATGGAAACATGCATGCTTTTGCATGCATTTTCTGCTATCGTAAAAGGCAATTAAAAAGAATGGCACCTAACTGTATGACACTGAGGGCATTGTCCTCTACATTATATGGAGACAGCATGGCCTGATGACAGATGTACCCTCTGAGATGTGTATACTCAATGCCAGGCTGGGTTGCTAGGCAGAACACCATCACCGCATAAGGTATAGGATTACAATATACTGGGAAGTGTTCCTGTTATGTAAAATGACAATATGTAAAATGTAGGCCATGTAAGTTACCCAGGATATTAATAAATTATGAATGTGTGCAGCTAGATGCTCTGAGCTTTTGATTGATATGATCATAAATTCATACAACAAAAGCTATTTCAGTCATGTGGGATTAACTCAGAGCGATGCAAGTCCTGTAGGCTTTTTCCCCCATCAAGAATGTACTGAAGGCAGATACTGTTGGCAGTAGGTAGCATATGATGCACTTGATTACAGGGTTAATAAATTCAATAGACTACAATTGCATTTCACCTTTTTTCGAGAGGTCTGAGTTAATCTATGAGTGAACTGCCACTTTAAATGCTAGCTGGAGCTACTATCCTTTTGTTACTCTATACGGCATCAACACTAATAAACATGCTACTGTTACATGCATTTGTAAGTGTATGCTACGTTTATTATATGTGTACAACATCAACAAAATACATGTATTTCTTACACTGTACTCAAAGCCTGCCTTTCTTATTTTTACATTTCCATTTTTTTTTTTGTTAAACCGACCACATGTATATCGCAATTGGCTTCATTCCGAATTTGTCTTTTCTCACCTGAATTACTGTTATTATGATATTTTTTCTTTCTTGGATATTCATTTTTTTGGCCAGGTAAGGTGGTGCCATTGTGATGCTCATATATTCTGCAAACATAAATAGTCTGCTTTTTTCAGACTGATTACATAATTACCTGCTGTACAATACCTGCTTTAGTGAATTGCTTAATTTACTATGCATAACAATCCAATTACGACTCTAATTGCTACTGCAATTATTACAGGTTACAGAGAACAGGTTTAATGTCCACGCCTTTACTGAATTCCACCATTATTTTATGTTTACAATAATACTCCCCAGAAAAGTTGGGAAATGACATGTTGTTTCTTTGAATATCCTGATAGTGAACTTAAAATGAATACCAACATGTGACCACAAAGTATGTAAAGAGCAGGCACCTGCCTTAAACAAAATGTGTTGTCAAATGTCCTGTACTGAAGAAGAACAAAAGCCAAATGGGGTCCCCAACTGCAGGTCTGAGCCAACCAAACAGAGCTGCACTGGCCTATAACTGCACTCCTAACACACCCCCCCTCCGAGCCTCAGAAATGAAGGGACTGGATTAGGGAATTAATTAGCATCTGTTTTGTGTGAATAAGCGAGCCCGTGTACCCTGACCATTGTTTTTCCTACACTTAAAAGGGCTTACTTTCCTTGAATGGCAATTCCATTATAGAGCATGACCTTAATTATCTGAGTTAATGACAGTGAGAGCAGTGCTTCACAATTCAGGTTCAAGGTTTACTGTGGAAAATCTACCTTATGCTCAGGAAATGGAACTGTCATAAAGCAGTATTAAAATTACCATAGTAACGGTTTTATTGTCATAGTAATGCATGATCAATACAGAAACAGAAAGCTGGCAGTTCATTAGTAAGATTTTTAAATGTCACTACTTATTTTGATTTTTCAAGGGTTCCACAGTATAAATAATTGCACATATGAAAGTGGAATACTTGTCTGTATAACTAATGTAGGTTTCCTACTTGTGTGCTTAATTCCACATATCTGTAACTGTGCAGAAACACCAGAGAAGTGATATTAATGGAATACCAGACTTGATAAACAGACCAAAGGCAACCACCATTTATACATTCAACATGCATGCCTATTCATTATTTACTGTATTAAAAGTTTGGCACAACTTTTGAAAACATTTTGTATTATGAGCTTTGAAAGTTGTTTTGCTGGTTAGTTAAAAAGAGTAGAACAAAAGCTGCTTTTTGTGTTTTCTTTTTTCACCATGTTAGAAAAATAACACAGGCTGACTGAATCTTGGCCAGACTTAACCACATTCATAAATGGACACCTTCGAAATGTCAGGCTCTTGTTCCAAAACATTGTGCAATATTTAAGATTGTTCCAGGTATGCTTCACACAGTAAATTCTATCATTCACATTTGAAATAAGGTAATTTTTGTGTCAGATATGCTATGTTTAATTAAGTGGAGTGAAAAAACATTTATGAGCACATTCCAGTATCGATAGATAGTGCTTCTACTGTACATTGAGTATGGCTGTAGAATTATAGAATGTAAACTCAGTGTGAGACAAAGGGCACATAACTCATGAACAGCCTGCAAGTGCTAACTCATATAACAATTTATGCCCTCCCATCTGCTGTTAACAACCTGTTCAACAATCCCACTATGTGCATTATTTTAATGGAGTCTGTTTTAATCATATGGTAAACCTCGGCACAATGTTCCTGCATTAACGCTCCCATCAATACTTAAGAACAAAAGGTCAAAGTGAGAATTACTACCTCAAATGCAAGCATGAAACAGCCTGGCATTTTACTGAAATGTCTATGTCCTTGTAATGAACTCAAAAAGCAGTAAAAAAGTGTGCAACTATTAAGCAATATTTTGCACAGAAACACTGAATGCATTTAGGCTATACCAGAGGGCATAACTGAAGGGTAAAAGGGAGTCTTGCTTTTTTGTTTCACCTGGGCTAATAATTAACCAGTAATCTAAATGAATGATTTTTCAGAAATACCTGGGGAAAGGTATAAACACTGATGTCAACGTCTTTTTTAAACAAAGTGTATTACTGTCTGACAAGTAAAGACATTCACCAATGATTTATTCGGAACAGTTCATTAACACACTTTAGCTTGTGCTCTAACCTGCAGCTGCAATGCTCACATTTGGTTTCCGGTTTTTTTTAGGAACAAAGGATGGGCAGGAAAAAGTAAGCGAAGAAATCAATGCCTGCAGGAATAAATGTGAGCTGTTTTTGCAAGGCCCTGTCTGTCACAGGAAAACTGTCTCCAGGCACTCTGCCATCTCACACAGAACAGTCCTCTTCAGTTCAGAGGTAGTTTTTTTTCTAATAACAACCTATAAAAAATCTCCCAATAAAAAAAAATCATTTGTATTATAAACATAAATGCAGACAGTAACATTTTTTGTCTCTCTGAGTTTTGTGGTGATTCATTTTCTTACCAAGAATTTTAATTACCAGCATTATTTTTCTTAATACATCATTATGTTCCTTGTGTTAAGACATTGTCATTTTTCACATCCCACTGGCAGATAATGTTGCTCATTTGTAACTATTTTTCTCAAATTATGTAACATTTGTCTTTATTTTTTAAAATATAATACATTACTTGTAAATGACTGCCATTTCAAAACAGCACTTGATTGCTCCAGATTTAAGCCATTAATCCAAATAGGTATAACACACTGATAAAAAGGTTTTTTTTAATCACAGTACAAAACAAAAGCTGACCATACCTCTCACATCTATACATTGGTCAAATCTCTTGCTAGCCCTCTTCCAAAGGCAATGCAAGGAACAAAATATCCCATAATATACACTTCAACCAAGTCAATCAGAGAAATCAATAGCGAGCTGCTTCGTTTGTAACAATTACTTTAAACGACTAAGATGCTGACAAATGTTGGCAGGTGGCTTTCATTTCAATAGGCAATGGGCTGTGTGTGGGTGTTCCAGGTGCCATTGGGTTAAGTGCTTCCATGTGATACCACAGCGCCTCACACAGCAAAGTTCACGTTAGGCATCATGGTAACCGACACAAAAGGCATGAACTGAAGTTAGTGTCTGAGTTTAACTGCCTCAGCTCATTTCAGCCACTGAAAGATGCAGTAAATGAGGATAAAATTTCATGTACACTTGAAGCTTGTTGTACAGCCATCCAAAAACTAAAATTGCAGTTTAATAGTTGTATGCTCATATGTTGTTTGGATGAACATAAATGATGGGTAATGCATCTTGTCAGTCCATATGGGCTGAACATACTTGTTTCTATGTTTCTAAGACACTTAAAATCTCTGCATTGATTTCTGAGAGGAACAAGAAAAGCACAAGAAGCAGGACAAACACATTAAAAAGGCATTGTCAGACTTTTAGCATGTGGTATGCATACAGTACCCTTTAGAGGCACAAGCAGTGATGTACTGTCTGCTGTAAAATGAGTGGTATGGGTTGCTGACTCATGAACCAGGTGGCTCTATATCTCTCCAAGGGTTCTCCCTCAGATGGCCACAGATGGTTTCACTGTGTAGCCCTGTTGTTTGTCCATTTGGCTGCCATTGAAACTTTCAAACAATTATCTATCATCGCTTTCGGCAAAGAAAAAATGAAATAAACCACCTGCTGAAAACGGTTCCCATATGCATATCCAGTGCTATCTAAAATGCAATTACAAAATAACTACTGTGCCCCCCTCACCCAACCCCTACCAGTTTTCACAAAAAAAAGGTATGATACAAGCACACCCCCCTCTTTTGGAATTGGCTGCTGGACCTCTCAAAGCTTACTGCTACACTTACACACCCTCAACACAGTCCCCAGTGGACCTGTCACACACAACAAAAAGCAAAGTCAGATAAAAAAAAAAAAAAGGAAGCTGACTGGAGGAGAGGTACATCTCTGACTGATGACAACAGGAAGCCCAAGGGTGCAGGATGTATCACTGGCAGGTTAGCAAATGAGGTGGCATTCTGAGAGCCCCAGCCCTGTTTAACTCCTCCCCTGCCCTGCCCTGGAGAGACATCCATCCCAAAGATGCAGTCCAATAACTGCAGGACCCTGCTAGCGCTCTGGCGAGGGAGTTGCAAGTCTATCATCATTTGTTTAATAAATAGTTGCAAAGCTGAGGCAATTATCACGGGTGCTTTCCACTTCATACATTGCATTATCTCAACTTTTACACAGCAGCTAAACTTCTGGGGCAATTTTTTCCCAAGTGCTGTCATACCTAAAAGTACAAGGGCACTGCCCCATCCAACATTTAGGCTAATCTCTCTAAATGCCATGTCACGTGGCTGTTCTTAGGAACAACAATTTACTGAACCTTCTGGAGCTAGATGTAATGCTCTCTTCGATCTTGTCATTAGTTAGTATCTGTTTCTGGAAACCTTCAGTTATGTTAGGATTAGAAGACATTCTCAGTAAACACATGTATCTGTTCTCTTGTATGCCACAGTTTTATCGGACTTCCACACTTGGGGCCTGCTGTACCAGTGCAGGCACAGGACACCGACACTGACAAGTGGGGGAGGATTTGTGTCAGGGTCCCCATGTCACCCACACATACCCCCGTCGTGTCATGCCCCACCCGACGCAGCCCCCGCAGTCACTCGCTCTGAAAGGAGTCACTTGCTCACCTTGCTCACATCCTGCACGCTCGACGGCCAATCGCCGGGCAGAATGTGTCGGCGCCTGGCACCCACAGCGCTCCAGACTTTTTTTTTTCTCCATTAACCTTGTTTTAAAACCGCTGGGTAATTGAAAGTGTCATCCTTGAAAGAGTGAAAAGAGGCAGACTCATTCATGTAGGAGTAAACCTGTCATATGAAAGCAGCTGTGTGTGTCACAGAGTGTATCCAGGTACATATTCTCTTTCAGCGAGATACTGTTTGAGACTCAGGAATGTCTTAGAAATGTCTTTACCACAGGGTAAGGTTAGTTTCTGATCACAGACATAAAAAAAATACATGGTATTTCAAGTGGAAATAGGGAGTTAAGGGAAGCTCAAACTGTTCAAAACTGTTTACTTAATACACAAGCTTAAAAGAAAATGTGCCATCAACTCCCTAAATATGTGCGTGAATATGAATATATATAAAATTACATAAACATCGCCAGTGATGCAACACTGCCACTGGCAAATGAGTAACAATGACACCAGGTGGAGCTATAATTAGTTGTCAGAATATAAAAAACACAATGATTCAAATCAGTCTGTTACTGGTAACAAAATGTTGGCCATTTTCCCCATCGCTAAATATCAGGATTATACACTGATGTAATGCAAATTAAAACCAAGGAGTTACTGTCAGGCAAACAGTCCGCATTTGATATGTTGGGTTTACCAGATATTTCTGTCAAGGTATCAGCATATGCTACACTATCAGCACTGATCCGTTAATGTACCAGGCTAATGATTGGCTGCCTGGGAATCAATGCCCAGGTTTATGTATGCATATGCACATGTGGAGATATGGTTTGGCAAACATACTAGAGATACAAGCATCAAACATACACTGAACTAGCTACCATACTACAGCACTTGAAGAAGCTAATGTACACGTAGCAAGTTAGCCTGCTGTTTTAATACTAGCCTGATGACACTTACTGCTGATTTTCAATAACTAATCATTATGAATGGTCTAATCCACTGGTTCTTAACCTGGGTTCGGTGGGGCCCCAGGGGTTCGGTGAGTCAGTCTCAGGGGTTCGGCGGAGGTCAAGACACAAACCTGACTCATATGATTCGTGATGACATGCCCCGCTTGGCCATCAAGAAGGGTTCGGTGAATGCGCATATGAAACTGGTGGGGTTCAGTACCTCCAACAAGGTTAAGAACCACTGGTCTAATCATAGTGATTTGACTTTAAAATTGTACTTACAACCTACACTGCCTTCATTTGATAGTATGTCATGGTTTTACATTGAATAATAATGTATACATAGTTATTTCTGTATACATTAATTTCTGCTTATCTCAGGCAAGATGCCCTTGATTTGGATTACAGCCAAATAAATCAGTAACAGAAATATATTGCATAGTCCATGCTGCTTAAATGACTGATAAAAGCAATTTGACTGAGCTGTGGGAATACAAATGGGCAGAGCAAACAGGTCCACACAGGAAACTGCCCCTCAGATCACACGCTTGATGAGAAAATGCACACCACCCACACAGCATTCGGGTCTAAAGTGAATATAAAATGGGATGGGAAGATGTTTATAATGTTGAGCAACAAGTAGCTTATTTTTATGTATTACACAATTCTCTCTGTTACATCTCAATGTATGTAACCTGACAGTACAAATACAAAAACAGTTTTATTTATGAAATGCTACCTCAAAAAATATCAGATTTTAAATGAATATGTGTTTTTGAGAACATCTTAAATACATCATTGGGTTTTACATGGTCACTGCTGCCTTTTCCCATTCACTGCCTTAACAGCGCTCTTCCTTTCAAACCCACAGTTTGCCCATGTGAGTCACAGCAAGGTCACATGACTGCTAATACTGTACAGGCCGTACCTGATTGGAGTATCTCATGCTGACATTCCTTTGGTCTTCACGTGGCACGTAGCGGTGAATGGGGTCAATGTCCTTGGGGCTAATGAGTCCATCCACTGAAAACAAGTCATTGAAAGGCAGGCAAATTAATATGTGCTTTTTGTTACTGTTGTTACTGTTTGATTACTATTCCAATTTTCTGCTCCCTGGAGAACACTGAAGGCTATATTTCATATCCACATGATTTTTTCTTTAAATTAGCTTTTCACTTGCAAGGCAGAGGAAGAGTAGGAGTTGATGCACTCTGGCTGTTGAAATGCTAGTTTGCAGCAATTTAAAGGAAGGACAAGGAAAGTACCACATGCTCTATCTGAAATGATCATAATTATGGAGTTTTCCTGGCTTTCTTTCCTATTTCTTACCTGTCTAAATAGCCCAATATTTGCAAGCTAACAATATTCAGACCATTTGAAGATGAAAGAACAACCCAAGCTTAATGCTTCTACCTAATGACAAATGTGTGGCTGCCATGTGGACAATGGGTGGAGCTACCATAAGAAATGACAAAATATGTTATGACAGCATAACTTCTACTGTTTTTTTCAAACAACTCAGAGACGGACAGCTCTTTGTAGCTCCTCCCATTCTGGAGTTCATGAACCTCACACACGTCTCTACTTATAGCCCAGATCATCGGTGAGAGGAGGCTGACCCAGCAGCTTAGCGATGTTGTAGAGTGCCTGTCCCCATAGGAAAAGCTTTCCGTCACGTCCGGAGTTGCTAGGGAAACGCTTCTGGCTGCCATGCTTCTTCTGCTCCGCCTCCACGAAGTCAGCCGGCACGTAGTAGTACTTAGGGATAACGGCATGACCTGTGGAAAAAGCGTGAAATACACTCACTGCATGTGGCGCAGTGACATTTCTTTTTGTTTGCAGGTATTTCAGCACATGGTCATACCCAGAGCCACTTACATACCTTGATTTTCTTTTACCTTTTACATCATATCCATTTATATGGCATTTATATCTACTACAGCAATTAAAGTGCCATGTTCAAGGACAGAATGGCTGAGTACCACCTGAGAATCAAACCTGCACCTTGTGAGTTATAGACTCAGTTCACATTCTTACATACACAGAAAGAACATTTCCAATACACCCAACGACTACACGTAGACCTCCCGTCCCATCGTTGATTTTACAGGGAGCCGTAACTCTATACAGCTTCCTGAGGCTAGCCATTTTCAGGTTTATGGCGTGGTAATATACTGTAGCTATCTTTTTTAATGTTGCGTTTTACTCTGTTCTGCACTGGCATCTTCAAATTATGAGGCCGCTTGTTTCAAAGGTGAGTGGGTGAAAAAAAAAAAACAGTGAAAAGCGCATTCACTTCACTCGGTGGGGATGCCATTTTAAGGAGCGAGAGGGAAATTGCAGAGCCCTTCACAGAGACACGCTGCGACAGCTCATCTCCATTCACCGCATCAAGTAAGCAATATGTTCTCAATCAGAGTATTTGATTGCATCGCCACAAGAGGTTATGACTGGAAAACAACCCTCTGATCACGTTCATCTCAATGACATGGAGACTGTGCACCATCTTAAGATGGGCTTTTGATCCTAATTGAGGGAGGGAGCTTTCTTTAATACATATACATTTAAAAAAACACAAAGGAGATTTGAAATAATTGTTCATGCATTTTTCTTACCATCAAAGGACTGGAAAATGATTGACTGCAATAGCTCTTCATATTCCTTGACTTGAGCCGAATTTCCTCTGAACACACCTAGCATGGAAACGAAATGTGTAACATTGGTTGTTTTTGCATGTAATATATATTCTGTTTTTCAGCGTTGCATCTGTTGAGCTCTTGCATATGAGCTACTTGATATTCATTTAATTCTACAAAAAGCTATACGAGTTAAATGCTTCTGTCAAACAGCACGGCTGAAAAAAAAAAAAAAAAAAAAAACAAATCAGCACTCATGAAGAATGAATCACA
This sequence comes from Albula goreensis, assembly GCA_022829145.1. Taxonomy (NCBI): domain Eukaryota; kingdom Metazoa; phylum Chordata; class Actinopteri; order Albuliformes; family Albulidae; genus Albula; species Albula goreensis. The sequence goes on along the minus strand of CM040741.1, from coordinate 8,493,135 downwards.
GTGTTTTTGAAACATGCATCCATATGTAAATAAAGCACACAGCAGTAGTGGAGATAATTAAGTACAACGTATTTCAACTCCAGGGAAAAAAAACACAATTGCTGTAGGAAGTTTGAGACATCACTGGCACAATTAATTGCCTGAAACAAACAGTTTAATTACTGCATCTTTTCAAAAGCTGGAATTCAAGCGTCTAAATTCAGGCACAATGTGTTGCACCACATACTGTAAGGCAATCAGGGAATTAAGCGATTTCCATTAGGAGCTATTTTGATGAATCTCTGCACTCAGTCAGAAGCACTTCACAATCTGTCAATGTCTTACCGTCAATCATCATGTAGATGTAGAACATGGGGAACTGGCATTCGATTCCATCGAACAGCTGATGGGGAAAATGCACACTGTGAAAATGCATCAAGGCATTTACAGATTCTTTCACATTTTTGCTCTTGTTCTGAACCATGCAAAGGACACTAAACCTAAAAACCCGCACAGGACTGATTCACCTTAAAGCATCACTGGGGGACTCAATGGAAAGGAAAGATTGTTTTTATTCAGGGTACCAAAGAAATGCTTTCTTATAGAAACACCATGGTACACAAACGTACAGACTAACACTTCACTGTCATCTGATATCTTTCCTCGTATAAACTGAGCTGCTGTCCATTTACCGATTTATATAACTGTGTCAGATACGGGGTAAGATAATCATTCACAGCAATAGTTAAAACAAAACAAAAAATGGCACCATGTTGTTTGTCCCGTTTCACATTTGAATCGATCGACATATCACAACATTCTCAAGCACAATGAAAATAATCAGTGCAATGCACAGCAATCTTTCAGTCAACTAAAAGCTTGTAAACTGTATTACCTTCATAGAATCGATTCTAATACTCGAATTTGTTCAGTGAGGGTTTTATTCTATACTGATACAGGGGATCCTTTGTCTGTCAGGGGCCTGGGACTGGCTATGGGTTTCAGCTCACATCTGCATCTAACATCTATAGCGTGATGTTCTGCTTCTGCAGTCAGAGTTTGACAGCATCTGCATACTGTCATACTGTCCAGCAGTAAGGCCAGGGCCTCCAGCTGTGAGGATTATTAGAGCTGGTTTGCATAGAGAGACCTGGAATATGCAGCTCATGATTATTCATTTTCCAGCCGCTAATTAAGATCAGGGCAGCAGCTTCACAGCCACTGCAGGGAGGGCAAAGCAGAGACGCTCTGGCATCCTCCATATCGCCCGGCAAAATCAAAGACCCAAACCTCATTCCAACAGCAGCCTCAAAGCCAGTCCAGCTGGGTCATTAGACAAAGTGGCCAGAGGCCACGATAAGTCCAGGTTGCAGGATTAGATCCATTCTCAAAATGTTCCTCAAGCCCAATTCAGTGTCTGAGACTCAGCGCAGGCAAACTGATAAGCAGGAAACTGAACAGCGCAACCACTTCCACAGGAAGCTGTAGCTTCTATAAAATGCGTCATGCTGGAAAACAGTGTGACTGTTATATGACAATCAGAGGTTGTTTTTTGTGTGTTGCTCTGCAAGTCCTGAGGATATATGTGAGGAAAAGCAAAAGACATTTACTGAAATGTAGCTCAACTGGAAAGAGGGATTTTTCAAGTGGAAACGGAAGCTTGCCTCTTCAGTACGCAGCACAGATACCCTGTGGGGTTTCGGCTGGTTTTATTCCACATGGAGTAAACAGCTTTCATCACTGTACCCTGACAAGCCATAGCTGCTTATCTGATTCTTGAATATTTGTTAAATGAAATAAAAAAAAACAGCAATGAGCTTTAACTAAGACTGTTTTTGAAGCGCTATCATGCTGTGATATGAAGGCTTTCATAAGTATATCATAAAAGACACAACATTGCATTTATTTGGTTTTAGATGCCTCCTTTGCAGAACACGTTTTAAAACAGAACCACTTACACTCCGAATAGTAACTGAACAAGTCGTTAAACACTTTGCTAAGGGGTATGCCAGCAGAACCAGATTCTTCCCATTAAACCTGTTTCTTATTCCTGCATATGAATATTCCTAATAGTTATGAATATTAATGCTGTACTTATGAATAATCTTGATAAGTTGATTAACATTACAGTTGATTAAAGAAACCTGCAAAGCATCACATGAAATACTATAAAACACATTCTGAAATGTTTCAGGTGACACTGATATTTTAAAAGGCATTGTGAAAGTGTATGTTGAAGGTTGGATTGAGTTAAATTATTGCAACGTCCTCAATTCTTTTCATATTTCTTTAACACAGACAGTTTGCACTTCCAACAAAATATGCATTATCAGCTTCAGGTTCCTTTCATATCAAACCGGGGCTCGTTAATTTTGAGAGGTCAAGACCATAGCTAATGCAACCATTTACTAAGTGCTAAGTAGGTGCCCTGCCCCAAATTAAGGATCAGCACACACAGCGGAAGATCACATCCACTAAGTGCGTGGGATCAGATGGGATTACTTAGAACGGGCATATTCTTATAGCTCCAGTCAGCAAAACTGAAGGAATTAAATCTTAACAAAAAAAATGCAGATTTCTCTACACTACAGATAACAGCTGCCATTCATTTGCGTTACAAATCCTTGTTTTAAGTGCCCACGAACTCAAATAGGATAAAGCGATCAGAGTGAATTTCAAACAGCATTTCTATTTCTTTCATCTGTAACGATGTTGGCAAAATGTTTTTTTTTTTTTTTTTTTTTTTTTTTTTAAGAGCAGGGCTCGTGGCCTACCTTCATTTCTGCGGGTTTGTAGTACCTCCTGTTCTTGTCCTCGTTGGCGGTGCGGTAGCCGTCCCGTAGGAATCGTTTGAACCCGTACTTCCCCTTCAGCTTGCGCACGATCTTGTCCAGGGTCTGGGTGTAGAGGGCGTCATCGTCCACGGCGAAGGCCGGGTAGCTGATGCAGGGCAACAGGGCGGCATCCGTGTTCTGTGGGAGAAGAGGGGGTTAAATGCAGAAAGAGGAAAAAGTTCGCCAAGGACGAGGTGGATTTCACTATGTGTCCCTATGCATACATCTAAAAAAAAGCCAAGATAAGAAAGGAAAACGACTTCTGCCACAGACCCCTTTACTTATATACATCAGTCCCCGACATTTAAGAGCATATTAGATAACTCCCAAATAATTAAGGGACCCTAGTGAAATTCTTTCATAAGCTTGTAGTTCCTCCTCCCCAACCCCGCTTCCCACCCCCCCCCCCACCCCCAGTGGTGTAATTGCATAGAAAGGAAAGTTATTAGAAATGATTTCATATAATCTTTCATAATTAAACTCATTTTCTACCTCTTGACAGGCAGCACATCTTTTCTCTCTTTATGCTTGTTCAGGAAAGTTAAAGGTCTTTGCAGGTGCATTTGCGCTGCACTGCATTCAGTACATCTGTGAATCTAAAATAAATTGGTACATATCTGGCACACTATATTGATTCAGTTCAATTATATAAACCCTCAACTGAACACAAGACTTCCTGTGGTCACTTACGTGTGATCTTGACTCTCTTGGAAGCAGGGAACACAATGTTTGTCTGTTTCGGTTGTGAGCATCTATGTCCACAAAAATGACTGACCAAGAGCAACCCTTCAGAAAAAAGACAAACAGAGGAAAGAAATTGAAGCACTGTTGAACCGTAAATTATAATCTTTATCATTGTTATCATTGTAAACATATTACTATTACCAATGAAAATATGAACATCAAAAACAATCAATTAGCCATCATAACACTTAATGATACTTATGTTACATATTACAAAGTATGGATTATTTAAAATCAGAGAACCATGGATGTACTGAACTGACCCACCAGGGTGAGACGAGGCAACACAACACAAAAAGAGCCAAAGAGCAGCTGTCACAATAATTCCAAGATCACTTCAAACAGATCTAAATACTCCACAGGCATAAAGGATGTGAGCCCATTATATTATCTGGCTATGGCATTAATGGTCACCAGACAGAGCCGTTCTACATGGCTGTCAACTGACCAAATGAGATATCAGCACACTCAAGTCAAGACTTTTTGTGTCTTGGATATGCATCTTCAGAGGTGTTTGAACTGGAATCACAAATCTCAGTGTTTTACAGCGTAGGTCTCTCTGAAGCAAGAACATTAAACAACCAAATGAAAGCAAGAAAAGGAAGCTAATTTGTCAGTCTGCCAAAAAAAACTGATTTAGGAGGCTACAAATTAATACTTAATACTAAGTAGACAATTAAGGTCACTTTTCACTCCATGATTTCGGTAAATGTAGCAATGTCTTATCAGGTCTTGTGTATTACCTATTCAAATTATTATAACCTAGAAAAATAACAGTTTTTTACTAGCCATGTTACTGGCTATAATAACAGTGTTACTGAATTAATTTGATAAAATTTTCACACACCATCTATACTAGCAACATTGGGAGCACCAGAGATTATAGACAGTATGTATTCCATTTGATGATACCCTCACGATAAAGAGGGAGAGCAGCCAATGATAAACAGAGGCAGTAAGATACTGCTATCCCCTTCAGCAAAGGACCATATCCCTCAATGCTGAAAGTATATGCTTTCACATTGAAGGCTAAAGTCAAAAGGCAGTATCTAAAATCATGGATTCACAAAAAGGAAGTGCATACTTGATAAATAACACCTTTTTTGAATAACCATTCAGTTCTTTGAATGCAGTGTGTAGGAGCTCTCCTACCAACAATATCCGCTGAGTCATTTCAGTAACAATGCTAATGCTGGCTCTGGCCCACTTTCTGTCCCCCAGACCCATGCTGCGTTACAAACTACAGCTTTGCCGTGGATGCACAGTTTGACAACAGGACATTTTCAGATCTATCCAATGCAACCAATTTCGAGGAAGGAAGTTGGTTCTTAGTCTACCCTGCCTACAATTCCAAATCGAACCTGGTAATACAATGTCATATTTATAGATTTATATTTGGAGCTGGTTAATCAATCCAGACAAGTGCGTCACCCGACAGAATGTCTATTGACAGTCCGCCCACAGTGATTTGCATACTGCCAGGGCTCGTGGGCAGTAATGAAATTGGCTGTGACTTGCAGAGGGCCCTGTGGAGCTAGCCCCCATCACTAGCTCCACTCCGCACGTTCATTCCTTCTCCCCTCTCTAATGGAGTGTAGGAAGAGTCACTCAGGAAATTAGGCCAGAGAAGACCTCATTAATAACCCATCTGATGACTGACAGACTTTGAATCCCCATAGCGGAAACACACAGTGCAGTCCGGCAGACTGGGACCTTGACTGAAAATCAAAGAACCAATATTATTATCCCCTTATTTCAAATTCATTTGATTTTGACATTGCCTCGGCATTGCGTCGATTATGCTTGCACAACACACAGATAGCATCATTACTTATGCTGACCAATATTTTATTACTACAGCAAGTGTTCATCACCAGGTTGAGTAAATGTAAGAGAAAATTCTGGAAAAATTTAAGAGAAAAATTTGAGAAAAAATAGACATTCAGTCTTTATTCATCAATCACATTAATTTCTGTCACCTTTATTTTTGGGACCACTCAAAGAACAATGAAGACAGAAACAGCTTTAAATACACATGGAAATGTGAAGCAGGTACCTGGTTTCCAAACAGATTGAATCCATTGATAGCTTCAAGTGCTGCTTTTGCAAGTCCAACAGAACTGTGTTGCATACATAAGGAAACAACAACAAGAAAAAGAGCATTGTCAGTGTTAGAGAGATGGTATTTGCATTGTTGTTATGCAATCAAATCATCTACTGCACTTTGCTATGAGCATGGCATTGCAGGGAATCATTTAAATATGCATGAACTTTTGGTGACTGCTGATTGGTGGATGCACCGCTGACATCAGGAATTTGACCAACACCAAAATCCAAAATAAGAGCCTGTCACATTCATTGGTAGTTTTTAAAGGGGGATTTAGATTAAATATTTTAAATGGCAATGACAAATTAATGTTTGCTTTTAAACTTTTGCACCAAAAATGTACATTGTGGTTGCAGGGTTACTTTAAAATAGCAAAACATGTATGGCTGGCTTTGATAAATCACCTCACATTCCTGTCATTGACACCACTACAAATGCAGGCTCAACTAAAATAAAACAAACAGCACTTTTAATCTGCACTGTTCTTCCTCAGTCTCAATGAAATGCAATTATCACAGTGATTTAGCACTATAAATATTTATACCCCTGTCACTACTTCGCAATTAGCACATTATACAATTTATTGTCTTTGAAGTTATTAGATCCTACTTCAATAAACTGGCTGAAACGATTTCCTATCTTCTAATCAGTGCACTTTCAATTCCCTCTGATATATATATATATTAGAGCTGAATATCATGATCTACTATTTATGAACATTGCTTATCAGAGATACAGACACAGAACTGAACCTAGACATGAACATCCTTATCTGTTTGCTGTCTTTCCAATATTTACATTCAGAGTGACTTTGTAGAGTTTTTAAATACGGCTTCCCAGGGAGACTATCTAATTAAATCATTTTAATCACTCAAATGCATTGCTCAATCAACTGCATTGCTTGTCCCATATTTTATTGATTATGTTTTTCATATGCTCAGCTGTACAAGAGGCTACATGTCAGCCAGCTGATATAGCTGAAAAAAAATATTTTGTCGTGGTAGTTTTTTAAGCTTTTTTTATTGAATGCCACACTTAATAATATTTTTTTGTGAGGACGATACCAAAATGAAATCATCACAGATTGGAGCGCTTTCAGTCCGCTGCTGAGAAGATAAGTAACACGATCGTGTGAGTATATCAAGGCACACTTCTCTGAACAGTCCCAGCAATGTTTCTTTGTGCTCCGGTAGCAAGGTTGTGTCAAGATGCTGACATGATGAAAACCTCTTTAAAAATTCAAGGCTTGGAGAGACAGCACGGCTCCAGGTGAAGGAAAATCATTAGCGGGCTTGAGTGAAGGCTAGGGCTGAGCTACTGTTCAAATGAGTGGACAACGGTACGTTCTTTAAAAAGACGGCTCCTCTCAGCGCGCCCCTAAATTCCAGCGACATTTGGATTGCTCTCCTGCGCTCTGAGAGACTCCTCTCTCCGAAGAGTATCATTTCCAGCATTGACTTTTCTGTCCGTCACGACAAGGCCGCGATCCCTCTGATAGCTTTGCCAAAACCCTGCAACGATCTGCCAAAATCGATTCGCAGTAATGCAAAACCAGGGAGGGGCCCGGCACTCTCTCCCTGAGAGGACCTGCACTGTCCTTTTCCCCTTTGCACCTGACATTTTAATGCCTTCTGCTTTCTTTCCAATAGAGTCTACCTTCTAATAATCAGTTCTTTCTGCTTTCTAATAAAGCCCTCCCTTGTGATAAACCATGTTTTTTTTTTTTTTTTTAGCATTCTTTGCACACATGGATCTGCTATCTTATCAGAAGTGTGTTAAGGATCCTCCAGATCCGCCTCTGTTCAGTTTAAAATGGACAATGTAAACTTTCAGCTCTTTAATGTATTTCTACTTTATAATAGATTTTGTTTGATGTTGCTCTGCAATTATCCCCTGCGCTGTGAGCCTGAGATAATGGCATATGCTGAAGGCAATAATAATATTCATAATCATCAGCATCATAATCACCTTGAATGCAGTTCGGTGCTTCCGTTATTGTACTTGCTTCCGCGTTCCCACATCCCATAGTCAGGCACTCTGTAAGCTCTCTCCACACAGAAAACCAGGTTCTGGATGAAAGCCACCTTCATACATACAGAGAAAAGGGATGTAAGACTCACTGTTAAAACTGTATCCTTCTTCTCTTATCAAATTAGTCTCCACCAATACATACATCACATTCATTTAAAAATAAATTAATATTGTTAAAATTAATGACTGAAATTATCGATGACGACACATAAATAACATTTAGTAGTCTAATAAATATTCTAGCCTGAAATAAGAACAGTTTGCAGAAAAAAAATAAAAATAAAGTTTTCAAAAACTGAACGCATTAAGATACATGAATAAACTATATTTTCACATAAATCAGCTTATACATGCATATGGGTATATCCACACGGCCTTGTGAGCAAGTCCAGGCTTAAGTATAATGTCAACACTTCTGCAGTATCATTTTATTTCACTACTAAAATTAATGGCTCACAGCAGCATATACATTTCACACAAAACCCATAGGGAAGTTGTGCAAATGCGTGTGGTTTAGTCTTGGGGTAACAGACACACAGACACACACACATACATACATACATACATACACACACACACACACACACACACACACACACACACACACACACACAGCAACAACTTGTAAGTATATGTGAATGTCCTTCCCTGTCTTTTTATACTTCTTGACTTGAGTAATATGCTTCAGTTAAGCACATTAAGTCTCTAGTTAAGCTACACCTGTGTCTATGACAACTGAAATTATGACAGATAATACTCTTTTCCCAAGAGTATACTGAAAATGAATACTGACTTTCATTTTAAGCCATTCTTTTCAATAGTGTGTGCATCAGGAATTGTAAATAAATAACTAGTAAAACTGGTCCCAAATGACTTGTGTTCAATGTATCGTTTACTCACCAACAGAATGTAAGATGTGTTTTATACAAAATATAAAATGTTTTATTAATTATAATTTTGAACAAATTTTGAATTACTTGGGAATATACAACTTCAGAAGTGAAATTATTTTCTTTTTAACAGTTATGTCACAAACGATGACTGCTGCTCATATATGCATTGAGTAGAACCTGTAAGCCTGCATCTGAAACACCCTTAAGATGGTGTTGAACGTTGATATACAAAAATACCACACAGACTTTGCAAATTCATCTTGTTTTCAACCTCAAATACCTCACCTTACGCAACGCATACACTGACTCAACTCCAGTGTTTTACATGTTTCTTCTACTCTTGAACAAAAAATGAATTCTGTTAAAATGGTATATGTAAAAAAAAAAAAAAAAAAAAAAGAAGAAAAGGCAGCTTGCTTAAATGTAGTACTCAAGGTTAAAGACATTATGCAGTGCTATTAGATGGAGTCTGGGCACTGGCACTCTATAAATGAGCAAATCAACATCCATCTGGGGAGAGATGACTGACAGAGCCTTTAATCTAACATGAAGAAAAACCAAAGGCCCGCAAGTGCCTTAAATCGAGCTGGGGAAGACTGGGAGAGGAGCTGAGCCATAGAAGAGGGGAAGATTTCCCCCATCACTTTCCACTGGGGTAAAGGAAGAGTGCCAGGAGTGCTATCATGCTTTAATGAATGCTAATGGCCTGAGGTCCTTCAATTTTATTTTTTCAAATACATTTTTTTTCCCTGTCCTCTACAGTATCTGATTCGGGTCGCTACAGCGACTGAAGGGTGAGAGAGACAACACAGCTCAGGAATCCTTCCATTTTTTTTTTCCGTCAGCCGCACTGGGAGCAGTGACCCATCCGCACACAGTGTTGCATCGTGGGTAGCGCATCTCCCAGACGCCTGGAGACATGCTTTTCACTCACTGCCAACGCACAAACAAATCGCAGGAGTGACAAAACCCTGGGACGCTCTGGAACTTTTCACAAGCTAAGCGGCACGGCTGGGACAAAGAGATAATGAAACGGCGGGCGGAAATAACACAAATAATGACTCCTATTTCCTGCTCATTTGTTCCGCCTTATTTTAATAAAGGGATAAAAATGGTCGGCGATTTCATGTTCACGCTCTTTAATTGCGTTAGGCAGCCCAATAAGCAGGGTTTTAAATGAAGCCTACTTTTCTAGTGTCAGTATGACAGCAAAGCCACACAGGCAAATAACTTATCAGTAGGGAAAAAAAGTCACTGCCAAGACTCATTAGTGGTTGTTTTAGTAAACACAGTAAATATGTGGTATCAAATCATTCATGGAAATTTGCTGTCTTTGTTTAACAACACAATGTCCCATTATTTTTTTTTTAAAGATGATCTTAAAACCTACGGCAAACAAACTAACAATAAATGCCGCAGCATGTCCAAAGAACACTACAGGAAATAAATGACAAAGCATGACATGAACACAAGAATTTACCATGCATGTAAAATAAGCGAAGAATAAATATATGGAGTAGTTTATGGCAGCACTCTCTCAGAGCAGTACCAATGCCACCATTACGAGTAATGAATGAACTGCCGACTGGACTCTGTTCAGATCATTGCTTTATGGGTTCTGCTGTAAGTAAGCAGATAAGCTAACAAGACACTTTGGAGAAGAGTGTCTTCTGAATTAAGTAATGCTTTAAGTGCCAGTCTTTCCCTGCTGCAGCTTGGGCGCGAGGCCTAGCAGGGTCATGTGATCCAGCATTACCTCGTCCGTGTTGTAGATTATTTGAAGTCCAGAGCAGATCATCTCAACCAGGTACAGCAGGAAGAGGGAGACAGCATCAATCTGTATGGGGGGAGGCGGTTAGAAACCAGACAGTTAGTCAAGTCCCCTGACTAAGCTGCACCCCCTTCATTCAAAGATGGTGCATGCCAGGAACCTCAGAAGAGTCTTACAAGTGGATATTCAGTCATTGACACAAGAGATGTAAAAATTGACACCTGTTTGGACATTAAATTAGTCTTTTACATAAAAACACCATCAATGGGCACTGTCTACACAACAAGCAAAAACCACCCTGTAATTAGACATTCAGGAGCTTGTTTGTTTAAAAAGCCATAATAACAACTACAAACAAAATCCAAAAGGTTTTATTTAATTATTTTTGCAGCTGGATAATAAAAAAGGAGGATATTACAGAAACTAATTACATTCGGAACTGAATGGACTCCTGCATTGTGAAAAACACACTTGAAGCTTGAAGCTACTTGAATTATGATACATTCATTATGATATATTGTTCATGATTCAGTGACAATCATGTGTGGCACAAGATATTTACCTGCAGAATATGCTACACGTATTTGCAAACAAAATTTGGTTACCACTTATTCCTAAATGAATGTTTTGTGACAATTTTACCAATTTACCTGCAGGTGACTGTAGTCATTGTAGGAAAAGACCTCATCGCCTGTGTCTACATTGAATATTGAATGGAGGCATTTTGATGGACTAGGGTCCTGCTTAAACTGCTCCACCTGAGAGAGAGAGAGAGAGAGAGAGAGAGAGACAGAGAGACAGAGAAAGACATAGAGAGAGAACAAGAGAGTCAGTTTCCCCATGAAAGATACATCATATACAACACTCAACATTAGCGAAATAATTGAGAGAAATGTGTATTACGCACGCACACACGCACGCACGCACACACGCACAAGCATACTCACTCACAAGAGTTAATTAAACTGATATATAATGTACTGTAAGTTAATACTGTAACCCAACTGTAGAGGGGTTTCTAGGCCTAACACATCATGCACCGTGTCACATTGGGTCTGCTCATCACATTGTTTTCGGTTGGCCTCAAACAAACAAGGCCTGACAGCATGTTAATCGCACTGTGAAACCCGCCGTTTCGCTTACTGCGTGAAACTCATCATCGGGAAAATCTGTGCCAAGCGCTAGCGCCGACCATGCCACATGGAACCCTGTGGAACACTGGGGGCGGGGGCAGGGGGTGGGGGGTGGGGTGGGCTGTGTTATAAATAAGTGGCCTATTTATAGCATTTTGCCCCCCTCTCCTGGTAATTCATCAGGCCAATGCAAGCAGCCCTCTGTCCCAGATTCGCACTGTGCTTAACTGGTAGCCTGTCTATCAGCCGCGTAACGAGAGGTGGGAGAAGTGCTGATCAGGAGGTCATAGCATAGAGGGTAGCTTATTCTCCTTTTCAACTGACAACTGAAAACAGACATCTGCAGGCTGCCACGCACAATGTTTCAGCATCTATTAGCAAATTTTTTTCCACAAAGTTAAAAAAATAAATAAAATTCTGTCAAAAAATTTTTACTAATTGAGGATGAGATACAGATGCAATAAACGGTCCTTAAACTCTCCAAAGATGTAATGTTTCTCATTTACCAAATAAGCCGTAGTGCCTTTCTCAGGCCAAATCATTGCTAATGCTCTATTTTCAGTAGTAATAAAATGGTCTACAAACTTAATGAAAGAACTCCTGTGTTCCAGACTGTGAATGAGTGTGTGAATTGTGGGTATGTGTCTATGTAGGCACATAAACGTTTGCATGCATGTGTGTCTTCATGTGTGCATGTGTAGGTGTGTGTGTGTGTGTGTGTGTGTGTGTGTGTAAACATGCATGCATTTGTAAGAGTGGGTGTGGCACTCTGATTAGCTTAGCCCTGAGTTTCCTTCACAGAGCTGTGTGTACACACACAGTGCTCTCATCGTGACTGCTGCATTAGCCACCCTGCTTATTGTGTTTGTTTTTCCTGGCCGACACTTTGCAAGGAGCTTTTGGATGCTGTCAGAGGAAGGCACTGGCACTGTTCTGCCTCCTTTGAGCTGCTGCTCCTCTTCCACTTCTATCCCCCATGGTCCCTAAGCACTGCGTTCACATTAAAATAGCTTGTTCTTTTTTAGCAATGGAGACAGATGCTAATGGGTACTGTGTGGTGTAATTAACTGCATAAATGGCACATTATAATTAAGGCACAAGAAAGCTTTCCCCTAAATTAGGTCCGTGAGGTCATAAGTAAATTAAATGGAACAGTTTTAAAGGCAAGAAAGAGGCTTAATTAAAGAACAGTAAGAGAGAAGCACTGGGCTCTATTGAAGAATGTTCTAACAAGCGTTTCATTCATGATAGAGATGGTGAAGATAAATTGTATAGAGTATACAGTATACAGCTGAAGACTGATGCGTCCACATATTCACAAATGACAAAGTAATCCATCTCTTGCAGATACCGTCTCTGAAGAGCACACAAACTACAAAGTTGTCGATTCATCAGAATACAAAACAAAGGAATCAATCACATTCATTCTTTTTCCAGGAAATGACATCAGATACAGCAGAGCATAATTTCTCTTTGTAGAAAAGGAAACAACAACAACAAAAACGGATCGCTCGACATCCAAGAAAACCCGAGTCTATCCACTATGAATGTGAAGGCCAATAGGGAGTAAGCAGTTTTTATGACTCTGCTGTGGATGTACTGTAATGGTAAAAAGTGTGATGTTGCTGTCAAAGGTAAAAGCTCATTTCTAACACAGCTATCACCTTATATCAAATCCGTGGGTGAAAACTGGAGACTGGAAAAGTTTTTGGGCAAAACGCCAAGGTTTCTCAGTGACCGTCTGTGTGGCTCCCTGTGGACAGGAGTCCAGCAGTCTGTCACACCCCATTACTCCTGATTTTTCTCTGTTTACCAGCCGAGCTAATTAATAACTCACTGTGCGGGTGAGCAAAGCTATAATCAAACACAGCCCATTTCTACACTCTAAATTTATATACCTTCATAGACAAAATGTTCCACCAATTTTATTGATTTCAATCTTCTTTGGAATGCCCACTAGAAAAAAAATATTGTATTGAAACTGCATCACTACAATCAATTTTAATGCATGTTAAAATATTAATGGACTGTGATAAATAAAACGTTCAGTTCAATACTTGCCAAATTAACTTTATTTATTGAAAAAGAAACTTCAGAAGAACAAAAGAATAGTTCAAGGCAAAAAAAAAAATACAGAAGTTTTATCCAAAGATTTAGATTAATTTGGTTTGATTCAACTTGATGATTAAGTTTGAAGAAATTTGTTCTAACGTTTTCATTCTCGCACCCTCTATTGAAAACTTGTGTCGAAGGATGCACAAAGCTTATCACTGAGAACAAAAGGCCTACAGAGTCATTTCTTCACCCACCTGTAATTGACTTGGCCCCCAGTAATAGAAACAGACAGATTTACATTTGCTGAAGTCAAAATTAAACTGAACCAAATCATCCTACTCATTCAAGTCAGACAAATTATGATTATTTTTAATATTTAATTCAGTTAACTGTTTCGACCCACCCTTTTAAACCTTCAGAATGAGGCGCCTACTTCAGCAGGCAGAGATATACAAATGTTGATGAAAATGGATGCTTTTTCACATCGTAAAATCCACCTGAAGGGTATAGAGCAGTGTTTCTGAATGTGCAGCACCTGCAGCGAGCAGAGGTTGCTCTATCTACAGAGTAATAAAGCCATCTTATTGGTCTGTCAATACATGAATAAAACAAAATTGATTTAAAAAAAGGATGACACTGCACCACTCAGTGCTAGTGCCCTTCTTATTCTTGTTTTTTAATTGACAAATATATAATTGTGCATTATTAGTTTGCATATTTGACTCCACCGCCAAACCACACCCCCCCAAACCCCCCAACCACCACCGCCTACCCACTTATGTAAATATGAGTGTTATGAACCAATGGCGTGGAGTGCTCCCAGACAGCCCCACCCACGCAGCGCTCACCTTGTCTGACTGCCGCATGTAGCAGTAGAGTATCCCTCTCATGCACTTTATGGCCGAGTGCTCCAGCTCGTGAGTGCGGCCCATGTCATCGTCAATTCGTCTGCATGAGGGAGACAGCAGGCAGGGAACAGGGGTTAGGTCAGGACAGCAGACCGTGTTAGGCCATGCTAAATTACACTCCACAGTACACATAATGACCTGGCATACATCGGGAAGGCTAACTGCCTGCTGGCTTTGGCCTTGCAGTCCATAAGCAACCCCTCAAGCTATAGTCTGAAATTCTGAGTGTTTTAATGAATCACACTATCATATAATCAATATTGTTTTTAAAATGAACAACATGGAAAATGTTTGCTCAGCCAAACACAACATGTAATAGGTCAACCGAATTTACAGCTGCAGATTTCTCTTTGGTGCAGAACGCTCACTTCACCTTTAAATTCCAATACTGCAGGCAGAAATTAATATTATTTTCCATTGGGTTTTTTTCTTCAGTCTGCTTGCATGCAATTATTGTTTTTTAATTACTATTGAAATGTTTCTACTGAGGCAATTGGAACAAAATTCATGATGTGTCAGGCACCTGTAATAACAGCAAGGATTTATCAAGATCAAGTGCCCTTGAAAATGTGGTGGAGCTGGGTTAGCACAGACCGACAGGAGAGGCACAGAGCGAAAAAGATCCATTACCAGCGCTATGAGTCACTCTGTCAAAAACTGTGCGGAAATAATGATTCACGAACACAGTGGAGCGAATGTAATTGATGGGATGAACAGAAGGTAAATTCTGGTGAGAAATCCAAAGTCCATGATTCAAGCTTTAGTTAAACCTTTATATGTCCTCAATTTTTTGTTGCTATGTTCAGAAACAGGTAAACTCCAATGGACTTTATTGCCTAAGACGGATGTGGCAGCCGTGTTGGCTGTCAACATACAGATGTAAACAGAGAACATCCACCCCACAGCATCCACACAGTAAGATTAACACATGTGGTAAAAGTAAAGGGCTTGGCCATAGCTGCCATTCAAGAATCTTCCTAATTAAGTTGCACTGGCCATGCTGAGCATGACTGATGGCTTGGCTCTGGAGTCAAACTGCACCCTTTTAGTTTTAATCTCCCACTGCATATCTTCACCCCAAATCTGACTGAAGCCCCATTCTCAGGGCCCACAGGCAGCTCAGTTAGAGCCGCTCATCGCTTAGTGCTACCTATCGACTAGTGATACTGACAAACTGTGCCTCGGTTTGTCAAATGTAGTCAAATTTTCAGTGTTAACGGAACTCTTAACTCATTTTACATGACCCACTAGGGTCTAAATTTATGTTCATGGACATGGAGAATAAAACGCATCCCATAAGTCATTTTAACACTGAATATATAAATGTGTACCTTTGCCAAAAGCCTATTTTAAACAGCGCATTCTGCACTGGTAACAAAAAAAACCTGATGAGGCAGGAGATAAATGTTAAATGCTGACTTTCTCTATTCTAACAATTTCCTGTGGTCATTAATGGGAGGTTCAAAACTTAAATGCCTATAGCAAAATTAATGTGTTTGGCCAGCAAAGATACTCACACATGTACATAGTGTCTTAGTGCTATTCAGATGCAGAAAGAGGAAACAGAGGGAGAATGAGAATGAGGGAGAATGATACATTTTCAGACTGTGCTCTCTGTTTGTGTTGAGGCAGGAGGAGAATGGGCTGGTTTATAGATTGCGTGGTAAGAACATGCACATTCGATGTGACCCAAAGCTGACCTGTATGCGAGAGCCAGGGCCCAGGCGCTGGCTGCGCAGTACAGGGAATCCCGCACTTTGGCCTCTTTGCAGTCCGCGCATGTCTTGACTGGGAACAGGCCAGTAGTGGGGCTCTGGAAATTAAGGATGGTCGATTTCACTGGGGAGAGAAAGTGGGGGGTGAGGGGGAAGGTTCAAGGGGAGAGATAACACAGGAAAGACGACGATGTCACAATACATAATGCAAACAAACAAAGGTTCACTGAACTACAAGGGTTAAAAAGAATATTTTATTGTCTCAAAAATATAATAAAGTAATAAGCTGCCATATCATGAATACACAAATATAACTTCTAAAAAACAGAAGCATTCAGAAGTGAGCCAAGAAAGTCCCAAGAAAGGTCAGTTTATTTGTGTCAAATTATAAGTGTCATTCCTTGTAATGAAATTGTATCCCTGTAACTTAATACTGTTGTCTATTCACCTTCAGGCAAACTGAATACTATTTCCAGTTTAAAAGCTCAAACACAACAGAGAGACTCCTGAATATTCAAGTGTATTCTTCTAAAAAAAAGTATCACTCGGGAGTGTGCCAAGAAAGTGTCGTGAAAGGTCAAATTATTTCCAAGAAACACAAGTGTCATTCCTGGTAATGAAATATTATCACCATTACTCAGTATTGTTTTTGTTCACCTGAGGTAAGGCACACTGAATGCTACTGCCACCTTCTAGCTTAATAACTCCAACACAACAGAGGGAAATGCGGTGATTCATCTGGTGCCGCACCAATCTCTGCCTCTCCCGTGCCATTAGGGATGCATAATCAGTGCAAAGTGCGCACTTCATTTTTCATTGCCATGTTAAATCACCAACAATGAAAGAGACATTCATTTTCAGTGATCATTTGTTTGAGAAAGTCCTGGTCAATTCAGAGAGACACAGTCAGAATCACTTGTACAAAGAGGGCGCATTGGAGGATTAAGCAGAATATTAACAAACTCATTCATATCTGTCAGAGAACTATTCTCAGCAAACAGTCACATTTAATAAAAGGGGTCAATTATGATGCACTGTAAACATACAGAATTTGGAATCTACCACTGGAAAAAAAAACAGGGAAAAGAGAATCCCTGTCTTGAATTCATGCCAGCATCTCTGTCAGCCATTGGAGGATGTTTTCATCAGACTAAATCTGAACACAAATCAATGCTGACATGACATGACCGTTATGTATACATGCATTCATACATGTATACAAGCACACACATTCAAAGTATGAAAATACCAAGTGTATTAAAATTATTTTCAATAATACCAGTTTGTCTTACAAATGTCTGGTAGTAAATCTGGAGAGTGAAATGATCATAATAATCTATTATCGATCATCACAATAATCTATTATCTGAACAATATATAGATGAACAAACAAAATAAGTGTGTTTACTAAATGTTGGTCATGGAATAATTGTTTTTTTTTCCTCCAACTCGTAACTACTCGCAGTTAGAGGACAGATAGTGCGCCGTGGGAATCTACCACATTTGGCAGGGGGAAAAATACAAATTCAGCGAAGGGCCTCAACACTGCCTCGTGCACAGCGAGAGCAGAACACTGATAACCCTTGAGAAACACAATGAGCCGGCTGTGCTGCGTCTAATGGCCCTCTCTTAAGATGTGCCCCTGCTTACCCATTCTCTCTCCAATTGTGTAATGCCATAGATCAGCAGTCGCCATGGACAACAGAAACTGCACTTAAGGGACCTGACTATCCATCTTTTAGGGTGAATATCTCTGACTTCTAGCCTCCTTCAGCAGCCTCAAAATTAACATTAACCACTGCCCGAGACACAACAAAAGGACGTTATATAAGAAGTACATCTTTAAACTGTGACTGCCTGTTGCTCCTGATCTCCATATCCATTATAAAACGTTGAAAGTGTCTAATGCATTTTTCTTGTTACGCTCCCTTATCATACACTGTCACTGCAAATGATTGTTTGTTCTGAAACGTGACCTTGTATGATCCAAAGGCGTCCCGAATCTGCCTCCGCGAACAGCGTACAGACGAGCTGATCCTACCAATGCAAAACCTTCTCAGATCTGCCCATGCCTCTCCAAAAGTTTCAGCAGCACTAACATTGATCATTGAACAAACATCTACATAAAAAAATGAGGAGCATTCTTTCACAATTTTTTTATGGTCACTTAAAACCATTTAAAAATTTTAAAACCACTTAAAAACATTGTCACTTAAAAACACTGGGCAGGAAAAAATGTGGTTGGTGACCTGAGCACTTCAATGCATGTCAAACCAGGACTATAAAAAAAAAAAATAATGTGACATTCTGCTACAGCGATTACTTGAAACGGGATATGTGATGGCCATATAAAGTCAAGTTATGTTCACAGTGAATAGGGCAAATATAAGTGAAGAGGCAAAAGCATGACTTTATGGTTCAGCTTAACTCATCAAGCACCCCACCAGAATTGTACACAATTAGTGTAGTTTGACCATGTTCATCAAATGACACCACACCATTCCTCTACTGCGTGATAAAGTATGCCAGCTTAATTAACAAGGCCTTGTGTATCTTGCTCCATCTTAAGTAATTTTCTGCAGTCTATGCTGCACTTAGCGCCGGCTAAATTAAATCACTGAGATACAGGTAATAGAAAACACATAAATAATTACAACAGAGGGACTGGAGAGAGGAGAGTTCTGAGATTGCCTTTTTTCCCCTCACACAGTCGTGAATCACGCTCCTGTTTCAGACATCATCCCTCCTCAGGTTTCTTCTGCTTGGCTGCTTTTTCCCTTTACTCTTCTCATTACAATCTCAGTAGCCTACACATTGTCTCTGAGAGTTCATGGGAATAGTCTTTTCTGAAATACAGTGTCAAGTGTATAGAGTGCACTGAATTCTGCTCATTCACTGAATTTCTCTCCCTCTTGTCCTTGGGGGAGAAAGACTCTTAATTATAGAACACTGAACTAAGAACAAATATGAACTTCACCCTGGAGAGCACACATCACTTATTAATTTATGTTTGCCTTCAGCAAAGTAGAATAAACTCTAAACAATTACATAAGCTCATACTTAACATATTCAAACATTCCTTGTTGAGATTTACTCTTTATCTTTTTTTACTTAAATTAAACAAAATACGATTTACACTGTTTTCCAAAAGACATATCTTATCCTTCAAAATTTGTCTATAAAGGCTGTTCAATTTTTCCCAAATAAATTCTTAACTGTTTATGATATGTAGTTCATTAAAATCCAAATAAAACTGAATAAGATTAATATCAGGATGAATTGGTGAATCTTTGTGCATTATAACCACTACTGTTACCTAACTTGTGGCCAATACAGTATGATTGGGGGAAAAAAAAGATTGCAGAGTTAATGCAACATTAATATTAAAAATGCACCTCAACAGGAAAAAGTCTGGGATAACCAGTCATCTCAAACTATAAATGTAATTATTTATCCTGTAGCCAAAAGAGACATTTTCCCCTCCATTAAACCGCAAACCTTTAACTTTTTCCAGGTGCAATCACATTGGCATGAAAGACAAAGGTAAAATGCATTTCCTTTAACAGCAAAGTTCATCAGAAAAGTTCAGTTTGCTGCCAAGCTCTGAGCATTTTCAAGCAAGCCATTCAATAATATAATTAATTGAGTAAAGGAAACAGGAGACACCCAGATCCACTAAAGGAAAACAGATGGGTTTTAATGGCATCAAGCAGCCCTGCTCTGATGAAGTATTGAGAGTAAATCCAATATCTAATCCAATGTTTATCGCCGACAAATTCAAAGTTACACTGTTTCAGAGACACAAGCGTAGCTATGGCAAGCATATCATAGGACTTTAAAATGATGAACACTACTTACAAGCTATCATCACTTGAAACTACAGACAGGTCTATAAAACATTTAAACAAAGTCAGACAAATCTGAAACATTTTGCAATGTAACCAACAGATAGTAATCCCCATTCCCATTTTAGAACAGTAAAGTGAGAGGCTAGAGTTCTACATGGATTATGGAAAAAGATCATAATTTCCAAACAATGCATGCAGGCAGTGCTTTGACTGTTACTGCTTCAGATGCTGTGATACATTTTTGCACCTGGATTCAGTGATGACCACTGCTTAAACTGTAATGAACTGAATCTACGGACAGATGATCTTTGCACAGAGTATTCATATTTATTATGAGGTATAGCAATTTAAGCCACGGATCATGGTAATCTCATACCAACTTTATTATTTTATTGAACTGTTCTTTCATAAAATAAACAGTTAAGCAGAAGGTTGAATTAAAAACTGTTGGGATTCTAAAACCTGGAAAATGCACTGAACACTTTTTTGAATTTTGCATATCTATCACACATATTAATCAGTATTTTTTAGAAAGATACCAATATCAAATTCAGATTATGTCCACCCTAAACTATAGCTACCAAGAAAATCAGCCAGCTAACGAGTAAACCGATTGAACATGGGAATATTTTCAACATCAAATATCGTGCAGCAAGTATGACTGAGATGAAAGTGATTCCTATCACCCTACAGAAGCTTTTACTAGCTGTGGTCTTGAATATGACCCAGCTATAACTCTTAAAGTAATATCTATCACATCTAGAGAACCTTATCGCTCTGGCCTTTTTTTTCTTCTACCAGCCCGAGCCTGGTGGAAGACGCTGCAGGCAAGCCAACATGGTTTGTTGAAAATGGAACAGAGAGAATGAAACAGATAAGTTCTAGTACACAGACCAATGACACATGTTTCCTGACAGTAAAGAGCTCTGACAGTAGATATAAGTCTTCATAAAATCCCTGTAATGCTTCCTGCAGCACTGACAAACAGACATACGTCAGGTACCGCACCATATGATCCTATGATCCTGCACATGCACATTCGCGTCACTCTGACATCAAAATCCATGAACAGACCAGAATCTTTTCCTGAACCAAATGTTCTTCCAAATGCAGAGAACACCGGAGTCATGTTTTATGAGTGTCATGACCAATCAAACCAAATGCTATCGCAACCACTATTTAAGACTTGAGGAAAGATTTCCAACAGCAACCCCCTTCCTTTCTCCTGCATTGTTTACAGGTGAGTTGGGCTTCCCGGGACCACAGAAAGCTTCATTTCAATTACTGCCCACTACCTCATGCAGATGGGGCAAAAACGGAGCAGCCTCCGTGCACTGACAAATCCCACACGAGCCTGCAAGCAGCCGAAATGCTGAAGGAAACAGTAATTGAGTGGAAAGTCGAGAGACCACCTGGAGGAGTCCCAGCTGCAGCTGACAATGCCAGGAAAATGATGAATTCTGTCAGGGGCTGCAGAGGGTCCACACAGTACCTGCCTCACCCACACTGGGAACTCGGCCTCAGGTTTTCTAGAGCACTCAGGCAATGGAAAACCAGGAGAAATATAAAGGACTTTTTTTCCTGGCATGTTATACCAGATCAATCATGGGCCATGACTCTTTAAGCACTGAAAATGCTGACCTCTCTGGGACAAACTGCACTAAGTTTAACGATGTTAGTCAACTTAATGATCTTAAGGATGTCTCTACAGAAAGCAATGATCATAAAAATCAATGAGCGATAGTGAAAGCACAGACTACAAACTACAAACACGCACAGTTATACACATACCCACACACACTTATGTTCCTATGCAGATAACCAATTTACCCAAATTACTTTTTACACAATTTTCAAGAATACAGCTTAACATTTAAAAACCTTAACACGGTTTGTGAAAATAACAGCAGTGTCCCAAAAGGGATTTGATCATGCAACCTCGACGCCACAAGCACAGTTCTTTAACCTTGGAGGATATCACTTACCTGCATTATAGTAACGGTCTAGCTTCTCCCACAATGGTTCATCTTCACGATGGAGGATGGAGAGTTTGAGTGGTTCATAGATGGAGCCTGGAGAAATAAAAGCATTCGTTAACAAAATATTTCCTCTCTTCATCCATGTGATCAGGTGATTCTGTCACAAAACTTTAAGTGGGACTACTTTTAATTTCATTTGTAGATTTGCCTGTCAGCTTGAGGCTAAATCACAACACAATATTAGAAAATAACTGATGTGTATTAAGTGATGGGTCTACTGGAATCGTTAACAACAAAATGCATTTTATAGTTTTAGGGGATTTGTCAGTTTCTGCTGCTGGTTCAAACTGATGTAAATCCATACAAATTCAGCACATATGTACTGAAATAAAATTACAGAAAACAAACAGACACTCACACACTCTCACACACACATACAATGGTACTAATGGGAAGATCTGTATGCTGGAAAAAAAAATTAAAGTAACAGTTTAGCAAAATATGATGAAATATGTGTAGGGCAAAGTAAGTCCCTTAATAATAGCAAAACCCCACACTATTGAAAACAAAAAAGTAATTTCCCTTCCCTATTTGCAAAGGAAAATGACAGAGATGTGATGGGAATGAATAAAAAAACAAGTTTCAATCACAATCAGATCATCAGCATCCAACAGCAAGGCATGCCGTCACACTGAGCCATTTCCCTCCTCCCGAAGACGCCTTCATCAAAGCAAACAGCACGGAGAGCTCCTCGTACAAGGTGTGATTACAAATACAGGAAGGGAACAGAAACTTCGAATAATCGAACCTGTCACCAGTTAATTCGCCCGTTATTCTTGGCAGAGCAAATTTCGCATGGAAAGAAAAAAAATAATTTGTTGAACCACATTTATTGCAGACATTTGGAATGATTTGCATTTTAATAGGATCGACCGTGGGTCAATACTTCAGGCAGTGAAAACTCACGTAAGGACAGACAAATCACCATAATTTCCATCAGCTTTTAAACTGCATGGACAAAGGCATCACTTTTAAGATAAATCTAAAGCACTGCAGCAGGAGTACTCAAACCAAAGGTTGCTCTGTGTTATTACGTATGACACAATATTTTGGTTATTGCATAAACCAGTGATTCTAATGAAATCCCTTAACAGTTATTTTGGCTGCAATGTCACATTTTAAAACAACATGCATTCTCCCATTTTTTGAATTGGATTTATATTACATTACTAGTATGCCATATGAATTCATGGTGATTGCAATTCATACATCTCCATTATCAACAGCACTGAAGGTAAGAAAACATTTAATGTGGTTTACACATCGGCCAGTGGAGTAATGAGTAACAGATAAAGTTAAGTGTTGCTCAGTTAATTCTGTATGACAGCGAGTCAGATAATGGGAACCATCCCTGTTCAGTGACCATCAAGCCATAACTACTTCTGAATTTGTACATCACCATACTGTCTCCTTCTGAAACTAAAATTTACACAAAAATCTGAAGTAATCATACTGATTATAGGTAAAGGATTTACATTATGTGGTTCAACCTCAGATTGAGTTGGCTAAATACCTAACTAAATAAATCAATAAAATTTGTATGTATCACTCCATCAGCGAGACATAGGCACAAGCTCGAGGTGAGAACGCAGACAAGGGCTTGCACTGGATCAAGCACTTACCATGTCTCTGAAGTTTGCGACGGATGCCAGAAACCTCATATGCTGAGCAGGCCATTTTCAAAAGGCGTAGTATAGGGCATTCATCGTTCAGCTAAACTACACAACTACTGCAATTCAAATGGTTAGTAAGGCATTACAGGAAATCAACAAGAAATTACACAGCAAGCACATTCAGCATTGTTAATTCAGAAACGGCAATGTACCACACAAAAAAATGCAACAGAATGCAGATTCTTTTGATTTATTCATTAAACTCAAGGCTGAATTAATTATAATGCTGAAATCAGCTGAGGTATGACACAATGTATGGCAGGGGGAGAAGGCCTATATAATTGGTTTATTCTGTTAAAGGGCTTCTGGATCTATCCTCTGTATACCCTAATTATTCTAATTTTTGACCTTGCAATTTTTGAGAGAAAGATATATGTTAGCTGGAGCTCAAATTGATCTGTAAATAAGAGGACATAATTAAAGCCCCAGGGTACTGGAAGTCCTTATTTGGATGTACTGAGCACATGCAAGCTTAATTATGAAGGTCTGGTACATACTAACCAAGGCACTGAGCTTTTCTTTCTCATAAAACCAATGTACATGTGTAAAAATTGCATTCATTTATACTCTTCAAACCTCTCATGAATTCCAACATTCCACACTCTTTTTTCATTGGAAACAGTACACAGTCTAAGTATCCTGTTTATTGAAATGACCTCTTAAACATAATTTGCACTACATCTCACATTAAAAACATGAATATGCATTACAGATGTTGCAACCTGTAATGCAGACAGCATTTATCTTTATTAGTGTAATTGCGCTGACACCAACAAGCCTCTCTCTTTCATACTGATCCAATTTTACATTTGATTTAATCAGCAGTTGAGGCAGGGCAGGGGGGGAAATCAAGAACAATTGTGTTTGTGCCTTATGGTCTTACAGCATCAATCAAGCAATCAGCAATCAACAAGACTGTTCCAAACTGCTGTTCTACCAAAATGTATATCACCAAGACATGGTAGGACAGAGATCATTACAATATTGTCCAACCTGAAAATAATGTTGACATGGATATCCTTACAATAACACATGTACGAATTATGTTTAAAATGTCATGTTATATGTTCATTATGTCCACTGCCTTAAATATCAGCAGAAAATTTCAAGTATTAACAATGTTCAGTTACTGATTTGCAACCGTGGCAAGTCAATTTTGGCCTTCTGGCACACTGCGGACAATAATATTTAATATGTGGAATCACAAAACCATAGTTTATTATTTTAACACAAAACTGGGGTTGCAGTTTGGGAGTGAACCACTGTGGAAATCTGTGGTTATTGTTTACAATAATAGTTAAACATGGTTGTTTAATTTTCACAACACTGCTGCCTTTTACTTTGAATACATCTAAATCATATCCAAACATCTAAACTAATATGTCCTATTAGTTAGAGTGAAATACGGGAGGGATTCACCAAGATGGCAGGCTAAATCATTACTAAACAAACAATTTTAAGTTTTTTGTTCACAATTTAATTGAAGATAGACAACAGTAATGAGTGACAAACTAAACTCCAAAGACTGCACCTGCTAGCCACTGGCTAGTTCAGTCAGCATATTGCATTAGTCAGAGAAGACCATTTGCAAAACATTACAGAGAAGGAATCATTCTCAAGAGAGTTTACTCAGACGGATGAACTGCACTTAATAATTTAGTGCACATTTAGGAGGCTTGTTGGAGGCAGAGAACCAAATGAAGAGTTGCTGTGTTTTCATGAGGACCCCAGGTTTAATATAATTTACAATAATGAAAAAAAAAATCAGTGAAGGATTATCAATCCAATGGAGGAGGACTATGCGATTACTCTACATCCTACATTTCAACCTGTTGGAGCAAAGTATCTTATGTAAGAGGTCTACTATTGTAATTCGTAAATCTTCCAAAGTATACTTGACAAGGACCCGAACCATCTACAGAAACAAAATCTGTCCGGGTACCAAAATAAATTTTGCATTTTGCATTGCGGGTTTTAGACTAATCATTCCCATCATCGTCTGCGATCGTTTCTAAGTTTGTACGTGACAAGTGTTTTGATATCTAGCATTCCTATCTTGTCTGTATCATGCGATGGCATGTCAAACCACATTATGAAACATATTTTTACTTTTTACTCATTGGCATTATCAGGAACAATAGCTGGAACCAAGAAAAAATAAACAGGCTGTTTTATTTAACAGAAGACGGAAGTGCTTGAAGCTTCTAAAAACTATGGCATTTGTTGTGAAAAAAATATCTTGTAAAAACTGCTTGTTAGAGCAGCCAGTCAAACTCCGTTATGGAGCGCTTAAAATAGAGCCTGAACTTTATAAGACTGACCTTTATCAGCTCCCTGCACTAGCAAGGCAAGTTAACAGTTCTTCAGCAAGAACAGTGCATTTGATATTGGGTAAATGACGAATTTAACAAGTGACCTGCATCAGACATGCCGTGCACACTTTAAGCACGATGTACATCACCATGCAATTTAACAAATAATTCCAACCTGAACGCTTTGATCTGGCTTTGAATTCCAACAGCTTCCAGCCGACATCCGCCAGGCTACTCATGATTACTGAAGTGAGGAATGATAACACAGCACGACAGTGTCGTAAAGAAGGAAGGCTGTGATGTCAGTTGAATGGAACTATTTTGAACTGGTTGACGTTTCATTTGTACATGTCTGTCGCCTATGATACGAATACTTGCCAAAGTACCTGTTGTTTCAAAACATTTTAGGTGATAATCGGACTTTGCCATGTCTTTCTAGTGCAGTGTTAGTCAATCGATTGCATTGTTTTACGAATTCTGCCACACTGCCGTAAAGCATTACATAGTACAAGGCATGCAAATTCTGTTTTTGTACAGCTGTGAAGATGAGGATAGCATGTTTTCTTTTATTTTCTTTTGTCATCTTTTTTGGTGGCTACCATTCCATTCTAGCACTCCAGGATGTAACGGTGGATTTGTTCGGGTCTGAATACTATGGCACAGTTACGGCATTTGGGGATTTTAACTCTGACAAGCAAACAGATATTTTCATCGTTAGAGAACGTTAGTACTGCCTTCCAGTTGTTGATGATAAGTTACTTCGGTGCATAGTAAACGTTACATTTCAGTGACAACTTGTGTATATGCCTTTGACATAATTATTTTTAAAATAGCTGTATTTTGGTTTTGTAACCTATCAGGCTAACTCGCTGTCAACAAAATAATGTCTGATAAGCTAAATAAGCAGAACTTGTGAAATGTACCCAGCAAGAATGTCAGTTACGCTAGCTGTTACTGTCGCACGTCATCCTGACTGTGTGTCTGCCAGAAAATATGGGACAAAATTGACCTTTACTTTGACATTCCGAGTGTCACTTCCAAGTGACGTTTATTTAGACCAAGTTTTGTTGTTGTTTCTGTCTCCCACCTATCAGAATCCGAACTGGTGATATTCTTGGCAGATTTGAAATCCCCTTACTTCAAGCCAAAAGTGCATCTACCCAAGGTATTCCCAAGGTAATTAATTATAATTCAGGAAGAGGGCACGAATGCGGTATGTGTGTCACGGACAGGACAGTGACATGTCAAATCATATTTTTTTTTCAGTGATGCTGTCATCAGTAGCGTGGTTCCTGGGGACTACGATGGGGATTCTCAGATGGATGTCCTGATTACGACACATCCCAGGATCAGAGACTCCGGACAGACTACTGTTCATGTTTTCTGGGGAAGTAATGGAACTTTAGGTAAACTGGAATTCTGATATCCTTCATACTCTAGGAGTAACACTTTGATTGAAGTTAATTGAGTGGGTTTCATGTTGAAATTATGTATATGTTTACAAGTGTGTCTGTAGTATGTAAATAGTATGTAAATTGACAAACCAAGTATAGCTTGTCATTCTGGTTCTGAGACCTTTCCTCTGGGCAATGGCAGTTTAAACACTAGTAAGACACTTACATGCACCAGAGATGGTTTTAAAACTAACTACTTCATCTGCTCTTAAGAACATGTTTTTCTGTGATGAAAAATAGAAGGAAATCATATTAAAATACAAGCTATCATATCTGCCTTTTTCCTTTGCTAGTTACTCTGCCAAGATAATTAAAATATCCAATGTTACAATCTGTAAACAAAATTTAAAAAAAAAAACATAATATTGCATTTATTGTGAAGCTGTTTAGTGCCTATGCTCTAACGTTTATCACTCTAACCTTAATTTGCTTTATGCTCGATTGTAAGAGTGATCAAATATTTAGCTGTAGAGGTTTGTAGAATCAAAGTTCACGGATATTCACATTGCCTTTTTACATTGACAGATAAGAGTGTGAAGGCAGAGCTGAATAAGACCTTTACTGACGAGCCTCTGGTAATGGAGTAAGTGTCATCCACTTCATCACAGCATGGTGAAAAAACAGCTGTACCGGGCATTTCATTTCAACATCACTCTGACAAAATAAGCAATGCCATTTACGGATGGGTACAAAAGTAATGGTAACAAAAGGTCAAGAACAGTGGCATTCACCCAACTTGATGAATAATAACATTTAGTAGAAAGTCTCGAAAATGTCACGCTTTCACTCCAAAATATTAAGCTGTAGTTATGTTTTGAATAATGCCAGGGAGCCCATTTTTTATGATTTATGATTTTATTATTTATAATAGTACCAGTAACATACCAGTAACAGCAACAGCATCAAATTATTTAACTTCTCACTGGTTTCTGTTGCAGTTTCAATGGTGACATGATTCCAGATATTTTTGGAATCACCAGTGTGGGATCCTCTGTGCAAGTATGCTATCTTGCCGGAAGGTATGCGTGGTCCAGCTTCATGAGTGTAAACATGGTATTTTTGTATCATATTCAAATCCCCCACTCTCACATTATAAATAGCCAAAACTAAAAATGTTGGTTGAAAACGTATTCCCCCTCAATACTTTACCTTACAGCAGTTATAGCTTTAAGCTCTTTAGGGTAAGTCTCTGTCAACATTTCACACTGGGGTGGTGAAATTGTCACCCATTTTCTCTGCAAATTTGTCATAGCTCCTTCAGGCTGGATTTAAATTGTTGGACAGATAGCCAGGTGCAGTATTCATAAAGTCACTTGTAATGTCAAATGGAAGCCAGGGATATAACGAAAGAATGAAAGACCCAAAATTGTTTGAGACGCAAGTGTAAAAGTTGACCTAATGTTGTCATCACAGCAATGGTAGAGATACATTTAAAGAAACCATGTGAGGGTCACAAAAGAGGTGTCTGATTTCATACATGTTGTCCTGTAACAATGAATATTTAATTCCTAATATTTAATTAGTTCCTTTGATATTTTGAAGGCTGATGTAATGGCAAGTATTTTTCATAATTTTTTACACTGATAATAATGAATGTTTCAGAATAATATTGTCTTTTTATTGTTTATTTTTAATGAACATTTAAAATATAACAAAAGTGAAATTCAGTCATAAATACAGTATAGAATTCATACCATTTCTGAAACTCATCTGAATGTCTGGTCTCTGCGCAGGAGAATGGTATGGGAGTCAGCTCTTGGGTCAGAAGTTCACTTGCGTGTTCCCCATTCCAATGCTTTCATTGACCTCAACAAGGACTTCACGGCTGGTAAGTCATTGGCTGCAGTAACTTCTTGTGGGTTTTTACTCAGTTAGACGGTGATGCAGAGTCTGACCATGCTCTTTCATGAGTCAGAACATTCAGTTACATGCATTTGAATCACGGCTGTTGAAGGTAAAATTAACGCATGACTTTAGTTCATGTCACTCCCCCCCCCCCTCCATGTTTGTACTTGTTGTGAGTAATATGTCTGAGGATTGTATCCCGTGTTTGTATAATGTACGTGCTTTCAGATGAAGGTCCTATGCTCACATCCGATGGCATACCTGGCTTTATTTTGTTGAGCTTTATTTTATCCTCAAGTGTTGGCATTAAATTAAACAAAGTTAAACAGATGGACAGTATTCTTGTAGCAATGCCCTTTCAATCAATATAAGACATCACACATGGCAGCTCTAGTCTGGCTAAGAGCTGCATCTGCTTGCTGTTATTCTGCAGTCGGATGGAAGCGTGCATCTTTCTGACAGAGGCAGATTTCCCTCCTCTGCGCATGTGAATATATGGCACGATAACACTGTTATTGTTCCGATCTCTATCTGTGCCACCCCATGACTCAGCTGATAATAATCTTGGTTGAAGTCATTTGACTTCACTGCCTGCTTATTAAGGTAGTTAGTGAGTTGCACAGAGCTGGAAAATCTATTTTCCACTCTCCTGCACTAAGCTTAGGGGGCCCCATACTACAGAGTATGTGTACACACACACACGCAAACACAAAACACGAAACAACAATACTGCCTGTGTAAGAAACTGACCTGAATCCTCTTCAGACTTGAAATGAATGTCAAAGCCCTGTTTGATATGCCTTTGTAAAGATTCCATGCAGTAGTTGTCAGATGTTGTATTTTTTTGTGTGTTTTCTTTTGTTTTTTCCCCCACCCAAACCTTTCATACTGTTCTTTCAGCCCCAGTGGGAAACTGCCTCCTATACACTTGGAAGGAGGAAACTGTATATGTACTTGACTCCTCCAATTCATATGATAACCAGCCCTCATTTCTTTCCATGCTGCAGATGTGACATCATTCACATGTTGCCTGTGCTATCAGTGGAAAGTCCACAAATGATTTTTTTCACGAAACCTGCAGGAGACTGTCCAGCCTGGACTGGCCACAGGACAGTAGTGACATCAGATTTTAAACTGGCTTAACCCCTATTCTTCCCTGGTGGAGGCTGGGCCAATTGTTGCCTCTCTAATGTGGACCTCTGGCCATGGATGGTAATGGAGTGGCTGGGATTCAAATACCCAGCTGCTCCACAGACAGGCACTCCTACCCTGTGAGCCACCTGAAGGCTGTTGTGTGCCCCGAAATGATTCACACTGCATGTTGGTGAAAATAATTGCACCTTTGGGAAAGCTGTAATTAAAAAAGAAAGTTTCTAGGTAGGAGAACTTGCATATAGAATGTACCATGGCGCACAACTCCTTTGATCCTCAGTTTACCAATCTGCGAGTCCCTAAGTGTTCTTCAGGGCCCACACAATTGGCTTGTAATGTACCAATTTTCAAGTTGAGGGAGTTTCCTATTTTCTTAACCACTGAATAAATAAATCTCCTTCATCCTCTGGGTTGTAACCCTGTCGCTTTCTGAAATGTCACTCTTTTACCTGCTGCTAAGACTGTATCATCTCAGCTCTCCAATATGTGAAAATCCTAAGGTATTTTAACAGAATCCCAGACCATCGCCATGTGACCTGTGAGCTAATCTTGCTCTATTTTTAAACTTCAGGGCATTGGTGTTTAACAAGAATATTTAAGCTGCTCTGAGGAAGAAAAAAAAATCATATTCTCCCCACAAATCAGCCTACCCTGTGTATGAATCAGAGCATTAAAATTCATAAAACTGATTGTATCGGGGCGGTTGTGGATGCGGGATTCTGCTTTCTACCAGGGCGAGGAGAATTAATGCCGTGGCTGACTACAGACTGCTGTACCTCACTCATGAGATGATCCTGAGCTGTGATAGTGTTTGATGTGAGTTAATAGGACCTGAGGACCTGAGGTGATTCTCTGGCTTATCTAATGACCATGGCTGTACGGGAGCCGTATTTTCCTCCAGATTTCAGTCGCAGTTGTGCTGCCTATCACATCCATATGGCGATCCTCAGTACATTGCCACTACTTGCGGCGGCCATATCGACTTGCGGCTTCGCCGCATCCAAATTATGACAACTGTGTGCTTTAACCTGGGTACATTTTTTTTTTTTTTTTTTTTTTTATCGGTGGCAAAACAGAGCTGCCAGTTCCTGCCGACATCACTGAGTCAGAGCAGGCAGGGCTCAGAAATGATCTGGAAGGAGTCCTGATGCTAGGGAAAAGCAGCCCGCACCCGCCAGCTGGCAGCAGCGAAGAAAAGAGCTTTCTAAATCTGTGCAGCTGTAGAGAAATTGCTGTAGATTAACAAAACTAAAGGCCGTCCTGCAATTACGGCTGTCTGCATGGAGCTTGTACGGGAGGGTTGGGGGGTAGGGGGGTGTGGTGGGGGATCGGGGGAGTGGTGGGGGGCTGCAATTTCAAAGACGAATTAGAGTTTGTGTCATTCGTAACTCTTGGCTCAGAAGTCCGGAGTGCTTCAAGACAATTATGCATGATTGCTTTTGCCTTTCAAACATGGCCGAGAGGGGGCGTGCACACTGGCATGCCTGTATCTTCCTTTACAGCATGCAGTGGCTCCTCAGAGCAGCTCTTCTCCACAGCTGGGCGCTCGCCTTGTTATCAAGGTTCTCATGGCTTCAGACAAGCTGATACTGAGGTGTCAGGTCTCATTCAGGTTTGATTGCGGGATGTAAACTTGTTACTTGAGGGCACCTGAGGTTGTTTTGAACATTTAAGCATATGGAGGAGAAGGATTGCATGGGACTTCAGCCAAATGAAAGGCCTTCATGAACACCAAAATCAGTACAGCTATCATGTGTGTCAGTCTTACATAATGTTTGAACCAATCAAATGTTTGACCTTACTCTGTCAAATGGTTCTCCTATCAAAGGCTAGGCCTACATAGATGACGCTGCATAGCAGTACACCCCTTTTTTCTCTTCATGTTGCCTCAGACCATTTGAGGTCCTCTGTTGTGCTCTTATTCATTTATCATTGTGCCAGAAAATGTGTAGTATGAATTCATTAGAAATGGAGGATGCACATTGATTTTGCAGTGGAGTTGCTTTTTTTCTGCTGTTTCATACACATTCACTTCATTGGTCCATTAAGTTTAAAGGACCATAACTTTGAGGTTCTGCTGAATCATTGTTGTTACGATTATCTGTCTGTCTATCTATCTATCTAGCCATCATTATAATGCACTAAAATAAAATGTAGTAAACCTAAAAGCATCTACTTTGAATCGGTTACCTTACCCGACTTGCCTTACCCAACCCATAATTTAATTTCTGTTTTCAAATTTGTTGTTTTTCTTTCATCCTACAACTTCCTTTCATCTTACTTTAAACCTGAAAAAATAAACCTGAGGCTTTTGTGGATACAACTACCATGCAAACTGAAAGCCATATGTAATAGAACCTCTTCTTCTATGCCATGTGTTCCATTTGCTGCCTTTTTCCATTTTACTCAAGCTCTGTCTGTGAGACTAGACTAAGACTGCCGCAGTAGCGTTTCACTTTCATTAGATTCTCTTCAAGTGTCCGTTGACTTTCGAAACAAAACAGAAACTCCCGTGAGGGTCCCGTTGCTGCTGAAGCTCAGTTTTCAGTCGTTAGAAGGGGGCTGTGCAAAGACTCACCTTGACTTTGTTTATCAGCTGCCGATAAAATATCTGAAATTGCTTTCCCATTTGTGTCAGGGCCTCATTTAAGCTTTAGCTTGGGGTCTCGAACCGCCCCTTCCCCTGTTATGCCGGGGGCTTTTCCTTTTAGGATGCATGTGCACGTGCAGGGCAAAAATATTGCATAAGACACTGTCTGATAAATAGATACGATTAAGCTCTCTTAATAGACTAATGCAGACATAGATGAGTGACTTCACACTGCTGAGTTAAAGTCAGTATCGCTTATATTGAAGGGGTAAACGATACTTGAAAAGAAAATGAGTTTGGATAATCTTCCATCTTAGAAAATTACCCAGTGGAAAATCAGATTTTTCAACATGGGGTTGCATTGAAATCGAAATCTCATTTTGTATCTAGATAAGTCCAGTAAAGACTCAGCAAAGAGTCTCCAGGCCAGTATAATTTAAATAAGGTTGTTATAGCCAAACAATTATATTAAAAAAAAAAGTCATTACAGATAAATATGCACATCGATAATTATAATTCAGTGGGACTGGTTGCTAAGCAGCATGGCATTGCAGTGCTCTCCACGGCAACCATGTAGACAGCCTATTCTGTGGGAATGACAAGATAATTGTGATGTCTTAGGTACTGATTTGGCAAATTAAGAGGTGACTGGAGGGAAATGTCATTTAAGCATTAACAGCAGATGGAAATTGCGGTACAGAAAGGTATGGGGATGCCTCATCAAAGCCAGCTCTTTTGATTAACAGAGGACAATCAGATTTATATAATATCCTGTCTTAATTTGGAACATTCCAGCTACATGTGAATTATTGCGTATTTTTAAACTTTGATTACGTAACCATGTCTTTGGGGGGAGGGATTGTGCTACCTAATCACTCCTCCACTTAAATGTGACTGAATTAAGTTATATTTACATTTCATAAATTGTTACGCAATGCTGTTTGACTGACCGCAGCACTTGTGTTGATTGGTAGTTGTAAAAATAAAGTAAAGCTTGGTCGAATACATATATGAAAGAATGTAACAGGCGGATTTTTCTCCCTTCGCTGAGTTTTCCTTCTGCAATCTAAAAATGCTTAATTCACAAATCACAAATAGTTTCAGTAAGGATCCAGTCTAATCACAGCTGCGATTCTTGACACTGTTAGCCTCTGGTGATAGATTGTGAAATTTTCAAGCATATCTACTAAATCAATAAAAATAATTTGGTATTATTCAGTCATTGTCAAGTGGTGTGTGTAAATGGTTAATCCTTTGGAAGGATTGCCTCATTAATATTTCTATATGACTGATAACAGAATTCCCTGGAGAAATGCTACCCCACATTACATGTAAATATGGTAAATTTCGCTAATCTTCCAAGGTGCATAGAACATGGCCACTGCAGCTAAAAGAATAAAAATTCCCTGAGGTTTTTCTGGCGAGGGCTATATGCTGAGACACATTGGTTTTAACATTAAATGATTCATTTCTACCGATGAACTCCAGCTGAATCTGGGATTATTAACCAGTGTATGTTCTGTAACATGCTGCAGCTTTAGCATGAAACTGTTATGGTCTTCGAAAGAAAAGAGAAGGCCAGTTTCAGTCACATGCCCCTGAAGTATACATAAACTTTTAAATCCTCCAACAAAAAATTTGAGCAATTTAATTTCCCCTTCAGTTTTGAAATTTGGCAAAATGATTTGTAGATTTTTCCTAAGAAGGTTAACTTGGAATGTTAGGGGACCATGACCCTTGATTTGCATGTAGTTCTTCCAGAAATATGCCTGTTTGTTAAAGTCAACTATAGCAATTAACCAGGATACACTCATATCCCATTCACAGCATTGCCTCTCTGCCTTTCCTTTGCATATGTGTTGTTACCATTTGAATTATACAAGCTTTATCTTTTAAGCACTATTCCATAAACATAAATATTTAACTGTTTACATATCAAAGGCAAATGAGTCACAGTGGACTGACTGGCTTGTTTTCATCTGTAATTCGCCACTCTTTTAATGTATAAATATTAATTAAGCTTTAATGTAATAACATGTACTTATTTAGCACTTATATTTTCTAAACACAAAAATGAAAAAAAGTCCTTTTTATTGCACCATCTTTGAAAATTCATCCAGACAAACTGCAGAATTGATGGTGTTCACTTTTGATCATTAATGGATGTGGGTTGATGTAAATGAGATGATCACTGTTGGGTAGAGCCTCAGGAGGTGGCTGTATTTGCATCAAATTATCTGTATTACCTGAACTTTTATTAATAGGTTTTCTATTGATTTTTTCATTGGACTGTTATCTTTATTGTTAATCAGTATTCTGTATCACCCCGCACTGTTCAGCCTGATTGAATGCAGTTTTTCTTGTTTTTTACACAAGCGTCACAAGTTTGTTACTTCTGCCCATCATCACCATGGTATCATGCAAGTGATGGCAAGTTCAGTTAACTCCGACTTACCACATCAGCTGCAAGATAAATGCTGTGCTCGCTCATCCATACTGACTGCTCTTTAACCAGATCTGGTCCTGCACTGCAACCCAGTGTTAAGCAAGTCAAATTTAAAGGCAATGGAAAGAGATGCAAGTGATAGTGAGACTCTCACTGCTGAGTGAGACTGAGAAAATGAAATTTGCACGTAAATAAGTTCATCCATCACCGAGGTGGTGGAGGAGAAGTGAGGAGTCGGCAAGGACGAGGCTTCATTCCAGGGCTGGGAGTTTCTGCACGCCTCTTTTGTCTCACTGCATAGGGAATGCTTGGAGAAGAGTATTAATAGCATATCAGTGGCACAAAAAAGAAGTCAGACAATCGTGAGCTAACACGAACTACAGGGATATGCTGAGGGCCAAAGGATGCTTTCTCTGCAGATGATATACACTGCTTCTCCATGGTGAATATTGTGAGATGAATATTAATCGTAGATATAGTAAATTGTTTTTTTTTATTAAGCCAGATGTTTAGTTTTAATTGTCACCTATTTAGTGGTAGTCTTGCCTGTCAGGCTCATCTCTAGGAGCCTCATTATTATTGTCAGGATGTTATCGTTTAGCTATGCTCAAACCAATGGACAGTGGTAACCAATCATGATTCAGGGTAGGCGGGGCCATGTAAGTGGGAGGGGACAGAGGGGCTCAAGTCTTCATAATGGACTGACATCATTAACAGTAAGTAGACAATAATTTCATTCTAATTCTTGGGTGGAATAGCCCTTTAAAATATTTAGTTGTTTACCCTACAACAAGATAATGATCCCAAACATACCGCTAAAGCAACAAAAGGAGTTTTTAGAGGCCAGAAATGGGAAAATCCATGACAAAAGAAATATGTCTTTGTTCCTAACATTATGGAGGTCACTGTATGTGCAGCGCTCAGCACCATATCTGCCATTTTATGGAGTAAAGCACAGCGCAGCAAAGATCGAAGCATAACATGATTACCCACAAAGCCATTGTATCTTGGTGTTAATCTCACACATGTTTTAAAAAAAAAAAATGAATGCCCAGATTTGAAATTCAAATTCCTGCATTTATGTTTGTACAAAAAAAGACAAGGAATGTTCTGGCAAAGGCTCAGCCAGTGCCTGGATGATTTATCTGGGCCACAGAGCATTGGCAGTGTATCAAAGAGAAATTTGTATCATTTACATTGATAAACACTTGGTTTTAATTTTAATTTTTTTTGCACATCAGATAGCACACTTATAGAAAATCTTGGCTTCTGGCTAAATGGTTAGATGAACCTGAATATGCTGGTTCCAGAGGAACAGTCTTTACACTGGTATTCCTCCCCTTTGGGCTTTATACAAAACATTAGCATGATAAGAAACATAATTCTGCTTCAGAGGACTAATTAAAACTACTGTATATTCATTCTGCTCTGAGAAAAGAAACATTACCCATGTGTTAATTAACATTGGTAAATAAAAAAAGTTGATGAAGATTATGTGTGATGTTTTTTCAGAGTGAAGGAAACCATCTATGTTACATCACAGGGGCCTGCTGTAAGGACTCAGATGTGTCATGGGCGAAAAAGGAAAACATAACTGTGAAGAGTAGTGCAGATCAGATGAGCCATATCCAAATCAAGATTAGTAATATTCGATACATCTATGAGGACTTGTTTTGCGATGCTGGATTTGAAGATGACATTGTTTCAGTGTGCAGTATATACATGAGGCTGACTTCAGTTAAAATGTAAGAAAATACTATATTTTTCACAACCAACCCTTATCAAGTTCTCTGGTATTGGGAGCTAGCATACTAATACCAATGCCAGAACCAACTCGAGACCCTGAAAATGCTAATGTTGCTTCAGTCTTCTCCAGTTCATTCCCCCAGATAACCGAGCTGAACGACCTTGCACCCACTCAGTGCCTACAAAGAAAAATGATGAAAATAGCAAATGAAATAGGGAGGTTTTTGCCAACTAACTGTTCTGACTTGTTTCTGTCAAAACAAGCTCCTTAATGTCCATAATGTACTTTCAGTTGACATGCTGTTGTTTACTTATGGCATTTGAAGTCAAGCCATGAGTGGTAGTAAAAAAAGGAGTTTTCTTAGCATCAATGCATGTACTAGGTATTCTGATGCAGTGAATAATTTTGCTAGCTTTATTAGCATATATACTAAGCTGATACTAATGATCAAATCTTTTCTCAGACCTCTGTTGAGTCTACAAAGAAGGCTTTGTTCTTTTTTTGAGCAACTGATCCTTTTTTATTTTTATTACATAACATAATTATATTGTTCTCCTATGAAATCATCTGTCGGTCCATGCAATTTGGTGAGGTTGAAGTCTTGTCTTGGCAGCTGTAATTTAATACAATATCACTGATGTGCTACATGCTATTCAATATTCCTGATGCTGTTTTTTGTATTCGCAAGAAAAAAAAAATAGAAAAGGAATGTAACCATTTTATACAATGCATGCAAAAATAAGTTTATCTGTAGCTCAACTTCTCAATTGAAACGGATTGCTTTAGTGCACATGTTGACTTGAAGGCCTTAAGGGGGGCTGCAGAAATGCAGACATTTTTTTTTAACAGATTTACACTGCAAAGCTCAGTCTTCAATAGAGTCTAAAACCATGCCTTAGGAGGAG
Source organism: Albula goreensis (assembly GCA_022829145.1). NCBI lineage: Eukaryota > Metazoa > Chordata > Actinopteri > Albuliformes > Albulidae > Albula > Albula goreensis. The sequence continues at coordinate 8,454,954 of CM040741.1, read as the reverse complement.
ATGAGTTGTTTACAAAGTCCCATTCCTCTACATTAAAAGGGCTCTGGAAATAGGCATCTCAGATCTGACAAACAAATGAAGCCGTGCTTGCTGTGCCTTGGGCGCATGCGGGCTCAGGCTCCTTAATTCTGGGGAAGGGGAAGGCAGTTCCACTTTCACAGTGCTTCAGCTTCTGTATTATCAGCGAGCCTGACAGGGCAGAAGAATCATGTTGCCTACCTCTTTTCAAAAGCACACCGAAGCGAATCTGTTGCCAAACTGATTCTTTTTTTTTTTTTTTCCATGGGGAAAAACGGTTAATTGTTAATTGTTTGTTTATCCCCCATTACATAAGTAATTTTCTGAGCAGACACCATATTCCAGTCAAATTTGCATAGTCTAGATTTTACACCCTTTTATACAGCTGGGAAGTGTACTGAAACAGTCACATGTAAGTATCTTTATGAAGAACATAAGAGTTGTGACCCACCCAATATTACAGAATCCATCTGCTACAGCAACCTGCTGCTGTATGGCTGTGTTACAGTATGGGCTGTGTCCTATTGGCAATTCTATTCGTTACACTTAATGGGTAATATCTTTTCCATATATGCACACATTTTCCCATATCCAACTAAAATAAAAGCAACAATCTTGCACATGTTGGTTTTGAGGTCTCAGTTCAGTCCTCACCAATACCCATGAGTGATTTAAAGAATCTCCATGTTGTTGGAGTTGTATCTGTGGTGTCTTTCTTCCTTTATATTTGTAATAAGTTCAGATAAGCTATTTTGAACTTTGTTGACTTTTTTGACAAGATGCTGAGTTTCTAAACTGTGATGATAGTCGGTTGACCTTTTGCTTGCATATGGACCTGGTTTAATTAAGAGCTTGGTTAGGCACCAGCTCCGTGGGGTGTGCTTGACTCCCTATGGAGAAAAGTTCATTTTCTAAATTCTGAAGGCACGATTCTGAGGGAGTGGTGGGGGGGATATGAAATATCTCCATATGGTCTGTTTAATTTGCTTCATACGCTTTAATGACTGCTGAAACTCTTACTGTGTTCATTTCTAGTTCACGTTTATTTATGGCAACTTTTGTTTCACTTGCTAAACTCATTTATGTGAAGGGGTGGTGCATCTTCACACGGTGTGATATTTTGTGTGATGGCTGAAGATATATATTATAACTTGACACAATTGAATTATTCTGCTTTGTGTTAGAACATTGACATGTACTTAATCTTTTCCTATGTTAAATTTGGCTACATTTTGGTATATTTAATTTAGTACTGTTATTAAAATTTAAATGTATTCATTTGCAATGCTCCCCTTTTTTTCACCCAGTCCTACTGAAATCTGTTATCAGCCCTACCGCAGACCTACCCATCAGAGATAGATAGGGAGAGAATTCACTCACAACTCCTCTGGTTCATGTGGCAGCTTTCCTTTGCTAGTTTTCACACTGCAGATGAGACACCCGTCATACACTGCCTATGTCGTCTGAGGCACATGGAGTTAGCATGAACCGTTCGTTCATTTCTGGATGGGGATGATGACAGAGAGTGCTGACACTTATTAGTTTAATCAATTTATTACATTTACCAGTGTGAGGGTGAGCCAGTGTTTGCCTTGCCAGTGGGAACCTGCAAACATAGCCTTAAATCTCAACAGCATGCACAACTGAACATTTATGATCCTTTCCCCTCTGCAACGCCCGGATTTTCAGAACGCATTGATTTTCAATGCATTTTTCCTTTGGCTGGCTGCTCTACTTTTTTCTGTACCACCCTCGCTTAAAGGGATTTCCCTCACAATCAAAGCTGAGGTCCAACTTTTTAACAGGAACCTTTTCTCACGAGTTAACTCCCAATGTCAAATCAGAAACCGGAAAAGAGTCATATGTTAATTCCGATGGATAACTGGCTGTTTGAAATACAGATGTATGAGAACTTACCATTTAACATGAAAGGAAATGGAAAGCTAACCATGTTTAAAAAATAGAACTGGGTTGAAAGCCTGCTCTCTTTGAATTGTATGGAAGCAGGACGCTCAATGTTTCTACCATACACCATACATACTTACCTGTGGTATTAATCAGAAGACACTATAGTGTAATTGTACAAAAGCAGCCTGCGAATAATCTATATTATTCCAAGTTAAATGCATTATTTAGTTCTACTAGAATAGCCTATTTGAGTGCTTTCATGTATACCCACTGTGATCAATCCTGCCACTGTCTGTGCTGAGAATACAAATTCTGAGGTTAATCTGTAACCTGAATGGGTCTGGGTGTGTTTGATGAATAGCCCTGTTAACCTGTGTTGCACTGCCAACGAGTTCTGAAACCAATGCTGTCAGGGCAAGGAGTACTAAATACTCCGTACAGTGGGTGGCGATGTTATATTTGTGATCCACAAATAAACCCCTAAAAGGAGAAAATTGTTAATGACTTCATTTCATCTCATTTCACCAATATACATTTATATTTAAACATTGCCATATGACAACATTTTTATTCTGAAAAATGGAAATTGCAAGTATATGCTGCGTGTATACAGCACTCTGTATGGCTTTACATTACAATTCTGTGAGAGTCGATGATTCATAATAGGTTTAAAATTCCTTACTTTTTAATTACAGTTACTGGCATTTTGCTTGGGCTGTGCAAGGTTATAATGTGGCCCAGTTTTATCTCTAGAGGTTTTTTGGCAGTCTCATTTTACAAGAGAATAATCCGATAATTTTGAATGGCCCTTGATCAGGACATAAACCTAGCTATAAAGCATACCACCTGCATTCTGGGAAAGAAAGTTCTATGCCTGTGAGACTGTAGTGAATTCCTTGAGTTCACAATGTGAATCCAGTTTCCATCAGTTCAGTATAAGCCGCTAAAAACAGGGACGGTGTACCTTAGTATGAGGCTGAAGCCAGGTAAAAAGTCTCTCACTCACCGTAGAGTTCAATGGAGGATTGACATGCGTGAGGCTGAAGAGGCAATTGGATAAAAAGGTTAAAAATTAAAGATAGAAAACTGTGACTTTGTGTAATTGGATCAGCACATTTTTTACAGTCAATTGATTTTTGTGCTGCTGGTCTTCAGTTTTGAGACCCTTGGGTAATAGACTTTTGCTGAATATGGCAGCAAAACTGAGCATGAGGGGGGTGGGGGTTTTAGGAGCGTCAGTGTCTGAGCGAGCAGCAACACCCACTGGCTAATTGCAGACAAACACCATCACAGCGCATGGTATGCAAATCATACATGCACATGTGCGCACTCATACACAAATACACAGCTGCATGTTCGCTTAGGTCACACATACGCACACACATACACACACAGATGTATACCCTCTCATCTTTAGATCTGACAATGGAATCCAATGCAAATAGCCTCATCTCTGATCCCATCTCCACACGGGCTCAGGGAGCACACACATTCTCTGTGTAATTTGTCACTGGGTCGGGGAGCCCCTGCCTGTCAGCAGAGTAACCACCTTAACAAATAAGTCCACTCAGAGCAGCTAAACCCAGGGAGAGGAGAGCACAAAGCCGGGCTTCTCTCCGCAAATAGAACGAGGCGTGGGGGAGATGGGATGGTTGATATCCATGGACAGGTGGAATTTTGGGTTGGGGGTACACCACCGCTCCGTAGGTGCGATTCGCAGCGGGAAGCATCGAGACCAGGTCATGTATCAGAGTCTTAGGACAACCTTGGAGGCCTGCCGTTGGAGAAAAGGGGGGTGCATTGGGCAGGGGAGTGTAATCACATTTAATAATAACTGCTGATATGAGGGCTGAAGAATAGTCATCTCACTGCTACAGGAGACTGAATATGTGTGCCAAAAGGACTAGAGGAATGGGAGCTTTTTCATATCTGATTATTAACTTCTCATCATGAGTGGCACAAGTACCATTTACAGGCCGGTTGATGATATTAATTTTGGTTCCGTATCATTCTGCATGAATGTATCATTTCCTGGTATTTGTCAGGAGCCGAAAGAACCACATCTCTGAGAAAGTCGTCTTAATTCTCCATTGTGTCTCTAAAGCAGTGCCTTTGAAGGATTTCTCCAGCAGTGAGGATCCTCTGTTACTCTGTGTTGGAAATGCCAGGCACTGAAATATCTTGGAATCTCTACATCAGCTCCTGTTGAGGTGGTGTGTGTGTGTGTGTGTGTGGGGGGATGTTCTGAAAGGGATACAAGTGATTACACTCAGGGAGGAACAGTGATCATTTAACAGTGAGGTGTCGGTATTGTATGATACTAATGAGTAACCAAGCAACTAGGATGCACTGTAATTAACCCCAGTTAGCCCTGCTAACCCTAATTTGTCATTTTGTGCCTGTATCTTTAACAAGCCACAATTTTGAAAAAAAAAGTAGAAAAATTAGATAAAAATCTGGATTTTTAAAAATTTATTTATTTGTTTACTTTGTTGGGGATACAGAAAAATGGTTTGTGACAGTGTTAAAAACAAGTATTGGATGAAGTGCAGTACACATGTTAACATGTTGAAAAGAGCACACATATGTGGAATCGCTTTCATTCCCTCATACATATATAATGTGTAAATCTGTTTTTGTGCATGTCAGTGCGGCACACACTCAGACACACACATATATATATATGTATGTATTAAGGAATGAAAGAGATCTATATGTGTGTGAGTTTTGACATAGATAACACAGAACCTCATCATCCCACCATGGTTCTGAGTCTGAGCGCTTCATGATGGCGCAGCCTCGTGGACTGGAATGTTCAGAGAGCAGTTAACTTACAGAGCCTCCGCCATCCCAGAGATGGGCACTTCATTACTGGGCTTTCAAACAGGAATGAGGAGCTGACGGCTGTTCCAGGCAACATAATTCTCCCAAATTACTTCCTGCCCAACACCGATATAGAGATTACACTGCTGCAATGGGGGGTAACTGTGTTCTGCCCTATGTTGACAGCTCAGAACCAGGCAAGAGAAACTCACGTCACGATTAAATAAGGGCTGTGTGGCAGTTAAGCACTGATTTACACTCGATGGAGGAGGGGTAGGGAATTTTGGAAGTCAGCATGGTTTCCTGCCCTAATCCCCGATTCTGCAGAAGAATCTATGGAAGGTGTAATGGGGAAAGCCATAGTAAAACAACTTTTTATAATTTTGATAATTATTCGACACCTTGTTAATCATTTGCAAAAAGTATACTCTAAAAAGGTGCTGTACCAGGTGGGATTTATAGCCACACCTGAATTTCTATCCTTTGAGAGAAATGGAACCTGTAGTTTAGCCTACAGTTTATGCTTAAGTAGAGTAGCGATGGTAGATTGAGGTGTTCTTAGTCCCAATGAGGGTGAACCTACAATGAGCAGAGACTAAGTGATTTCTTATAACCAATCAAAAGGCCTTGCTTGCAGCAGAAAATACATAAAAATAAACAATTGCTTTATTTCAGTCAGGGACTTGCTATAGCTTGTAGTGTCATGAAACCACCTTCTCCAGTCAAGATAAATATATTTGCTAAGAGCCTGTATCATGGGCTCCAAGTCTGACAATGATCACAAGGAAATAAGCACTGGCAGCTCACATACAGCAAACTATTCAGCTTCTGCTGACATATGATACAAATTAGTGTCTTTAGATTAGATTAGATTCAACTTTATTGTCATTGAGCAAGTACAAGTACATAGCCAATGAAATGCAGTTAGCATCTAACCAGAAGTGCAAAATAGTAATAACAAAAATAGTACAAATTAATTTTATTATTTTAAATGAAGTATAATACCAGTAACGTGCAGAATATACAACAGTGAAAATCAGAAACAATCAAAGACAGAAACATACAACATATGTACAAGTTGAATGTGCTAAGGCACTTCAGTGCACCAAATGGAATATTTACAGTAATAAACAGACTGAGTTGACAGTTGAATTGTAAACAGACAATAAGCTGTGAATCAGGACAGTGCAATGGTTAAAAAAAAAAAAAAAAAGTGCAACAATGCAAGACACATTTTTACAAGTAGGAGAGGGGACATGGGGTCAGCGCTGGTGGATAGTGTTTATGAGTTTGATTGCTGAGGGGAAGAAGCTGTTCCTAAGCCTGCTGGTCCGGCAGCAGAGGCTATGGTAACACTTCCCAGATGGCAGAAGTGATAGAAGTAGAAATGGGTTTACTTGTGCTGTCAGTAAGTAATACATCTTAGACTTGGTCATGTTGTATATAATACATTTGATTTTCAATAAAATATTGATCAGATCCTTAAAACTACATCAGGCTATTTTGAATAATTTCAGTGATGGGTTGTAAAATAACTTTAAAGCACCGCCCCCACCCCAAGTCTCATTAGATACAGCTCCCCAGAAATTGCACTACAAATGAATGAATAAATAAGCAAAACTGCCTCTGAAAGGATCTGTTGAAACTCAACAACCATCTGTCAGTTCCTTTGGGTGGCCGAAATACACTGGCAATGACTTAAGTCGTTATTCAAGAAGGCACCAAAAAAACACAGTTCTGGTTCCATCTGCTCCAAACTCTGTTCCTCTTTTTGTAACAGCCGAACCAATCTTTCGATCCCTTCAGCTCCTTTGGGCATATGACGCTACCGCCCTTCATTTGCCACATTTTTCACTAGAAAGCCTCGCTTGATGCTGTTACTGCTTTGACAAGAGAAGACAGAAGACAGCGAGCCGCCGTTTTATTGCGACCGCGATTCCCACGGTTATTCACCCCCTCGCATTACCTCTGCTGTTTCCCAGCACGGCTGCGGGAGAACAGCTTTTCGGCGCAGCAAGGAAGCGTGCTAACGCATCGTGCTAACACATCTGAGCATCTAATGCTGCTGGCATTGGTAACTGCTGCCACAGGGTGCTATGTTAAATGTTCTCATTAGAATTCTTTCAATGTCTCTAGAGAAACAATGGGATGTCAGAGAAGAGTTTGCTTCGAAACATAAGATTCTGGCTAACTGCAGTATGCTTTGTCCTTAACTTCAAGGAGATCCCAAGAAGACATTCTTGCTTGCCATTTATTTATTCATTTATTTATTTATTTATCTATTTATTCAAAGCCCAGTTGTGTTGTTAGCACTGGCTAACTTTAGTGCACTTTTTTCAGAATGCATTTTCTCTACTTTCAATGTATTTGTTTGTATTTATTTTAATAACCTTTTATGAATCCCTCTTTTTCCTTAATTGTCAAGTTTTGAATTGCCAGTCATGTTCTTGGCCCAACCCACTTCTGTAAAGTTCATCATGCACCCATTTGACGTGGACCGCCATTAACAGCCTCTTATCCTGCTGTGGCCCCCTGGGCCGAGCCACACAGCTGTGAGGGGCACAGCAGGGCACCGTACAGTTAGATAGCAGGCACCCTTTGGTCCAGAGGAGCTGCTGTTTCACAGTGGGCGGTCCTGTGCCCAATTACATATCATCACAAGGGGCCGTTTGATCGGGCTTCACAAACTGCACAGGTAGTGCTGTAGTCAGGTGTGTCATCAAGGAGCGGCATTCATTTGTGTGCTCCTTTTACTTAAAATATATATTTGTTTCTTCACCAACCACCAAACTTGACATGCTGTATCAGGACTACAGGACAGATAGCACAAGCTACAAACTGGACCCAATAATACACAATACTATGATACATGTAACTTACTGTAACTATTTATATTTGTAAAATGTTTGTCATGTTGAGCATTTGTTCAAGGTCCACCATGCATATCAATTTAAATTCAACCAAGCTTCAGACATTTGTGCTTGAAATGTTTATTTAATTTAAAATATCTTTTCATTTCCCATCATAAAAAGGTTGCATCTAGTTAAATCCAGTAGGACACCCGAGACATGTAAATGGAACCACTTGACTCTCACTGCTTGGATTGATATAGATTCCTCTTCAATTCTTGTTATTTTTATCACTCCTTGATTTACATTTGCCACTTAAATAAATCTGATATCACTCCAAGATATACCCATGCCACATATTATTCTAAAATGTATTCAGCATGCATAGTAGCACTATACGTAATCTGTATTGGGCCTGTGGACCAGAGCCTGTATGACATTTATTGAGAGTATTTGTAAAAGTGCACATAAACATTTTATCCAATGGTTCGGTTATAAATTTCCATGTTGTAAAGGATGTTATGGACAAAGAGAGCTATGAAAAGATGCTCAGGTATTTTCAGGAGATGAAGAGGGAAAATTAGGTAAATGTGGTGAACTGTGGCAGACCCCGTGGCGCGTACAGCGGGAAATTTAGATCAGAACACACAGAAGCCGATGCAGCTACGCATGCAAGACAGTATGAGAGCCTGTAGAGACGTGTGTGCGGTGTGTGTCAGGAGCTAACCGTGCCTACTCAACATACTCAGCTATCACATCTGAGGGGGAACCTTTAGCCCAAGGCAAAGCCAAAGGCTGTTAGCGCCTCCTGAAGCACATGTAGAACATGAAAACCTAGAAGTGATTCATCACTCACACCTTGGCCTCAATAAGTAGCAGTTAATTGCAGAATTATTATCAGTGTTTTATTTATAATTAAGAAAATTAATGCTTATCAGTGACGATGAACAAACACTTTCACAACGAAAGGGAACACTATTGCTTGTGTGCAGATCCACCTTGCAATACAGTTATGGGTATTCTGTCAACATACAGTAACTAAATATACCATAGCAACTGAGGAAATGTGGACTGTAGTATATGTTCATATGTCCTTCCCTCTTGGAACATTGTCAGTTCCTTGTTATTCTGTACCATTTCAATTGTGATAAAATTATCGTTATGCCAACCATCCTGGTTCAAGATCTCCAAAGGAATCAAACTGAATTTTTGAAACACTGCATTTCATATTGTGCAATCATGTTTATAAAGGATTTAGCAGTAAAATAATTTATAATCCCGTTCTGATTAGATTAGAAATATGTTCCGGTGAGCTAGAAACATTAATCCTGGGTTATGTTCACAGTTATTTATGCTTTTGCATATTGATTTGGAAAGTAATAAGGAGATGGCTTGCTGCCCTCATAATATCATAATAATTAACTAAATACTTTTTGACTCTAGTGTTTGTATTAATATGTAAATATTTCCCATGCATATGCGTGCAGAATATACATACACATTCAGTATATGCTTATAATATACTTAAAGTGTGGTTGTTATTATTGGGAATCATTTTTATGGTCACATGTTTACATCAAAGAAGAATATGTGTTATGATCAGTGAGCCCCTCACTTGCCATCATCGTGTCACTTTACATGGCATTTTCTCACCTCTGATGGTCAGAGCAGTTAAGCATCACCCTTTCAGAAATATGGCCCAGGAGCCTTTTGAAGTCAGTTGGGAGGGGGATTTATGTCATCTTAATTCCAAACCACTCCTTTAAAATTTCTGAATGAATCATCTGGAGGACATCCTTCACAACCCCTGTAGCCGCACGGTAATTCATCTCTACTATTCTTTCACAAGGCCGATGGTTTGAGTGTGCGCAAGGGCTCTGCTGTGGTGCTCCTGCCGAGTGAATTAATGAATGAATTATTGCAATAATATGGTCATCTGTACACATGGGCATCTTTGTATGGGCATTTGTATCTGATAAGCAAATAAACAATAATAAAAGTGTGATCCCATGTCATCATAAGAACTTCTGACTTTCTAAGTATCGGTATAAGAACAGGTCTTATGCAAGATGATGCACAGAATTGTAATGACTTTGTTGGATTTTGTTTAGAAGTTAAATTTCTAGTTATTGTTTGTGATACTGACAGGATCTCACATAGGATCATATTTAAAATTATATGGATTCCAGGAAAAACATAAAACAAAATTCCTCATGGTTCCTTCATGAGATCTGACATGTTATCCCAAAGAGACACATGCCTTTAATGGATTATGCATTGTGTGGTATATTGACTGAAATGGATGTCAGATTTTGCTTTTCTGACAGGTTTTCAATGACAAATTACTTATATAAAGTGACCTGACAGACAGCCTAAGTTATATTTTATGAGAAAGGGTATATAGCTCCTCTCCTTCTTTATAGCTGTATGGTCTGGTCACAGCTGTGTGTTCTCTGTATTTCATATTATTTGTTTTAATATGAAATGGCTACATTGTAAAGAACTGTTGCTTGTTGTGTGTAGTGTTGTTGCAAATAAGTAAATCTCTTAGGAATTCCAACCACAATTTCCTTTTCCCTTATCTCACCTAATGCAGACTTAAGCAAGTGTTACTTTTTAATCCTCTAGCATACACCATTTTGGAATTGGTGGTCCCTGAAATTAATAAAATGTTGTCCAACAGGGAAAAGTAATTCTTGCTTAAAATGCTCTGTCAACATTTAGACAAAGTGCTTTTCAGTTCGATTGATTTGGAAGAAATACTGAAGTAACATTGAAGTGAAATTTTAAAGAAGAAAGCATCAAAACTACCTTGACGCCACCAGAAATGACCCATTATAACAGACGATGATTAGGTTCACTCTTTTGTAAATTATAGAGTCAGATGCGTGAAGAGGAGCAGGCAAAGACAAAGCTTACATTAAGCTAATTGGGTGTTTTTAAACACCACAATGGACCGTCCGCTGCCCTCAGAAACATCTCATCAACATCGATCGAGCGGTACGAGGTGTGTCCCGCGGGACGTTTTCAGATTTATATGATGTCAGAACAATTTTTCAGGTAATTCAATTAACAGCCAGGCTTTTTCTAATCAATGTGCCTCTGCAAGTGCTGATGAAAGGGAATGTAGTTCTTTTAAAATTTTTATTAAAACAGTTAACCTTTCATGCGGTTTCTTTTTTTTTTTTTTTTTTTTTTTGCTAATTTAAAATCATTTTGGATGGATGCCCACATTGCAACACTAGGTGTGGCATTACAGGTCTGTTGCATCACATTTCAGTATTGTGTGTGTGTGTGTGTGTGTGTGTGTGTGTGTGTGTGTGTGTGTGTGTGTGTGTGTGTGTGTGTGTGTGTGTGTGTGTGTGCATGCATGTGTGTGTCTGTGTCAGTGTCAGTGTCAGTGTCATGTTTATTATATATTTCTAAAGTGTTGACTTTTCCTATAGACTGTGACCAGAATTCCAGCAACATTTGGCTTTAACTTTGTCTTATTTATAAATGCAAGTGTAATGCGCAAGTAGCATAAGGGAAAAACTATGCATAAACACCGTCTATTGCTGTGCTAGCTGACCTCAGCAGTTTGCATCTGTAAAAAATACATACATACATACATACATACGTACATTAGCTGAAATTGAATTGAAAGTCATATGCTATCTGGCGTAAGTTGCATGCAGGAGAAAGTGCAACAGTGTATCGTCTTTGATGTGGGAAATTGGTAGCCCTCTGTTGGAGGTTCAAGAGGACCGTTGTTCGAGAAACGTGTTGATGTGTATGTGAATTCCAGTCAGGTATGCAAGGATGCCAAAACACACACCTGCAGAGGAACAGTCTTCGGACCGATGCTTAGCATGGCAGCAGCTTTAGGAGGGAATGCTGATTGGCACGGATTAAGCTCTCCAACAAGCGGATTGTGTCTAGCCAGGGCAGAAAGGTCCACCCTGCCTATTTGATTTCCGCTCTGAGGGAAGACAAACTGCTCATATGTGTGGAATTCATTACTTTCCTTGGTCTGGTCACAGTTTGTATCCTGCTCAGACCAGAAACTGTGAAATGGAGTTATTGCTGTTAAATATGTAATTACATGCTTAAAAATGAAAAATGCCACAGAGTGGACAGTTCACTCACATTAGTGGAAAACGATACATAGCAGCTCAACGGTTCAATTAAATCACTGGACAGGACTGTGTTTACCCGGGCTGTTTCGGTTTTAAAGCACTATCATTCAGCTCAAGTTCAATTAAATGACCATGCTTCACAACAAAGCAGTTTTGATAACGCACTGACCAGTATCGCTTAAACTGATACATATTGTCCTGGTGTTTGCATATGTCTGTTTAATTGTAGATAGTTTGTATTTTAAAATAAAACAAACAAATTTGCACATCAGCTTATGGTAACTTCATTGCAAAAGTGAGTGCCAGCTAAGGTTTGCAGTGCTGTATTAATGGATTTTGGAACACATGTTGTCATTTTAAAAAAATTGTAAATGATTCAAATAATCCATTAAAAATGACTAATTTGTGTATTTGTGTGTTTTAGGTGTGAAATAAAATGTGACAATACCCTCAAAACCCATGCTTATTACTGCCAGAGATGCTTTACCTGCCAGATTCAGTGCAATTTAAGGGGTGAATTCAGGGGTCGTTTTAATGGATTTTGGGACACTTTAATGGACATTTCCCCATTGAAAACTCTGTGAACCACGCAGATCCATTAAAACATTCTAATTTTTTTAAATAAAAAAAATCATGGCATTTTGAGGTGAAAAAATTAATAATATATTAGTCTCACAATATGCATGTGCGTGCCTGTGTGTGTGTGTGTGCCTGTGTGTGTGTGTGTGTGTGTGTGTGTGTGTGTGTGTGTGTGTGTGTGTGTGTGTGTGTGTGTGTGTGTGTGTGTGTGTGTGTGTGTGTGTGAGTGATAAATAATGAATAATAGTTCTCCGGGTGAAGCCTGGTTTTCAGAGCTCCAAATACTGGTGCCTCATAGACAAGGGAAGCATTCTTTTGTCAAAGCTAATCGCAGAGAGTGATTTAGGTACAGCAGTAGCTTTGCAAGATGGCATGGATAGCAGTCTTTGCAATTTTGTATCATGTAGCAGAAACAGCACTGAAAATGCATTTGTCATTTCTTCAGCTTCCATCACACACGGTAAAGATTCTCTCCTCTTTTATTGCTAAACTGGAACCCTTAAATATTCTATGCATTATACTGGGAGCAGAAGCATAATATCTTGGAGTGAACCTGCACCACAATACCACATCATTATATGGAACAATATTACAGAAAGTCCATAAATGAAGCCCAAAAAACACTGTATTCCCAGCGGTCTGAGCCCTAAACTGAAAGTCCTTTGCCTTCAATGCTGCAGTGTAACTGTTTCAAACTGACCTTAGGTCTGTCTGTTCTGTATTATGCACCTAAGAGAACAAAACAGTGCAAAGGTATGTGTGAGTTAAAAAACTCTATCTCCCTCTTCCTCTTACAGATTTGTTCCTCACGACCATGGACTCTGCTGGAAACGCCATTTTTGAGACATGGATAAATAAGGTATAGTGTATCTGAATGTTGAAAATATGGATAAATATACTATTAAGGCTCGCCCACACATTGCAAGTGTTTCCTCATTATAATTCCTCTGATAGCCATTATGAGTTTCCTTCAAATTGGATGCAGTTGTTATTGAAATCTGTTATGCACATCAGCTTTGTGCCTTGGTGTTGTGCGCCCGGACGTCCATAATTGCTCTGGCAAGCCGTGGCGGAAGAGCTGCGAGTCGATTTCTGGCCCAACGGAAATTTTCACCAAATCCCACTCAGTGGCAGGATTCAGGAGCCATGAGGGACTGGCAACAGCCAGTGAGAGCTAATCATTCCGTGATGTACCGTGCCAACAAGAAGCAGCTGCTTCCTGTAGAAACACGGTGAGGCGCACCAAGAGAGCCATGGAAAGAAAATGGCGGGTGAATTCAGGCAAGCCACAAGCAGAAAGGGGAGATCAGGAACTCACTGAGCTGTGGTGAGAATGCAGTTGGATCCTTCCGCACGCCTCCTACAGCGCTGTGACAAATGGAAAAGCACGATGAGTGGCCAACAAAATTCCGGCTCCTGGGTAGGCATGGCCAGTGGTTTGTACATGCAGAAGTGTGATGTAACAGCTAGGGAGCTCAGAGGTTGCAGGTTCGAATCCCAGCTAGAGCTGTCATAGCCTTGAGCAAGGTACTTAGCCTGAATAGCTTCAGGAAATATCCAGATGATAAAATGGATAGTATAAGAAAAAAGGATATGCTGTTTAATTCACTCTGGATATGCGCATCTCTTTTGCAAATAAATTATGCAAAGTAATTGAGTGTTATATGCCGTATAACCTTCCTGTAGGGCGGCACAATTGACAGGTGAACGGCACTGTATCAAAATCATCTTCAGACCCTGAGGTGAAGGCATATTTAATTTAAAACATAAAATGAAACGACAAATCAATGAAGGACCTGTCAACAGGTAAACAAAACATTCGGTGAGTACTTTTGGGCTGGTTGGCATTCAGCTGGGCATATGTGCCAACCTTTCCAGTAACCTCAGATCACGGCGTTATCGGTGTGTCAAGGCCAAAAGTGATTAATGCACTTTGAGGCTCCGGGAAGAAGAATCTCCGGCTGGGATTGGATGGAAATGAGGGAAGAGAGCGCTCTGTAGCTACCTCTGAAAAAACCACACTGTCACCTCAGCACCCTGGGAAGGACTTTCATTAGTGCCAGGGGAAGGTCATGGGAACTTCTTCAATACCCCCTCCCCCCCCCCCACCCCCTGCTTGTGATCTCTGGGCTGTCTGCTCATTCTTTGAAATGGAGTGAGAATGACTCCCACTCACTCTGAAGTCCGTAATCTTCGCTGTGATGTCTTGAAGGTGAAAGCGTCTTTGCCCAAGTCTGCCCAGGTAAATTTGGAGATTTTAATCCGAAGGAGGGTGGAAGAGGAAGGTTTGGGGGAGAGGGGGGAGGATGTATAATGTAATGTGTAATTGAACAGAGCAAAGGTCTGGCAAATAATTTAGCCCTCTTGATGCCACCAGTGCCCCCCAATCCCACCCCACCCAGACAATGTGACAGGCGGTAAATATCCTGAGGAGAGGGGAGAACCGTGCGTCCTCATTGCACCCCGTGCCGATCGACCCTTAGCTTGCGGGACTCATTTCACTGTCGTGCTCCGGGTTCGGACAGGAGTAATCCCCCTGCTTCACATTCTATCAGCCGCTCTGTCCATTAAGCGCGGCTCGTCACGGTCTGCCACGCGCTCCCGTTCTCGCCGCCTCGTTTTAATTGCGTTCCGCTAAAACCCACGCGACCGTCATTCTGGGACCCGATTACAGAGACAAGCCTCTTGTAATCGTCTAAATTAAAAGTCAGGGGGAAAAAAAAAGAGAGGAAGAAGAAAAACAACAGACAGAGCCAGCATACAGTGATGATGAGGTACCAGCCAGCCATTATCTCACCGTGAGATATCATCTGTCTCTTCAAAACTGTTTCAGAGCATTCATTTCAGCAAAACAAACAACAAAGGAGATATTAGGCCTCCCGATATCACAGCAGCTCGGCTGTTTATTGTTCTGTACCATGCAAATCGTGAAGTAGTCGCATCGTCGAATGAAGGTGAAGCAGACTGCACCTCTGCGGAGAGACGGGGGCGTTTGGTATGGGAACCCTGCGCATGAACTCGGGTACGAGGACACGATTGGGATCTCGCTCTGAACAAGGCCAGCCTCTCGCCATCGACAGAGCCATCAGACTGGCTGAGCAATCCCGAGCCCTCAATCACACAGGGCAGCCGATAAATCAATCCAAAAAACGTGGAAATTCTTCACCCCCTGTACATTCATTTTTTTTTTCCTCCAGTCCTGTTTCTTCTGACAGCTGAATTAATTTCTGTATCTAATAAACACCAGCAGTGGAACAGTTTAATGTGTTTTTTCTCTCTCTCTCCTCCTGAGATTGCCATAAATCACTAATGGCCTCATCCAAAGGCTCCCTTCCGACCACTTGGCTTCCCTGCCACTGCATCTGCTCCTCCAGAAGGGAAGGGGAGATAAGGGGAACAGAGAGACATTTTTTTTTTAGCACTGTGAAATTTCTCTTCTTTCTTTAAGTTGCGCTTTGTTTATTCCTAGTTGTTGAAAATTTGAAGCCGGGATTTATGAATGTGCATTTTGCAGAGTAGAATGCAGCCTGTGCATGCTTGTTATATGCTTGTGCTCCTATTTATAAAACCATGTGAATGAAAATGAAAGAGAACATGTGAAATTTCATGCCACCAACATTCTAGAACAGCATCGGTTTCACAAATCTTATCACCTAATTCACCTCATTCCATGTTGAATGGATTTCTCGCACTCATTGAGATGTCATTGGTATCCACTCAGGATGGGTACCAGTGGTTGGCTTTCAAAGCCTTTTCAAAGCCCATGCACACTTGTTATGTTCCCATGAGCTGGTGCCACCAAAAATCTGTAGCACTACAGAAGGCCTCCCAATGGACAAGAGGCACAACTATTACTCACAGGAACTCCTAGCCTGTTGCATACCTGTTGAATAGATGCTAAATCCAGGGATGAGCTAAGTTAGCTGGACTGATCTGTGCCCAGTCTACCCTGGACGAACAAAGCCAGCTGTCGTTCCACTGCAGACTCCTGTTCAGTAGCTATCACATTAGCCTCTAATGCCCATGCCAGGAGTCTACTTCCCCGATATCTGACAAAAGCAGTGTAGTTTAGGGGAATATTTGTAAAACAAGCACATCCAAACCACAGTGAACACTGTTCCTAGATTGTTCCCAGTGTCCTGAGATCTCTTGAGATCGGAGCGACTTGGTTCCAAGACGAGCATAACCCAGATTCAGCCTGCTGATGTGCTGGCAAAAGCATTCAGCCAAGGTTTTGGGCCTCCCTTCTTTACCAGTGGAGGCAGCCTGGAGCTGCCATAGGTGTGCCTTTTTACTCTAGGTTTCCCATACCTACTGCTCCTTCAGATTTCTTTGTTTGGGCTGTGAGCAGCTCTCCTGAGCATGAAGCAGAGAAAGAGTTCTGTCGTCTGGACAGGAGATTGTGACAGCCAGTCCAGAACATTGATTTTGTGTTCAGTGAACCGTTACCTTGTAGCCTTGCATGTGTACTTTGGATCATTGTCATTTTGGAATCCCCATTTTTAGCTCAGCTCAAGCTCGATCCTCATTGCAGACCGTATCAACTGAATGTCTTACAGTAGTATAACTTTGAATCCTTCATTCTTACAAAGACCATAGGACCAAATGATGCAAAATAACCTCAAATAAATGTGTCGGGGTCTACATTTAACAGAGATCACAGTCTTTGCCACAAGACCTTCATCATGTTGGTACCCAAAATGAGGTTTTTTTTTCATTTCACCATAAAACACAGTTGCAAATATTACCAAGCTACTGTTTGGAAAAATGTTTTGGTTCCAGAATTGAATTCAGGTAATTAAAAATAGATTTTTGGAGAAACAGAAATAATTTCATTCAACAATTTTCTTTAATTTTGACTTACAAATGCAGGTAAATGCAGGTTTTGTTTCAAGTTGCTGAACTGTTTTTGTGAAGAACAAAAAAAGCATTTTTACAGTTAAATAAAGTCAAAGTGAAGCCGAAATGTTGTATGAAACCAGGCCACAATGTCCCGTAGATCACAGAAAGCTTCCAATTATCACTCTTTGGCTTGAATTCCTCCCTTCAGTCGCATTTCTTTGTGTGATAAGAATTTTTGGTGTCCTCCTCCTGGCAAGGTAATGGCTGTTCCCTTGCATTTTGAACTTTAGTGATAATGGGTGCTACTCTGGAAACAGGCAGATTCAGCTCTTGTGTGAAGTTCATTGCCATCCATTCAAAGACAGCTCAAAGACTCTATCCAAAATGAGAAAAAGCTGTGTATTATTGAATTATGCGTGTAACCTACTTTCATATGGTGCTAGCACAGGTATTAGAGGCTTATATAAAGTTCCAGAATGGTTTATTTATGTATAAATCTTTAGAAACTTGATGAAGGATTGGATTTATAGAAACCTATTTTTAAAAAATGGCACTGGCATGAATTAATTTTATTTTTAGAAAACATACAAGTAAAACAGCAAAACGCTGAAGTAAAATCCTATTGCTCTGTTCCTTTTTCCTAGGATTTTTTGCTAAATCCACCACCTGTATGCTTGCCTTTCCTCTGCTAAGTCCTTATTATTCAGCAGTTTATCAAGTGTGAAAGGATAGGCAGGTCTCTTTATTTGTTTGGGCGTTTCAGCTAGATGTGGAAGGTCTTTGAGCTCTTGATGCAGAATGTTAAAGCGTTCACATTTTAGCTCAAACAGATCGTGTCAGAAGGCCGCAGACAGTCTGTTGAATGCGTCTACAGTCGTCTCGCCATTCGCCCGAATGTCAGATTTGGATGTGGAGATTCTGATTGCAGCCCTGTCACATCATACTCCCTCAGAGTGTCAAATTCTGAAAGGCCGTAAAGAGCTCTCTGGAGAAAAGTTCAGATGGTCCCATGGTCTTGCTCCAAAAGGGCAAGACGGCCTTAGCACACATATCACCTTTCCAGAGAGCCTTTTCCCCGTGCCTCCATGAAAAGGGTAGGGTTCATGTTTGTGCGTGGCGCTAACGGGAGCGCGCCACTGGCCGCGCCGTTTCTGTCCGCTGGTGAGATCGGCGGGCGCATTCCGGGAGTGTTTGCAAGGCCACGTCAGTGAACGAGCTGAGGCATGACACAGATCGCTGAACACAAATATCAACCTGGCCCAGTGCTTCTGAATAGACTGAGTCATGAGGCCTATACTTCCAACCACAATCACATGCCCCCTTCACTGCTATCCCAAATCACCATCAATCCTGGTCAGACCACCCGCACTAGCCTCGCCACACAGTCTCAGTCAGTAGTATATGGAGGGAGATTGAGGTCAGGTTGAGTCAGCCCTTTTTATAAAAGACTGATCCTGAGAGTGTCAATTAAGGAAATGATTGTTTGCTATACTGCATATGAATGCTGTTTCAATGACAGCTACAAAGGCTTAGCTGCATCCTCAAGATATTTTTTGTTCCCCAGGAAACAGGGCTGGTCTAGTACAATTTATCTCATTCTCTGTGGAGAGATCGATGAGGCAGTGAAAGATGGCAGAGAAATAGAATTACTAGAATACCCGTAATAGCTGAATGCAGTAGGTCGCCCAATCAGATGAAACTGAATCAGAGTCTGTCAACTCAAAATATTATTCTTTATCTACAGTATAAGTTGTCATGATTTTTAAATGTCTGTAGATATGTCCTTTCATATCAAATTGAGCACTCCTTCTCATATGTCTCCACCCACTGGAAGCATATTTTAGTGTTTTGAGCTGCACCAGAGACCTAGTACTTGTTTTGTTTAGTTTTGTCCTTGAATTCTACATGAATTTAAAAAAAAATTAATTTGTCACACACACACACAAACACACACACAAAACACATGGAACTCTATGACTGCCTGATTTGAAGTAGATTTTTGTATTTCCCTGCATTGTTTTCCCCTCAGAATCAGTGCACCCAGGACCACAGTGGAAACAGGGACACGGCTGAGCTGTACCGCGTTCACAGGCTTTTTACTCAGGCAGGAAAACAGGGCGCAGAGCCCCCCCACACTCCTCTTTTGGCACCCTCATACTCGCACACGGCCGCCATCGGTTAAGCGGCTCAGCA
Organism: Albula goreensis; assembly: GCA_022829145.1. Lineage (NCBI taxonomy): Eukaryota > Metazoa > Chordata > Actinopteri > Albuliformes > Albulidae > Albula > Albula goreensis. The sequence continues at coordinate 8,435,624 of CM040741.1, read as the reverse complement.
GAAGCCGTCACGGCAGCGCATCAGCGGCTCTGACCTGGATTACACTCCTGTAACATCAGCCCTCTCTGGCGATAGAAGGCCGGCAATGCGTCAGAAGCAAATGGCTCACCCGTTCCTCATTACAGAGTTTGAGAAACAGGGCGGAGCCCTATCTCGCCGGAGAAAGTTTTTCCTGTCCTTTGTAAAGGGGATGGAGTCTGGTAAAACCTTCATTTAAAACAAAAAGAACTGCAAGCACGGACAATGTGGGACTGTTGAAAAAAATAGGTTGATAAGCTAGATAGGAAGAGCTTCATGGCTTTGTGTGCTACTAGTCTTCAATATCAGAAAGTCATATCTAAAGAGATTCCAAGACTCTCCCCCTTACTGTCAAGAAGCACATTTACTGTTGCAACAGTTACATTGCCAGAGACATCCGGGGCGGCTTAGTCATCGGTCATATTTCCAGAGGTGGAACAGGGAGAGGTTAGGCGTATCCACTGCCTCCTCAGGCCAACATTCACAGAGCTATTGTGATTGGTTTGGAACTATTGTGTATGTTCCAAAAGTAGGCATGTTGATCATTCTGGACCGCGCTGCTTTCACCAGGCTTTCACAGGGGAGAGCTATAAGCCAGGCAGGCAGGGCCAGAATGCCACTGGTCTGCTGACAGCTTCTCTTCTATGCAGCATCCATCACTGCTGGGACAGGGCAGGGATGCAATGCCGACTGGTGTTCAGTGCAGGCCTCAAAGGTCAAAGACAACAGGCAAATGACATATAGTGATAATAAAACCAGGTTTATCATCTGTCCAGAATTTCATACCTTGGTATCCTTTCCATTGCTCTGATCTTACCCTTCTTATGGCCTTAGATGACTAATATAGGCTGTAAAACACGAGGTCTTGTCTGTGTTTCTGTTCATTAGATACTGCTTCAGAGTGATTAGTGATCAATGGCTGTCTGATTTTTAGTACATTACTATGGTCTTTTCAGCAACCGAATCATGCAATCAATTCAAAGCACTCAACAAGGCTGTATGTCACATATAACATTGTGCAACCGTGCAACTTGTGAGTTTCCTGTAGCAACACATTTTGTGAGTAATTCAGACAGAGGCAAAAAGAGATCACATTCATAAGCAATTTCTTTTCAAGACTGAAGTAATGCGAATGAATAAGCTCCTCAGCAACATGAAGCAAATTACTTCCCGTTGGTTGAGGAGGAAAGAGTGCGTTATGATTGGTATGGTAGTAAAGGAACTGTGTCACTTTGGAGACAGACATGGTCAACCCCCCCTTTGGGATCCCACCTGTACTGTACTCAGGAGCTTTCAACAGATCCCATAAATGGACAAATGCGCACTGCATTCTGTGCCGCAGGCAGCTGTCAGCACCAGAGTTCCCCTCTCTCATTATAAAATCCTTATGAAATCTCTGGGGATTTCATCTATTATTTGCCTGGACAGCCAAGACCATTATCATGCCTTCATAGGCAGTGTAATAGAAGCTGTCTGTCTCTACCCTGAAAATAGATAGTTGTATTAAAGTGTGTTTGTTGTGTATTTTTATGCATTCAGGTTAGATCCCTTTTGCTTTTGTTCTGAAGTCGACGCAGCTGCCGCTCCCGGCTGCGCACCTCAACGGGGGTGACTGATTGAAGCGTCGGGCTTATCGTGTGGAGTTACGTTCCGTTCCGCTCCCTCCCTGCCACGGAGCCACGGGAGTGCGTCAATCAGCGGGAACGACCGCTCCGCTCCGTTGCACATGCCTCCGTCCCTCCCTCACCGCTCAGCATGGAGCCCCCACCCGCCGTGCCCCGCCCTCCGCAGGCGCTCAGCGGGGGGGAGCCATCCCACCGCGCCCCGGTCTTCCCCACCGATTCATCGAAAACACCCGTTCCATCCTGCCCCGCCCTCTCTAATCAGTCTGCTGGAACAGCTGTCTGGCCTTGGCCCCGCCTCCACTGTCAATCAACACAGGCAGCCTATCGTGCTGAGGCGGATCCAGCAAGATGGTTGCCAGCCTTCTGGCACGCCCGTACCACACCTGGGCCCTCCTCACTGTCTAACTTGGGTCCTGCAGGGGCTTGGGGCACACTGCACTGCACTGCAGGCCCTGCTCAGCAGCTCCCGAGGATCCAGAACGGGGAAGTCAAGAGGATTAATCACCATTCACTGCAGCGCAGGATGCATGAGGCCTGGCTACGTGAACCGACTCCGGGTCTGCTCAGTCAGGAACTTCGCAGCCTTTTTTTAGCCCTGTGATTCACAATCCACAGGAAATAAGGAAGAGTAGGTCAAATTTCATCCAATCACATTCTGTAGGCTGCAGCATCTTAATGACAATAGTTGACGATACGAAGCACAGAGGGGAGATTTGTTTTCGAATTTAGTCTGAACAGTGATCTTTTGATCCATGTAATGCAAAGCATAAGTTGAACCATTTGTTTATATTTGTATTTCAGCTTCTGTGGACAAGCTCTGGAAATCCATATTCCCCGACTGATTGATTTTAGAATCGCTCATTTTTCTGCCCTTGTTTCTTTGAGTAGTGGATGCCGAGCATTGTTGTGAAATCTCAAACTGTTCATATTTCACAGCCACTTGCTCTTTGACTGGCTAAGCATCAAAACCTCCTTGCCAACTAAAACACTACTGGAAGAATCAGAAGAAATAAATCCACTACCAACTCACAAATGCAGACAAGGCATACACTCTTCCATGGCTTTACAAACAGCTTACTCATTCTCTGCCTCTTTTTGTGTGCATCATCAATCACAGTTAATTAACAGTGGTGCATAAAAAGACATTTCCTACTTCAGGCGTCCCCAACCATTTTTACCTATGAGCCAAATAGAATACGTACTTGACACCAGGAGCCAGACCTAGTTGGACCAATGATTCACGTTTACAAGATCCTGGATCAGCTTGATTGTTGAAAAATCTGAACCTAGTTAAGTACTTGGATTCACTTCCAGTTCGGGGGTTCAAACAGAACTGGCACTGAAATCAATTTATTATTATCCTTGTTGATTCATTTTATTAATTAGACGTGCACTTGCCAACTGCTGTAACACTTCGCAAAGATTTTAATTTATCCAATGGGCCGTAGTTGAGGACTGCAGTCCTTCTTTGTAATGGTGCTGTAGGTATGGGTGCTCAGTGCATTACATAAAAATAGTATTTTTCACATTTTCTTGTACTATAAGTGTAAGCTAAAGTGTGAAAATAATATAAAAATGTACCTTCTGTGGCGGATTTGTAATTCAGGATTATATAACACAAACTCAGTATGCCCTCAGTATTTGAAGGAGTAATACCTATTTTTCTTGGTGCAGCAAATTGATTTGCTGGTGTTAGAGGAAGATGTGATGAAGCATATGGGAGAATACAGTGTTTAATGCATTTTTTGGAAATAGGAAAAGCTTATACAACTCCACAAAACTGAAAAAATCTCATTTAATTTTCTTGGAAATATAAGGAAACTATCTGATTAATTTGGACATTTTCTTGTTTTCCAGGAAGGCAACTTCACCAAAACATTGCCAGCCAAGGCCCCAGACAATGCAAGGATTGTTGGCCAGTCTGCTTTTGTGGATTTTGGTAAGACCCTCATTTACAAATTTCCTCTCTCTCTCACTCTCTCTCGCTGTCTGTGTTGAGGTTCCAGACACCCATGTTCATGATTATTAATGAGGGAGCAGGGTTCATTCTGGCAGTCGATTCAGTGCAGAACTGCCAAACATTATTACAAAGTTTTAGTTTTATCCCGGGTGTATCTGTGAGAAATGTTTAATGTGTAAACTGAATCACAGTCAGCTGAGGCTTCACGCATAGCGGATTAGGATGTGTAAACTGTTTATTCTTTGTTTATTTCCCCTTTATTTGTGTTTTCCCTTTGTCTTCCCCCTGTTCTCCAAATCACATACTTTTTTTTTCTCCCCGTGTATGTGCATGTGTACAGGAGTGGGTGTCCATTAAAAATGTAGATTTTAAATGTCACAATCCCCAGAGCATTGCATCCTGGGACACGGGCAGTGGTAGCACAAGCATTTTGCTCCACTTACATAATTGAACACAAATGTGAAGTGGCCTATACAGGGTGTGAACAAAATAATGGAAACGGGAAACAGTGCATACATATTTAATAACTAATAAGCAGAAGGCTGGCCTTTGCCTTCAGCTTCAATCCTTATTGCAGTGCTTTTATACAAACTTTGAACTGTGTAAAGCAGGGTATTAGACCATCGCTCAATAAGTTTTGAACTCCTTATTACTTAATAAATATTCATGCAGTGTGTTCCAAAAATATTAAGGCTCTCCTCAATTATTCCACACATTTTTGTGTTAAAGACTTAATTTAAAATGGATTATTGTTTTCCATAGGTCTACACATATTACTCCAATAATGATAAAGTGAACACACACTGTTCATTTTTTTGCACATTTATTAAAACCAAAAAAAAGGAAAATATAGACGTAAATGTTATTTCATTGTGCCATTATTTCCTGTCATGTGTAGATGGATGTAAAATAATAATTAATTTTAAATAAAGTCTGTGACACAACAAAGTGCAGCAAAAGTGAAAGGATCTGAATACTTTTTGGACTGATTGTATATTACTATATGTTTTTGTTATTTTTTCTACCCCCTCTATATGTTTACTATGAAACATGTATGTGTGACTCTATATTTGTTTACATAAGTGAACTTGGCCTTTGTTCAAAGCACAAGCTTATCTAAGCAGACGAGAAGTCTTCATTTCTTTAATCTCTTTGTCACTTTGGAAATGTCGTCCCAAGCTGTTGCTGTGGTTTTGGTGATCAAGCCCCAAGAGGCTTAGCATTTAAGCAGGCTGTTTCCACAGGCTAGCCGCGCAAAGACAGCAGCTTCCAGATTCCATGCGCCCCAAATCTAATTTCTGGGCCGTAATTTCACAGAGTTCACCCACTCAGGTTTCAAAAGCGTCAACAGAAGATAAAGTACTTATAATCTTTTTTTTTCCTTTCATCTGCACTTTATCCCTCCATTTTGCTGTCTTTCCATGTAATGGTTTAAAATTGCACTGTATATTGTTAGATGAAGACATTTCTGCCTTGAATCCAGCTGAGGTTTTCTAATGGTGAGCCTCTTCACTGACTACCTTTATTCCTGTTTCATGCAACATAAATAACATGTTTTGACTCATCTGAACAGATTGTGGTTTGTTTGCTAAAGCTTTAACAATTAAAAAAAAATCTCAGAGTCAGATCATTTAAAATGCGATCAGTGCCACATTGGTATGTACTGTTAATTCTGATTCAGTTTCATTTTACTATATGCTTTGCTCAAATTTTGATTGTGGTGGCATTTTGCTGCAGGTCAGTTGCATCATCAGTGGCCTAAACTCGCAGGCTGATAACAGTGGAGTCATGCCAAAATGGCCTGCTTAATTTCAGCATAGGAGAGACTTCCATCCAGGCAAAATGAAAGCTGCAGTAAAGGGGTATGAGCCGCTGGAGTTCTGGATCTTCAGTGCTAGAGAAAGATAAAAGGCCTGATTTAAGGTCAATTGAGAGAGACCTTGAGACCATGTTTCCATGTGAATTATTTCATAAACACCCCAGAACATGCATGATTCAGTGCACAAGATCTGAATGCACAAACAGCGTATACGATTTTGTTGAGTGTGGAGTCCCATATTCTTTTGTAAAAGGGGGAATAATGTGAAACGTAGCGGAGGCGTGTGATAGTGGAGATTTCTGGGAAGGTGTGGACGTTTTGAATGATGACACTGTTTCCGTAGTAAAGTTATATCACTGTGGTGCCGAAATGAGGCTTCACAAATCGAGTTACCAAGAATTCAGCTCACAACATTTGTTACTCATGTTTCTGTTTTCATATTCATGCTGGGATGCTGTCTACAGTATGACCCTGTTCACCCGCTGACAATTCCAAAATGTCATTTTTTAAAATTAAACGTCTAAGCACAGATGGCAAGACTCGCACAACAGGCACAAATTTGAATGCTATCTCACTCTTACATACCCATAATGTGTCTAACAGTACATTTAAAAGTGAGAGGATGTTGTTGACAGACTGGACCAGGGTGATATAATTCCCTGAGCTGGATGGATGCAAGTTTTTATTCAAGCTAAAGTTGTTTTTTAATTGCATTTCATATGTTTCGTAACTTGAAAGGTATTTACTCTTAAACAAAAATTTAAGTAGCATAGTGGTTTAAGAACGCAGCATGCTGGCTTGTTGAATGAAAGGGTTTAAGAACCATGTTAGCAAGTAGCATACATAAATAAGTAAATAGCCCCTATATAGTCATCAGATATTAAGCTATATGGTCATCACATGTCATTTCCATGGCCTAGATTGTTTTTTTAGTGATAGGAAATCACAAAATCATGCATGAGCCGTGGTCCTCCAGGGCACCCCTATTCCACAGCCGTTCATGGACTGCTATGGTAAATTCTCCAATGCATCATGTGACTGCTGATCATGTCCCCCGCCCCGCGGGCCGTCCTTTAACCTCATTTGTAATACGGGGGGGGTCATCCCCCCAGCACTGGGCATCCATACAGGTCAGCTGGGTCTGTCCATCCGGCGTAACAGCAGAACTTAAAGATTATTTTATCATCATTTTTTATTTCATGTTTATTTGAGTAGGAACAATGCCAAGAGACATAGCATTATTACTGCCAGTTTACTCCAGGTTCACACAGCTGATGTTCTGCATACAGAGATTATAGCTATTGCTAGTTTCCAACTCCCGTCCCTAGTTAGGCTTTTTTTTTTTTTTAAAAATAAATAAATAAAATAAGACACAAAGTGTAAATGGAGAAATACAAGAATTTTAGTAACCTTCCATGATGTTAAAAACATACACACTTAAAATACAAACATTCGATAAATGATAAATACATACACACATATCACAATATTACAAATCAATATTACAAAAATAACTTGATATGATGACTAAGGATGCGAGCAGCACTGTTTTTGTTTCAGCCAACATTTGACCTTTACACTATAAATCCTTTATATCATTAATTGCTTTTACTTCTATTGACAAGGAGTTCCAGAGGTGATCACCCTTTATCGACATTGCTGACTGCCCAAAAGGGGTCATGCAATGTCTGATTTTACAGTTACCACTGGTTACACCCCTGGTAGTCCAGTCGCCCCCTCCCCCCAATCTAAAAATGAATTTACTTTGTACATCTGACACTCGTCTATTCAAACATTTAAAGACCAATGTAAGGTAAGAAAACTGTATTAGACTTTCATGTCTTAATAAGTTATATCGCTTCAGTATAAGACAAGTGGTGCCATCTCTTGGGCTTTTTATCCATTATTTTTAAAGCTTTATTAAGCAAAGAAGTAATCGTTTTAATAACAGCATCAGAGGATTGGCTCCATGCTGTTATACAGTAAGAGATATATGAGAAAATCACAACATGCATATATAATTGTGCAGATTTTTTGGAAATATACTGTCTTATAAGTTTAAAATAATTTAAATTGGTTTTTATGGTTTTAGAAATCTTTTTAATAAGCTTATCAAATTTGAGATTGGAGTCTAAGATCATACCCAGACATTTGAATTCATTAACCTCCTCAATTTTCTCACTCTGTATTATCACTTGTTTGAAGTTTTTCTGTTTGTGATGGTTTTCTGATTGAGAAGCATATTGAGACAGTATTTTTTCACATTGAGCTGATTTTGTTGTAACTATTGATAGACCCCTTTCATATTAGTTATAAAGACCTCAGATGCCTCATGGGTAAACATAGTTGATGCAATTATCACTGTGTCGTCAGCATAAAGTTTACAACCAGCCCACAGCAGCATTCAGGTAAGTCATTAATATAAAGACTAAAGAGCAGTGGGCCCAAGACTGATCCTTGTGGAATGACTATATGAGTAGGTTTAGGATGGAGTTGTGCAGCCGCTCCCTCTACCCTGATCATCACTGTGTGGATTGCTTGTGGGTTCTGTGTTTCTTTGTTTGCTCTTAAGACTATTTCATGGCAACCTGAAGTATTACAAATATAAACTGAATTCCTAAATTACATTTCCTCAGTGAGTGGTGAGTGGTGCTTTTAGGTGCTTCTATACTGCATCCTGCAAGTGATGAAGGAAACAAAACCATCACCCAACAAAACCATCACCCAAAACCAGATTTTTTCTGCGGTCCCCTACGAGATGAGAGCCTCACAATAGAGTTCTTCCCTCAGGTGATAAGAGCACCCTTACAGCTAAAATGAAGGAGAGAAAGCTCACAGCCTCATCTGCCATAGTCATGCAAGAGGAGCACTTCTGTGTGCACACTTAGGAGGAGTAGGTAGAGCATGTTTTACATAAAACGCTGATGTGAATGACAGTTCACTGAGTTTCCATTGTGACCATCTTCAAAGCACACTGTTGGTGATTTCATCTTTCCCTTTTTAAGGAACGGCATCTATTTTCAGAGGGACACGGAGTGAATATCCCCTGCTAATTAAGACATATTGCACCATGAGTATCTGCTGTATTGATAGAAATGGATATGCACCCTGGTGAGATGAAACAAAGGCCACTCTCACATCCGGTATCCTGTGAGAGATGGGAAGAGCTGTGTGTGAAGGGGGGAACGGGTGAGGAGAGAGGAGGAGAGAGACAGCATGAGAATCATTCCCATCACGCGCCCGCCCTGTCTACCTTTCATTCTCGTTCCAAAGCAGCTCGGAAGATCTCGGATTACGAGGCGGCTTTCCTCCATGCTAAATTTCACATCTCGCTCAGTTTTTCGCCAAACGCACTGGACTGTAAAATAGACAATTTCTCATCTTAAAATATTGTATGTAAAATATAAATGGATTGCTTTCTTATTTCAACTATAAGAATGTAGTTGTGCCTAGATCAAAAGAGTTCACTAAATGCATTCATAGAGTATCCACAACAGTTCCATCATTGATGCTGAAAGATGAGGGAAAAATTCTACTTTAATCGTCTAATGGTAATTACTTATTATTAGCTTACCTAATAATAACAATAACAATAATAATCATCATCATCATCATCATCATCATCGTTGTTATCATAGTCGCACTGTTGGTTCTGCCCTTACACAAATCAAATTAACTACGTTTAAATCAAATATATTGTTAAAGATGTAGCCAAGAAGTCTACATATCCAAAGTGTATCACAATACTTGAAATTATAATAAGGGCATGCTCAGTATTAAGTATTCTAAAGGGCTACATTTTCATTCAGAAGAACGTAACTCTGAGAATTGTTCTGGGTCAGTTATAAATAGTTACTTGTGCCAGAGTGTGACATTCTTTCTGCAGTTAACCAAAATGATGCATTATTATGCTTATCTGAATTCCGACCACATCTGTAATTTGCATAAACAGACACTGGTGCCAGCTGAAGTGTAATTTTATTCACTGTACATCTACTTTTGTGCTTTCCAAACCCGGATTTTACTGGGTGAATTCCCAAGTGGGGTAGAAATTCAGTAAGTCACGGGGAATTCATCTCTGGCTCAGAGGGCAAAAGGGAAAAAAAACAAACCATCTGTCCACAGTGACCACAGTTTCATTTCCCCCGCAGAGACCCAGAGACACACACACCCACAGCTCCAGTCCCCTTCCAGGGTAACATTAACTGAATATAAATCAAAGCAGTTGATTGTGTTTTCTATCCAAAGACACGACTCAATGCCTCCCACTGAAACATTTAAAGGGACATTATTCTTCATATAGAGGGATAGATGCCTGAAGTGGTTATATGTGCACATATCCATTGCAGACTCTCAGAGCTGGCAGACCGTAAACTGCTGATATGTTCATTCCCCTCACAGCGTGGGTGTTTGCGAGTCATAAGTCAAAGGGCCTTCCCAGTCTTGGCGTTGTAAACATATCATATGCAAAGTAAAAGTGCTTTTAGGTTTAGCTGTTAAAGGTTACCTGCCGCGTCTCTCCGAGTTCAGTGTCTCACGTCTCTGCCGACGCTGGAATTAAACGCCGTGCATTCGGTTTACCTGTGGGTGGGGGCGTTGATCGCACTCGTTGAATCACAGCCTTTTCATTTTATTGTAACGCTGCAGAAGACTTAATAGATGCAGAACATATGCTAGACAAAACATTCCATCTGCTTGATCATAACATTAATTGCTTCTTTTTTTATAAATGTGACAGGACCCCAATGCATAATTCATTAATGGGATTTACACAATCAGGGAACATAGTGACAGAGTTTGCTGCCAAGAAGATGGAATGTAAAAAAAAAAAAAAAACAACTTCAGCATCAACACATCAGCATGTCCTCATTATGCATTGGTTTTTGGTAGTCATTTTTTTAATCAGAAGAGCGCCCCACTGCGATGTGACATTTGGGACACAAATGTTTTGAATGGCATGAGATTTCGGGTTTTTGTGTTGTTTGTGTCATAGTAATGACTTTTGCAGTGAACAAGATGAATACACACATGAAGAACTTCCCAATGGCAAAATGATGAATTGATGATTACTTACTTAATCTGTAGGCTATTCATTTCTCTGCCCAATCTCTTATTGTTTCAATTACCAAAGGTGACATTTTCCGGCTGTTCCCTAATTTATCAGAATGACTACCCAGATTGATTATGATATTGATCCAAATTTGCTGATGAAACAGAAGCTTTACCTCATTTTGCCTTTGTGCTGTAAAAGAGGATCATGGGAATGTTCTTTGGAGCTGAAGGTTTCTTGTTTGTTTTTTTTTCCTGTTTTTGCTATTAAATGAAGCGGAAGGAGCTAAAACTTTACGGAGACAGCGTGCTTGGTTCTTAAAGCAGTAAGAATAATGTCACCTCATCTTCACCCCGCGCCGCGCCCGCCCCCCTGCGAGTCCACCTGCTGGCTGTGTGTTTCTGAGCGCGCTCCCAGGCCCCTTATCCCCACGCCACCCAGGCGTCATGAGAGCGGCTGCTGCTGCAAACTGCAGTTGCTCGAGGGCCAAGGGGAGAGACCGGAGCTTGTAGTTTCCCCACTGTGCATCTGCAGGCCGCTGAGCTCTCCTGGCCCTGCTGTCTGATTTGCATTGTTATTGGGTGTGCATTATGCCCCATGAATGTCAATGGGAAAACCAGCCTGCATCGTGACAGGACACTCTTTCTCTCTCCTCTTTCACACACACACACACACACACACACACACACACACACTCTCTCTCTTTGCTGTCTCTCTCTCTCTCTCTCTCTATCTTTCATTTGCATGCTGTCACAGACTCACACTGTCTGTAACTTTCGTTGTCTTTCTTTTTAGAATGTGATGATGTTCCATAATCAATGTAAATACAGACACAAACACACATACACACACTCTCTCTCTCTTTCTCTCTCTCTCTTTCTATCTTTCATTTGCATGCTTTCACAGACTCATACTGTCTGTAACTTTCATTGTCTTTCTTTTTAGAATGTGATGATGTTCCATAATCAATGTACATACAGATACACACACACACACACTCTCTCTTGCTGTCTCTCTCTGTCTCTCCCTATCTCTTTCTATCTTTCATTTGCATGCTTTCACAGACTCACACTGTCTGTAACTTTCGGTGTCTTTCTTTTTAGAATGTGATATTGTTCCATGTAAATACAGACACAAACACACATACACACACTCTCTCTCCTTCTCCCTCTCTCTCATTCTGTCTTTCATTTGCATGCTTTCACAGACTCACACTGTCTTTCTTTTCAGAATGTGATGATGTTCCATAATCAATCTCAATACAGATACACACACAGGCACACGCACTCTCCTCCTCCTCACATTCTCTCTCTCACTCGCTCTCTCCGTTCCCCTCTTGCTCTGGTTTCAGACGGCGATGGGCTCCAGGACCACTTGCTCCCAGTGTGCATGGATGAGTCGTGTCAGAGAAGCACCATCTATCTCAGCGAGCCTGGGGCAGATGAGGTAACCGCACCCCTTCCACACCTTCCACCCTCCGTGTGCTGCCACAGACCCCCCACACACCTACGATTATCCATCCCAGCCGTAGCAAGCCGCAGGCAGCCACGTAAAATGTCTGCAGCTGCCTAAGAGGCAGGGAGCACAAAATCAGGCCCCAGACTTCTCCGCAGAACAGATCGTGCTTCACCGAACACACCAACAAAAACAAAGACACCTTCCCAGCCCAATAATCACTCTCAGAGTTTGAAGTGTGCCAGAGATCGGTCCATAGCACCATGTCCTGTTATTATACCCTCATCCCTAGGTTTGACATAACAGCTCTCATAACCATGTGTCAGGGCTACAATGGGAAATCAGCCACCTCAAAGCAAAGCCACACAGACAAATGGAAGCACGAAAGTAAAAATAATGTGTGATACTTCAGCTTTTTTTTTCCCCCCTTACGTTTTTTTTTCCCTCTCATCAGATGCTGGTAAGATGCACCTGCCTTTGTGTGCTTGTCAAGGACGATACTATCCATTCTTCTCACTGTTTCTCAGTCTGGAATAAGGACTGTGATAAAAGAGAGGCCATTCTCAAGTATTAACTAGAGCCCCAGACTGCAGTGAGGGAGTGTCAGATTGCTCGCAGACGCGTGTATCTGGCTGAGCTGCGGCGGGTGATATAATTGCATTCGAGCCGAACATGAGCTACCGCTGCGTAGCCGTCCACAAAGGCGCGAAACCTGCCGTCCTCCGGTCCGCACCGACTTCTGTCGCCTCGCACCCTTTCTGTCGTTCTGTCTTTTTGTCTTATACAGATATATATGTTTATTTTCTCTTTTTTTTTAAATCAAGGTCACGTACATTTAAAGTGTGAATGTCAATGCTGACACTCTTGTGTTTGCTCACTGAAAGCAGTTCTTTTTAACTCAATCATATATACGTACAGTATATACACTTGTGTAGCTATGTGTCCGAGAAATTTTTTTTTTATTTAGTTAAAAACTAAGATTTTTTTTCTTTCTTAGCTCCTTTAGCTAAGAATTATTGTTGTCTCAATATAACTTGTCCTTATTGCAGTGACAGCTTGGGGCATCAAAGTTAATAAGGACTGGGAGTGATTAGTGGCTTGGGGTAGAAAGCTGATTTTTGCAGGAATTTAGCCAAGGTTCCAGGGTTAAGACCCTTTCTCTTTATTGGCAACTGTTCATGGAACTGTTGATAATCACAGTGAGTCAGAACCTTACAATAATATATATTTTTTAAGTTGGATGGATGGCACCTGCTATGGAATAGTGTCTCCATCAGTTTGCTCGGTCATTGGATTTTCTATGTAGCCTAAAGGGAAGGGTGCCCCCTACTGGTCACGAACACTTCAAACGCCAGCTTAGCTCTCCCCAGCTTCTGTGGTTTAATATGAGACCAGTCTGGCCTTTGGCTGGGTCCCCCACACTTTCTAGGACACCAGGGAAGGTTCTTGTTTTCATTTCATTGATTGGATCTCAGAAGAAATCTTGTTATGATGAGATCCAGACATGTTGATAGGGATATTAGCCTCTGAGTTGTCCTGAGAGGGAAGGGAAGGGAAGGGTACGGAGAGGCTCAGAGATGCACAGGGTTTTGATTACACCCTAAAATGTTTTTGCAGGCGAAACCCATCTATAATTCATCATTGATCCTCAGACACGGTGCAGGACCTGCGTACTGTGTGTAGTGGCTCAGGCTTGGGGGGGGCGGGGCGTCGCTGGGCTGTGTGGAGACTGGAGAGTTGTGCGCTGAATGCTAGAATCACAGAGGAGGAGTGGAACAGCAACATCTCTGCCTACAGTGTGAATTCATCACAGAGCCACTCACCTTATTTTCACATGCTGCTCAACAGCGTCTCTCACGTAATCTTGACGCTACGCTTTTCTCATTAATTTGCCGTCTCAGATATGGCTGTCCCGCAGTTCGAAATGTGGGGTCAGAAGTGAAGTAATTATTGAGAACAACAGTGTCACTGGAATCAGGATAATTGGCAGCTGAACCCGAGCCTTCCCAGAGTTCCTGGAGAGAAATCCTCAATTATCTATACCACTGCTCCATGGAGTAGCAGGTAGCGGCTGGACCTCTGTGTCTAAATTTTGGGCCGGACTCTAGAGCAAGGTGCTTGCACTGTGGTGGTATTGGCAATGTTTTCTTATCCAGCTGTGGGTAAAGGGTCAGGTATAAAATGTCTGACTGTATAAGAGCTTCTATCCATGGTAAGCGTGAAATTTAGGCCTAATGTTACAAAAATAGAAGCTGGAAAAGTGTTTCTCCCATTCTGTTCCAGCCCCAGACATCCCAGGAGGATTTAAGAGTAAGGGACCAGCTCTTTATGCAGTGCTGTTTGTGTGGGTGTGTGTGTGTGTGTGTGTGTGTGTGTGTGTGTGTGTGTGTGTGTGTGTGTGTGTGTGTGTGTGTGTGTGTGTGTGTGTGTGTGTGTGTGTTGTGTGTGTGTGTGTCTGCCTGCCTGTGTGGACACCTCAAGCTGTGAGCTCTGGGAGGGAAAGCTCTCTCCAGCAGAAGGGGTAAGAGTTGGAGGTGTTCTCAAGGTTGAGCATGACACATCGTCACAGCGATGCAAATATCTCACCCAACCCCCCACCCCACCCCACCCCACTGTACCCTCCGTCAGATTGTCACCTGAGCACCCCCGCTGGTTTTAATGAGCCATTTGCATGACAGCCCGCCGCAGCTGCAAAGCTCCAGGGGAAGGGGGGCGAGGGGCAGGTGAGGCTGTGGTCAACCCATCCCCTCCTGAACACCCCCCGGGGGGAGAAGGCTCCGTCAGGCCACACTCCCATTAACCACCCAAACCACTACTTCTGCAACGCACGCACATTTTTACATTATTCTGTGCACCATCTGGGGCTTTTGCCAAGTGTCCCACTTCACTGTCTGGTTAGGTGTATACATTAGAGAGAGGCAGCGGTACTTAGTAGACTTGTATAATTGTGGCGCGTTGCTAAAAGTGATCGGAGAGGTGGCAGAAATAGAGTGGGGTGGTAATTACAGCAGATTGTATAATGACTCAGGTCAAACGCCTGTTTTCGTCACCTATTATACACCTTGCATCAGTGTCTGTGGTACGGCATGCTTAATGTGAGCTCAGTTCCATTGATTTGGAGAACATTCAGCAATCATCTACAAGGTGACATATCAACAGAAAGATATTCAGGTACACAAGGTTATGTCACTTAACTCACTGTCTCCAAAACGCACGTATATTTCCTCTTTACAAAAACCGAGGCTTTTAGCCAAGTGATACACACAGGTGTCTGAATAGGTATATACTGTATGTTGGGCAAGTGGTGAATAAGCAGGCCTGCTTCTGTCTCTAGATTTAAATCTAACTGCTGATCTCAGTTAGTTAATTGGCCTGATCATTTAGCCAATCGTCAGGCCCCATTTCCTAATAAACTCATGCGCAGCAGAAAAAACTAAAAACCTTGAATTCAAAAACTCAGAAACAAATTTAAACAAGTGAATCTAACATCAGAGTTAATTAGGGTGCTGTCATTGTGCTATACATGCAGAACCAGTCAATGGAGGGCCCTCTATTTATAAATAAACAAGATGCCTTCACAAGCTCTGTTTTTATGCTGCAAGACTAATTGCTAAGCAGGATGGTCGAAATGTTGTCTCTTTCATATAGCTGTTTGTGCGTGTGTGTGTGTGTGTGTGTGTGTGTGTGTGTGTGTGTGTGTGTGTGTGTGTGTGTGTGTGTGTTTTTTTGTGTGTGTGTGTGTGTTTTTTTGTGGCCCTGTCATTTTTCCAGATCCATACATTCATGATCACGTTGCCTGCATAACGCAGTGCTCATGGACCGGGTTGATCTCTCTCTCTACCCTTTCTCTCCCCCTTCTCATCAGATCTCCCTTTATTCTGTGTTTTTCAGAAAATCATTTAGAGCTGTTCCCGACATGGGAGGCTCTCTCTTGCATTTCCCCGGGGCTGTAACCGTAGATAAGTTTCTGATGCTAATATTCGCTGCTGCGCTGTCCTACGGAGCATCCTCGATTAAACCATGTCATAAGTATCCGAGTCTAATATTAGAAAGGTCTCCACCTCTGCCTCGGCTCTGTCATGCTCACATCCTGTATGTTAAGAAAGAGATGGGATGTGCTCTATTATACTGTAGCGGAGACTGAAAATTTCACATTTTTGTAATTTCATCCTTACATAATAAGCTGATCTTAAACATAGGTGATTTATCAAAAACCACAGAACACCACAACTTTCTTCTTTAGAGTCTTGATAGTTTATATGGGGTATTAGTACACTATTGGTGCAAAATTAAGTGAAGAACTTCCCACGTAATAATATAGCCAAGAGTGCGTTAATGGCCTTGTATGTCATCTGTCTTTTGGACTCCCTGAAGAAACTCCCATTTTCCAGACAGAGCTGTATTAGTTTAATAGCGCTCAGTCTGCCTTTTTCATTGCAGGCTTCTGAAATTTTAATTTCTTGGCCTAATGAACCATACCCCCACATCTCAAAGAATCAATATGACTACAGTCTGCTTACATTATGGCTTTCTGGCTTTAATAAACTACAAAGACAAACATGTGCAGTGTGGAGCACATTCTAAAGGATGGATATGCAGTATTGTGCCCCCCTCCCCCGCCACCCCCTTCTTCTGTACTGCCTCTACTCCTCCTCTGAAAATTACATCTGCACCTTTCAGAGGACAAATAGCCTTGATCCCATTTTTTTCCATTTGCCAGAAATTTCCTGTTCGCATGCTCTCCAGTATGAGAAGTGAAGGCTATATGATTCATTGACATTTGATCCTATGAGCGGTTATATAATTGAAGTACAATGCTCAAAGCAATCTGTAAGGTTTCAGAAATGGAGTTGGAGGGGAACGATTGTGGATTGCATATTGACTCTGGTCAGATGTCTATTTTTGTTGCTTGTGTAGTACATTAGTGTGCATGGCCTGGTACACTTCATGTGGTTTTGAATTAATTTTTCTGCATAATGTAAAGCAGATTATCTACAGACGCATCGAGGTTGTATAAAAAATATGAGCTAATGTAAGTTGATTCAAATTGCTCGAATGTTATGTTGCTCTCACTCTTGTACAGATTCTGCCAGGGCTGCAGGTCTTTCTAAGATCATCTAAGGTCTGCTCAACCCTGGTTCTTTTGAGCAACGGTGTCTGAATTTCACTTGATCTAACTAATTGTTTGATTGTAAGTGATCTCTTTTAAGGAAACGCTGTAGCTAACTTCCTACATTCTTAGAGTTTTGGTTCTTTAAGAGTTCTGGGAAATGTAGTTTCTTTGATCATTCACTTTGAGATTAGGCTAAGCCCTGTAGTCAGACTCAATTTGGACTTTGTCATCATAGCAAAATGATACAAGGTGTCCTTGGAGACATCCTGGACCCACCATTGGGTATGGTAGGGTTCAATTTGGCAGGGATCCATCAGCCAACCACTGCTTTAGTTCTTCCTAGCAAAACGCTGGACTCCCACAGGCTTCCAGTTTCCAGCAGTTCCCTCCCCCTCCAATCGGTGCTAATTGTCCCTAAGTTGCCTGCAGGATTTAAAGTGGTTGCTGGGTCCCAGGCGGGTAAAATCAGAGGAGTGCACAGGATGTGTGGGGCATAGCGGTGACTCGAGAGGCACAATTAGCAGCTTTAAATTGCTGAGGAGAAAAGGGGGTGGGATTGTTTAAAAAAAAAGAAAAGGAAGTGCAGTGCTGTGGTCCCTTCTGGGCAGGAGTAGGATAGTCGCTCAGCCTTGGGTCTCCATCGTCCCCCAGCTCGGTTTCTCTCGCTCCCTCTCTCCCTTTTTCTCTCTCTCTCTCTCTCTCTCTCTCTCTCTCCACCAGTCCGGCATGCCAGCAGGCCCTCGACCATCCCTCATCCTCACCGAGCGCCCCCGTTACTTATTTATGTCCATTCATCTCCTTCGTCATTCAGCTCGGCATCGGAGCGTTCTCGCCCCGAGCCCTCTCCCTCTAACAGCGCGCCTTCCCCCTAACCTTTCCAAACAGTCACGGCTGTAATGCAAGCCAACATCTCGTTGTCTGCGCTGGACCAACTTCAAACAAAACAGGGAGCTGCAGCCTGCTCTATCCTCATGTGGTTTCTGTCTGAATGCGTACTCAATTGCACAAATGGAAATGTGGTGCCACAGCTCTCAAGCTCTCCGCAGCTATAGCCTGTCTCAGGCATTCTTTCAGCAGAATACAAAGGGATTAACATACCGTGAGTACATTTTTAGTAGATGGCTCAATTTTCAATTAGAATTTTTTTTTCCCCCAATATTAGATGTTGAACTAGGTAATGCATTATGAGGTGTCAGTGTGAAGCGCTGCAAAGTTGTCACCTTTGACATTATGGAGACCTGCTTTAGCCCTGCTCTTGTTGTTTGATGTTGTATAAGAGGCGTAAATCATGTAGCTAACAGCCCGAGAAGGTTCCGTCATTGGCACTTGCCGAGAGAGCAACACTGACGCCTGAACCATGACATATTACGGGCACTTTCTGAAGGGGGCACAATTCCACTCACGCTTCTCTCACCTAATCAAATGTAATCTTTCATGCTCGTACATATTTATTTCCCAAGCAAATTCAGTTGAATTTATCTGTGGTTCATTAATTACTCACCTCATTGACTTTAATGATATCAATCACTATGCCGTGTACCGGTGTCTCAAAGTTCACATTTAATTTAACTGAAATGGTTGCTGTAAGGCCTGCTTTGGTTTCATATTCATTGCGTTGCTAATCAGAAGTATTTAAAATTACAGACACGCAGAAAAAAAAAATTTCGTCTTTTTTTTACATCATTAATATGGCAGATTCTCTGATCAAACCTCTTCTTCACCCCCTTCTCATTGCACCTGGAGCAGAAATGAATATTCCTCTGCTTGACTTTTATATTTCTTCTCATCTCTTCTTTCCACTTCTCTGCCCACAGAATCCAAGGATGTGTGCATGAATAAGGTTGTTACATGTTGGGTGAATCAAAGTACAGCCAGTGTAGCTTTACATTTGCATCCGTCACATGTTTGCTTTACTGAGCGTGCTCAGTAGAAGAAGGCCTGGTTAAATCTCAAATTGCGTTACCTGGCACTTACGTCATGGAGAGCCGACTCTCCTCCCTGCAAGGCTGAGACCCCTGTCTGGATGCAGTGTGAATGCAGAGGGGTATTAGCTGTGACTGTTTTCCCACTAAACATGGCTTAAAAGTAGCTGGTGAAACCATTGCAGTGAAAACTGCTGCAAGACACAGTGAGTTTCGGTTCATTCATGAGGTCTCTGCATTCCAAATGAACCTTGTGCATCTCCAGCTGTCATCTGGAAGAGACGCCTCAACCCCTACTTAAACTCCCTTCTGCTTAGAGCTTTTGTTTAACATTTATTTTGCTTTTCTTTTTCCCTACAGTCACTCTACACTGTGTTTGCATCAGGAACCTAAATTCAATTCCAATTCAGTTTTTACTTTGTCAAAATTAAATGTAAGTGGCTTTGTCCAAATGAATTGTTATAGTTTTTTTTTTGTTTGTTTGTTTTTCTTCACAATCAGTTTTGCAAGTAAATTTATTGTAATTTCTGATCTTTGTTATTGAAGATAACAATGACCACTTTAATTTAACTTTGTTTTAAAGTATATATTTTGAGTCCAAGCATCCCAGTTTATTTTATTTTGCATAATTTGAAACACTGGCACTATTTTATAGCCATGCCTCAAACTTTAATGTTAGATTCATTTGTTCAAATTTGTTTCTGTGTGTTTTTTGCAAAGTCACCAATATCATTAGTTTCCTCCCTGTCTAGCCCACATCTCCCTCCCTTGCACCTTCAGGCTTGTTGTTTATCTTCAATCCTGACCTAGCAATGAGACACACAAAGTGGATCAGCCTTAATTATCCTTACTTTTGCTCTATCAGTGAGGAGCCTCTGGCTGGTGTAGCAGATTGCCGTGTAAATCGCTCCTGGGTCCTCTGTACCTCCAGCCATTACAGGAGCTGTGACGTCCCAAAAGCCTCCTTGTTCAGATTTTAACAAGGCCTGCTCATATCTCAAATCCTCACCTCAATGTCAAAGAATAACAGCTCATTGCCATCTTTTCACTACCAGCGACATCCAATAAAAAGCCATGGTTGGTGCAGGTCTCGATGGTGAACAGGAACGGGATTTATTCTCAAACATGGGAAACAGCCCAAGGTTTGTGGAGCAGGCATCATAACAGTTAGTTGCACACTTTTCTTTTTTTATCAACAACAAACTCACCTCAGTCACAGATGTAGGCATCATCCATGCAACCTTCTGTCAGACATGGATGCAGGCTTGTTCATACGACATCACTTCCCCTCACACACAGATGTGGATGTCAACTAGATGATTTCACTTACTCTCACAGACAGATGTCTTTTGTAGGTAAAATAGTTTTTCCTCAGATAACAGTACTTTTCACATAACAGTCCCATTGCAGCTTCCCATTACTCACTCTTTCTGCTGTCTCATTTGTAAGCAGCCGTTTTAGCCTAAGGATGGGGAGCACTCTGTGACAAAGCACTACAGAAACAAGACAAAGCAAGACAGTAAACCATCAACACCAGGCAGCTTGATTGCTCTTGTTCAATGAAGGCAGCAGACTCTGCTGTCAAAGATTTATCCACATTTTTCCTTTTTCTCACGATTTTCGTAGCTTGACACTGAGCCAAATGACCCACCATGTTCTGCTTGAAAGGACATTTTAATCTCAGAAAATCTCCAATAATTCTGCGGACGTTCTGCCAGTAACTCAGCAGGATTGTGACTCACCTCTTTCATCGGCACATGCGCCCAGCACAGGTTCAGACCCTGAATCAGCTCTTCTCTGTGAACTGACTGGTGTAAATTGAGTTTTTCCACATCATGGTGTTTTATCTATTGCTGAAGTGGTTGCGATAATGGAGATTCATCTGGGCATATAGAAGAATACAGAGCATAACCATGTTTGATAATGAGAGTAGGCCTGACTGCCCATGTAGTCTCTTGTCAACGTGCTCCATCACCACCTGGATCTATGCTTCTGCAACATGACCTGTTAAGCTATTTCATGTGTTAACTGTCTGTGAGAGAGGAGGTTTATAATAGCAGTGCTACAGTTTCCTTAGATTTCCTTAATTTCCATCTAGCAAGCCTCCTCATTCTGCTGACAGAATGAAACCTAAAATAGCTTCAGTAATCCATGTTGTTAATCCATTTAGCAAAATTGAAAAAGGTGAATTCTTTTTCCCCTTAATATTCTATTCCTTACCCTGAAGACTTATGTTTTTTTTTTTAATCTTTCTTCATAACTTTTAAAACTGATATCTGGAACCACTTTTGTTGCCCTACTTTTCCAAGAGCCTTCGATATCTTTCATGTAGTGTGGTGCCCATTATGGCCCGTGTGGTTATAATAGCGTTTGTCGCATTTGCTCTCTGTAATTTGCATTTAAATTGTAATTGTGTTGTACTTTGGCTTTTATATGCTAATGGCCTGTGTGGACTGTGCTCTCCTGTATAGAGTGTCAGCAAAAATAAGTAACAGCACTAATTAATACTGACAAAGTGCAGGTATTAACAGCCATGTTAAGGATGCAGATGGCTTTTGTGGAAAATATGAGCAGTGGTCCGCATCACAATAAATCACTATGGATCTGCTCTGTGATGGAGGCCCTGATCCATTTTTTGCCTTTTCCATTATAGGCTAAACAGTTGCCTGGGTCTGAAAGTTTTTTTTTCCCTGTGCTTTTGGGAGCTCTCAGAGATTGTGCTCATGTGGGTAGCTCATGTCAGTTGTTGAACACACGCCGTTTGCAGCACAGGGCTTCTTTAACAGAAATACCCATTTTGCAGTGTCGAGTTCTCTTCCACTTCACCTTTCCACCCCCGGGAATGTGAAATGGGCCGCTGTCTTGCTGTTTCGCAGGACAGGTAACATGAATGTTTTAGCGTGGGCACGTTTGTGATATCAGGCAGTTAGAAAGCGCTGAGGGACTTCCGCTGTATTACTGCTAATGTGCTTAACCATCATTGTTTACAACATATTACCATTTTTGGGGAGGTTCGAATTAATTTTCAGGTTCCTTCACAACAGCAGAGCAGGGGAAAATTGCACTGAATAAAAATCTATTATTTCTTGTTAAATGAATTAATAATTCAGTAAGTGTTTATGTCATGCCTAAGAAAAGAATATTAATAGTGATCTCATTCCTCTGACGGCTGTTTTTCTCTGAGAAACACACCTGGTATGCAACTTAACATTCATGAATAGTTAAATCTGAAGCAGCTGTGGTCCTGCCTCTCTTAACAGACACTAAGTGTATTATGTGGGGTGACTATCCTTTGTTAACACCAGAAACACTTGTTTCGTTTTAGTTCTCCACAGAGCAATTCCACATACTTCTGGATCTGCTGTACCAGTGTGGCCATTATTCTAGTTAACATTTGGAGAAATATTGATGTGTGTTCTCATGTGTAGGTTTGTTCCTTGAGAATTCTAAATTGTCCAAAATCCAAAACTTTTTGAGTGCTCAAATGATGCCAGAAATGGAAAATTCCACACCTGACCTATGCAACTTACGACCATCTGTACATATGACCAAAAACAAATACTGTATCAATCAAAAAAAGAAAGGAAAAAATATATTTAAATGTGAAAAATACACTTGGTCATACGTCCACCAGTGCTAACAGCTGCGTGCTATTCCCCGACATATGTCCGAGTTCCGTTCTGACCAACTGGTTGTGTCTCGAAATGGACGTACAGTAAGTCAGACGTATATTAGCATGGTATGTAGATATACACATGTAGCATCACTATTGGTCACTATTGTATTCAAATATTTTACAAAATCTGAATCTTGGAAAAAATCCAAAATCCGAAACACTTCTGGTCCCAGGCATTTTGGATAAGGGATACTCAACCTGTTTGTTCCACTTACCCACGAACACTCACTGTGAACCTGTTTTCTGTTTCTCTACCACCAGTGGACCCCCTCCTGACAGACTTCCAGGGGAGGGACACACTGTGGGGCTTTGTCCCACCCCAGCCCCCCTCCGCCGAGGGGCTTAACACCCCCATTACTCTGCACCTGGGGGACTACAACCTGGACGGCTTCCCCGATGCTCTGGCCATCCTCCGCAATACCTCCGGGAGGTCAGTGACCAATCAGAGGGTCTATCACATTTACTTTCTTCAGGAGTGACCGATCAGAGGGTCTATCACATTTACTTTCTGCAGGGCTATGTGCATACCAGATGTTTCCCCAGGTTTTCCTCTGACAGATACATAATAAACATTTGTTCATTGCAGCTGTAATATAATATGTAGGGAAGTCAGTGGTCAGAAGGTCTGTTCAGTCCCAGGCTTTCATATTCCATTCCTTCTGGGTGATAATCTGAATTTTGAAATTTTGCCCTTATACAGATTATACAGTTTATTGTCAATACCCTACAAAAAAAACATCACCTAATAAGAAAACATAACAAGAGGAGTAAATGAGAGAAAAAAAGTCTTTTTATTTGCATAACCTTTATTACTCAGAGACATGAAACACTGATGGTATACAACTGATGTTGAAATCTTTCTATTCTTGTATCGAGCTCAAAAATAAGAAAAAAATCATTGGTTTATTTTTTAATTTTCATCTGTTCACATGTAATTCCATCTTTAGGTCGCTTTAATCCATTTCATACAGATTTTCAAACCTAATTGCTTGTGGCAGAATGCTGAATTTATCCTGTAAACTAGAAATATTTAACTGCAATGTATTTAGGAAATAACTTGATTTTAAATATATATTTTGAATCAATTGATTAGACCAATTAAGCAGCTGGAATTGGATGTAAAGGATTCCAGCTCTCAAGGGGACTCCCAGGTGTTGCACTTGACTTCCCTGGCCTGGAGGCTCATGTGCGGCCTATTACGATGAAGATTAGATTGAGATTGAAAGAAATGGCCCCTGGGTCAGCTGCAGGAGCTGCAATGAGTTTGAGTATATAGCTGAGATATAAATAAGATAACGGAAACCAACCAAAGCAGATTGGGTCTGTGCATATTTAGCTTTTGGATCGGCAAAGCTTATGGAGAAAGCGTGTACATGCCACTGATTGCGCTGCTGTAGCCTACCTTGTCTGACCCATAACTATTACCCTGACTAGATTCTAAGTCTGATGTGATATTGCGGCCATCTACTGGGGCATGTGCTTGGTTAATAAACCAGTGAACCATTACACCAGTGGACCTCAGATAAACCCAACATGAATATGAAATCACAATTTAGAGTAGACAGGACTGGAGGACTGGGCTCATAGTTTCTGGGTTGAGTCCAAGATATTGCATACTGTCCTGGCCAACCAGATCCATGATCACAAATCTGTCGGCACCAATCAGATTGCAGGAAACATAGGCCTAAAGGCGTATACAGACACTTTATGAAAGGTTGAGAGCATCTGGAGCTCAGGCCTGCTGAGACTGTCTTGTAGATACACGCATAGTAGAGCAATTAAAGCATACCCCCACTCAATGTGGAGCAGAAGCCAAACTAATCACCAGAGCTTAACCACCTCCTTTAACATTTG
This sequence comes from Albula goreensis, assembly GCA_022829145.1. Lineage (NCBI taxonomy): Eukaryota > Metazoa > Chordata > Actinopteri > Albuliformes > Albulidae > Albula > Albula goreensis. Next base: position 8,411,132 of record CM040741.1, on the reverse strand, counting down.
GGGTCAGTTTCATCAGTCATGATACTTAGAGCTCCCATGGCCAGTGTAATCACACCCAAACTTTCAGTGCACCATGACCGCAACAAGAGTTCAAGCTGCCGTGTGTTCACACGCTCGATTACGGACCAAGCTGTGGGTGTGCGGCTGAGCGAAGATTTCAGATCAGCTAACAGCAGCTAGTCGGCCCGGACATGTGGCGTAATGATGAAGATAAGGACAACGAGCCTGGTTGATCTCCCCTAAAATCACCACAGAACCAGAGCTGTCCTGGAAACTACACAGATGGTCTGTCCTCTACCCGGGACCCTTAATTATAATCTTCTGTTGCATTCAATCAAATAACATTTTTAGTGTGATTATTTATTTAGAGAAATCCCTCTTTCTTGTTTGAAATGTATTATTAGTATTATTATTACTTATTTTAAACATCATCTTTAATCATCATCATCATTATTATTGTTGTCATTATTATTGTTATTATTGTGTTGGTTGCATTTTTATAGCTCTTATCGCGATCTCCATGTCCTTAGCAGTGAAGGGGGAACTCACCTCAGGCACTAGTAATGCGTCGCACTATTTTTCCGGATTGAGAATTTGGCAGGACTCCAGGGACAAGCGCGGCAGGATCTTTAATGATAAGAGAGGGTCAGAGCCTCGGTATAATGTCTCATCCAAAAGACAGTGTCTGCTACAGTATAATGCTCCTCTCAATGCACCGAGGCTTTGGCAGCCACCATCTTCACCTTGTTTATCCAAGCAGTACAAGAATTTGATAAAGTATGTTTTTTTTTTTTTTTGTTGGTGGTGGAGGGGTGGGGGTGACAGACAGTCAATGGATTGGTCCAGATGAATCCTGTTGGACATATACCATTGTGTAGCAACACAGAAAATGTCAGAGCTGTGAGGATTTCATACTGAGAAGAGATGTGCATGGTGACAGCAAGTTATATATTATTAATAGGTGAGGTGTGCTTTAGCTGTTTTTATAAATATATGTAATAATCCCAACAAAAGTATGTACCAGTATGGAAACCCTTACTGTTTTCAGAGGAGGCTTCATCCAGTGTTTGTATTCTGATCTACTGCTCACATTTTTTCCCCTAGCTGCATCTATTAGTCATTAGTGTTTATACACTTACAGTCGCTGTGAATTATTTGGCTTGTAGTGGTAGCACACACACACACACACACACACACACACACACACACACACACACACACACACCCATGCACACACAAATCAATGTTCTCTCCTTAATTGGTAGCTTTCATGCACCGGTTACACAAACATCAGCCCCAGTCCCCCTCTCTACAGATTCAAGAAGCCAGCTTTTTGTTATTCATAGTTCTGCTTTGGATTAAAGTCTTCCCTCCCTTTCTCTGCATTCAGAAAATGTTTAGATTTGAATTTTAAGGTGAAGAACCAGAATACTTACGCTCAGAGGGGCCCCAATCTTACCCAAAACAGCAGAAAACAAGATCTAGCACCTCCATAAATTTTACAAAATAAAGGATAAACAGATATATAGGATGAATGCGTCTGCCAGCAGCAAAGCTGTGACGGTGATCCATTACCTCAGAGAGAGAAGAGAGGATGGATGTTTGAGAGCTGTCTCCAGCTCTCTGCCTGCTAACAAGACTTTGATTTAATTCTCTCAAATCCAAAACAGACAATCTTCAACAGAATTTATGGACATTGGACATTTGTTTCAATAATAATGAAGCCATTGCTTGTAGCAGGGGCTGGATTTGCTTTCCTTTTTTTTTTTTTTTTTTTTTTGCTTTCTTGATTTGTTTTCATCCGTCTTATTCACCAGAATACTAGGGTCACTGGGCGCTTTGCTTGTTGAAGTTCACACTGGGAATTTGCATATGCCCCTGTTACAACTGACATTCAACTATTTATAGGTGTGGCTCTTAAATGGAAGGTTACGGTGCCACAGTCAACGGTGTTCCTCACTGCACAGTGTGAAAGTGAGCTGGAATAGCTGTTGAGATACTGTGACAGACACATCAAGCTGGCATAAACGCTCCTGAGAGAATACAGCTAAGCCTATCGAGCTTGCTGTTAGAAATAATTACGTTTAACCCCTGAGGTTATGCCCCCAGCTGCTTGCTTTCTGGTTCCGGGTCTTTGCTCTTAGGGTAGAAGCAAGCTCCTGTGTGCAATCAAGTAAAAAATTAAGGCAGGTAATTGCATTCTGTTTTGATTTAAAGCCCTGCAGGTTGTCAGAGGAGGAAAGTTATTGTAGCCATGGATGTAAAACCCGCTATCAGGTAAGCACCGGTGTTACTCATTGGTGCACAGGTGTGACGGATGAGAGGCTGTAGGTGGGAGAAAACGTGCCGGGTGCTTTCACCGTGACCGGGTCATTTCATGCTGGTCTCCCCCACGTTCCGAGCCCTCCTCTGCAGCCGGTGAACTTTCCCGTGTTATTTTTTCCTCTCATCCCAGGCATCAACCTGTCCTATGCATTCAGACCTCTTCACATAATCCCATCCGTTGGTCATGAGTCGGCCTGCTGCCTGTGCGATCACCTCCAGCCCTCTCCAAGGGTTAGCTCATCACCAGGCCTCGACTGCACCTTGTAATCACCTCTGCTCTCTTCCTCCGGCTTCCTGTTATAATAATTTATATCTTTCCCTCGAGTCGGCCCATCGATGGGCCAAACCTCAGCCCTTGTTATCACCTCACCTCCACCCCCCCCCGGCGAAGAGCCCAGCCTTTCCTTTATAATCATATCCTCTACTGCCTCCCGCTAGCCTGGCGGTGGCTCCATGTTCTCTATGTAATTGCTTCAGTTCTCCCCCCACCCTTGGTCCAGCTATCGTCCAGCCTTCCCCCTCATTTGGATTAGGTGGGTATTGCCTCGTAGTTACAGGTATTCAGAGGTGGTTTTGCTTTGACGTCTTCAGGGGCGTAATAAATAGTTTGAGGGGGAAAGAAAAAGCGTGACCAGCCACATTTGGCATGCTGGGTTTGGCGCGGGGGGGGTATGGGATGGGGGTTGGGGTAGGTCGTCTGTGGGGCGAGTCCTGAGAGACAGGCCCCCAATCTCCCTCTGCAGTGCAGCCAGGCTGCTGGCTCTCTCCCGCTGAATATAATTTAGCTCTCTGAATACTGCAAAGGCAGGCTTTTCTCTCCAACAAGGCAGAGGTGCTCAAACCCTCAATTACTGCGGAGGGGAAAAGGAATGGCTTTCCCAGCATCACCCCGTGGTAACGGGAAGCCGGGTGCTCCCCCAGGACAGGATGGGTGGTACTTGATGGAAGAAATCAGCGAGAATCTGAAGCATCTGGGCTGAGATCCAACGGGGTGTTCAACCAGTGCTCAGCCTCTCAGAGGGATCTTAACCCTTCCCACAAAAGACTCCGAACCTCAGAAAATGTATTTAAATAAGTTGGTCGCCAACTCAATCATCATTTTCAGTGATGACCTGGGGAACCGAAGCCGGGATGGAATTCAAGGCTTTGTGTGGCCTATAATGTGTAGGAGGAATTATTAAGTAGGCTGATGCAGAGAACCGGTTTTTCTGGCAACCTGACCAGGATACTGGGGTTAAGACTTCCTCTCGAAAAAGTACGAATGACCTCAGTAGGTCAGGACGTTGTTTTAACATCAGTGTGTGGGTGTTCAGTTTAACATTGCCGTGTCAGGGCACTGGATTCGTGTTTGGTTATTAGCGCCCTCCTCTGGGACGGCACATGCTCTTTAAAAGGCCTGAGCCGTTTTATTGTGTGTTTTTACAGGGTCCTTGTCTTTGTCAAATAAAACGTCTCCCTGCTGCTCTTTATGCGTTTCGCAGCACAGTTTTCCAAAAGGCTCATTCATGTTATTTTTTGGCCGTTCTTCTTCCTTTCTTGAGATTGGCACCAATCGGGTTGCGTACTGCCAGTGTAATTCCACCTTTCTCTGCATAACATGGCAGTTTAGCATTGGTGATCTGCTGAGAAAGGCCCTCTTTCAGCCGGCCTCGCATGACTGTCGCTGTGATTGAAGGGGAGGCCTTGGGCCATTTTGCTTCCCCTGCCTGTCCCTCCATTCTCTCACATTAATATGCCTCCCCTCCTGAATACCCCATTACGTTATATATTGGCACAGTGGTACCAGGAAAGCCGATCTGTTCTGGGTCACTCTGAGTGAACTGGGTAAATGTATTCTGATAAGGTTATTGAGGAGATCATCTCTCACTCACAGAGCTGTAGTATAATGAAGGAACCTGTAAAATGTGTTTGTGCGTGCGTGTGTGCATGTGTGCATGTGTATGAGTGCACATGTCTCTGTGAATGTGTGCGTGCATGTGTGCATGTGTATGCGTGCACGTCTGTGTGTGTGTGCATGTGTATGCGTGCACATGTCTCTGTATGTGTGTGTGTGCATGTGTATGAGTGCACATGTTTTTGTGAGGTGTGCGTGCGTGTGTGCATGTGTATGCACGCACATGTCTGTCTGTGTGTGTGCGTGTGTGCATGTGTATGAGTGCACATGCCTCTGTGAGTTTTTGTGTGCCTGTGCGCATGTGTGTGCGTGCTCATGTCTCTGTGAGAGTGTGTATGAATGTGCTTCATCTCCAGTTTTACCTACAGTTCCCTGAATAACAGCTGCTCTGTACTACTTCCCACCAGTGTTAGTCACTGCCTTATTAACAATCTGCACACACACAATATCCATGGCTATACACCACATACACTGTACATTTACACGTACTGATTTTACAAGTTTGGGCCTGTTTAAGCAGTGTGAGTATTTTTTTTTTTAGGAAACACACACAGGAGTTCCATAGTTTTCTTCCTTTTAGATTTGCTTGCTTAACATCCTGCACAGCTTAAACTATATCATTTTAAAAAGATTGTCTGGATCCATTTGCAAATGTCTCAGACTAAGAACAGTATTTACTCAGTGTGCAGCATTCCAATTTGGCCCCCTGAAATGAAGTGGTTGTTTGTAGTAAGAAAACCACCAGTTGAAGGAATTTGACACATGAAGCATCATTAGCTGCTCACTCGTTTTTTCAGAAACTTTCTAAGCTTCATGCTTAGAAAGTGCCCAGCAGGAAAAAAAGGCTTCGTTAGAGTGAATAAATGGAATTAACTATTTTACTATCTTAATTGTGACATCTTTTTTTCCCAACAGGTTGTATATATGTGTTTGTATTCATAAAGCAGACTGGTCTCATTTCAAAAGGGCTTGCAGATTAAAGAGAGCAATTAACACAGATGTTTTTGTATTATTATTATTATTTATGTGTATTATTATTTATTTTATTTTTTTTGCCACTACTGAAATTCAGTCAGTGGGTCCTTGAGAAAAAGGGTCGGTCTCGATCCATTAATTCCGGACCTTTGAAAACAAGTTAGTGTTCCACATTGTGAAGAGTGTGAGTGAGCCACAGTGGACAAAGGCCAGCATGCAACTGCGGGATCCACGGTAGGGAGTGACAGCTTGATTTATAACACAGGTGGAGCAGAGACGATGGGAGGAGTTGTTCTCAGAAGCGTTTCCCAGCGTAGAATCCTTTAAAGTCAAAATGGATTTTGTTTTTAAAATGCTATTCCATTTATTTGTTTTGAATTGGTTTAAAGAAGCTCCCATTGCAACCGTCCAGGACTCACACAGATGAGAAGACACAGTATCTTGCCAGAAAATTGTGTCATGTGAGTGAAAAAACACACCATGGCATTAACCCTGTGGATTTGGACCGAGAGAATAAAGGTCATTTTGTATCATAAGGTAGTGTATGAGTCCAAAACACATGTATGTATTGGGGGCAGTCAAAATAATATAAACACCAAATGAACTATAAATGATGTTCTGAAATCAACACTATAATGTTTCCTAAGCCAGCTGAGACATAACCAAATAGTTATTGCTCAAACAGGGAGGTGTGCAAGACACAGATTTATTATTTCAAACTGCCTGAGGAAAGAGGAACAGTGGTCCCAAGGCCAAGCTATATTAGGTGGCCAGGTGCACCTGGTGGTATGGTGGAGACATTCTACTCTTAAGAGGCTTAAGAAGACAAGAACCTTCCCATGAACACTCTAAGATTTCTCTAGTCATCGGAACTAAACATCACTGACCCTTTATCGGAATTTGTGTTCTGGAATATAGAGCGTGGAGATTTCTACTTCCTTCATCAACAGATTGCTTTTCTTATTGAAGAATGCAAATAGCTTAGTGCAATATCCCACTATAAACAGTTCATTTAAAGAAGGACTGAGCTTTTCTGAATTGCAGCTGAACTCCTTATTTGTTTATAAGTATTCATAAAAAATAGTTTGGTGTTTCAATTATTCTACTCACTTTATACTGTTTATTGTCCTTGAAGAGGTTTTGCTTTATGTAGTCAAGTAACTCAGCAAAGCAATCACATCAAAATACACTACATAATGTACAATGACAGTATCAACACATTTTCAAATATTTACTTGAAAAGTTGAATAAATTCAATTATGTGTTTGATACACATGCCATGGAAGGACACCACTAGCAAAGCCAACAATATGTTTTCATTCCCTCCGGAAAATGTCCTCAGTAAAGTGCAATACCGTCAGGCAGAAAAAAGCACGATACAAACTAAATATGGATCGATGTGCTTCAAGTGTATTCTTATAAGTGATGCTTGTTGGTATTCAGCCATCTCATATAAAAATACAAACATCTTTTGCTGTGTTGATCCTCACAACAAATTTTCTCTGAATTTGCTAGCTGTTTGAAGTCCAGCAGTCTCAGTTTAACCAAATTGGCCATTCGATAGCCTTCCTCCTGCAACGTCGTGCCTGCTGTCTCCCTGCCCTCTGCTTCCCGCTGTCACTCAGAGTGAAATCGATCTGAGGTGGAGGAGGCCATGTTTGAACTGCAAATGAGGCTTGTTTACCCTTATTGAATTTTAAGGGGTTTGCCCCTTTTGGTTTGGCCCTCCTCTCCTGCAGGAATAAATGAATGAGTAATCGAATCGATTCGGAGATGAATAAACAAATGTGAGTTTGGCCCCGAGGGCCTCTCCCTGCAGAATATTTTGCAGCCCCCACTGTTCCTGTGAAGTGTTTAGCGGTCGTCATGGTTACAGGGCCATGGGGGCAGAACGCACACCACCCCCCCCCAACACATGCACGCGGTGTTCTACATTACCATTAACAGTGGCTAATGGAATGCATGGTGAAAAGCTGGCAAAATCCACACCTCTTGCTTGACAGTAGGCTCCTCATTCCTCAGCTCAAGGCTCCCTACTGTCCAACCTCATCATCATTACAACCCCACCCCCGCGCACCCTTTCACTGAGGGAATGCCCTCTATTCCTTTCAGTGAAAGGGGAATTAATAACATTGACACCCCTGGTTTTTCTTTTCGTGCACTTCCCCCATTGACCCCTCCCCGCACTACCCCCCCCACCCCTTCCCTCTGAAAGGTTTGACCCTGTGCTTCTTTTTTGGTGAAACGGAAAATGCTTCCACTTTCTCTGACAAAATTTTTCAGGGACGTATTTGAATGGCGTATCAGAGGAGACCATGGCGGCGGTAAAGAGGACGCTGAGCCCGTGGGCGTTCTTTAGCCCCCAAGGTTCTCTTCAGACCACGGAGCTCTCACTCTCAAGCCAGCGGGAAACGATCCATTTAAACTGTTACAGCCGATCGGCCAGGTTATCTTTGACTCATGTTTGCGAGGACACCTCGGCACACGCTTTTAATTTGACAGAGCACATTAACTTTAATCAGAGGACGTTTGAGAAGCCACGAATGTTGTTTGAATGTGCTCGTGTCTGTGTCTTTCTCATCTGTGTAGATTTGAGATCCGCTGTTTTTCCATCAGTGACTGAAGCGAGCATGTGCGTGCCTGTGTGTGCCCATTTATCAATTAGCTATGTGGGTCAGTATATTCTCACATTGTTTTGTGGTTGCATGTGTGCCGGAGTGTAGTATGTGTTGTACGTTTTGTTTGTGTTTTTACATTTATACCTGTATGTTTCTTTACGTCTTTACTTTGATGTGTGAGGCTTTCTCACCTAAATCACAGGCTCGCACACATGTAGAGGCTTCCGCCGAATTTGTTCTGAGTCTGTCCAAACGTGGGAAATTTTTCCGTGAGACTGAGCACAGCGGAAGCTCTGGTCATCGCAAATGCAATTTGTTTTGGAGAGTCTTGGGTCTTATCAGCACAAGCAGGCCTGTGTATTTCCCATCTTCTTTGTATGTCCTCACATTTGCGTGTTTGTATCGAGGTGTAAGAGGACACTTTTTTGTGTGTACGGGGATATGTTCCGTTATCTCCAACGAGGAAGCAGTAATCTTCTGACATCATACCTTACCCAAGAAAAAAAAAAAAGCCTTTTAGCATGGCTATGTGTAGAGCAGGTTTGAATAAGGGAAGGGAAAAATGTTGTCCTGTCTCAGAAAAAGAGAGAGTCAGATTTTTTTTTTTCCCCTAGACTGTTTTTTGAAAGGGGTCCCTCAAAAGAAGACCCAGTGCCCAAGATAAGGGCTGTGTCCGTGAGAGCTTAGAGCCAGAGGCTGGCACAATGCAATCTGTGTCCTTTTCAGGATTCAAGGCCTGTGCACTTCCACCGCCAGTCTGCTGCATTGAGAAAACCCCTTAAAAAAAATAACCTTCAAATGCCACATCACTCACTGCTCAGAGAACGGGGGAAGGAAAAGAGAGTGGGGGAGAAAAGAAAAGGGGGGAAAAGGGAAGTAATAGCCTCCCGGCGTCTTACCAGAAATGACCAGAGAGTCATGACCGACATACCAAATGACGTTTATTATTACGAAAAAACATACAAGTGCTGTGTAATGAGGAGCACCATCTGGGCCTTTCCTGCTTTGATGGCGTCATGGTTTCGGGTCATCGGGCATACAGTGTTAGGAGTGTTGCTAGCTCCTCTGGTTGTCATGCAGACATGGTGCACACATTTGCTCTGAGTTCCTCACGGAGCAGGTCAATGGGAGGCAGCCATACCGACCATAAATAACCCAGTTAAACTCTGACACTCACAGATCGCTTAAGCACACAGGGAGTAATCAGTAAGAAATGTGTTTTTAATGAGGTGGATCTTGCTATCACTCACAGACATGAACCAGCCATACTGAAAATAAAAAATGCCACTACTACTGTCATTGGAATCTTTTAAGTATTGCAGCTTGGCTACCTGTCACATATATCGTTTTTCCCTGTCAGAAAAACAGACTGTTTGTGTTGTGTCTTGATGCAGTGATGCAGCAGGAGCTGTTTTGTTCTCAGTGTCAGTGAATGCAATGGGACCAGGCTTTTATTGACCATGTCTACTGCACAGTGATAAGTGTTAACATCTGCCCCGTGACCTCCTGCATCCTGTGATCCAACCTCTATCGAAGCTCCCCACCAGTGTTCAGGTAGTGTCCTTACCCAGGAACACCTGAAACAAAATGCCAAGCCAGTCCTGGGCAGCCCCTCCTATTTAATGTTTTTTTTGTCAGCAGGTGGCTCAACACCGACCTCATATCTCCAGTCTTATCCACAGCCCAAACTGGTCATTATCCCAGTGCAGATATTGCCTTAAGAAGGCTCATGGAGATGGCTGGTGTGTGACAGTGACGGTTTCTTGAGGATGTCCAGAGCCTTTGGGAAACAGGTGGAAAATGACACAATCAGGTGGCAGTGTGTGTCATCACTAGTGTTTGGTTTTTTTTTTTTTTTTTCTACCCCAAAAGTTTGAAACTGTCAGGACTTCAATGGTCCCTGCTGCCAGCATGTAACAATGAGTGGCTGATTAGTATGCTTTTCAAGGCGGCTGTTGAAAAGGCTAACTACAGTCGCCTCCCGCCTCCAACACCCTGCCAAATTACCTTGTTTCTGGTAAGGGCTTCTCAGGGGTGTGGCGCAGCTTTGACGAAAGGTGGGGAAAGGCAAGGCATTCATGTGATTTGCTGAATCGACCGTGCGCGCTGCCGTCGGAGGAGGAGGTTCGCCTTCCCCGAGTGTATCATTTCCTATCCGAGCAGAGAGGCAGGTGGGAAGGACGGAGGGAGTCGAGCACATGGGCCCGTTTCGGCTCCCCTGTAATTACCATATCAAGATGCACCTTTTTGTTACAGTCTGGCAGCGCTCAAAGCGACTCATCCCTGAGGTACCTGGCGCAGTTTCTGAAAAATAAACTACATGAGGGCACAATGGCTCTGTCTCTCCTTTCTATTTCCCCCCTCCCTCACACCAGTCAGCAGCAGAATAATGTTGAAAGAGGTAATCCAGTCTGTTGTAGTATGCATTTTCGGTCTAGCGTGGAGTCCGGGGAGCATGTTGCTGCCATGGCGATTCCCCTCACCGTGTTGCAGCCACTCAGAGAAACTCGCCATGGGACTTTGGGATGGAACACGCACGCTGCACACTTCTATTTGCAGCGTTTCCCTCCCAGTGAATTTCTGTCCCAGAGTTCCTTTGTGTGCCTCTCTTTCTGTTTATTTATTTATTCATTCATTCATTCATTCATTCATTCACTCTTACATTCATTATTAAATGCTTGAATGCAAGGAATGTTTTCATCTCTAAATTGTGTCTCTTAAAAGCTTCATTTTGATTTGTGATTTTTCGAATTCACCAAAGGTTATTTTCTACATAAAATCTTTTTTCAATCTCTTTTTTTTATTATTAGTGTTACCTTGGCCCAAAAGAAGTACAACATTTGGCTGTCTGTTTTAACACAAAGTGTAATCTTTCTGGTTATTCTTACTGCATGTGTCACTTTTACTTCTCTTGAGAGACTTATCCTGCCCAGTTTAAATCTGTTGCGTGAGAAAAGTCACTGGATGGAGTCTAGCAATCTTTGCAAGTTCTACTCAGTCTAACCACATCAGCCTCTAGTCACAAACAATTGCAGTGCAGGCAATTGAGATTTCAACCTTAACCCTTTGTCCTCTGTTGTACTGTAGAATCTCAGAGATACAAACACAGAGAGTTACAGAAACACTGGTAAACTGAATATGATATGAACCTTGCAGTATCATTCTAATTCTGCATTTTGTCTGTATGGACTCGAGGGAAAAAAGGCCAATGTCATCTAAACACCATCAACTCCACTTTGATTGAAAAAGCAAGCAAAGCTAGTGCCTGTATATGTGCGTGTGTGTGAGTGATCAGTCTCCTGTATACGCACGTTTCATCTCTCTGCGAGTGGAACTGCAGTGATGACCTTGCTTGTCCTTCCCTTTATCCCCTTCTGTACCTTTTGAAACAGAAATGCTCTTTTGATAGAAGTAAAGTCCACAGTGGAGCTAAAGCTGACAGGCAGTGAATAACAATCCCTCTGCCCAAACTTCTCACAAGAGTTAAAAACATCAAATGCTTTCCAATGACTACTATTTCAGAGAAAACTTTCAGGACACAAAATAGAGGCCAATAACCACAATTACCAGTGTGATTGAACAATAAATATTCTGATCATGGACTCAGAAAAGATCATCCCTGATATAAACAGAGACAAAGAAGTGTGCTTTGTTTGCATATTATTTCTATAGCACAGCGCCCCATTGAAACTTTAATTCAGGCCTGATGACTGCATTTCATCAGGAAACTAATATTTAGCCTTGTAAAGAGCGCATTGGTATTCAGCAAGGGCACCACTGGCTATTGACAGAAGGACAGAAGATTAGAAAAAAAATTTGGGGCTATCAATTCTCATCTTCAAAAAAGAGGAACATGCAAAAATAATGTCAAAGTATGTAAGATAGGAAAATTTAATAGAATAACTGTAGAACATATGGTATAGCACAATATATAGTTATTTAGCTGTTTATAACCACTGCCAAAAAAAACAAAGTGAAATTCACCTTCATTTTTCTTTATCTATTAAAATACAGTGACATTGAGGAACTTGTAACAGTCAAGACGACATAGTGCTTCTGCAGTTGCTTATAAAGACAGCCAGTCACACGTAACCATTCAAAACCATAAGACGTTTTATCGACACGAGCAGTGTGGCACAATTCAATTTAAGTGCCTCTGACCTCAGCTAATACAGTATAATTCAATTTTACTGCTCATAAACACAGCCATTGCGATATGACGACAATTAATTGCTCAAAAGCACTGTCAATAAAATGGCATCACCTCACTCCTGTTTCTCAAGGTCAAATGGCGGTAGGTGTTGTACAATTAGCTTCACCCTTTCACACTTCTCTCCAGTCCAGTTGCTCCTGGAGAGAATCGATTTGGGAAAACAAAATCTTGTATGATATTTTGAGTAACAAGTCATATAGATGCTTCATGCTAAGTGTGAAGGTTGTATGTATGTATGTATGTTTGTATCATATGTCTCATTTCATAGTGCTGTGAAGCAAAGCATTTGAATACATGCTCTATCTCTCTCTCTCTCTTTCTCTCTCGGTGTTTTCCTTTTTTTCACTATGGTAAGGTAAGAGTCAGATACTGACTCTCCATCTCCCTTCCCCCCCACCCCCTCTCTCACACAAAAGCCGTCCCTCCACCCAGGTGGAAACGGGGTTTGTCTTTTGTTTCCTGCATCACCGACTTGTTCCCTACGGTCATTGCCTCTATCAGCCTGAAGGCCAGCGTTCGCACACAGAGAGACATCCACAGCGAGGCGGGGGAAAAATATAAAAAAAGGAACCAAACATAGACCCTGTAAAGAAAGGCCTGCCTTGATGTTCTTTCTATTTTTAGAGCAAGCATATGTCAGTTGGACACAGAGAGAGATCTGAGGCAGCAGATGTGGTTCGTTTGCACTTGTAATATAAACAGAGTGAGAATGTGAATGGCATTTACACTGTATACAAAGTTACATGTTAGCGGGAAGTACCCCACACCAGTTTTACTCTTTACAGGGTTGTACATTCCTCTCATCACTAGTCATTATCTGTTACAGCCATATTGTCATACTGTAACTTTGAAAACATCTTTGCTGCACTTACCAGATCAAGACCTACATGAGTAAAAATCTGGAAAACAATGCTTACTTGATAGATTTCCACAGACCAAAGTTCAAACCCGAATCACTTGTTCTTACTCTGCCTATTTTTTCTGCCTACTCTATTTTTCTCCTTATAAGCACAATTTGTCAATCACCAAAATAAACTCCAGAAAACTATTTTTGAATGGCTTTTCAGAAAATGAGTTTTTTAAAAAAATATTACTTTGAATTTCATTACACAAGTTTTAGTCACACGGTGTTTTGAAAACATTTTTATAAGTCACCGAGCCATGAAACATCAGCAGTATGCTACTGATGATGCAAGCTTCATGCTGTGTATGAAATATATAAAACTGAAAATGTGGGAACAGGTTTTATTCATTTTTATAACAACACAGGTGATATGTCAGCGTGAGCTAGAGACACAAAGTGCAGAACATCTGACCAACAATCTAGTCTTCGGTATGTTAATGTGTAGATGTTTCTCTTCATATCCAATGAAACATAAATACACAGTAAAAGTATGTTTGTCTTTGTGTCCTAGCAACCAGCAGGCCTTCCTCCTGGAAAACGTCCCATGTGCTAACGCTAGCTGCAGAGGGGTGGGTCGCACCTTCCTCATCCACTGGGACCTGACCGACCTGGCCTCCATCCCTGACGCCGTGGTGGCCACCTTCTTCGACATCTACGAGGACGTGAGTGCTGTTCCCCGTCTCCAGCCCCCAGCCCCGCCCACCCACCGCCCTCCCTTTAATTAACAGTGCGCCGAAAACAAGCTTTTCACAAGTAAGGGGCTCTGCTCCAGTGAGGGGAAGCCTACTCATTACCAGGAGCTTAAATCTCACAATTAAGCAATTTAGCAGTCTGGCATTGTGTCTGCGCAGGCAGTCTCTGCAGAGCGGCCCTCTGTAAATAACTCGGGGTTAAAGCAGAAACAAGCGGGACTCTGTAAAAACCTTTAATGCCAGGAAAATGCTTAACAAATGCTCTGGAAGTGCCCACACTCCGGCAGTACCTGGCTCAGGATTAGAGACTAGGGAGAGCTCCTTTTCTGCTGATTGGCCCGAGTCACAGCTGCACTTCACAAATGGGGCTTATACTAGACAACTTTCCAGGACTTTTTTTGTATTGTATTTTAAACAGCAACTGTAGTGGAAGCTAAGGCTTCTTAAGAATAACACTAAGCAACGTGAAGTAAAGCCAAGTGAATCTATAGAGCATGTCTACTTTTTCCTATGATTTTTGTTGCCAAGGTTTTTTTAACCACTCCGTTGCATGTTGCTGTTTGGGGGCTGAAGGAGGTGCCTTATTTGTCCCAGAGCCCCTGCTGCCAAAATCGTGGTTTTATGTGGGCTGCAAACAGCTCGTGAGACGTCCATGTGGCTGTCAGCAGATTACAGCCACAATTCCAGCAACCCCTTCCCCCCCCCTCCTCGCCACTCTCACTCAGAGAACAAGGATCTGCCAAGACAGGCGCGGCTGTAGGGGGCACAATTACCTCAGGACGCCAGCACGACTTTGGCGCTGGCAAAGCAAAAGGGCATGACAGCAAGCGCCCGGCCAGGGTCCCTGGAGGACCCCAATTATCTCCTGTTCCAACCCTTGGCCTCCCTCCCCAAACCTCAGCACCCTGTCATGAGTATTAGGTGATAGTGTGGTGGTTGGGGAGGGGGGAGCTTGGGGGCTTGTGGGGGCGGGGGGGTGGTGTCTCTTTCGCAACAGATCACCAAAGCAACATGTAGCCTCCTTTGGAGATTGACAGTCCATTTGCGTCTTATTCGAGGCTTTTAACAGACACGTAGCTTTCATCTTGTCGAGGATGCACCATCTGGGACAGCTTATGTCTTATTCAGGCACAGCCTTGCTATCCCCCTTCCTCCCTCTTTCCTCAGGAGAGTTAACCCCATCATGACCAGCGCAACAGGCGCCTCCGACAGCTATCACTGTGTGAACATGTAGCTGTTCATCTTTTGGGTACGACCGTAATTCAAGCACTAACATGAACAAATTAATAAAATAAATAAATAAAAATATAAATTGAGTTTTGTCATTGAAAAGATTTGATTTTTTCTTCAAAATTTTTGAATCAGTTTCTAATCTTATGAGTCTGAGGCAATTACAGATTACAAAAGATCTTATTTTTTTTTTTTTGTCCTTTAAGAAGATGAAACAGCACACCAGAAAAGAAGGGAAGTACCCGCCTTTCACTCGCTTCGCTGGAGATTAATTTCTGATTTCATGTTTGCAGGGGATTTTGGATATGATCGTTCTGGGCCGGGGAGGGCCGAAAGGGGAGCTCGCCATCCACGCTTTGAAGAACAACTTTGAAGCCGACGCCTACTTTGTGAAAGTGATCGGTGAGTCACGTTTTTTCCCTGCTTCCGCACCAGCTCCCCTCGTCAGACCTGTCATCCTACTCCAGAGGCATCCTGCTTCTCAGAATGGTCACGAAAAGGCCTAATCCTTTCCTGGAGCAAAAATTTAATTGACAGTGCTCCACCGATTTGAACCCAGCACCATGATGTGTGGCTGAGTACACCGACAAGCCACACCCATAACAACAAAACAGAGAATCAGTAGAGAAAACAACTGAACTATGTTTCAAAAAATGTCTGCTTTCTTTCCCCGCACTTTAAACCTCAGCAGTTCCTAAGCTACCAAATAAAAGCCAGTAAAGAGCATACTCACAGAGTGCATCGTTTCTCACACCCCGTGGTGAGTTTTTGGGTTTTTTTTGTCCTTTGTCTCTCTTCTCTCCATTAGAAGAGAATCCATCACAGTGGGTTTTGCAGCAGTGGGTCTAGTGTTGATGGCATTTAGTATCGCTGACATTTTGGGGAAACTGGAGACTGTCAGAGGTGGCCTTTGATCCTGGCTCCCAGGTTTTAATCAAGGCCGAATGTCGGCGCATTCTCTCTTCCCCAACGCCCCCAGGGCTTCACTGTTCTCATCTCGTCCAATCAGAACCGGGACGCTCGCTCAGCTTTGCCTTGCAGAGCCGCCACCTGTATTGATCAGCGATTTATTAGGCTTATTATGTGTCCTGGGCCCAGCTCAGGCGTAAAGGTTGGTGTCACCCGGAAGGCTGTTTGGTGCCTGTTATTGATCGCTGGCGGAGCGTTGATGGCTAACATGCATCCTGTGCGCAGGTACACGCTGATGAGGTGATACTGTGTGCTGTGATTTACTGTGGATCTGCGTCTGCTCTTCATCTGGGGGCTGCCACACTGCCTGCTGCATGAGGCAGGCGAGGAATAGCTGTCATATTGCTTTGTGTGTGTGTGTGTGTGTGTGTGTGTGCATGTGTGTGTGTGTATGTGTGCGTATATAGCTTTGTATGTCTCATGAGTATGCATATATTGAGCAGCATACTAGCTCCATGGTACATACACTGAAAGTGTATAATTCTTCCCTCACCAGCAGCAGAGGTAGTCTGTATGTTTCTTATTGAACCTGAGAAAACTGTAAAGACACAGGAGTAACACCCCAGTCTGAGAAATGGCCAGACACCCCGGCAGGGACTGACAGCATCGCACACAGTGATTCACACCCCCCTCTGTCTACAGTGTTCATTTTCGGAACACCTCAGACATCGGCCTCGGGCGTTTGTCCTAACAGAGTCCTGAGGGGCGAGGCATAAAGAGCAGCAGAGCCTGTTGGAAAGAGTCCGTCAGAGGAGCACAAGTGAGAAAAAGGGGTAGTTTTGAAGAGGAGGGACGAGTTTGAGAAGTACGTTTGAAGAGGAGTGATGAGTTGTGAGTCGTAGGTGTGAAGAGTGCATATGAGATGTGAGGAGTAGGTGTGAAGAGCAGGTATGAGACATGAGGAGTAGGTGTGAAGAGGGGGGATGCGAGAGATTACAGTATGGATGAGACCCGAGGAACATGTTGTGACCACCGAGCACAAGGGGATATTTTTTGTTTGTAGGAAACATTGACTTCTACGCAACCATCACATTCACACACCTTTTTCTTGCAATTTTGACTCATCCAATGTGAGCACCAATGAGCAGCCCTTCGGACCAGCCCCTTAGTCAGACACACTATAAGATTCTAGTCAGTGTGGCAATAACACGACACAGCATTTTCAAATGAATTGTCGCAGATGAGGTGTGTGTTTTCAGAATGATACACACGGCTGAGTCATGGTCACAGGTGAACAGAGTGTGGGAGCCTGTCAGGTTGTGTCAGGTGACAGAACAGGTGAGGTCATGGACTGGTGGCTAGGCAGGAGGCTAAAAGAATCCAGATGAGGCTCCAAGCATCAGCATCACATTCCAGTCTCACACCTTTCTGCTATAAGCCTGGGGAAAGCACTATAGTTGTACTAGCTGGAATGACCACTTTTAGGGGGCTTAAACAACATGCTATAACCTTTGACCTTTGCTAGCAGTAAAGGTGGGTCTAAGATGAGAGCAGTAAATGAAAGGACAGAAAACAAGAGGGAAGTGGTTGAATAGTGGCATGAAGAAGTAATCAAATGTATTACAGTAGCGCAAACGTCCCCCTTAGAGACCCGATCGATGTCAGTGTGACATCCCATAAGTGCTGCTCCCACATGATTAAGATGATTAAGTGATGATATCGAGTGATGTGATCATCTGGGTGTTCCACAGCTGTGCAGAAGCCCCCCAGTCACCCTGAGTCCCAGGGAACATCACCATATTTCCCGCAGGGTATCAACCCCCAAACCCCCACACTGGCGGCTCTTTGAACGCCGCACTGCGGTATCGACTTTACGTCCGGGCGTCTCAGGGAGAGTGAAACGATGAAAGATGGGTGCAGGGACCAGCCCCAGATGGAGTTAATTGCTGCAGTCAGCACTGCTACTCGGCAGGATTGATCTTTTCGAAAACGCGCCTTCAAACGGCGACCGCTCCGACTTCCAGAGACGCTGATGGCAACTAATTCGTCCGAGGCCTCCCGGTCCTCCACCGCGGGTGGGCCGACCAGCTTTTTGTCTTTTACCGTTGCTCGTTATTGGCCTATAAAACTGCCTCTAATCACACCGTCGTTGAGGTTTTTTGTTAACTCAAACTGGCGTTTCAATTAGAAGACTTAATAAAGTGGAAATTGATCCAGGAGCAATGTGTCACTGGAGGAGGAAATGAAGAGGCCGCCCGCTGGCTTCGGGAGGTGAAGGAGCCGACATTAACTCAGCAGGCGGTGTCCGTGTTATTACTGTAATTTCATCGTCACCCTGATGTGTCTGCCTCTGAAAATGCAAAGAAAAAAAAAGAAAAAGAAAAGAAATTGGTGTCAACTATCTGTATTATCATAATGAGGGCTTATTAAAACAGGGAACAAGCAGTGTGAGCAATCTCTCATTATTTACCCAAGTCATAATTTTCTTCAAGCGATTTTTTGAGGATATGCTATGCAATATGGCATATTGTTGTGTCATATTACTCCATTTTCGTATAAATTCTTTCCAGAACTGAGCTGATGTTGTATGAGTAAAGTGTGCTTGACCTAATGTACATGAGAAAGTGGCCTGCCCATGCTATGTAACCGTAGGTTAAAGAAGTGCTTTTGTAACGCTAAAATGGCATCTGTTTAGAGTGAATGCGTGCTCACAATGGATGTGTCTCATAAACACCGGGTTTGGAAGAGACAGATAATTACTCTGTTAATTTGTATTTTTGTATTTTCCTTTGTTAAAATATGCGCTTGTTTTTGGACAGTGCTGTTTATATGTTATGGCTTGGCAAACTAAACATAGTGCAGGCTTATGTGCCATGAATAAACCTCAGCTAAAAGAAACAGCAGCATAAAAAATAGCTTAAAAGACAAAAACAAGCAAAAAGAGGAAACCTTCAATTAAGGTTAATATTCTATATAAACTTTCCTGCACACGATAAACACAGACCATCATGTATGCGGTCTGTAGCTTCAGTGTTCCACACATTCATTTGTCAGCACATGGTATGCAAACCACAGTTTTATTCTGAGGCTGATCAGGAAGTATAATAATGCCATGATAGCTGCTGGAGAGGGAGGGGGGGAGTGGAAGACACAGCCAGAGAGAGTGAGGGAGCTGAATTTAAATATGGAGAGGAGAAATGAGGAGTAGGTAACAAAGAGGAGAAGATGCGGTTACGAATCCATGAGATTAAAAACAAGAGAAGACATCTATCACTTGAAATGCACTGTTTTTGGGCTCTGTTTTTAGCCCTTGAACCACAGTTGCCTGTAAGAGTTCAGCCACAGGTCAGAGGGACCCCCTCCATCGGGAATCAAACGGGCTGAGTGTGCTCCAGGGGTGAGAGGCCCACACAGAGCCCTCTCTGCAGAGCAGGGCGCCAGCCTCTCAGTGCAGCCTGGAGAGGAAGCCGATGGAGATGATTGCTTCCCTGGCTCTCCTATTGGGATGCTAATTAGCCGCGATTGAAAACGCATCCGCCGCCCTTTGTGCGTTCCGCCACCCATGCTCCCTCTCTGAGCCCGGTCCCAGCCATCTGTCACAAATGGAATATCACGTCTCAAAAAGCCCCGTAAATATGCCTGATTCACAGCCGCGGAAGCAGCAATCAGCTTCAGCACGGCGAACGGCGGGGAGAGTGCGTGCGTGTGCTGCACCCTTTAGCCCCTGTGTGTGAGTGTGTTTCTGTTTTTGATATATACCCTTTAACCCGTGTGTGACAGTGTGTCTGTGGTACATACTGTAGAACCCTGTGCATGTGTTTGTGTATGGTGCATCCTTTGGCCCTTGTAAGTGAATGTGTCTGTGTGTGGTACAGCCTAAAAGCCCTTTTGCGTCGATATGTTTGAGTGTGTCTACTCCCTGTAGGCCCTGTTTGTGTGTAATGACTGAAAGAGAGGGGCATGTTCACTTCTTTATGTATACATGTTTAATGAATAGTTGAGAGTGAATGTGTGTGCTTGATTGTTTGTGTAAATGCACATGCTTGCACGTGTGTGAGCATGGATATGATACATTCATGTCATGTGCATGTACAACTGCCTTCATTATTCCCTGTTACATGTTAATGCACATTTGAGAGCAAGTGTAAGTGTATGTGTGTGCACACATGTGTGTATGTTATATCTATGTAAGAGGCCAGCAGACAGAGAACTCCACTCATGTGAAATGATTAATGAGGGGAGCGTGCTTGTGCGTGTGTTTTTGGCTCTCCTCTTCCTCTCGGCATTCATGGTTAATGAATGGTGAAAAAAAAAGGAAGCAGGTACACATCCCAGAGTGTGTAATCAGCAGTGGAGAGAGTGTGTGTAGTGCGGGATGTTCTCCCAGGGTGTGTATGTATAATGAATGATGGAGAGCATGCAGGGTTTTAGTGTGCCTCTCCGGTATCCCTGTATGTGCGCACATCAGCTCAGTATTCACCTGTGACCATGTGTGTGAGAGCACCATCATTCCTCACCCCGCTGCTGAGCGATCACGTTCTGGGTCAGTGGGGGGTACGCCGCGCCTCCCGGAGAGCTGTGTTTGAGCTGCAGTGTTTATCATGTACCTTTTACATGTCAGCCTTTTAGCACATGCCTTTTCTTATCCAGAGCACCTTACCCAGCTTGAGCTTTTCTTCCCCCCACTTTCAGTCCATATATATAGCCACGGATCTACTGAAGCGATTCAGGTTACATTCCATCGCTCAAGGTTACCGCGGCAATGACCCCACCTGGGAACTGAACCTGAAATCTCTGAGTTTCAAGCCCAGGTTCCCCCAAACTATTATGCTGTACTGCTACCCAGACAAAGCACCTTTTCAAACCCATCCAATTTCCTGATCTCAGAGCCCCCCACCCCAGCTAAAGCCACCCTAGGCGATGGTGCACTCATAAGGGCCAGAGGGAGGGAGAGAGAGGACGTGAGGGATGAGGATGGATAGATGGATGGGGATTCAGCTGAAGGAAAGTACCTCAGAGTCAGAACTCCATTTCCCAGAGGGCCAAAGTCCATGCAAGTGCTTGTTTCTACCAGCGGACTCAGGCCAAGTTCACACAGCAACACAATAATCAGAATTCAGTTTTCATTTGTGAGCTTATCAATGAATTTGGCTAAATTGTTAGCTTACAAGAAATTATTGGGTCACTTAAATACTTCAAGTTTAGATGGCAAAAAATGTAGAAACTCCCAGCCTGCCCACCCTTCTGTTCAAAACAGCCTGTAGCAGCCTGCTCATTACACTTCAGTTTTGCTATACTCCCCCTGAAACCATCTTGTGGTTGTAATGAGTACTGGTTGGGGCATGGTGTGAAAGCACAATGTTTGCAGGTTCACACTCCTCTGGGACACTGCTTCGTATGCCCTTGAGTGGCCTTAATTGCTGCAGTAAATGTCCCACTGTTTGAGTGAATCGTGTTTTAAATGTACATCATTAAGTAACCGTTTAACACAATGGATCCCAGCTGAAATCCTGCTGCTCACCCTCCAGCCCTCCAGCAAGGTTTCATTTTAACCTCCCTCGAATGTGTGAAGATCAAGAACAATAAAAGATCCTATGGAATAATTTACCCCAGTTAAGGACATATCCAGAGACAATGGCCTAGATTCAACCAAAATCCTGTCCTTCATTTTTGACTTTGTCATGAAAAAATATCTTTCATTTAATTTTGGGTAAAAGGTAAATACCTACTTGTCTCATCCTAACATCTTTAGCTGTATATATCATTTCCTGTAGTTGGAAAATAATAATTCTCAACTGTCATAATCAGAAAATTAAAAATGCCAGTTAAAGTAGGGATGTTTTGGCCTATAATTGTATTTTTTTAATTATTCCTAAAACATTGCTCATGGTGTACATTTAACAGATGCTGCCTACAGATGTGATTGTTTTCAGAAAGCTACTGCGCAAAGGAGAGGGTGCTACTTTACCAGCTAATTCCTTGAAATTCAACACAAATTCTGCTTCCATTTTATGCAAATTTCTTTTACTAAAATGAGGAAGCATGTTTGCAGGAGTGAGCTTATGCAGGAAAGTCCTGATTATCCTGGCCAATGAGCAGCGCAGCTGAGTATGAATTCATTTGATTGGTAAAGTGCATGATTCTAGAATCCGTGTGAAACCACACCCACTTGTCAAAATCAGATAAACTTGCATTTATCATGCCGTGGGAGCCTGCAGTGCGTCTCTATGGCTTTGATACCCAGGGATGATTGATGGTCTGATGGTTCCTGTATATGCTTCACATTATACTTCTTGAGAGGTTTTATATAATGTTTCTTTTCATGTCTCACCCCTTGCCTGGCTCCTGTGCTGACTTAACGATGTGTAGATCACATGCTCAGAGATGCAGATCCACCTGAGAGTTACATCTGAGCAGGTTGGAGATGTCTGGGCTCAGTCTTGGAGCTGGGAGAAGGGACACATTCCATTTTCTTTTATTTAGCCTAGCTGTAGGGAACAGCCTTGTATTAATATAAAGTGCCATACCCATGATAAAACATTGTTAATCTTACACCTTTTTTTTGTTTTTTTTCCCCCTTTGTTAATATCTCCATCCGTTCCCCTTTGGTTGTACAGTCTCTGAGTGCAGGTGGAATATTTCATTTCCTGCTGACTGACAGCTGGACCCCTTGTGTTAGGCCAGTGAACGATATCAGACTCATGGCATTGACGTACAGTATCCACTGTGCGATCAGGCTGCCGGTGTATTTTGGGACTGACAAATGAAATGAAAATAGGCAGTGTAAGGAAAATCTAAGTACACACACACACACACACAATCACACACAAATACAGGAAAACGCAAATTCTTACAGGAGTTAATTAGTCGATGTTTTCTAATCTGCTCATGAAGTACACAAGCATACTGGCAGTAGCCTACAGAGCAGCAAACAAAACAGCTCCACTGCTCCTCTAGTCAATTTTCAAACCCTACTTCCCAGCCAGGTCTCTCCTGCCTGCTAACACTAAATGACTGACTGCCCTGTCCCTGCATAGTCACACCTCCCAGTCACAATGTCTGTCCATCTGCCCCACGCCCCCCAGTGGTGAAGTGAACTCCCCACTGATCTCAGGGCAGCAGAATCATTGGCTGGACTTTGATGCAGGCTGGAGACTCACCTCTTTAGACTGCACCTGAGTCCTAGCTGAAGTCTATAAATCTATGTTTTTGGGAGTTTTTTTGTATGTTTTGTGGACTACCTCCTGGTTGTATTTATGGGATAGACAAACATATCCAACTTGGCCTGTTGGATAGTGATGCTGCTTATGTACTTGCTGCTCTAGAAATGTGGTTAGATAAGCTCTGGCCCTATTACTCATATAATTAGGTGGATGTACTCATGTTCTCCCCCAGTGTAAGTCTCTATGGGTAAGAGCATCTGCAAAATGACTGGAATTTAATGTGATGTATAAGCCACGTCTATTAGAGGCTTTTTGTGTCTTGCAAAGACTGAAACTGAGCAGTTCTCTAGTGTATATCACCATTCTTAAGCAGGTGGTCTTTCACTGTTTTGGACCAAAGACTAGAAGGCAAATGAACAGGTCAGATGAGGATAGCGAATTGGTTTTAACTCCTCCTTTTCGGACTGGGCTCTGCTCCACCACGTAGTGCCAGCTAGCCGTAGGTCACCGCTGCCAGCCTAGATCATGCCCAGGGAAGATCCGTCCTTAAATCTTCCAGATGATGGTAATGCTGCTTGACTACCCTGGTGTCAGCTGTCCTCTAATTTATTTATTCATTGCTTACTTCATTTTAATCACGCGCTTGACCCTTTTCAATGAGGCTTACAGTGTAGCCAGGCCTGCTCATTTGACGGCTGATGGTTTCAGCATTACAGAAAACAGCAGGACGCTCGGGGGTTTAACTTGTTTTTATTATTTGGGTTGATTTCCATCTGGTGCTGGACCGGCGCTGTAGGACGTGTCACCGAGAATGGGAGCCGGCCCATTAATACGGCGATTTTCATATTTAAGGGTCCGTCTGATGTGCTCTGACTCAATGTTGGCTCCAGCTCTGGCCACAGTGAGTGAAAGTTTCATTAGAAACCTGGGCACATCCACAGGCCCCCGAGGGGCCCCAGCAGGGCCTGTCTTCTAGTGTAATCATTCTGCTGCCTCCAAACCGCTGCTGAGTGGAGAGGGGATAGGAACTGATTAAGGGGTCCGGCCCTCGGAGGGTGTTTAGGAGCCCCGGTGTTGTGCAGTTAATATCCGGGTAATGGACGGGCCTGTTCGTTCCGAGCCCGTCTCGCATGAGCAGGGGTGAGGAGGAAGTTAACTGTCCAGCCGTCCTCTGAGTCCACCTCTCTGATTTCTACCAGGGGAGTGTGTGGGAGTCTGCATTCTGCTGCCCCTGGATGTGTGTGTGTGGAGATGGTTTGGTGTGTGTGTGTGTGTGTGTGTGCGCGCATGAGTGTGTGTGTGTTCTTGCACGTTTTGTGTGTGTGTGGAGGGTGATGGAGATGGGTATGTGTGTCCCTGATGGATATATGGAGGACTCTTATTTTCTGCTACCTGAGGCCATGTCACCAGCCAGTCACAAACTCACCCAGGCAGAACTCGAGCCAGATACCCTACACCCAATTTTTACACATGCCAGAAGTGACCACCCCCATCAAACCAGTGTCTCACTGCTTTAGCAGTTACTCTCACTGTGATCTCAAAGGTGGAGGAGAGCCTGGGATATAGCTATGTACTCTACCAGAGTTGTACCTCATGAGCTTGAAGTTTTTTAAGTGTCATATACAATATCAATACAAATGAATGTCTGTGCAGTTTTAAAAGAGGAGTGCTCTGCTTACACTCAGTTTATGAGAACTGAAAAATTAATGAAGAGCAGTAGTGATGTCAAGGTATAAAGATGTTGGTCTGAAATGTGGCAGGCCACAATTAAGCATATCCACAAATTTGCATAGGCCAGATTTGCCTCTCCACAAGTTTGGCATTGGAAATGTGTGATTGGTGTCACATCTGCTTTGTGAAAAGAATTGTCATTACTGGAATCAAAGGAACTGAAAGAATCTGAGTGGGAAAATGGAGGGAAGAACAATACAGAGGGTCCTTGACTTACGAACGAGTTCTGTTCCTACGACTTGTCATAAGCCGATTTTCGACGCAAGTTGGAATTTATACCTAAATTCTCCCTAAATGAATACCTTAAGTCACTCACACTGTACACAGAACACATGAAGGATATAAAAAATACAGTAATTAAATGAAACATTAATAAAAAAAAGAGAGAACAATTTCTTATCTTTATTTCTGTGGTCATATTTACGAACCAAACCGCTTATGTCGAAACTAGGTTTTTTAAGTAATTTATGGGAGTGCGTCGTAACCACGAAACAGCGTAACTCGAGACTGTCATAACCCGAGGACCTCCTGTATACACATTTTTGATACGTGTCATTGATATACTGCCATTTGACACATATGTGTACCTGTGTAGTCCTTTTTATTTTTTCACAATCCAGCTTTATCTTTAAAATGCGCAGTCTACTTTTTATAGCACTGACTGAAGGATTTTTTTTTAATGTTTAATTTTAAGATAAACTGACGTTTACTGCATGGAGTATGCATTCTCATCTGTTCTAATCTGAAGAAGACACAACATGTTCCCAAGCTGTCAGCACAAGACAAAAATAGGCGGAAATGTAATCCGTCAAAGGAATCTATAAAATTGCAAATGATATTTTTAGTGCTGGACTTGATTATTATGGTGTCTTAAATGTTTACGTTTCCCTTCCCCCATTCCCTCCTCCTCTTCCCCCTCTTTGACTTTTTGGTCTCTATAACTAATAATTTTCACTCCTACGCCATAGCCGTATCTGCTGGTGGTAATTGTGGGATGAGACAGTGAGAGGGGGCGCAGTCCATTTAATCCCCCACTTTATTGCACATACCCTGCTGTGAGATGGCCCTCAGTCTGAGCGCGCTCCGTGAGGAATGGCCCTCTTCAGCGGGCTCACGGCCGCTGTGCCGCGTTTGTTGTATTCAGCACACAACAGCATGAGGTGTGCAAACTGTGTGAGCTCAAGCATCAGTATCCAGCCTGTGTGTATGATTTCACATCATTATACTGTCCCCTGTGTGAGCAGGAAAATGTGTGTGTGTGTGTGTGTGTGTGTGTGTGTGTGTGTGTGTGTGTATATTTTTACACACACTAGACTGCCTGGGTGGATGTATGTATGTATGTATGTATGTATGTGTGTGTGTGTGTGTGTGTGTGTGTGTGTGTGTGTGTAGATTTCAGTATACAGTTCACATTTTTTCAGAGTACAGAGATCGGTATACTCATTCTGCTTCAGTGTATGTGAGAGGACTTCTGAACAGTGACTGGCTGTGTGAAGCCTTTAGTATTAATGCCTTGTATGTGTGTGTATGTGTGTGTGAGTGTGTAGAGGTTTGTGTTTGTGTATGTGCGTGCGTGCACGCAAACATGTTCATATGCATGTGCATGCGTATGCATGTGTGTGTGTGTGTGTGTGTGTGTGTGTGCATATACTTACGAGCATGGGTGTGTTATGTTGGTGTTTCTGTAGGTGTTCGTTGTGAGTCTGTTCAAGTCCCCCCTTCAGAACTGAGCTCATGTACTGGCTGCAGAATAGGGCTGCATGAGTGCGCCTTTCAGTTCAGACAGAAAGGAGTCACTGAGCCATGCCTTTGAGACAGGAGGAGGCAATTCACTGACTACACACGGGGCCTCTGGCTAAAAGTGCCACAGCGACATATTTCTGTCGCCAGTGTCTCCTGACATTAATTGTCATAACATTTTGATTTATTCTAGGCGTGAGAGAATATAACCACAGGTGGATTAAAGCCAAGTGAAAGTGTGTTAGTAAAAGAGGGGAAACCCCATGTAAATGTCCTTAATTTCGTGTTTCGTTCTGGCCCGAGGGTGATCAGAGCTGTTTTTCTTTTTGAGCACGGTGAAGATGGGGGCATGTGAAGGAGGGCAGAGAAAGCGAAAGGCTCTGTGAATGCTAAAGTTTTGAGCTCGTGTGGACGTGATCACAGCGAGGGACACTGCGGCAGGAGGCAGACTGTTGAGTTAGAGGAGAGGGGAGAGAAGAGGAGATAAGGGAAGGGAAGAGGAGAGGAGAGAAGGGGTAGAGGATGGGAGAGGAGGGGAGAGGAGGAGATAAGGGTTGGGGAGAGGAGAGGGGGAGAGAGGAGGGGTAGAGGATGGGAGAGGAGAGGAGGGGTGGAGGAGGATGGGAGAGGAGAGGAGGGGAGAGGAGGAGATAAGGGGAGGGAGAGGAGGGGTAGAGGATGGGAGAGGAGAGGAGAGGTGCAGGATGGGAGAGGAGAGGAGAGAAGAGGAGATAAGGGGAGGGGAGAGGAGAGGGGGAGAGGAGGGGTGCAGGATGGGAGAGGAGAGGAGGAGATAAGGGGAGAGGGAGAGGAGGAGGGGTAGAGGATGGGAGAGGAGGGGTGCAGGATGGGAGAGGAGATGAGGGGAGAAGAGGAGATAAGGGGAGGGGAGAGGAGGGGTAGAGGATGGGAGGAGAGGAGAGAAGAAGAGAGGAGGGGCCCGCACGCTCTGGCTGTGTCTCCAGCAGCCGCGGGGGCTGGGGCACAGGGGCCCATCTTCGGGCCCCGCTGGAGCCGGTCTCAGAGCCAGACCAGAGTGCCACTTCAGCAGGATCCCACAGGTTAATTGGAATTCTTTGATCACTCACTGGACCCTGACAGGCTCGTTCAGAGGGGAGGAATGGGAGCCAGAAAAAGATAGTGGCCAACAGAGGGAGAGAGAGACAGGGACAGAGAGAGAGATAATGTGGCAAAATATCTGTATGAAAATGTTGATGAAATACATACTCTGCAGCCAACAACAGATTGAAATGAGTTGCACTTTCTTGCTAGTATAAATAAAAATCTATAATTATTTTTAGTAATAGTAGTATTCATAGTAGTAGTATTTTATATTTTAGTCTTTTCATTGTTTTTTTATTAATGCTGATGCTGTTTTATCATGACTGATTGTATAGATTCTAATTAGAAAATTAGAAATTTTAGAAAATTCAAATGATAAAATATTATTATTTTCTTTACTCTCTATATGCTTCGGCAGTATATATTTAACAATATGTCATGCCAGAATAGGATATTAATGTTTTTGAATTGTGTCATAGATGTAGACAGAGAGACTGAGAAAAGTTTGAGAAATGGAAGCAGAGAAAAAGAGAATGACTGAGGGAGAGAGATAAAAAGAGTGACCAAGAGAAAAAGAGTGAGTGAGGGACTGACAAAAAGAGAGATCAATATGAAGGGTGAAAGTAAAATGTGAGTGTGTGTGTCTGTGTGTGTGTGTGTGTGTGTGTGTGTGTGTGTGTGTGTGTGTGTGTGTGTGTGTGTGTGTGTGTGTGTGTGTGTGT
The DNA here is from genome assembly GCA_022829145.1 of Albula goreensis. Classification (NCBI taxonomy): domain Eukaryota; kingdom Metazoa; phylum Chordata; class Actinopteri; order Albuliformes; family Albulidae; genus Albula; species Albula goreensis. The sequence continues at coordinate 8,382,954 of CM040741.1, read as the reverse complement.
GTGTGTGTGTCTGGGAGAGGGAGAGAGAGAGTAAGTAACATTTCTGTAGTAACCCAGAGAAAGAGCCATTGAGTGAGAGGGAGAGAGAGAGTGGAAGACAGCTGTCAATCAAAGTGCGCCGTCACGCACAGGTACCTCCACCCTTGACAGGGAGCTGCTCAAATGTGGCATGTAGTGAAACGCCACACGTTGCTCTAGCTGCTGCCCTGTCCCATGCACTCTGAGCTGGCACATGTTAGCCATTATTGAGTGCCTACAAGCTCAGTGTGACAGGGCTGGTTATATTTATACCTGAAGAGACAACCAATTTATAAGCTTTTGCATAGTCTGAAAGCACTTTAAATATAGCCACAGAAATACTGTGTACCAAAATCTTCTAGTGAAGACTGTGTCAGAACTTAATTTCTGTTTATTTCTTCACTTCTATCCAACTTCAATGGAATTATTCTCCATTGAATCGGTTAATGCATTTTCCCATCAATAGATTTTTGTCTGTGGCCTCATTAATAGAGAATTGGAATTCATTTTCTTTACCAAAGTGTTTTCTGTAAGAACACCTACATATTTGCAGAAATCCACAATATCAGATTCACTGAACCCCGCTTATTGTGATCAAGACTAATATCGTAATTATTTACTACTTATAGGTTCAATTAAAACAATAGAGAAGTTCAAATAGAACACACGCAATCTTGTTTACTTGGAATAGCACATGATTCATTATATTTTGCTTGAATACATATTAAAGTTCAACAAGATCAACAAAATACTACTTCTGTCAAGCACACACTTTTGTGCAGCACTGGCACAAACTACACCCTATCTTACCAATAAGTGTTCCTTTGTTTGGCATAAAGCACTAAATAACATTGAAGTACACAGGAACATTAAAACACTGAAAAGCAGTGGTATTATCAAAACAAATCAGTATTTTGTGTGGCCTTCTTTTGAAACCAAAAGTGAAGCAATTCACTTTGGTCAACTGTCATGTAGTTTTTTTTTTTTTTTTTGTCCTGTGATAAATTCTTCTGAGGTTCTCTTCTTTTTGATATTGGCTACTTTTTCCTTTTTCCTGTACAAGTAACCATCTCAACTGTGTCGGTGGTCTGAGGTGATCTGAGGTGGTCTGAGTTGGCCGGTCCATCTGCAGGCTCTCACTCCATTTAGGTCTAAATTGTGTTTGCAGTGTGTCGGGTTCATTAACATTCTGAAAGCTAATGTTTTTGCTGATCAGAATTTTTCCTGAAGGTACCGCATGATCCTTTTATGTCTCTCTGCAGTCATAATTCCATCAATTTAGACCAGAACATTTACACTAAAATTTACCCCTAGACCATTGCTGAGCCACCGCCATGCTTCACGGATGGCAGTAGACAGACACCAATGTACATCTCCCCATCTCTTTCCTCTGACACACTGCTGTCTTTGTGAAACAAAAATAACAAATTTGGTCTCTTTTCTCTGCAAGGCTTTCTGCCAGTGGTTGTTGTCCCATTCTTTATAGTTTTTCATGTACTACAATCTCTTCCGCTTGTTGCCTTTCCATAGCAATGGTTGTTCTCGCTACAACACACCCTACAAACAATTTCTTGTAAGACTTCACGTCTCACAGTCAAAATGTCTGTATTTTTGGTAGCTGATACTGGGCAATCTCACTTCATATCCTTGTGTCTCTCAAGGAAGTTACCTTTAAGTACTACTCATCCAATACAGACTTCTCCCTTGGTCACTATTTTTTCTGTCTTCAAATTGTCACTGGTCCAGTTTCTTCAGATTTTTTTTCTGACATCTAGAACACCACATCTTGAAAATTTGATCAGGCAGGCTGTTGCTCACTGAGAATTGCTCTGTTGATTCATGACTATGATTTCTCATCTCTGTCAAACTGTAGCTTAGGCATTTCCAACCCTGAGAGGTTTGAGATCCAAACCTGTGTTCTTTTAGCCATCTCACAAGATATTAATAACTTTTTGGAAAAGTTTCACTTTCTGGTTCCCTTCCATGGGTCAAAGACATTCAGGTTAGGAGGATTTGACTTGCTAAATGTGTTGCATTTTGGTAAATGTGTGTGTGGGTGTGGGTGTGTGTCCGTGTGTGCATGTGTGCGTATGTGCATGCATGTGCGTGTGTGTGTGTGTTTGTGCGTGTGTGCGTACATGCATGCATGTGTGTGTGTGTGTGTGCATGTGTGAGAGACTGTGCTTGAAGTATTTGTCTGTCTGACACTACAATGGAATGATGACCTGTCCAGGGTGTCTCCATGCCTCTTTCATCTAATGTATGCTGGGATAGACTCCCACCCCCACGCCCCTAGACTGTATAAGGCCGTATGGATGCTGGGTGGATCATAGATAGATGGATGGACAGTGTGCTTGTTAAGATAGATATCTTTTTTTCAAGGGAGCCCCGAAAAAGGATGGCAAGTGTAACCACTCGATAGCTAAAAGTATCATAGATTGCTGACCTTTACAATGCTTGGGCAGTAGCACAGGCTTGTTAATCCATATTTCTGTTAGATTTCTCTCTGCTAAAAAGTGTTGTTGGAATACCTAACGGCTTCATAGATAGGATGTAAAATTCTGAATAGCATTTTATGTAAGCATTATATCACCCTTTATTGAGCATTGTATTTGTTTATGGCTTATTTATAATGGTGTTATAATATGTTAAAGATAGCTTGTTAAATGTGTTATGAAACATTTATTTCAAGATTATTTGCAGTAAATGCTAACTTGTAGTTTTAGCCTCAGACCAAAATGATGGTAATCGCAACTGCCAAGATAATCCATACAACCTCATAGAAGCACAGTGTTTTTGTATGGTCACTGAAAGTTTTATAAGCAATAAGACACCTTCCTCATATGGCATTTCTGTTTACAATGTCAAATAATCATTCTTTTCCATCCGTGAAAGGTAATCTCCTAAATTGTGCACACATTGATGTGTTTCAGACTGGGTTGAAATTAGATTCTGTTGTCTCATTACTGCTAGTGTGAAACCTATTGGCTCAGTGTGAAGAAGTGTTTAGCACCATTAATTGGTTTGTTCCATTGAGATGCTAGTCCCGGCAGGCCCAAACGACTTTGGTTTGAGCTTCATTTATTCATCCACCTCTAGTGACCGTAGTCAGAAACACGGTTGGTACAGAATGGGAATTGCATGCTATAGATAATGTCACATAATACTTTAACATGCACTCATTCAATTTGAATTCATTTCTCAATTCTAAACATGTTTCTTGTCTCCTGAAAGTTCAGACTCAGTTTCATGGGATACATGAAATAAATCATACAAAATTAAATAATTGCATAAGGATGTTTCAGTTTGCAAGCAGTTGTTTGCAAAACAGTATATTGGACTGTTTATTCAATCTGTGTTTAGCTTGTTCAGTGCTATTTCATTAGGCATTCTATACCACTAAGAAGAAACTTTGCTCTGCCGTCGCTGCATGTTTCACCTAATGAGAACAACACGACATATTTTATCACTGTGCATCCTCAGGAAAAATTAAAACCTCTGGAATTTTTCTACAAAAAAGTTTGATTAGTTATTTAGTCACCAGTAGTTAGCATACAACTCCCATGAGACCAAACAGTACAATGTGTTCATTCGCATCCAAATCCTTCTCTCAGAGAACCGATCAATGCTTTTTTGAAAAAGTATGTTTTTTATTATATATTTGGCAGACACCCTTATTCAGGTCAGTAAGAGTGCAGAATACCAATAGCAAAGAAGCTAGTGCAGTGCATCTCTTAGTGCTAAACTGCCAATAAGGCAGCTCAGAGCCTTCCAATCATTACCAGACAAGTCCTGGAGTGTAACAGCTCCATTATAAGCCGTAATTGCTAGTCATTGGCTATCGGTACACCTATGGAGAGATTAATGTTCTCAAAATCTGTACTATTCTAGTATTGGCTTGTAGCACGGTGACATAGGGAGATATTGTGTATCATAACTTTTATCGTTTTGAAAAAGATTTGGTAGAAAAGCAAGTGGTGCTTCGTACACTTCTCCCAAATGTCAGACAAGCATTCAGCACTTGTCGCCTTCTCATCGGTCTGACTCTTGAAGGGTTCGACATTTCCCTCCAAGAGCCGACTATTGCATTAGTTCTGAACCGAGCGATCGCTGCCGGAGCCCATATGAGCTCTGATGAAATGTTACGGCTTCATTCATTGGTGCGAACATGAATACGCAGAATCAAAAGGCATCGATCAGTATGCTGGCAGTTATTCCAACATTAAGAACTCGATTTCTCCCCGACACACGCTCTCTCGCTCGCGCATTACAGAGGTGAAATTGCGACTCGGTGCCGTCGTTCATGGAGATTAGAGGCAGACTCATTCTGGAGCATGTCTGGCATTTATTACCACAGAATGCTCTCAGTGAGGTCACTTGAAGATGTTTATTCCCTCATTTCAGGAGTGACTTGTGTTGGAGTGTATGATTCGTGTCATTATTGCCATCACAGTATGAGATATTTTGAAATAAAGTACCAGGGTGTTGGCTTACTGTCATCGTCAGTTTACTGTGATTCTTTTGTCACATTTCCCTTAAATCCCTTGTGTCCAGCAGTGCTTATCTTAAAAAAAGGAAGCAGCAGACATGCAAATGATGGCAGGTGAGGTATAATATGAGCTGTCTTTTATAATTGCAGCATTTTGTGTCGCTCAGAATTGTGCATGAGCAACAATACTGAACTCTTTCATGACAAAACCGCTTTGAGCTCTTCAGGAGCCGGTTATAGCTTCAGATGCAGTTTGTTTGTCATTGGAAATGTGTGTTGACTGCATTTGCTCTCCACGTTTCACCATGGTTTGAGAGTAGCTCTGTGTCTGGCAGTGTCTTCACCATGCCTGAGGGTATGTGTACGAGCCTGTCTCAGAGTGGAGTATTCTCTTGCATCATCAGATCATATTTAACATTGCACAGACCTGGTCGTTCGGCCAGACTAGTGTTCTTAACTCTCCATTTACTTTTACTGATTTTAGCATGGATGTATCACTCTGTGTGTGTGTGTGTGTGTGTGTGTGTGTGTGTGTGTGTGTGTGTGTGTGTGTGTGTGTGTGTGTGTGTGTGTGTGTGTGTGTGTGTGTGTGTGCATGTGTATATGTGCATGCATGTGTGTGAATGTGTGAGAAATTATAAATGTTACGTTCACTGGCCACACAAAAGAACATGCAGTGAAGATGAAAATATATTCTGGAAGGAGGGACCCTTAATGACTTTCAATCTCTGCTATCTCACCTGCCACACTAATCAACAATTCTAGATGGTTTGATTGTTGATTATTATTACGTAACCAATTTACTGTTGTGCAGCGTTCTAATTCACTCCAAGCAAATGGTTTATGTTTGTTTGTTTGTTTTTATGTCTCCTCTGTAGTGCTCAGTGGACTCTGCTCCAACGACTGCCCAGAGGAAGTGAAGGTGGGTGGAGCTATTGATCCTCATTTCCTGATGGACTGTGTGACCGTAGGAGGTAGTAGCATTATCAGCAAAGAAGCCTGTCCACATCCACCCCAGACAGACTGGAAACTGGGACTCTGAATCTTGGGATAATATGTTTTTAGGAGCCCATGTGTCTCTGACAACTGCCTTTCCATTTGATATTCATTAATTCGGAGTCATTTTTGGGAGCTTTGGGCAGATTTAATCCTAGTCAGGATTAGGCTGGACACCATCCCCTTTTCTGGCCTCATCGCGTGGAGCCTGAAGCTGTGTCAGAAGAGATCATGAAAAGAGAGAGAGAGACACTGAAAAAAAGAGAGTTAGAAAAAGAGAGAGGGTGTGGAAGATCCAGGATTTCAAAGCACAGACACACATATGTATGAATCGTGAATACACAAGGGACCTGATTGGTGCTTGCCCAGCCAATGAGATCACAGGAATCCTTTATTCTACTGTGAACATGGTCCTACTAATTCCCACAAGCCAGCTCCCATCTTCAGGGAGCATCAGTATATGCCAGAGCTTTGAGCACCTTCCCTGGGAGTTGTTGGTTTGTTTCTTCCAGGTCTCCTAGTTCACATCCTCTCTAAGCATTCAGACACCACATGTTCAGTGACAGATCTAGGCAGTTCCCCGCACTCTGCCAGCTTTTTGTCAGAGTCGAACCTGCAGTGGCACCTTCATCTCTGTCACCGCTCCAGTTCCTCTCCCGGAGTGCCGAGTGCGGCGGGAGCTCCGTGTCTCATGCAAACGGAGCAGTCGCTTCTCAGCTCCCCATCCGCCACCTCACCTCGTCGCCCAGCCTTGTCAAATCCGAGCGTCATCAGAGAGGAAGCGAGAGTGGCAGCTAGTGCCCCAGGTCTCTTTAGATGCCGAGGCGTCGCAGGTGATGGACTGCGATACCTTTTCATTAAGCGGCAAGAGCACTGCCTTGCCACACAAATACCTCTCTTTATTAGGTGTCAGCCCTCTAACGAAGAGACATGCCATGCTTGGGTGACAGCCCCGTGATTTTCCTGCTCAAGAGACAGTCTTCTTGTGGCATGCTGGGAAGGTTGAGGGAGAGGGGTGGTGGGCTCAGTGGAAATTGACTCTGTCACTGAGGTAGGTTAGGTGGAGCAGGACTTGGGACCCCAGGGCAAGCGCTTAGTGTGCAGTACGGTGTGTCTAACCTAACAATATCCCAAGGTATAATAAACTGATTGTCATAAACTGATTTTGTTGACATACATTAATTGTGACTTGAATTTAATTTCAACCACAGATCACTGATTCCTAACATACATTGTTATCGTAAAGGATTGTTTTTACTCAGCCATGCTATTCTGAGCAACAGCAAAAAAAAAAATTCATCAATCAATTTTATGTTGTATAGCAGCATTTATAAGAGGCTGTCACACAGTGTTTTGTGATGGACATTTCCCAGAGGTAGGGAAAAACAGAAAAAGTAGATTGAGCTGGTCCAGGAAAAAATAAGAAGTTGTTCCTCAGTAGTTCAAAGGAGCAGTCAAGGTGAATGCCTGGAAAACAGTGGGATTGAGGAAAGAATAGTCTAATGAACAAAAAATATTGAAAAATATAGGACAACAGACTAACTGTGCTCTAGTTTTGTGGTTTGTTTGCAAAAAAAATACATTAATTCCACTTGAAACTTCTACTGTAATACTGCAGCACACATGATCCTCACTTTACCTATTCTGGGTATATTTGAAGTTCAGGGGCACATTTTTTTCCCCAAACGCATTTAATAATTAATGTCTGATTTCCTGACTAATTCAATTCATTACCATTTTGTGGGATTACTCAGTGAAGCAGGGAGGAATGCATTATTCAGATGTGAAAATGTAGCCCCCACCACCACAGCAGAACAAAGGTTCTCCACAACTCTCACTTCATATTCACTGAGTTCCCATGTGTGCTCTCAGCCTAAACTCACCCTTAGTTGTAGGGGAGTTAGTGGCTACGACATTTTTTTTTTCTCCTTTTGTTTATTTTTTTATTTTTTTTTTTTTTTGGTTGGGCGTGTTCTATAACGTCACAGAAAGCTGACAGGACGTTATTTTGGCAGGTGAGCCCGTTTCCGTGTATCTCTGAAGGGCCAGACCGCAAACCGCGCTCGTGAACCTGTCAAAACACGTCACGGTGAGGGTTATTCGAATGGACGTCCGTCGGCCAGCTCGGCATTTCACCGACCCGAAGTAACAACAGCCTTCTGCCGGCTACGGGAGGCCGCATGTCGCATCCGATATGTCACTTTTCAGCTCCCCCGCGTCATTCTCATGGGTGCGTTAGAGCTTCAGGAGCTACTATGGGAAACCATGGCCAGCTAAGGAACTCAAAAATGCAACACGCAAAACGTTGCATACTAAAAAGGCTACATTAGTGCCTACCATATCTGACACACTTCAAATTTTGTGGGAAAAAAAAATGCAATCTAGCATTAAATCTGCCCTACTTTATTTAGTATCAATTAATTTTTTTTAGCATAATCCATCTATTAGCCATTCTTATGACAGATTTCTCTGACCAGCAATCCAGGTAATCTCTATGGTTATGTCTATTTACCATAGGTAAAATCAAGTAAAGCAAAGTAAAGTGACATTGTGACAAACAACATAATGTAATCCCTGTTGTCACCAGGTTAGATTATATATATATATAGCTTAATAAACTGTACCCCTTGTAAATGTCAGAATTGGGAGTGTTATAAATGCTGTTATTCAGTTTTGTTATTCTTATTTAATAATGAAATGTTCAGCCCTTACAAATGCACAGCTCATACTGATGAGCAGAAGAACTGGTTTGATTAAATATCATGTACATTAAAAGAGATTATAGAGAGTTTTGATTGAATAGCATGTTCGACTGTAAAGACTAAGTGTGTTTGATTGAGTAGCGTCTGCCCTTAAACAGACTAAGGGCTTTAGATTGAATCCCAGCCATAATGCACGTTGTGTTACCAGCATGTGCGGTTTGTCTGACTGTTTAACTGTGTCCTGCTGTCTCTGAATATGCAGCCTTATGGTGTGAACCAGCCTGGGCCCTACATCATGTACACCACTGTAGACTCCAACGGCAAGCTGAAGAACTCCTCCGGTAAGGCCTGGCAAAGTCTTCGCTATCAGAATAGCATTTGGGTTCTGGCTTAAGTGAAGACTCATTTCATCTGGGAACAATAGCTACAGCAATGATTGTAACTCTAAGTAGCTTGCTGCTGTCTGCACCAGAGAGCATTTGTTCATTGTATACACTGATCAGTCAATACACACTTGTTTTCACTCGGTACAAACGATGTATCGTAGCGATTGAGTAGTTTATCATCTTTAGGGATGTGCTCTAAAAATGACTCAGGATGACCTGAACGATATCTGTTGTTGCTAATGTTTTTAGTTTTTAGTGTAGTACGGTCTTAAAATTTGAATTGGGATGATTTCATTAATTTTGTCTTTAACCATAAGGTTACTGTTATCATTCCCAGTAGAGGCAAACAATTATGCACAGGCCACACACAAGCTTACAGAACAGAAGAACTTACACTGGATAGGACTGTGTGTGACAGAGCACATGGTGAGGTGAAGAAGATCTCAGTTGAAGGTGAAGAAGATCTCAGTCAGATTTACCATCAGAGGGATTAATGGCTGCTCTGATTCCTCCAGCAGTGCCTTCATTTCCTGTTTCAGGGATTATCGCAGCCAATCAAAAAAAACACACCAAAAGTCCCTTCCAAAAGACAAAGTCGTTCTGTTGCTTCTGCAACCTGGCCGACATTCCCCAGACAAGACCATGCAGCTCTGCAATTGATGAAGGTTTGGGTGGTGATGGAAGGGTGAGGGTGGAGGCAGGGGGATGAGTGTTCTCTCTGCCTCCAGCCACATGTTTGGGTCATCTGACATTCCACCCACTGCAATCCTCAAATGGCACTTACCCCATGTGGGTCACCGCATTCAGAGGGATGTCATCTAGCCGTGTGTAGACCATGGGCCTTCACAGGGGAAGGCATGGAGCCGAGGAGCTAATATCCTTAATGCCGCCCTCCCAGATGACAGGTCCATTTCAAAGATTAATCGCCAAAACAGCCCTTAAAGGTAGAAATACTTTTGGAAAATAATGGATTTTGTCGCCCTGTAGTCAGCAGTGAGAAAAGAAGTTTTTTTTAAAGACGAATGAACCAGGTTTAAAGGGCCCAGACTCTGTTAACTAGCACATGCATTACTGTCTCCAGCTGCTGTCTCCTCTTGCCTTCCTCACATGTTCTGCTGGTAAATTCTGGAGTACATTATTGTTTGTGTGTGTGTGTGTGTGTGTGTGTGTGTGTGTGTGTGTGTGTGTGTGTGTGTGTGTGTGAGGGATGCTTCATGGAGGAGCTGATTTAAAGCCAACAATCCCAAAGATCCAAGACATTCTCAAAGCCAAAGATCCTCTTAGCCGGTGTTCAATGCAGTTCTTCTGCCCTAAAGTTTGAGCAGTTTTAGTTTTAAGTGGAAGTGCTTTATATGCAGCTCTCACAACATTTTTGTCATTTTCTGCAAATGCATTATGTTATACAGAACATTTGTTCATTATTAATTTATTTTTATCATCAGGTTTTCTTATTGCTGTGTTTGTGGTCAGCCGCTTCACCCTCTGTCTGCTCATGAGAATACAGATAAGCACATGATACTAGTGCGTTAGTTTCTTACTGCTCAGTAGATGTCTATATATATATATATATATATATATTATATATATATATATATACAGGAGGTCCTCGGGTTACGACGGTCTGGAGTGATGTCGTTTTGAGTTATGACGCACTCCCATAAATTACTTAAAAAACCTAGTTTAGACCTAAGCGGTTTGGTTCATAAATACGACCACAGAAATAAAGAAAAGAAATTGTTCTCTTTTTTTATTAATATTTCATTTAATTACTGTATTTTTATGTCCTTCATGTGTTGTGTGTACAGTGTGAGTATAATTTAGGTATAAATTCCTACTTACGTCGAAAATCGGCTTTCGACAAGTCTTAGGAACAGAACTCGTTCGTAAGTCGAGGACCCCCTGTATATATATATATAATAGTTTAAGACATAATAAAATACATCTCATTAAATAGTAATTAATTACAATTTGTAAGTTATGTAAATATGTAAATACTGATCCTAGAAAATAGCTTTTTGATTTTAATATTTGTTGACCCGCTTATCTGGAATCCCCCTCATCCTTCATGTATTAATGACACTCTCTACCCTTTTCAAAAACGCTGGAAATACTGTACTTCTGTTTTAAGTGAATATTTGCCATATATTTACTAGTTATTAACATTAATGATTGCAATGATATTTCCTGTAATTTGTTTTAAATATTTTCATTTTAAAAACAATACTTATTTTTGTTTGATGAATATTTGATTATGATAAAAAATATTTGCTCTAGTTCTGCATATTTATTTGAATATTTCTTGAGACATGGTACGCTCGGATTAAATTTTAATCACAATTATCTTGGTCCAACATCAGCATCAGAGACCACAAGCTGAGCTGCGCAGTCACTGCATCTTTGGGGCACACTGTGCACTCTCCCAATATACAGTGTTAAAAACCTCACACTGGAGTACTGAAGCTCTGCAGCACAGATTCCTCAAAACAGCTGCAGTATTGTAATGAGAGAACTACTGCACCGCATTCAGCGTTACGAATTTCCACATGAAGAACAACGCGGTTAAAGCTCCCAGTCCGTGGGCATTCTGTGTTGTCAGCGTGAGGCCTGTCCTGTGGCCAGTAGGGGGCATTCCATCACAGCATGACCCCGAGTCTGAACAAAAATACTAAGGGGTCCCCACAGAGCTTGGCTGCAGCTTGTCTGGAGTTCCTCTACCTCTGCTTGTGAGTCAGGGCACACGGACCGCAGAGACGCGATGCCAGACTGTCTCGGTCCTGCCAGTCAAACCTCTCAGGCATGGTGTCCTGTGAGGAGGGGGCCCGAACGTGTGTCAACTCAAAGTGGAACCCTTCTGCCGTTCAAGACGCAGTCCTCTGCCCCCTGCCCCCCACCACCATCACCTCCATTTTCAGCTCTCCTTTTATTTTGGACAACGAACAAAATAGAGGCTGCAGCACAGCAAGCCCCCCTTGCCTGAAGGAAAGCTGAACACTGGTCAGGGTGAGCTGGTGCCCCCTCTTCTTTAAGGACTGGCTGATAAAGATGCTGCAGGTGTATGGCCCCCCTCTGGAAGAAAAAAAAGCACAACTGAAGTTCACGGCGGGAGCAGTCAAAGGAACACGAGGGCTGGAAAAGTTTTGCTGGAAGTTTCTCGATATTTAAGAGGGTGATTTTAGTTATTTGCAATGCCGTCTGAAAAGTCCTTCAGTTTCAGGGTGCCAGCAGAAATCATTTTGTCTGGTTGTGGTTCTTCCTTTGTGTAGGGATGAGTCTCACTCAGCTCAGGAAGAATCAGCAACAGCTAAGGAATTTAAAATAAAAGATGACAAGAAAATGGAGGAAAAAACAGTGACGCTGACCCTGGGGAGATGAAAACGGAGAATCTATTCTTAGGAAATCCCATCCCTTTCATTTCTGGAGTTAAAATCTCCGAGCAGAGCATTAGTATTCATGCTCGACGCGGCTTTGTGTTCAGTCAGACCAAGGAAGCTGTACAGTGGCAGCTTTGCAGCAGTAGCATTCAGAGACGGGCCCGCTGGTCAGTCATCCCCATCCCAGTTTCTCCTCCCACAATTCTGCAGTGTCAGGTGGCTCTGATTTCCCATCAACACTTTAAATCTCTCATTTATTGCATACTTACCTGGGAGCATTGATGGAATAAAATGAAAAAAGCCTCCAAATACCGAAACAAAAGTGAGGATTTTTTTGTCCAAGGAATGAACAAAAGCACCTAGTTTGGCTTATATAAGTAGCATTGAAGAAAGCCCAAGGTCCTCTAATTTAATTTAGTGAAATGAGTGGCAGGAGGTGATTTAAACCATGTGTGCTTCACAGATCTAAGCCCAGAAAAGGCAGAGAGATTGGGCTGTTTGTTTACTCCAGGCTACACTGGGTATTCTTAATTCATCCTTGAAATTCTGGGAAGAAAAATGAGGAGGAGATGAAAGGGGAAAGTGTGCCGGGTCAGGGCAGTGGTGCTGCTCCATTCACACAGCCCTCTGCCTGCATGAAAGGAGAATCGTTCACCAGTGCAAGGACCACCTCCGAATTTACACTGCAGATGCTTCTGGCCTGTTTCCCTGGAGATAATAATCACACCTGTTTGTGCGTGCGTGTGTGTGTGTTTATGTACTTGGACACATGTGCTCACAGTCAGATTAAGAGCCGAATCATTCCCCTATATCATTTATCACCTAGCAACATACGCATGTGTGAGATACAGACAGGAGCGTGAAAGGAAGGGTAGATAAAATTCAATAATTTTGATATTTGTTATTCAGCTGCGTGAGTGAAAGAGTGGACATGGCTGCAGGATTGAGTCACGATGCAGTACACAGTATCGCACAGGATGTTGGAGGTGTGCTGCAGTACTGCCCTGGAAGTTTGAGGTGTGGTGAAGCATAGCTATCGTGTAGTTCACAGGAACACGCAGGTGGCATATACGATGCAGTTCACAGTATTAGACAGGAGTTATGGAGCAGTATCACACAGTTGATCCTTTTTCACTTCTGTTTTTGTCTGTATAGGTTTAGAAAACAGAATGTGATGATGGGGTGAAATGTAATTATGCCCTGCTGGCTTCATCAAACACAGGTCACAACAGCAGACCAGTATATGTCTTTAAGGGTGATATTGTCTGAGTGTGCAGACTACAGTTGGTCTTGTCTTCTCCAGTTGACAGACGGCTTCATTCCCTCCTTTAACCCTCTTCACGTTAGAGTCCTAATCTGGGATCAGAAACGTCTCTCCCGAACATCTTTGTTGTTTCTCAGTCCATTTGAAGGTATGAGGCGTGCGTTATTTGAATCCTGAAAGCTTGACACTAACCCCAGCTAGTATACATATGTTTGATACAGGCAGGAAGCTCACAGGGATCACTGCTGGTTTTGTACCACAGCGGGTTCCCCCGTATATTGTCTATATGAGGTCTTAGGGTTCCAGTGTATTGTAGCATTTAACAGAAATGGGCTTAAGGCTAAAGGCTCAAATTCCAGGTCGTTTATAGTATCTGTATCTATAAAATACACTGCTCTTTGGGAGGTAGTGTTTAGAAAACGTTAGTTGGGGAAGTCGGTCTTAATCAGGCAATGGTGGGGCAGCCTATAGCCTTGTGGCTAAGGTACATGACTGGGACCCCTGAGGTTGGTGGTTCAAGTCCCAGTCCAGCCACAGCAAGAACACCATTGCTGTTGGGCCCCTGAGCAAGGCCCTTAACCCCACATTGCTCCCAGGGGAGATTGGCCCTTGGTTAGTCTCATCAACTGTAAGTCGCTTTGGATAAAAAGCGTCAGCTAAATGACAGTAATGTAATGTAAAAAATCTGTTAAGCGATAAACAATACAAGAACGATCAGAGGGGCTAAAGTACTCCTCCACACCTGTACAGCTGAGCTGTCGACCATCCCTGTATCCCGGGGATGCCATTCCTGAGAAATTTTGGAGAGTTGGCGCTGGAACAGTGTATCGATTCCGCCGCAGTTAGGCCAACGCGTGTCCTCCTGCCCGACACTCACTGTGGGAGACAGAGATGTGCTTAGCCTCTGAGCTCAACTGCTCTCCTTATGGGTCTACCCAAGCATACATCACACCATGTTTCACACCCATGGTCCTCCCGTTCTTCTTCTTCTGTCCCCCCGCAAATCTTAACAAGAAATGGGCAGATATTTAGGCCCTAAAATCAGTTTTAATTGTGGCTGCCTCATAAATTAAAACAAGCTTCATATCCAGTATCTGAGCTACCTGAGACCTGAAAGGGAAAGGTAGAATTTATTTGCAGCTGAGTTTGATTCTCAGGGTTTCGTCTTTTCTGTTTTGTCTCAGGCAGAGGGAGGTAGGTGTCTGCTCACTCAGGGTTACCTTTGAAAGGTGTGGGTATGTGGGGGGGCAGTTAACACAGTCAGCAGTGAATGAGAGATACAAGTTTAAGGAGGAGGGGAGGAGGAGGGCAAGGAGAGAATAAGGAAAAGGTTATGAAAGAGGGATGTGGGTAGCACAGTGGGAGTGGAGCAAAAAGAATGAATAGCACAGGAAGGAGCAGCTTTACGCAATCCTTCCTGCCTGCCAGACTGATAAACCTAACCAACCGACAGGACATGGCTGCTGTAGGTCTGGGGAAATTCCTGGTCTCTGGCATTTTTTCTCTCTCTCTCTCTCTGTCTGTCTCTCTCTCCATCTTTGTCGCGCTGCCAAAGCCCCAAAGCCCTCGGCGAGGATGAAGCAGGGAAATAGATGGGTGCTAAAGTGAAGAGAGGAAGAGCCGGTTACCTCAGATCAATACGCAACTTCAGCAGCCTTTCTTTGTAACTGTCTTCAATTAGGGAAATGAGAGTGGGGTAAATATGCCAGCACCAACTCCACAGCTTTGAAACATCACACACACATACACACACCTATGCACAACGAAACAAGCATGCACACACATCCTTTTTTGTGCTAATGCACACTCTCTCTCTCACACACACTCACACACACACAGTCAAGCTTACATATGCATGAAGAAAAAGGAATGCACATAAGCTTTGTACACACACATGCATGCACACTGGCTCAAAAGTAGGCACACAAAGGCACTTGTACATATATGCTAATGCCCATGCACATAGTCACATGTGCATAAAGAAACAAGAGCACCCATGTACCTAAACACGAACCTACACGCAAATGGTTGCAAACAAACTTACACATATACCCACAAGTAATGACTTCTGTATGTATGCAGACACACACATTCACACACACACATGCTGTTTATTTATGGAGTTATTTCTCATACATATTCATTTAGCCCTTAATAAAGTGGTTTGTAGATGCTGAAGTGAAAGTTTGGCCTGAGGTAACAGTACAACATTGTCCACCTGGGACCAAAACAGTTCCAGTGTTTTGTATCAATACTACCATTACCATTTTTTAAACCATGCTGTATTACTCAGAGGAACACATATGCATATACACTATACTGCACCACAATGTTGCCAGCACACAGAAACAGAAACACACACTCACACACACATATACCACACTGCACAAAAACACAGAATCATGTAAATACCATCTCACACAGAAACACACACGCATGTATATATCAATACTACATTGCACAGAGCAGCGCACTCAGAAACACATAGCACATGCATTTGTATACAGTACTACACACTGCAGTGGCACATGATTAGGCTTGGATGATTTAATCAATCAATGTGTTATTGTAATACTATTCAAATAAATACCCTTAAATACTCTAACTGAATATAAATCAGATAAACTCCTTGAGATGTGTTTTTGTCGAGAGCAAGCTCTTTCTCAAACAACTTAGTGGCAGCGCTTTGACAGATTATTCACTTGTTTGTTTACAAGAGAAAGTCTAAATGAAAGCTCAGTCTGGGGTTTACTCAGTGTGTCCTTTAACCATGTCCTTTCATGACAACAAATGCAGATTCTGTAATCCGATCTCCATGGTCTAATTAGGGGAACATCAAGAATAATAACAAGCGCCCCTGTTAATGTGGGAGAAAGGCAAATTTACAGTTACTAGTTAAAAACTGAGGAAAGCATGAACAATCCATATAGCAAGAACCATTCAAATACACATTGCAAGTGCATACACAGAGTATCAGTGTGTGTGTGACTGATTCATAATCAGTAATGTGTATGTGTACAAACCACTGTATTGTTTTGAACACATTACTGATTATAAATCAGTCAGGCACACCACACACCTCTCATAAGTTGCACATGCGCACACGCACCCATAGACATGCACACACATGAACACCAAAAACACGAAGCATGAAAGTCCTCACGCATACACATGTAGGCGGATCCCCGCTGGCCTCCCAGCCCCCTGCACGATCTCCAGGAGTTTTTCAGAGCTGGGATGAACTCAATTGAAACTCTTTAAGTGTCTGTGTCTGGGCCGAGCTAACCAGCTGTGGCAAGGAAAGGGATTATTATTGATCAGGTCTTTGTTCTCTTTTTGGGGTTTCTGCAGTGAGCCCATTACAGTGTGTGGGTCTGACATGTGGAGGGAGCTGTGGGAACCAGCCACATGCACACACACACTCACACACACGCTCACACACACACACACACACACACACACGCTCACATGCACACACACACACACTCACATTCACACACATACACACACACACACTCACACACACATGCACACACTCACATGCACACACATACACACACACACACTCACATGCACACATGCACACACTCACACTCGCATGCACACACACACACGCTCACATGCACACACACACTCACACGCACACACACACACATACACACACCCACACACACACTCGCATGCACACACACAAACACACTCACACTCGCATGCACACACACGCTCACATGCACACACACACTCACACGCACACACACACACATACACACACCCACACACACACTCGCATGCACACACACACACACACTCGCATGCACACACACACTCACATGCACACACACACATATAATCGCACAAATACGCACAGACACGCACACACACATACACACACACTCACATGCACGCACACACACATGCATCCACCATACACCCACATACACACACACACACATATGCATCCACAATACACCATGACATACACACATACAAACCCATCATACAGGTGCACACAGACCTTCACATCTACAGAGTCACACACACATACACACACCTGCTTACTCATGTGTACACACACAGGCACACTTGTAAACACACACACATATCTGCATACATGTGCACACAGATGCACATATGCATAGATGCATGCACAGGTTCCCCTCATACACTCTCACTCTAACGCATATGTTTCATGTACTTGTAACTCCACACGCAAAAATTGCCAGACAATTGCACTCATTTTTGTGTGAGCATTTGTGTGTCCTTCCCTTTCTTCTGTAATTGTACTCACTCACATGTTAACGTGTTGCTTTTTGTTCCTATTGAACAGCAACTAGTTCTTGCTCCCTGTGCCTCCTGTGATGTTGGCTGTCTTTGTTAAAGACATAGCTCTCCCCCTCCTTAATGGATTTCGAATGCAGGCGATCAATCTGTCAGCACAGATGCCTGTCCAGAATGCACTGGAGCCATTGTGCGATATCCAATTTTGAAAAAGCTGTTATCTGAAGACATGGTCATCTTTTCTCTCAATTCACATCAGCTTTTTTTTATGAATTTAGTCGATCCGATGGTTTTCTGAAACATTTCCTGTGTTTTCTAATTATTTTCCTAAAACATTACATGGTTTATTTTAACAATCATTGCAGCAACTCAGAATCCCATGTTTAAGTCCTTTTTCCATTTCTTTGAAAGCTATGGCGATAAGAGAAAGTGAGTTGAGCTCTTTGGATGCAGCACTTATCTCTGCCTACCAAAGATCCACACTTTGCAACGAATCAATGTTTAAATCTCCCACCATTGTGTTGACTCCAGTACATCCTCTGGAAGCCTCTCTGTTGCAATCCTGCATCAAAATACAGCTTCATTTCTCTAACTCCCTTATCCCAAAGACCTCAGATCTCAACTTGGAATTGGTGTTTATCGCCACGGGTTTACCTGAATGGAGGATGTCTGGTTTCTATAGCGACAGAGGCTGAGCCAAGGGTCTCTTCCCAGCGAATTTGGGAGGATCAGGGCTTTGGCTGGTAACAGGGCAGATTGTGCGGCGTGTTCCCACAGTTAGGGGAAGCAGAGAAGACGGCGGTAGAACAGGCCTGTATGGGTCCGTTCTCCGGGTTCTGCTGTAGCGGGTTGGGCCATTCTGAGTTTCCCATAGCGACGGGTCCAGGAAGCTGCTTTATTTGAGCTGTGGTAGACCACGCTCTGCAGAGTCTGGTGCGGCCTCTTTATCCAGCCGCTAAGCGCCAAGCCATGCTCAGGGTAATTCTGTTTCTGTTAACAAGTTTTCTCTCTCTGGAGCATGGAGGCCTTCGGCTCAGGCTCACTGCTTCCTCTCACCAAGCGTGTCTATGAGATTCAGGAAGGCCAGGTGTGTGTGTGTATGTATGTGTGTGTGTGTGTGTGTGTGTGTGTGTGAGTGTGCATGTGTGTGGCTGTGTGTGTGTGTGTTTTTCTCTTTGAGAAACAGGCTCTGTAGCATGTTTCTCTTGCAGTGTGGAGCTGCTGGGGCGATTTATTGTGCTGAAGATTGCAGTCAGTGTGGAATCCCTCTGTCATGCCACAGGATTCATGGGCCAGTGGAGAGTCTCTGAATGTCAAAACCTGAGCTGGAGGCATGGCCTATGGCAGAGCCCATCCACTTCAGCCCCGCCCACAGCAAAGCCAAATAGGCCCCACCCACCACATCCAAACCCCCCACCCCACCCCCAAAGCATCTGAACATCCGCATCACCACCTAACGAGCTCTGCAGTCACACTGAGACATCGGCCAGAGCAGATAGTCCATTGCAGTGGAGCAGGCTGTGACAGAGGAAAGCAACTGTGTAGTGCAACGTACAGCACAGGAGAACCTGCCAAATCCATGGGCTGCATTTTGTGATGGAACATGACAGAGCCTGCCAAATCCATGTGCTGCATTCTGTGACGGAACATGACAGAGCCTGCCAAATCCATGGGCTGCATTTTGTGATGGAACATGACAGAGCCTGCCAAATCCATGTGCTGCATTCTGTGACGGAACACGACAGAGCCTGTCAAATCCATGTGCTGCATTCTGTCACACAACATGACAGAACCTGCCAAATCCATGTGCTGCATTCTGTCACAGAACATGACAGAGCCTGTCAAATCCATGTGCTGCATTCTGTCACAGAACATGACAGAGCCTGCCAAATCCATGTGCTGCATTCTGTGACGGAACATGACAGAGCCATGCACTGCAGCCTATAGCAGAGCTGAATGTATTAGAACAACATGAGGAGCCTTTAACTGATCCTGACAGAAGTATGCACTACAGTGTGTAACAGATCATGACAGAAATACTGCAGAATATAACATAGCTGAATGCAACATGCAGTGCAGCATATAGCAAAGTGAAATATGACTGTTTATACCTAAATGTAAATGTGAATGAGTGAACTTTTTCACAGTTGGCCAGAATAAGAGTACAGACACTGAATGAAGCAGCATTGTTTGGATTTGTAGAAAACGTGAGGGAGTTGTGTGTGTGTGTGTGTGTTTTTTTTTTTTTTATTTCATAGATTATTAACTTTATTAGATGAGGTGACCTTTTGAAGGCGCCATGGCATTTCAAATGTAAGAGGAAATGTTTTATGTGCTTGAAAAGACACTCTAATGGTGGTTCAGATGAGGACAGGGCGAAGGAGGGGTTTTAGCTGAGTAACGTGGCTTCTGTCGTGTTCCTAGGCCTTTCAAACCCCTGTGTAACAGCACCAGCGAACCTGCCAGGGCTCCACGGTCTGTGTCCTCTAGATTCACCCAGTCTGACGGGAACGTTTTTAATTTTCCTCACAGGGGAGCTGTCGTAGGGATGAGAGATACAGCAATCTATTATGATTGTACTTGAGTTATCAAACATTCATGGAGATTGATAGCTCTTTATCTGCAGAATATGAGTTGTTTTTTTGGCTAGAAGACCTTTAACTACATTAGGGTATAACTTTTTTTACAGACAAAAAATACCGTTCAGGGAAAACTGGCTCTTAAATTGCATGTACAACAAAATAATGAATATAAATCTTACATTTTATTTGAGGTATTACTTAAAATGCTAATGTGGCTCTTTGTATTTCTTAGAATACTGGCTATGAACTCCTTCTAGGTGGTAAATATAGAAGTGCTGTGGAGATGGATGTACCTTTTTCAACAAAAGGTCACTACCATTGGAAGAGATATCAGTCTCAATGTGGGTGTCCTGCTTAAATAAAGGATTAAAAATAAATAAATAAATTCACAACTGCCCATGTGTCTTTAGGGCTGTCACTTGGGTAACAGTTAGACACAATGAAAAAGCTGAGAAGCTCATTTCTGTATCTGTATATTATTTTTAGAAGCTTGGTTGGAGCAAACTTCACTGTATGAAGCACTATCAGTCTGCACTTCCGTCGCAGTTGTTGCACTGTTGCCATGAGCAAAACCAAAATTCTCCTGCATGTTTGATGATATACAAATAAATTGAACTAGTTCTGTCTCGGGAATGAAAATCCGAAGTTAATCTCCCAGTGGGAAGTTATTAGCATGCACCCGCTGCACATAGAGTAGAATACCTCAGAATAGTTATTACAGAGCCTTTAGTCTCTCCTTATTATTGAAAAGCAGCTTATTTAGACATAATTGTTTTCCTTTTAAATGACATCATTAAGCCAGCTTTTTCTATGCTCTTATTTGTATGAGAAGCAGCCAACTGTGTTTTGGCTGAGTGAATTCTTCAGTACAGTAAACAGAGTGAGTGAGTGAGTGAGTGAGTGAGTGAGTGAGTGAGTGACTGACTGACTGACTGACTGACTGACTGACTGACTGACTGACTGACTGACTGACTGACTGACTGAGTGTCCATTGGTGATTGGATGTTTAAATAAAGCCAGCCATATTGTGTAAGATCTATACATCAAATTCTACAGTGGTAGTGGAGGCACTGAAATAGTATCCTGGAATCTGATGCGAGTTTATATGGAGGATTTTCTACAAAACAAGATGTATTTGTACATGTTGGTTATACAGACATCTGAAAGGAATTCCATTGTAACTCCAAGAATAGATAACCCTGCCATTGTTTCTTCAATAAAGATTTATTCTTGAGTCTTTTTTCTCTTTTTGAGTTTCGTTGAAGAATACTACCTCCCCCCAAACCTTTGTTTGCCTATCACAAAAGAACACAAATACAAACCTTTCAGTGTGGGGGGAAAAACGCAAAACTATTTCTATGATTGGTGCAATTACAGTGTGCTTTATACAAAGTGCTCTCTCTAAGGGGGACTATTATAATCAGTTAAAGAAGAGAACAAAAACTCTTCAAGCTCTTCAATCTAGTATGGGGGCTTTTCTTATGCTGCTCTTGTAAACCTGTATGCTAAGATGGCTGCATGACTTAAGATGGGAACCAGTTAATGGCTGCTCCATTTCCACCTTCTCCAATTAATGCTAACATAACATTCATGCCATGCATCGTTTTCTGTGACATCAGTACTGTAAATACTGTGCACTATACGCACCGCAAAACCCAGAAAGATTGTTATCCATATGAAGGGCTCCAGGTATAATACCTATGTAAAACAGACAGGTTCTCTTGTTGTTGTCATTGCTGTTCTTCTTCTTCAAATTCTCTGTCTCATTCTCATTTACATTTTCATTTGTATTCTTGTTCTTATTATAAGACAGTAATTAAACCGAGCCAGCGTTCTGGCATGTCAGTTCTTTCCACATGCTCTTCTGCTGGGGCTCATTACAGAACCTTGTGTCATTAACTTGTGGATTATACCTGCATTTTTCATTAAGTACACCTGTTTTCTGTCTGCACATGGGAGACATTTTAGAATTTAGGACTATACGAGATGGTGGTAGCATCGAAAACCAGCAAAGACATTTAGACCTGTGTGTGATCCTACTTCCTCCTCTTTGAAAAGTCTTGAAATGACTGCATGACAAACCGTGAAAATTGAAGATGGAGTAATCTCTTGGAGCGAAAGAGAAGGTCCAGCAGAATTGTTCGTCTGAACTCCTGATGGGGTTTTTTTTTTTTTTCTTTTTTTTTTTTGCCTTGCTGCCTTTTGCCTTTTGCTCCAGCCTTATTGGTTGATTTACGTTCGCTGCGCTCAGCGGGGCTGGAGCGTGTGCGTGGGTGGAGGATACGTCTGCGGGCACATTTTATGTGGGTTGTTTATGTGGCGAATCACCCCTAATGGGGGTTCTGTTTGCCTTCCAGCCGGGCAGCTGAGTCAGACTGCCCACCTCTCCCTGCAGCTGCCTTACACTGTGCTGGGCCTGGGGCGAAGTGCCAACTTCCTGGACCACCTGTACGTTGGCATTCCCCGCCCTCCAGGAAGCCAGGTACTGCCGCCTCAGAGACATGCAAAAGATCACATACACTAACCAGATGGTCAGCCATTGCACCTCCTCCATCCCTTACAGTTCCTATAGTGATAGGAACCTATGGTGATAAGAACTGAACTCATGTCCGGGAAGGCCAGATTTAATTTCAGTCATGATCTGGTTTGGCCCTTAGAAACAAAATGGTGTGAACTTTTTAGCTAATCAGTGATTACAGTTAATTCATGTAATTAGTTTCTGCTGCTGTGTTACTCATGAATACTCATGAAGAGATTTGCCCAAGGACAGGACATCCATTGCACCTTGATGTTTTGATCATGCACCTTCATGAATATCCATTAACACATAAATATGTATCATTTCAGATTCAATAGTAGAGAGTAGTGGAATGTACAGATAACAATAATATTGGTGACAGCATATTTAATCTATAGAATCTGCGGGTGCTGGGGAGCTAATTCAGGGTAATTTTCATAGGTAAAGCACACTAATTTCAGTCATAAATAACATGGATTTTCTTTCAGATTTATTTTGATGACATGAACAGATAATGATTCATAAAGATGTACTGAAGGCAGAAGGATATACAACAATGCATTTTCCTTTCATCACATTGCTATCGTTGGATTTGTAATGCTATTTGTTAAATGTATTAATAGCTCCATGCCTATTGCTGCAGGGCAAATGTAAGATAAAATAAAGCAATGATATCACTTTGATCGGTGGGGAATCGCCAGCTGCACAGCATTTAAAATGGATCTTCACTTGAGTGTGGCAGTGCCTGTGTGGGTGATTCTCTTTGGAACAGACAGCATGGGAAATTCTAAAATCTAAAACAGTGGAAGGGTTTGGCTCTTGGTTCTCCAGCCAGCATTTCTCAAGCCATGAGATATTTAGTTGTAGCTGAATGTTTAAATTGCTTTTTTTTTATCAGCTTCATTTAGCATACATCAGCCATTAGTGTGCATCATTCTCTCATGACCGTATTCCCACGTGTGGGGTCTGGGAAAGAACAGAGTCTCAAGCCTTGGAAAACCACAGACTTTGAAAGGACACAGCCTTTTGACACTCCCTCCAGTGTCTCATTTGAATTCAAGGCAACAGCAGCTTCCCCCACCAGGGAGAAAAGTCTGTATTAACTGCCATCTGAATTGCAGATTTGGTTTGTTTCCCTACATTTGTAGCTAGCAAATTCCAAGGGAAGTCCCAAGCAGACGGGTCTTTTCCGATGCCTTTGAAATACATGCAGCGATTTGCTTCAACAGGGCTCAGTTTATTCATGTTAATTCAATAGATAATCCGAGGTCTAAAAGACATGCATCAAATTATTAGTTAACATGTGTTCTGAGGAAATGTTTATAGACAGTGTGTGACTATACCTATCATCAACAGTGAGGCCGCTTCTTGAGTGCTTGAGTCCCAACTCAGCACAGGCATGTCTATTGTAGTTGTCTCTACATTGTTGAAAACTCACCTCTTTGAACTACATCTTAATGCAGACTGAGGTTATGGAATTTTGTTTTTCTTGCTGGTGATGTTTATGGTTTTGTTTTTCTTCGTAATAAACAGGTTAGCGCTAATGCTCTGAAACAGACCGGATGCATCCAAAATCACTTCACTGTCCAACACGCTCTTTCAGTTCTGTCACAGACTCCAAAGGGCTGGACCACCGTAGTTAAAATATTTCCCATGACTCCTGTTCCATAATACTTGCTCGAAATACAATGTCGGCTGGTGAACTCAAAACAGTTGAGGAACAAACTTTACCTTTATACCTATCATTATACCTGTTCCCATTTATCCTTTTTGATTGACAATAAAACGAGTAATTCACAGAGTAATCAACACCAATTTATTTAATTAGATTAAAAACATCCATGGACAAAAGAAATGTTAACACTAGTTTGCAAAGAACAGCAGCTCTATCAAAAAATGAAATTGGTAACCATTTACTCTGTTTACATCAGCTGGTGTTGATTACTCTGTGAATAAATTGACTTATTGTTAATCAAAGGGGATAAATGGGAACAGGTTGAAAGTAATGAATGGTTTAAAGGTAAAGTTTGTTCCTCCCCTGTTTTGAGCTCACCAGCCGCCACTGTCAAAATGTGAGTAATGGAAGGAATAGAGGTATTGACATCCTGTTGGCAATATAATAGGCCGGATGGTCAGTGTCACCCAAGACAACAAATTCTTTTGTGCATGCAGGTCATATGTTCAAGAAGTGTCACAAGTCCTTCCATATCAGACACGGTGCATGACGTTCAATGCTGTCTGTGAAAACATAGAATAACGGTTCACATGAAAGTTTCACCCTTGAACAGAGGACTGCCTTATGGAGGCTGACCTCTATTCACAGAGCCAAGGGACAGCGACCCAGGGGCAGGGCAGCTTTGCTTTGCAGCTATGGCATCAAGTGTTTCACATGGGATGCCTCCTTCTGCCCTGCCCTCTGTGCTCACTCTCATAAAGAAAGGTCAATCAAACATCAGAGAGGATAAAACACTGTACTACATAAGCCCTATTTAATTCAACAACAGAGGGTTCAAGCATAACATGTGTTTGACAGGAGAGCCCCCATATTTGTCTTGATAATATGACATTCAGGGGACGTACAGTTCATTCCTCCAGTATTTTTTTTGGTAGTCATTAGTGTTTTTTACACCATCTCCATATCATTCCCAGCGATTAGTATTTTATTATCTATGACAGAAATGTTTTGGAACTAGTTTAGTATATATTTTTATATGATAGGAATGTATATTTTATGTCCATGGAACCCATGTTTAACCTTTGCATAAAATAATAGCTCTGTTTCACAATGAAGAATCCTTCAGCTGCTCATTTCACTCCTCCTTTGCTTTATCCAGCAGACTACTAAAAATAGCCCCAGCTAACTACTCAAAGCCACAAGTCTCATTAGGGACGAGTGAAAAATGCAATTGTCAGAAATTCAAACAGTTCCATATGTGTGTTTGACGCTTTTTTTCTTCTTTCCTTTTTGAGTGTCGTTAGGTGATGAATGCCCCGTTGGATATTAAATTGTGTCTTGTCCCCTGAGAATTGTTTTTAGAAAGTCTTGAGTTTTTTGTTTGATGCAAATTAACAGCAAGTTGCTGCTCATTTGGGAAAAGATAATATTCTGCTTGGACTGTACAGAACACTCACTGTTAATGGCATTAGTCGAAGTGGGCTATGACAGTACTATATTATCCTAGCCATGTAATTTGTGTAAGTAGGCCATTACAAGTAATTGGTATTACTCTAGCCATGGCCCGTTTAGACATGGACTGTGTGAATATAGCTATCTCATATTGCTTTAACTATTGCCTATGTTGATGCTTGGACATGACAGTGGTGCAGTCAATGGTATTCCAAGGATAAGGAGTTACAAACCTAAAATTCAGGGAATGTACAATATAACCATCCAGTAGCCTTATTACCATAAACACATAATGGACTTTGGAGTTTCAGTAGGCCCACCTCCTCTGATAGTGAACTCCCCTCCTCAGTTACCCCCACACTATGCATGGCATTACGTGATATTGCTGAAAGAGCTGCTTTAGCATTTAGCTGGCATAACATTGTTTTACTCTTACTTTATCTCTACTAGATGTATGAAAGGGTGTTAACGTTGACAAACAGAAGATCTGAGAGTTGTGCCATTTCTGAATTGTATCCATTTCACACAAGTTTCCTCTTTTTCACCAGGACATAAGGATGCATGAATGGACCGCCATCATCCCCAACTCTCAGCTTATTGTCATCCCTTACCCTCTCGACGACCCTCACAGGTACTGTCTGACTGCCCACTTTTTACATGATGAAACAAACATTTCTTGCCTGTTTTGACCACCAGAATGTAGAGGTGCAAAATGTAAAAAGGTCAGCAAAGGTGAAAGTAGGATTAAGATTCCAGACAGGCACTAAGAGTGTCAGGATAACTGTGTGACTTATCTGGACAAGACTCACTGCAGTCAGCCATCTCATTTCTGGTGAATTTGATTGGCTTGGGCAGTTCATACACCAGCTTCACAATTCACCATGAAGCAGTATGAAGCAGTTCATATCACATTGAACTGCTTCAATCAAATTGCCAGGCTTCACCAGTGATATTTGGTATAGCTCAGTTGGCAAGCTTCATGTCCATGACTCTTATAAATTGATGATTTTTGTGTTTTATCCCCACTCAGGGACCAGTAATGTTTGTGAATGTGTACCTGGTCGCTACTATTAATAGTAAAATGCATTAATGTGTTATACATATTCACCATTTTCAAGTTAATACATCAGCTCTTTGTGTGTGTGTGTGTGTGTGTTTGTGTGTCTGTTTATCTTTCCAGCTTAGCTGGAAATACATATTTAGAAGTAGTTTTGTCGCAGTAGTCAAGTGCAGAAGCTGCAGGTTCAATTCCTAGGTGGGGTTTGTTTCCCTTGAGCTAAATAATTCAAGTAAATTTCTTTAGTAAAATATGCGGCTGTGTAAATTGATAGTGTAATAAAATGTTAGCTATGTAGGTCACACCATGTAAGGGTGCTTGCTAAACGTCTGCTAAATGTATATGTTAATAGTTAGTGAGCGCCAGTTTGTTATGAAAGCGAACCCTTGGAAGCTAGGCAGAGTTACACCACACGTCTGCAAAATGTATATGTTAATAGTTAGTGAGCGCCAGTTTGTTATGAAAGCGAACCCTTGGAAGCTAGGCAGAATTACACCACACGTCTGCTAAATATATATGTAAATAGGTAGTGAACGCTGGTTTGTTATGAAAGTGAACCCTTGGAAGCTAGTCAGAGTTACACCGCACTGGCCTGTGAAAATTGGACAAGCTTCTGCTTTATGAGCCGTCAAGTGAGGCCAACACGAGAGTGACTCAAACATGCTTCTGCTGCCCATGTGCTGCTGGGGGTCCCCTGTGCGTGGATGCAGAGAGAGGAGATTCATTACTCTTATCTCCGCCTGCACGGGCACACACTGATGCCCTCTCCACAAGGTCGAGGATCTCAAGAGTTCACCCGTAGCAGTCGCTATGGTTTTTGCTGTTGCGGAACTATTGATTTTGTAGGTTTTTTTTTTTTTTTTTTTTTTTTTTTTGGCCCAGCAATATTTCCCTGGTTGTTTTCACTTTGTCTTCTCAAGGTTAAAAAAACTCACTGCAGTAACAATGGACTCCGTATCAGAATAATAATAGTTATTGATAAAATAAAAGCTATGTTACATATCAAGGTTTGAATTACAAGTATTTTACATACATTTAGGCTACACTGCTTAGATGACAGACGTAAACCTGACAGCAAATGGTATTTAATCTGGGAATGTTGCTCGTCTCACGCTGGGAAGCAGTCTGTAGCGTAATAACATGTGACTTCATACATTTGCGATAAAGACTGACGTACGGTATCAAGCAGTGGAACCTCTCCTCAGGCAATCATGAAACGGAGCCACACTCAGCGGCAGAGCTGCAAACATTCACATGTTTTCCTGGCTAGATGCTGTACTGTTATCCAGGTGACCATCAAATAAAATGCCAGTCTCGTGTCTGTTGTAAGATATGCATCACTATGCTTTGAGTCTAGAGCAGTAAGGACTGAGACTTTATGCAAAGCTGTCTGCTGCAGTACATCCTCTGTGAAAACCTGCATTCCTCTGCATGCCTCCAGCATGCAGGACCCTCTGTTACTATTAAATCGGTTTTATTTTAATGTTTTCATTTTGGAAGTTTTGACTTTGAGGATGCACAGGGCCAGGTGCGTCATCTTGTGTAGTTGACACTACGCTGCTGCCTATTTATGAGTTTTTTTTATTTTGTTTTTCCGTTTGAGATCGAAATATCTTTTATCGTGGGCTGACTTATTGATCTTTGTTAGCAACGTTTATATCTGTAGTCTTGCCTGTTAGTTTATGTATTGCTGTCTTAATCTTTAGCCCTCAGGTTATTACTAAAGAGCAGCCCATCATACAGTGAATTAGGCTACATTATACTGTCATTCCATTGTCAGTGTAATACATATTTACAATGAAGCAATTCCCATCAAAGTGAAATCACTATGAGGCAGTACGAAACAGTTGATGTCAGACTGGATTTACATTACCAGGCTTCACCAGCAGTGTCTTACTTTGCTCAGGTGGCAAGCCACAGATTCATGTCTTTTATTGGCAGATGATTTTTCTATTTTATCCCTGCTCAGGGAGCAGTAATGTCTGTGAATGTGTACCCAGTGGCTACTGCTAATAGTGGTATTCATCAGTGTGTCGTACAAATTCGCCTCTTGCATGATTTACAAGCTAATACAACAGCTCTCTGTTTGCGTGTTTGTCTTTTTACCTTAATTAGGGAGAACGGCTAACATGTGGTCTGCCTCATTAATATTTAATCTGTTTACCTCTGCCTGGGATACTAAATGCATGATAATGAAGTCATTTTAGGATTTTATTTAATGAATATTTCACCAGGTGAACTGTTTATGAAACATGCTGTTGTTTTCGGAATAGTTTTTTTCTGCTGCCGTCGTTTCCATCATGTTTCCTGTCCCTTGTTTTATAGTTTCTCCACACTGTGTCACATGTTCTGCTGAATAACCCACAGCATACAGCGCAGGATAGTTTTTTGATAGCAGAGAAAAAGCACTTCTGCCCACTGAAGTTTTTTGTGACACTGTTTACCCTTCACTACAGGGTCGGTTTGTGCTCATCAATCAATTATACTCTGAGTCAGTATCAATTATATTTACTCACTAAAGCTTGAATAGTGGGACAGTGCGCATATTACCTGACATGAAATAACCTTCCCAATTATTTCTGGAGTTACATATTCTGAATATTCCCTGCTGGTTTTTCTTTTTTGGTAGCTTCATGAAACTGGTGATGGCTTGAACCACAAATGATCTGATCTGTAGCCCTTGTCACTGAAAATAATAATAATAATCATTTTAAAAAGCAAGTTAAAAGGTTGTTTAAGTTCTCTTTGTTCAGTACAGACTGTTCACAGGGCTTTTAGAGTTTTGTTATGTAATGTATTTTGAAGGACATGAGCAGTATCAGTGGTTCTAAATGTGGACTAGATTGCTATTCCGCCTTGTCCTTTTCCTCTGAAACCCGCACTCAGTGCTTCTTTGGCAGTGTCTTTGTAAAACTACACAGTCGCAGATGGATTTTGATTGTTGGTTGATTGCTGTTCCTGTTTTAGCTGGACAGCCAAGCTTTACCTGACTCCCAGCAACATAGTGCTGCTGACGGCCATCGTGCTGATTGGAGTGTGCGTCTTCATACTCATCATCATCGGGGTGCTGCACTGGCAGGAGAAGGTAAGTGTGTTTTTCGAAACCCTCTCAGAAGAACTCAACTGAACTCTCTCACGCAGCTTCATTTAGGAGCTGTGAGCACCTACTTTCACGCAATTCACTGACAGGGGTTTTTTTTTTTTGGAGAGCTGTAGTTCAGGTGGCCTTTTAAGGTATCTTCACCAGGAGCACTTTCCAACTTCTCCCAGAAATTACCATCTCACTTTCTCAAACCATTAGTTTCCATTCTGTGGAGAGAATAACCCACAACTAAAAGTCCACCTGCCATGTCAAAAATCACACAAGCCGCCAGTCGTGGTGGTACATTGTCCACTTAAGGTCTGGTGTGAACATTAGTTGTGTTGAAGGGAGAGATGAATCAGTTTTCACAGACATAATGTTTTTCTGGGCCCTATACTTGTGTTTTCCTGCAAAATCTATTCCAGCTCAGTCTTTTGACTTTGTGATGCTGTAAACATGTCATGTTATCAGGAGTTTTGAAATACAGCAATATGTGCTGTAAATATTTATTGTTATAATTTATGAAATATTTGACAAAGACTTTGACAAAGCAATATTAATATCTTAGTTTGTGAGTAATGTTGGATTTTTTATGTAATTAAGCAGACACTGTAACCAGTGGACCTCCTGTAGTTGTCATGCCAGTTAAGATCAGACACCATTGATCAAAATGGAGAGGTGGTCCTCTGCCCTAATCTCCCTCCACTAAGAGGATCATGTATTGACTTTCCTTTAGCACTCCAGCTTCTGTATTGTTATTGGTAGAATTTAACTGATTAATCCAGATGTATCCAGAAAAAAAATACAAGTTAAAATTTTTAAAGCATCAGCATACATAAATTGATTGTTATTTTTTGTCTCTGTGTCTCTCTATCTATTGCTGTGTCTCTGTTTTGTATCATCAACATTTATGACAACACAAACAACCAATATCTAAATCGATGTCTAGCAAATATATATATATATATATATATATATTATATATATATATATATATATATATATATATATATATATATATATATATATTTTTTTTTTTTTTTTTTTTTAATCGTTCTTCAATTACAATGCTGCTGTGTGCTGCACTTGTGGAAAAGCTCCCAGGGTGTGTGGGCCTCCAGGGTTTTGGCTACTCTTGCCAGGCCTACAGCGGCGATTCCCCCGCTAAAGGTGCACAGCAGCCTTGGCGTCGTCTCAAAGCCATCTGCCATTGGTACCTGATTACACACACAGGAAGGCATAATTGCAGTCTGTTAAGGGAGATCATTTTGGGCAGAGAATTTATCTGAGTCGACACTGCATTAAAATAATACGTTGGCACCATATCTGAAGACTTCCAGCTTCCTAATTATATTTGTGAAAAAAAGAGAAAGGGAAAAACATCACTCTCTGTCTTGTCTTGATTAGAATTTGATTGAATAATTATTCTCCTGATAGACAAGTTTGGCTAATGAATTACTCCTGCTCATCTTTGCTGGCTGTGTATCTGTGTTTTGTGTGTTGTTTTTTTCCTCCCTAAGAGTCTACCATACAAGAGTTTATTTCTCCTGGCTTTCCATGGCAGCTGTCCCCATTTCTAAAACTCGCAGTGCTCTACACCACAACACCCAGTAATTGAGGCCGCTGTCAAGAGATAAGAGACTAAGCTTTCGCGCAAAGGAAAATAGCATTTTGAGAAAGGGCTCCCAATCTATATAATCTCCATGGAATTAATTTTTCCATTTGCTTTGCCACATGTAGTTGACTTTGTGTCAGTGGGTGTGTGAATGCAGTTTGATGAGTTGTGCAGTGGTCTAAAGGTCTTCAATATTCCCTGATGTAAAAACTTAGTACCGGTGAAATTAATTCATGTTTTATCATTATCATAAACATTGTATGCTAACTTTCTGGAGGAGAGTTAAGTAAGAACACAAGGGCTCTGTTTATATTATGGCTTAGATGAGATATAATGGTATTTGCTAAAAAAATGTGTACATTTAATTCTACAAGCTTGGAACCCAACCAGGAAATTATTTACACAACAGTCAGCTCAATAATGAGTGGGCTAAGCATTTCTCGCAAGGTTGTAAGCTCACGGTAGGCTGTCAAGAGAACATTCAAATATGTGTAACTCAAGGGATGGTATGGCAGCAGAATTCATGTGGCACTAAAGTCAGACACCACACAGGCTGTTATCTTTAAATGAGGCACTGGTGATCACTATCAACTGCACAGCTTTTCTCATTTACATTTACACTGAATCAGTTACAGATTTCCTCTCTTCCTCTCCATCTTTGTCTCACACATGCTGTTTCTGTCTCTCTCTGTCATTCAGTGTGTCTCACACATGTACTTAACCTTTCTCTTTATCTCTCTCTGTCTTAATTTCTTTTGCTTCTTCCTTCTTTCCCTCGTGTGGAGAGAGGAAGGTATATCAATTACCTAAAACTTTTTTTTATCATTTTCTCTGTGCTGACTCTTGCCATGGTATGCAATCATAATGTAAAAAAACAAGCGTAAACAGTGACCATCGATAAAAATGACAAAACACTCAGGGCCAGATTTACTAAAGGTTTGCACTGCTTTTCAGGCGTAAAAGCAGCCGCTAAAACATCTCAGTATTCAAGTGCAAATTACCTAACAGCCGCAATAGGTGAAAATCGCTATTAAGATGGAATTTGCGGTGAAAATGTCTCTTAGCGAGTTTCCGCTTGATACATCGTAAAATCTGTTCATGCATATGGATACATGGAGTAAAGGTGCTAAAACAGGGTGGAGATTTTGCAAATGAGGCCAATTAAGTATTCCGTCCAATTTACTAAACCTTGCAGTAACTGCAGCTTCCGTCTTTGTGTTGGAATTTTCATGACTTCGAAGGTCATATCTGAACTTTTTATGGGCGTCTGCCACCACAAAATTGCATCATGAGGGCGTTTAATTGTTTGATTGCATAATTAGGTAAATCGGTCATTAATATTTTGGTGTTTGCGACCACAAACATGTCGTGACATAGTGAATATTTTTTGCACTGCGACTATTCCGTAGTAAACTTGGCCTTCAGTCACACCAATAAGTCCAATCTTGCATGAACACTATAAACATGTAATAAACAAGTAATATCTATTTTATATGTTATTTCAGTTTTATATTTGTAACTTTGTAACTCTGTCTCTCTCCCTCAACTGTTCTTTGTCTCTGTCTCTCTCACTCTTTGTCTCTCTTACTCACATGTAGACTTTAAAATGTAATTTTCTATATCTTAATTCTGTTACATTTGGCAAACATGCTGAAGAGACACGCTGAATCCATCTTTTAATTCACTTGTATAAACCACCGGGAAGTTGTTTTGTAGCAGCTGAAGCAAAGATAAGCATGGGCCCAGGGAACAGGTGACCAGTCAGGCCAGGTGAGGTCAGGACCTTTGGGCAGCAACAGACGGAATAGAATGTCTTTCGGATTCTTTCCACCTATTGAAATACAGCCTGTCGCTGTGGAAACACGTGACCCTGATGTAAATGGTTGGATCTCCTCAGAGGTTTTGAGATGGTCCTGCTGTCCACAGTGGGAAGCCTTCAATTAGCTGTGGGGGAGGGAAAGCATGTTTACATGTAGTCCTGAGGGTCAATATAGTCAAACATTTGAAAGAGCACAATGCTAACACAAAAAAAGTAATATGTATTGAATTGAATGAACTTTGAACATATTGTAAGCATATAGTATGAAATTTCTGCAGTGTCTCTCTGCCTCGTCAAAGGTTGAAGAAACATCAGACTCTCTGCCGGCCTTTACTTTTGAAAACGTTTTCCTGATGAGATGCGTCGGGTCTTTAGCCCCGCAGACATTTTTGCTTTTCATCTCCTCCACAGTCTCAAGCACATTCAGCTCATAATTTTCCCACCACAGATCCAGGCCCTGTCCCAGACAGTCTCGAATAAAGAGCAGCTCAGATCAGTCAGGTTCATCCCCCCACCCCTGCTGCGAAGATCTTCTTGTCGCTTATGCTTCCTTTATGTTCTGTTTCCAGGTTATAAAGACAAAGAACGGTGCATCAGTGGTCGATGAATCTGTGTAACTTTAGCACACGAATTCAGAGAGTTAAAAGTGAAAGCAGCTTGAGCTGTAGTACGATGGGAAGTGCTCATTGCAGTGACAATCCCGGCCCACCCTCCCTGCCTGGGAGCACACATGTCTTCAGACATGAGGGGATAATCACCTCCCCACCCCATCCCCCCAACTCCAACTCAAAGTCAACAGCCCGATCAGTGCAGGCCGGGCAGCCTGGTCTGTACTCACCCGTCATTACGCCCATTATCTTCCCCAACAGAGACTGATAAATCAGCCTGGCCTCTCAGCCCCTCAGATCAGGCACGCTGCTTAAACAGAAGCGTGAGCATCCTGACATGTGACAGACTCAGATTATTCCCCCACCCCTCCAGTCTACCACCACCCCCGCCCCCTACTCCCCCATCCTCCACCCCTCGCCCATTCCGAGAGCCCTTTTGGAAAAATATATTACCATCAAAGACCCCTGCTTCCTTCCGCCCGCAGTCTCATATTCCATTCTCTATGGAAGAAGCAGCCCTTTTACCAGCAAAGCGTTGCAGTTATTTTATCAAACTCAATTGCTCTCTTAGCCTGCCACACACTGAGTGCTGTGATGAATACAGGGCTTGGCTCTATGGGGCCGTGCAGTTAGATTGTGTTGTAGAGATGGAGCGATGGTGGTCTGCAGGCTTCACCCCACATCTGCACTAATCTCAGCGCTGAGAGTGAAGCCCCAGGCTGAAACTGTGGCAGTTCTGTGTTCAGTCCTAATGCCAGGAAGGCCTATATGTCATTTTTAAAATGTTTTAACCTTCATATCAGGGAATCCCACTGAGATGAAGAATAAAATGTACAAAGTATACTATGTCCAAATATAACATTGAAAAATTATAAATCTGGTAGAAAAAAATATATCTTTTTATCATTCATCAAAATTGAAAGGGGTTGTTATAAGACTTATATAAGTCTTCTTATAAGCCTAGCCTACTGTAAGGCAGTTATATTTTCCCATTTTTATATAGCAGGTAGAGGAAAAAGAGGGTCAGTGCTAAGCCTGCAAAGTGTATATGTGTTCACTGAATAGGAAATAAAATGCTAGTGAAAATTGCTGCACCAGTAGCAAATAGCAGTGCTAGCGGTGGAAACGTGTTGAAATCATAATAAAATTGTATGTGATTCTGCTTCCCGCCCAGTAGTCTGGAACATGAGCAGTGACATAAGAGGATGGTGACATGGTGTGGTGTTGCATCCAGACTGTCACAGGGGACTGTGGGCCGGCAACCCCCTGGGGATAAATGTGATTGGCTGCAGCAGAGCCCAGGGAGGGAGGGATTAAGTCAGTGGGGATGCCTATCTCTCCGATGACCGCTGCTACAGTCTGCCTGCACAGGGCTGTGCATGGAGTGTCCTTCTCCAAATCATGTCCGTGCAGGCTCAACTCTCAAGTCCACTGAGGGGTGGAAATAAGCAGAGGCTGATAAAACGCATTTCAGAGGAGATCATGTTCTTGTCTGTACTCTTTCTAACTGATAACAGAGGTGGTAGCAATGAGTGTGTATTGTGAATTTGATCAGGCCTTCCAAATTTGGGTTTGGGAAAAGCTAAAAAAAAAAAAAAACTATACAGACTGAGAGCTCCATGTCCTCTGACTCCATTCCGGTGCATGACCAGAGCTCATTCCTTATTGCAGAAAGCGGACGACCGGGAGAAGAGACAGGAGGCGCATCGCTTCCATTTCGACGCCATGTGAGCCACATGGGGGGCGGAGGAGAGCGCACGAGGTCAAGCATGGAGAGACCCCTGCATGGGAAACAGCAGCATTTGTGAGCAATACTATGGCAGACCAGAATGTTTCATTAATTTGATTATGGCTTTTCAATCAAAACAACAAGGGTGGGTTTGTATGTCCAAATATGACCTTTAATACAGAACAGAGCCTTTGGTCAGCTATTTATGTATTTATTTGAATCTAATTAAAATTAAAGCTACATGTCAGGGATGTTTTTTTGTTTATATTCTATCACTGGATATTAATACAGAAATACCATGTCAGAAATGGTGGTGGACCTACTTTTGTTCTGTATCACATGAGTATGCAGTCTTTGCACAAGTATGAAAATGGTACGCTTCTTTAAGAAACGATTCCAATCAATTTGACATTGTCAGTGATCATAAAGTATCAGGAAGCATTGCTATGATATTTGTTTGTTTGCATTTTATGCTCGTGTGCGCACGCGGTGCGCTGTGCAAGGCGCATCTGTCTCATTATGTATAGCTTGCTGATGTGATCGAGTCAGTCCAGCACAAGGTCACTGTCCAGCCTGCTGGACTGCGCTCCACATGGTCCATGATCCCCCCCCCGTCAGTATTGTGCTCTTCTACTGATCCTCAGTGGCACCTCCATGCTTGCATAAAATCTTAGGACAGTTGTCCATAGTTCCTGCTCAGATAGTCAAGGCCTCCTCCTTTTCCACTGTAACAGCAGGGCCTGTCAGAGTGAGGCTGGCAGAACATGCACTACATGCACTTCAGCTAGTCCCTTCTTCCTTGATCACCTCTAACAGCTGCCCTACTGAACCCGTGTCTCTCTCCTGTTGAACATAATCATGCTTGCCAAATTTCTTTTCACTGTCGTTTGCAATTTCTCATGAGACATTGTCATAATTAACTAGATAGTATTTGCAGGGGTGCCAATTTTTTTCTTTTTAAGCCTGTTTGTCCCAAGATGTTTTGTATTTTTTAGACTTTGCAATACATGTCCAAAAGACCTATGCTGTGAATTTTTCCATTTGTTTTCAAACATAAAATATTTCTGCATTAAGTTTTGGTCACAGCTTGATTATAATCAGGTATAATTAAGTGCAGTCAGTATTAAGAAACAGAAGAATTATACAAGTCAGAAATGTATAAGTGGAAGTCTCTCTTTAATCTTGTTTTTTTTATTTCCAGGTTGAAGGTTATTAATTATATAAAGTATTGAGGTTGTCTGTCAAGAAACTTTATTCTGTAACATATACAGTAGACTAAATTAGTTCATATCCAGTGTATTTAATACTGTAAATTACCCAGTTGTAAAAATTAAATCAGAATCAAAACTTGTATCATACATTGTAATATGGGTGGGAATGTTTTACATTTCTACAAATAAATCATTGCTGTACCCATAGGTTTCATTACAAATTCAAACTGAACTTTTGTATTGAGTGACTTTAATTAAATGTATTTTGTCATCCTTGTTTTTCATACTCATGAAGAGAAATTGTGGCCCTGAGTGTTACAACACATCCTTATCTGTCAGGGTGCAGTATGAACTCAAGTGCAGACAGGGATGAGATAGACCAGAGTTTATTCAGAAGGGCAAATCCAAAAACAGAGTCGAAAACAGGCACAGGATCAAACCAGGAGAGCACGGCGACAGAGCAAAAACAGAATCCAACAAAGAAGTCAAAAACAGGCAAAGCCCAAACCAGGTAAACACAGCAATCAGGCAGAGACACAATTCAAAAATCAGAAATCGGGTAAACAGACAAGAATCAAAAACAGGCAGGTCAGAACAGGGAAAGGCTCATAGCATAACTGATCACAGGGAAAATAGAGACAAACTCGCATTGAAACCAACACAAGACAGGGTTTAAATACACAGACTGACGAGCAAACGAGACATAGGTGCACAATAGGGCAGGTGAAACAAATGAGTGATCAGCTAGGCAGGTAACAAGGAAGGCAGGGCAGACACAAGGGGAATGAAAAGAAAAGCACATGGACAGGGAAACAAAAACAAAAACACAGCATCAGACAGCATTACTAGCACTAATCTAACACAGTTGCTGCAACTCACTGTTAACAGCTTGTCTGTTTTGTGCATCTAAATGAATTTTTTTGGTTAGGTCATTTTTGGCTTCATTGAAATTGCAACAGTTTGTGTGTTCAAATAAAAAGAGGTGGTTGGGATAACTGTTGCCTGTTTATGTGTGAAATGTTATTGATCCTGTGTTGGAATGGGTGATCTGAAAATAAAGTGTCAAACTATTTGGGTGACCTTGAATCCGACTCTTTTATACTATCTAATCTTTTATACCGTTTTAATTTATCATACTTTTAAATCATTTTCAGATTGGGAACCAGAAACGTAGTGTGCTGTTTGTCTGGAATCCATTAATTGGGCAATTTACTTATGCAAAAGCAATGTCGATATACACTGTCCCATTTCATGCAGGGACTGTCTGATATACTGTATAAGGACAAGTGGTTGCATAATTTATGCAATTTCCTAAAAACGTTTAGGTTGGTTTTATGTGTACCGATATGGTTCTTTTCAAAGTAACTCTGATTAACATGGGAGGTGATAAATATGCCGACATGAACAGTGCGCTGCAGTTGCACGTCAAAAAAAAACAGCACGTTTCACTTTTACAGGTGCTTCTGAGGAAAATTTGCACAGAATATGAAGCGCCTCCAGACGCTGCATGCCAAGGTATCCAACGATCGCGGTGCGTACGCCTGTGCTATAAGCAGAGATGAGCAGGCGGCAACCACCTCCGTATGCATTTGTTGAGCGATGGTCCAGTTGATTTATTCTGAAATTGAATTCTTTCAACTGTCAAATGTGTTTCATTTGCTTAAAGGTTGTTACCGTAGATTGTTACCGTAGATTTCCAACGACTGCGCTTATTTGGTTCGCATCTGCAAAGCGCTGATGATTGCACCCACTCTCCACCCACGCGGGTAGATTAGAGATGATAGCAGGGATCGATATAAACGTAATTCATGAAAATTACTGAGCGATTTAAAAATCGCGTCAAAATATTTGCACAATCATCTCACAGTGTGCATCTCGTGGTCTGAAATTCTATTGTGATACTTGTTGATATTTTTTCTAAGTTTTCTTGTAATTCGCACAACCTGAAGCTTTGCGGATTTTGGCAGATCCTTAGAGTTCACATTGTATACTCTCAGTTGTATCTCATATGACAGGATGTTGATGGATGCAAAACTTGGACGTATGAACCGTTTTGAAGGACATGGTATTAAACGCGCAGCATGGCAGCAAACATCATTGTAAAATGGTAGCAGTGCCTCTGCGGGTGATTTGCACATCCATTGTGTGTACCAAGAGAGAAATTCCTTACCATGCTCGCGTGACTCGCGTTTATACTCCACATCAGCGTCTAGTGATACAGGGGGTGAACTTGCCGTAGGAATTGTTCACTCGGTGAAAAGGGTGCATGCGTACAAGCTGCTCATTCAGGCAAACAGAGCCCAGATCTTAAATGAGCCTTGTTTAGACCCAGCGGTTCAGTTCCTCTTGAGAGAACTCTCCGCGTTCACCAAACCTACGTCGCGCGCTCATACATTGCTGGATTACATGAATTGCCGTCATGAATGCATACGATACACCTGGAATTATATCGCACCTTTCTTAATGGGATTAAGGGAAGTGGACAGTGCATTTGCGGAGGGACTGAAGCTCTTGGCTTTCGCCTGGGAAATTCCAAGTCGGTTTCGTCCCGCATAAAAGATGAGATTAAAGCGACTGAAGAAAGTTTGCATTTTTTAATAGCGACTCTGCGCTGTGGATTCATAACATGGAAAGATAAAGCAAGTCTTACAGACAAAGAAGGCAAGCATTTTTGGAATTATATAGGGAGAGGAAATGCATGGAGGTAAGTAGATTCTCGGAAGTGGTTTTGATTCATAATAAGAAGGTACAGAACATTCATGTATGTTGAGATATCTCTTGCTAATTTGAGCTACAATCTTCTCCAATATTCTCCTACATGTGTTTTAACGTACTATGACTGCAATGATAGATTCAGTATTCATATACATGAAAATAATAAATGATAGTCTTTTTCTAATTTCACTTCCTGTAGAATATTTTTTCTGATTTCAGTAAATATTTAGTTATTTTAATCTCAATCCTGCCTCTTGCACCAAGTTGCTCGTTCTTTTTGGCAGAGCAAATCCAGAATAAGATCGCCACCTGCAGGTGGAATTTTGATTTGGATGGATATCGTATCGGAGAACTCAACCATCTTAAGACACTCTACTCTTTCACCTCTGTGTTTTAATATTTCATCTGAACGTCCAGTACCACCGAAACAGATTTATTTATATGAATATAATTTATCATGTGGTGGCTGGAAGTTGACACCATACACACAGGTGCAGTAAAGAAAAAAGTAGCTATTTTGGAACTCACCAAAAATGCAATATAAATCACATAAATTATATGAAAATCGAGATGGCAAAAGATCCGGTTGCTATATGTGACACAGGTTCGTTATATTGCTTCATCCGGATGAAATTCAGGAATATTGGCGCTGTAGGACATAGGGATATATATGAGATATATTCAAAGAATGTATTTCTTTCTGATTACTTTTACCTGAGTGAATGGATGAAATAGTGCAGTACCTTTTATGTTCGATAATTCCTGACTTTGGGTAACCATAATTTGTTATATAGCAGTGAGGTTAATTCAACAGTGCACGATGCCGTGATAAAACCATTGCTTGAACTCACTCATTATTTCCCAGAACATCACTGCTTATTGAACGAGGGCAAAGCGAGCGGACGGTGCTGAAGTGACAGCTCCCGCAGACTCGCAGTACATCTGAGGCGCAAGCCACACTTGTTATTTATGCTTCTTTACCCAACGAAAGCTCACAGTCTGAGATCGAAACTCTCTACGACAGCGAAATATGCCACCTAATAATGGCTGTCAAGTGTTGAAACAAAACCTAGATGGAGTGCGTTAAAATATGTCCTTTCTATACACTGAAATATTATTTGTCATACCCGAGTGAACACATGAAATAGCCGGGGTGTTTTAGGATACAACCCTATGTGAAATTAAAAAGGGATTCTTGTCAGCTGCAAGAGAGATGTAACCTGAATATTTAGTTGAATTTAACTTGCTAAAGGCAAGTTTAAATGCGCTTCTAGCAATAATATTTAGCAAACAAATCAAGTCACAATCAAGTCGCTACTCATGTCAATTCTAGGAAAAGTCGTCGCGCATACAAGATATCTGGTGAGGTCAACATTAGCAACCTCCTCCTCCGAGCACACCGTCATGGGGTTTGTGTAACGTACATATATTGGAAACAGTGATTTCTAATGTAGGACATCTTATATATGTGCATATAAGGTCTGTGTACACCAAACACTAATGCCAATGTAGAAAATGCGGCAACCAATCTTTGCACTTAACCGTCTCAGTTGAATTCAAAGCGTCTGAGGAGAAAAGAATGTCCGTGTTTGTACATACAAGAGTAGATTGCCTTCCGGCGTCCCTTTTTATTATAAAACACATTGACCTATAATGTCTAGCATAATATTTGTGGAAGGACAAAGTTCAGTTTTTTGGCGTAATTGTTTTAGAGGGGTCAGTGAAGAGAGTGCTATGGAAATGGAGAGTTCACATGTGGGCGTGTATTATCTTGGGAAATAATTACAGTGTAGATCTGGGGAAATTTACAGCACTTATTATTTGCATACATTTAACAGAATAATCGATTTTTAATGCAAGATATTTACGGAAGAAATTCAGAAATTTGCCTGGGATTTACTCTGTAACCTGAACGTTTGCAAGTCCAGTTTCTCAATTATGTTGTGATGCCTTATCCCATAGATATTTTATATCAGATGCATGGAATAGGTATATGGAATATACCAGATATATTCCATAGATACCAACAATCAAAGTGTCTATTCATGATGAATCAGTATTATGTGTTGGAGCTATAAAGCATTTTTTTATGTTTCATCACAAATAAAAACACCAGGTATTATCTTTGGGAATCAGTCATTTAATCTCTGAAACAATCAAGATCCTGGAAGAGGCAAGAAAATATCTGACAAAAAAATATCAATTGCTAATTTTAAAACAGACATTATTACATCTGTTATTAAAAGATTGAATTGATATAATATATTGATATTTGACTCATGTTCTATAATTTAAGGGCAGAGTATGGATCTTTTTGAAAGGGAAATTAATGACTTCTGCTGCTTTTTCAGTCTTTGCTCAATAAATAGTTCATTAATACATTGCATAGTTTATCAAATGATACAGCATCTGCTATCTGCTTTAATCTGTCCAAATTGCTTTATGGTGCATGCCTTCAACATTTGGGTGTTTTTTTATAAGAGCTGGTAATTAAATTGGTCACATTAATAAATACGAAGAATATACATACTTTATGATTCACCAAAATATCAGTGAATGAAATACAAAATATCCAAAATTTGTCAAGTGAATGACTGACTGTGAGGAAATATTTTGTTCCTGCTTGTGTGCGTGACAGTTTGTTTCCCAGTGTTATTTCCATTTAACCACAGATCTAAATCGAGCTGTATTTCTCTCAGAAAGGGGTAATGGATTTGTCACAAAATGACCAGCCATATACATCACCGTATAGTAATCCATCAATTGGATCAATTGTGTTCTACGCTTACTGGCAGTTGCTGTTCGCCTATGCCAATTTCCTCTGAGTTACTCAAGGAATTCATCACTCCAGCTTGAGTTCCCTTTCAATCTATCTCCCTGCCCAAACTGGGTGCTCTGGAGGAGAACCGACCCCTAAAAAAAATCCTAAATGATGATGCGGAGAGGAAAAGACCTCATACGGCCTTTTTATCATGCTTAGTTCATTTGCCCTAAACACTCTGTGTCCCTGTTTAGCCCCGGTGTCAGGGATCTTGCTCACTCTTCCATTTGGAAGTTTCTCCTTTTCCAAATATAGCCTCTGACTTAGATACTGCTCTTTGATTTCATTTTTTGCAACACATGGTGTTTTGCTCATTCTGTGTAATGCTGTTTCATAGTGCAATCTGTCAGACCTGGCCTTGCTTTCAGGGGTGAAGTGAAAGATGCGGCCTGTTTAATTCCAATTGGGGCACACGAACAATGACTTATCTAGTGGAGACAGTATATGCTGCTTGAAATGCGCATAGAGGTGGCATGGTCTTACACTGATAGCACGTTCACAATAAGGTGCCGCACTGCTCTTCCTCTCTCTCGGATATCTCAGGCCTACATGCCTTATCCAATTTGTTCCAGTGTTATTATCACCAAGCGATCCGTGTTTGAATGCTTGAGAGAGCGGCACTGACTAACTGTGGTTAACCCTTTCATATCAGGCTCTGCAAAGCCTGACAGACACCCAAACATCTGATCCCGGATCAGCCAGGCCAGGCCTTGACTATCACGATATGCACAGAAAAAAAAAAAAAAAAAACAGACAGACTGATAGGCAGCACCATCTGCATACAATATGCCAGGCACAATGGAATGTTTAAGCTGTTTGGTGGGGATCCAGTTGAAATTTATTCCGTCTCCAGCTCA
The DNA here is from genome assembly GCA_022829145.1 of Albula goreensis. NCBI lineage: Eukaryota > Metazoa > Chordata > Actinopteri > Albuliformes > Albulidae > Albula > Albula goreensis. Next base: position 8,339,709 of record CM040741.1, on the reverse strand, counting down.
AGCAGAACGGCACAAATGTACCACACAGTGCATGTGAAAACATATCTGTGTTTCGCAGAGATGGATGGCTTTTTCCTGATTAGTCTCACCAGGGACATCCTGCATGGATCCCACAGTCCATTCAGTGCGGGCCAAGCCCCTCCGTTATTCCCCCACACATTGACACAGGTCATTTGTTTATCGATCGGTGCCATTTAAGCACACTGATGCAGGGTAAGCCAGGTCCCTCCGGCTCATCTGGGCCGGCTGAGGCCTCACCGTGAATCATGGAGGATTAGAAAAATTTCCGCCGATATTGATCGATCTGTTTGGACAGGGATACCCCCAGCAGCCCCTCCTCCCACCACACACACACACACACACACATGCACACACACTCAAACAAACTCTCTCTGACCAGAGAGCCATCAGTCACACAGCCAAGAAAGAAGCTATTGATCATCTAGTGGTGTATCCATACAAAGCCTTTAGCCACTCATCTGTCACACTACCCTGCCTCTAAATCCAAAAATAACAACTTATTGTATGTAATATGCTTAGGTTTGGATGGTTGAAAAGGCTGTATGCTCCTCCAGGCCTTACCTATCATTTATTATCTCAATAACATGGGCAGTTCTGGTCGTTTCCTTAATTATAATTTAAAGATCTCTATGGCATTTTGCATATTTTGTTTAAAAAGTGGGCAGTAATTATGAATATGTAATAAAGAAATGCAGTATAAATTGGACTTTAATTTGATTGATTAAACAAAAAAAAGTAATTAAAAACATTAATATAAGCATCCAAACATGTTGATATTTGGTTACAACTGGGAATTCCCCAGTGCGATGCTATTGCAAAAACAGTCGGAGTATGTGAGTATCTGCTGTCCTTGCTTTCTGTGAATGCCTTGTAGAAACAGCAAATGACAGTGCAACAATAGGTACAGAGCAGGGCTCTGTGGAACTCTGTGGAGCTGTGGATTAGCTGAGTGGAAAAATGTCCTCTTATTTTTTCAGCTGTGGAAGATTAATTTTAAAAACCGCTGTGAGATCTCTGATGTACGTGTTATCAAGACTTCATTCAAGATAAATATAATTCGCATTCAATCCCTCAAGGCCATTTTGATATATGCAGTGTCATGTCATGTTTACTACTTACTATCAGTGTTTTTTATGTTATCATACTGAGAAATCCTATGGAATGGCAAGACAAACCAAAGGGTTTTACATGTATTACAATCAATTATAATCCATCCCCAGCTATACTTTTTCTCCCAGTTTGGAATGCCCAGTTGTATGTATGCCTTGTGGCACCACTGCAATGTCATTCACCATTTTGAGAAAGAGGAGACTAGAATGCACTTTAATCCTCTGAGGAGCTGTCCACCAGCCGCTACTTCATTTCACTGAGGAGCAGTCCACCAGTTACATTTTATGCGCAGCTGGTGCAGATTCCTGCGCTGTGGAGCAGAGCACTCCTGACCAATTCAATCCATGCCCCCCTGTGATGCCACAGCCCATCCCCACACCATTCCCATGGGAGAAAATTCTTTATCTGCCTCATCAAACATTTAAACATTTATTATGCACTGTATTTAGAACAGAGGAGCCAGCTGTGGTCCTAAAGTGCAACCCAGAGCTGGTTTTTATTTTGGTACTCAGCACTCAATTGATAAATTAGCCCAGCTGACTACATGGTGAACTCACCTCACCCTTTAGTCTGAATCGGTGGCTGATTTTCGGGTGTAAGCAAACACCAGAACAATCTGTACCTCTCCAGGACCAGGGTTGACCATTCTTGATTTAGAGCAATAGAAAAAGAAGTGCATGAAATAATTCAAAATCAACAGCAGTATTGTTACAGAAACTGTCTACAATGCAGTTGAAACAGGCTTGGTGTATGAAATGATATCACTTGAAGCATTGCCACACACAGTTGTCATGGTGAAAGTGAATGCATCTAATTTATGCAATGTAATGCTTCCTCTACTGAACAGAAATGCTCTGAAAATCAAGTTGTTTTCATTCTTTGGATTGCAGCCTGGGTTCTCCTCATTCTGATTGAAGAAGGCTTTGCGCTGGCACAGAAAACTAAAGGTAGGCATCTTTCTCTTAAATCATCATGTAATGTAGTTATTTTGTGGAATATGATTCATGGTGATGGTTACTATTTTGTAATCATGTTGTTTTGTATGAAAATGCTATTTATATTATTGTATCATACAGTATTTCTGTCTCACTCACTACAATCTAATTTTAAAGATGGAAAGCATGGTCATTCTTAAATATATTTGATAAGGTCTTGTGTATTGTCTTGTGTACTTATTCTGTTTGGACAAATGGCAGTGAAATTATATGGATATGACGTTGCTGGAGAGTAGACCTCCACAATCAAGCCAATTAGGATGTAAGAACCGCTTGAAACTGAAGTATACATTTTCCACAAAGATATTTTGCACTTCTGAGTGGAGTTGTTGTTTTTCATACAGCACTCAAAAGCAAGAACAGAACTGAAATATAAATTGCTTCAATATACAGCAAGCTGACAGGACATGTTATCTCTTCAATCGCCTCTTCCCTCCCAAGAGGTGCTGTAGAGTCCTTTAGCAAAATGGGCTGATGTTTTTGGCTTCACCTTCAATTTTTTTCCTGATTCTTAAACTCTTCCTAAACTTTTGTCCTCCCTCCAGAGTCTCAGAATGCTGGTCAGACAACCAAGACCACCGGTCAGTGTGGCACCTGGATCCGAGAGACCAACGGAGGACTGTTCACCTCCCCCAACTACCCCAACACTTACCCTCCCAACAAGGAATGTGTTTACATCCTGGAAGGTAGCCTAGCCATCCCTGCCGCACTCAAGTCAAGATGCTGCCGATAATCACGATTCCGTCCGTCATAATTACTGCCTGCCGATTCTCCAGAACAACACCGCTTTGGAGCGTTGCACCTGTATCGACGTTTGCTTTGTGCTTTTGCTTCTGTCTGCCCCAACAGAGTCTGTGGTGTTGAACCGAGATCAATGTTAGAGTTCCTTTCGAGTGATGTGATTCGGCAAACTGTTTAGCAGAAGTTCTGGGGAACTTGTATGTGCTGAGCAAGGGGTTTCTGTTGATGGGAATAATGGATTATTAACTCTGCAAGGATCCAATGGGGCAAAAGAGGGCGTTTGAGAGTTTTCGCTGAGTTGTACTCTGACGTGGTTAGGTCTGCCGATTCAGGCTAAACTGAAATGACAATGAAAGGAGGGCTACAGAAACACAGCCTTAATGGACATGACCTCAAAAAAAAAAAAACACTGTAGTTTGATGCAAAGGATTGAATGAAGGTGATGTCTGTCCTGGCTGCTCTGGGTTCAGGGTGAATCCAGGACATGACTAGAATGGAGGATACAGATACATTCACATAATCTCCTCCAACAAAAGCTTCATGCTATTGTTGCCTGGGCAACGGCCCATTTGCCCTCTTTTGGCCAAACTGCCCCTATAAACAATTTTAATATCTGGGATTAACTAAAAAAAAATTAAATCGCCCCCCTGTTTGGTAGAGCCACTGCCCCTCTGAATGTCTGTGCACGTTTCTGCTCTCACAGGTACCCCAGGTATCCTGAGTTAATGTTTCCAAACCCTTTGCCATATACACCAGTTACAGTCTAGATTAAAGGACTGCAGCTGCACCATTGTCAGATAGAGTCCATATGAGGAGCTGGGAATATACTGACTTACCATTCCTCCAATGGCTCAGGCTGTATGTGACTGCTGAATTATCTGTAGTGTTGGGCAAGACAGAAGTGAGGGCAAGTCATTACTTGAATCGAATTTGTTCATTGCTTCCTCACTTTAAGTCTTTGCAGTGGACTGATGCAGAATGTTTTGCTCAGAGTAGGAAAAGGGAAGGGTATTATAAACAGCAGAACAGAAATCATATCCCTTTATATATCTTCATTTAGGTGAACTGTACTGAATAGCAATGTGTGTTGAGGGTGTAGTTCATTGCTATTCATAAAAAGTCTATACTTTTCATGAATAGCTGTATGCACATACTACACCAAAAACCATTTATTGTGAAACCAGTAAATACAGTTTCTATACTTCCTGCACACTGCACCTGGGTGCTAAGAGATTTTAAATTGAACACAATCATTTTTTGCTAAATTAAATGCAAATGCTGTAGGTTTTGCACAGGTTTGTGAATTCACAGTCACATAATTGTCATAATGTCCTTTATTGAATCTACATTTGCACATCTGCAAACCCCTTCATGTTTGAACAATGAAGCTGTTTTTTAAATGATGAAAAATTAAATTGCTTTTACAGTTTCTCTGAAAATGCTTCAAAGGAAAAACCATGTAATATTATTTTTACTCTAAAAGCGTGTACAGGGGGGTTATTGTTTTGAAATTTGTGAAGTCATTTACCATAACAGATACACCGATATGTTTGACAGTTGCAGGGTCCATTTGACTTTTCTAACCATTGATACATCCAAAATGGAGGAAAAAGACTACTCATTGGACCATATTCATTTCCTCTACTGCTCATAGGTCCAGCTCATGTTTGTTGCTCACTGGCCATGGTTACAAGTGGCAGCCCTGCCATAAATATTATATGTGTGAGACTTACAATGTATCACGTTTGTTGGCACTGGACAACATAGGTGGCAAATCAGTGCTGCAGTTATTTTAGCCTGTTGTTTTTTTGTCTTTAGCCACCGTTCTATGTCTTGCCTGTTCCTGCTGTTGAGCCCCAGCTTGGGACCGTCATTTTCTTCCTTGAGAGTTTTCCTTATATGGGGTATACCATCAAGATTTTCAATATGAAAAACTTGACTGAATCACCTGCAGTTTGGGTCCCAGCTATCTGACCACTTTCAAATTAGCCCTACATTGAGCCCTCATATCCTATGAAAGACAGCTTTTTAGGAGATGAGAAAAACCATTATCATATTACATCATGTTTGGCAAGCTTTAGTCACAAAATGATTTCAAGAATGTTATTAGTCACATGGGCATGAAACATTGTCAGTACACAGCTGAATATGCAAGCTGTCTATGTGCTAAAATGAAAAACCAATTATATATTGAGGACACAGATATAAATATATCTATGTGTATAAATGTATGGGTAAAATTGTGTGTTGATTTAGTTGTGTGTCATTGTTTTGCCTGTATGGCACAGTGTGTAGTACAGTGTTCGGAGAGCTGTGCAGAGAGTGTCAGATCTGACCTGCACTCCTGAACTCTGTCTGGCTGGGACACATTCTCCAGGCAGGCAGCCTGAGACACACGTCCAGAGAGAGAATGAGAGACTTTCTCCTCTTGGCCGACATATTTCCTCATTCCCAACGCACCCCATCCACGTCTTCCACAGGCGCCATTTTCATAAATCGACTCCTCGCTGTTTGCAACACCTGCACCTAATCTGTCACTGCAGCCGTCTCCTGTCTCCCACTGTTTGACCTGCATTTAGAGACCCGGGAGGTCTGTGCTTGTCAGTAGAAACTAAATTCATTCATATGGACTGGGGCTTATGTTTTTTTTTCAGCATTTATATTCTGATTCGGTGTATGTTGACAGCTGCTTGTAGCTGATAAATCCATTTAGTGTTCCTTTTAGATATGGTGTCATTACGGTGTCACTTAGTCTTTGTAGATGAAGCCCGTTGACAGACGGAGAAAAGAGAGAGTGTGTGCGTGTGACAGGTCCCCCGTAGCAGCTGTGACCGTCCCCCGTGCTGTGAGGAGCAGGAGTAGTAATTCCCCATTGCAGATTGAGTGCTTTCATCTGAAAATAAACACCTCCCTTCCTCCTTCTTTTCTTTACACCCCCTCCCCCTACCCCCCCAACCAACCCCGTTCCACACTGAAGCGCTCCCCCGGCAGAGAATCGAGTTGGCCTTCGACAATACCTACTACATCGAGCCCTCCTTCGAATGCCGCTTCGACCACATCGAAGTGCGGGACGGCCCGTCCGGATTCTCGCCCCTTATCGACCGGTACTGCGGACCCACGAGCCCCGGAGTGGTCACTTCCACCGGCCGCTTCATGTGGATCAAGTTCACCAGCGACGAGGAGCTGGAGGGCCTGGGGTTCCGTGTCCAATACGCCTTTGTCGCTGGTACGGCACCCCCTAGGCGCCACACTCCCACACTACAGATCTGACGTCCCTTGTCCTAGTTGCGGTTAAGTTCTCACTCTGAGGTAGAATAACTCTGAACAAATTAAAATAATGTGCTTTGATGATAAACCAATATGCCGTTATGGCTGCTGACAAATCCCACAAATTGAGTGGTCCACCTAAGCTAAGAAAATCAGTGGGCAGGAAGCCTGGACCAGGAAATTTAACAGAATTACCAAAAATAGTGTATTCGTAATTGAGAACCTAGAATCAAAACTACTGCCTTCTGAAGAAGTCCAGTCCAGGAGGGCTCAGACTTCATCATTAATGTATTAATCCATTCATATAATATGCTGTAGGTCCTTATTTGGATTAGTTAAGTGGCTGGTAGGGAAATGGCAATACCCATGAAAGCTTCATATACCTCCAGAGCAACTTAATTAAACCGTTACAGTATTAGCATTTCCCAGTCAGAGGAAGCTTACCACAGAAGCTTACCAATTGCATCTGTTATGAGTTCTCTTGGGGCCTGTGTTGGAGGCTACTTGTCTCCAGCTACGTGTCCACAGTTGATGTTAATGGACTATCATTTCTCTGAGGAGTTTATCATTTTTATTTTTTCCTTTTATCTCCTCAGACCCAGATTTCCATCTTCACGTGGGAGGAATATTAAACCCAATTCCAGGTATGCTCCTTAATTCAACAGTGTTTCATTCGATTGGGTCTGGAGTCCTCCTTATCTGACTGAAGACTGTTTCTTTCTTACATATTCTCTCTCTCTCTCTCTCTCTCTCTCTCTCTCTCTCTCTCTCTCTAAGACTGCCAGTTTGAGCTGGGAGGTGCGGATGGCATCATTCGCTCCAGTCAGGTGGAGGAGGAGGAGAAGATCCGTACCGGCGATGCGGTAGACTGCATCTGGACGATACGCGCACCACCCAAATCCAAGGTCCCACCCCTCTGGCTGCAAGTCACATAATTGACCCTATCCAATGCACAGCCATACAGCCAAATTACTATTGGCCGTTTCCTCTCGAAATGACAATTATACATGACCATAAATTTATATTAAAAAGCTGCACAATTAAAATTATGAAAGTGTCTAGTAAATAGGAACTGCTATCCACTGTCTTTACCTGTGAGAAGTATGTGTGTTGATTATTAATCAAAAGTCATCACTGTGCCATTGTGTAACACCTGTACAAGGTGTGCTTGCACCTCTCTGATGTACTCACTCCTGAGTAAAAGAATGTTTTACACACTGTCTGCCACACAGCATTATGGGAGCACAGGCACTGACAGGAAGCGGGGTGTGTATCTCAGTCACAGCCAATAGTAGCTCATGCAAACCTGACATGTTGCTGAGAGGAATTCCAGTAACCGTGGGCAACCTTAACGCACTTCTCCCAGGATACAGCTAATTGTGTACTTCATACTGCCAGTCACAGCCAGCCAATGATGTATCCTGCTCTCATGACCTTACTAAAGACAAGGAAGATGAGACTACCAAATCTCAAACCATGGATTTTTACGCTATCGAATCCAGTCTCTTGAACTTCTACCAGCTCTTATTCCAGGTAGGAGGTCAGTAATGCAGAAAAACCTGATTGGCAAAGTCAGCTGAACAAGGAGAGAATCCAACAAGAGACATGCCCGCCACAGGATTCCCAGCTCAAATACAACGATTCAAACATATATTCATGTCAAAATAAAATACCCCTTATTAGTCTAGCAACATTCAATCTTCCCCTCGCTGCCGGATTTTCCTGAAAAGTAATGTTGACAGAGGGCTTCGGTGGTTTCACGAGATCTTATAATTGAATGTAGATGGCTTACACCTCCACGTACATGTTCGGACTGAAATGAGAAGAGGACTCCGCTGTGCGGCGGAACCGGGATTAATGAAAGACCAGTGTACACACTGTCCAGATGTTTGCTCTCTGCTGAGCAATTAGATTTCACGAGGCAAAGCGGGGCTGATGCTGAAGCCATCTCACCGTGAGATCCTCCTCTGGTCTCCTCGGCTGTAAAAACAGCAGCCCCGTCGCGTTGGAGTGCGCTCATGCAGTAGATTCCATGCAATGTATAAGCAGATGGATTAAAGGGCAGCGCATAGGCAAATTGGTATATTTTAATGGAGCGTCTGCTCGGGCCTAGCGCGAGTGATTTCGCCGATGCTGACGCTCAGATGAGAGCGTCTGGCCGTGATATCCACGGCATCTCGTCCCTGCTCTGAAGAACTGGGTCACTAATGCGCCTTCGCGCAGAGGCCCGGGGAGCCCGGGGATTCTCAGTCGTGACCGATATCTGACTTTCTGGTGTTTCTCAAGAGCAGAGCCAGCGGTTGAACTGGATAAGTCAAGCATTTGATTGAGAGGGTGATGGGGGGACCAGGTGAAGGGTGCAGTCCCTGTGGGGTTTGAAATACACACCCCTGATTAACAATGCTCCTTCCCCGAGCCAGCTGAGAACTGACCGAAGCCCCAGCTGTGTGCCTGAAGCATGAAGCCTTCCTTTTCCTTTGTCATTTATCAACATAAATTCATTTCAATGAAAGAAACCCCAAAAAAATCACAACCAAGCTGAAGATGTTGCATTACATAAGCCCAACAGATGAAAAGAATAATGAAAACAGACACCTCAGTGAGCGGACTGCAAAGAAAGTGTGTTTGACCTTCATGTGATGGACCGTAGACAATAACATCTACCTGCCAATAGTTTCAGAAATCAGACAGGCACGTCTTGAGAGATCCAAAACTCTGCCTTCACTCACTTGATATGATTGGCTAGAAAATGTTGGTTATTTCCCTTAAGTGGTAGGTCACAAATGGCACACAATTCTAATGTCATCATGTCAGCAGCATGTATATCCGCTCCTCCATTTTCTTGCATGCGCTGTCTCCCTTGCAGATCTATCTCCGCTTCCTGGAGTACCAGATGGAGCACTCCAACGAGTGCAAGAAGAACTTTGTGGCGGTGTACGACGGCAGCAGCGCCATCGAGAACCTGAAGGCCAAGTTCTGCAGCACCGTCGCCAACGACGTGATGCTGGACAACGGGGTGGGCGTGGTCCGGATGTGGGCTGACGAGGGCAGCCGGCTCAGCCGCTTCCGGATGCTCTTCACCTCCTTCGTTGATCGTAAGACCGTCTGCCCCCCAGATCACAATACTCTGTGTCCTCTTCTGACCAGGCAAAATGGGAACACATAGCTATGCATTACATTTGTATTCATTTAGCAGTCTTACCCAGAGAAAATCCTTGTGGAAATGAAATGTACTTTATAAATAAAATAATATAACAGAGCAGCGTGGAGGCCTGGAAACTGGGCTTGTAATTTAGAGGTTGAAGGTTCCAATTCCAACCATTGTACACTTGAGCAAGGCACTTGAGCTGAATTGCTTTTGTGTAGTTGTGTGAAGGGTATAAAAATAAAGACTTTGCAAGTCCATTGGAGAAGGCATCTTGTAATCAAACAATGCAATCAAAAATTCAGTTATGAATAAAACAATTATGAACAGTCATACAAATAAGGTTTTCCGGTATCCAAAATGTTTTAAAACCTTTTCTGTGAAATATATGTATTGTTATATTTTACAAGAAATTACAAGTCCATATATGAGCAATATACTGCTATATGTTCTCTTTTCATATGGAAACCTACAGAATATTGCATGTAACAAAGCATGGTGAAAATCATACAGGTGCAGAGGTATAATTAACTGACACTTCTTAAGGCATCGCTGTAATGTACATCATCACATCTGTGTGCCTAATTAGAGGTTACAGACTAAAGCAGGTAGTAACCACTCTGCGCATTCATCTTAACTCATAAGAAAAGGGTACTGATAATGCAATGTCAAGGAAGGCGAAAAACAGTTACAAAGCACACATCATTAATCATGTTACAAATTAGCCACAGCTTTGACTTTGAGGCTGGACCAATTGGCATCATACTGGGAGCAAAAGCCTTAAGACGACCAGGTGGCTGGGTGGATCATAGCTTTGATTGATTTCTTGCCTACAGGCTATTACCTTTATGCATATGCTGTATAGCTGAGAAAACTAGGCCACTTTAGCTTGGGACGGGTCATGGGCTCAGATTCTTCCCCCACGTTGTGCCGTATATCTTTAAGAACTGGGTTAGATGCATAGGGGACTGTTGATCTCAATACATCAAACCATCCCAAGTGTTTTATATATAAACTTTTACTTTAATATATTCTACATATAGAATACAGATTAAAACAAGAGTGTTCTTGTGGTTTGGTTTTGTAATAGAATCATGATCACAGCCCTATTACTGGAGGATAGCAAGGGTTTTTATTTTCTACTTTCTGTTTTTCCACAACATTTTTTACATGTTTTAAAACTGCTAATCCTGGTAGCTAGATCATTGTCAATAACAGATAGTTACTTGTATTTTCCTGAAGAAAACAAAATTATATTCCCTTCTCTGCTTTGATATCAGTTTAGGTAGTACAAATATGTAATGAATTTAATATTTGTAGAAGTGCTAAAGATACAAGTGAGTTGATGAAAAGGGTGTTTAAATAGTGAAGAACTCGCTGCAGAGAAAGAAGGTTTTCCTTCTGTACACTGACATATTTAATGAAAAGTCTGAATAATCAGAGAAAAAAATTAACTGCTCTATTTATCATACACAGACTGAATGAATTAGAATATTACGTCTTTAAGAAAAAGCCCTCAGTGCATTAGGCTTAATGGGCTTTTGAACTCAAACTGATACATTTAAAAATTCAGGAGTTCTAAAATGCACTTTGACTGTGGAATTCAAGGCACCACTTCCCCCTAGTGGATAGGATTTGAAACTACAATAGTTTGCACAAAAAGCCTATTATATACAGCATTACTTCAATACAGTTCATCCCATTCAGTCCGCTTCGACTCACTGTTTGATTTGATACTCAGCATGGATATGAGTGGACTGGGTATAAAGTCAAACAGTGAGCCAAAGCAGACTAAATGGGATGGACTTCACAGACACCTCTCATAACTCGTACAAGTTTTTTCCCCTCAAGAAGCACAATGAAATGCATGGAAAAGGTTGAATGCTACTTTTATTCCACAGTTGTATAGTAATGAGTGTCATACCATCCAGCCATGTGGGAGTGCAGCTCTCTAAGTGCCATAGAAAGAGGTGCCAGTGAGAGGATATTTTCTGTGCGGAAGCCCTGCCTTTCCCATGGCAGCTGCAGACTGAAAGCTGGAAGAGACACTGCATATATATTTATTCTTGTGATTGTGGAAACTTAATTCATCAAATTAAGAGCGAAACTAATTATGTAACATTAAATCCAAAATGTTGCTAATGAAATTTATGTAATTGCTGCCGTCTTAAATGGAAATTAGTACAGTCTGACTTGGACAGCAATAATTAATTACGAGAATCAGTAATCCAAAGGATATGCAAAGTAATGAGATTAGAAATTTAGAAAGTCTGACCTCTGCTTCTACTGGAATGAATCTAAAGTGAGGAATACCTGTGGAAGCCATAGAAACGTGACCCTGATTCATTAGCTCATTAGCATTCCCATGCCTAAATGTGACTAGTGAAGCTATAATGAATGAGTGGATAAAATCAATCGTCGCTTCATGTTAAAGCGGACGTTGGCTCACACCCCTGTGCCACACAGATGGACAGCATGGTTTATTTCCCCCTTCCCCACCCGGCGTGATCTGTTAAGCCCCGTGAAACGCCAGGCCTTCAGGCTGACGGTGCCGGAAGGACCAGACCAAAGGCAGGGGGGATCTCTAATCCGACTGGAGGAGAGCGGCGGTGTCGAGGGAGTCCTCCTCACTTAGCGGGAGACAGGCGGTGCATTATAGCCCTTCATTCAGCTGTCAGAGCCGCTTAGTGCCCCGGCGGGAGAGGACTGTTAGCCAGGGCCGGCTCAAACCACCATTTCCACACAACAAGCACAGTTTCCCTCAGCACACGCTCTGGGATTGATGGGGTTGCAGGTGCCTCAGGACTGTGGCTAAAGTCAGGCCTTGAGTAGTGGATTTTTTTGGGAGGTTGGGGGGGGTTAAGTTGGTGGGGTGTCTCTAGGGGCCCACGAATCCGGCTTCCCAAGTTCAGCTCCTGACCAGAGCAAGAGCAGTCACGTTCAATTATCAAACCGCTCCTCTCTCAAACGGTTCAGGTCTCGTGAACTGATTCAGTCAGGATTCTCGTGTGTGGACCACCTACTGTCTGTGATGGATGTCCCAAATCAATTACTGCATTCATGATCTTCGGCCTCATTCTATCACTCTCTTCCCATGGGTTTTGTAGGTTTTTTAGAGTGTGTATATAGTGTCTGACAGACACACACACACACAGACACACATGCATGCATGTGCAAATGATCTTGCATACTACCTGCAGGTAATTACATGTACTATTTAATTGCTTCAGGATTTTTAAATGTTTTTGAGGTGAGTGCTGATGCGGATGTCTGTAATCTCTTCTAGCTCCCTGTTCTGGAAATACTTTCTTCTGCCACAGCAACATGTGCATCAACAACACTCTGGTTTGCAACGGGATTCAGAACTGCGTCTATCCCTGGGACGAGAACAACTGTAAGGGTGAGTGCTCTTTGACTCCTCCAGCTGTCGCTCCACCAGATGGGTGGATGAGGTTTGTTAGCTTCAATTCCATGTGACACCCATGCATGTCTTTGTAAGTTTTCCTTTTTGTAAGATGTGCATTGTTCTCCCCCTCACATCTACCCAATCTAAAATCACCAGCTGAGATTAGTCACCGCTCTGACACCCCCCACCTGCAGAAAGAGCACTGTAGATGAAGTATGCACACACTGTCAGTGCAGCCCCCACCAATTACACTTCCTCATAAAAGGCACCAAATTACCCAGGGAAATGTAATGTAGGTTTTTCTTTTTCATTGGATTACTAACAACCTATTCACTCTTAATCAATTGTGAGAATAAACACTAAATATTAGATGCCATTCCTTTTATCTCTGCCATGTTTGAGTGGTGGTTGGATTATTTTGCTCTGTTTTCCCAATTTATTTTGTCTCTTTTAACAGGGAAGTTTTGACAGGTTGGGCAGGGGTTCTGTATGTTTTATTTTTGTACAGACTTCTTTGTTTTTTTTTTATGTCTGACAGAGAAGAAATCAAAAGGCCTTTTCCACCAGATCACCAAGACCCACGGCACGGTCATTGGTGTGTCCACTGGCGTGGTGCTGGTCCTCCTGGTGATCTCCATCCTGGTCCAGATGAAGCAGCCGCGCAAGAAAGTGGTGGCCCGCAAGCCCGTCTTCAACAAGGCTGGCTTCCAGGAGGTCTTCGACCCACCCCACTACGAGCTCTTCTCCCTCCGCGACAAGGAGATCTCCTCTGACCTGGCTGACCTCTCGGAGGAGCTGGAGAGCTACCACAAGCTGCGGCGCTCGTCCACGGCCTCGCGTTGCATCCACGAGCACCACTGTGGATCGCAGGGCTCCAGCACCAAGCAGAGCCGCACCACCCTGGGCTCCATGGAGCTGCCCTACCGCAACGACTTCTCCCAGCCACCGCCCATGAAGACCTTCAACAGCACCTACAAGAAGAGCTGCTACGGCGGCTACAAGCAGTCACACGACTGCGCCGAGCAGGTGATCGAGGACCGCGTCATGGAGGAGGTGCCGTGCGAGATCTACGTGCGCGGGGGCGGGGCACGCAGCAATGGCAGCGATGGGGTACAGCAGCGCTCCATGTCCATGGACTTTTGAGGAGGAAGAGGAGGGTGGGGAGAACTCAGTATCTCCCTGCCCCTTCATCTACCCCCCCTCCCCCCTTTCAGTCATTCCTTAGCTCAGTCCCTGTTCTATGAGTCACGTTTTGATGAGGATTCTTGTCCACTTAACTGGGCCAATCAGAAACAACAAAACTATGATATGACAGTGTCACAAAACCCCCACGACTTCTCCATTGACATTCGACACACAGAGCAGTCTAGCCCATCATAGGTAATTTCTGTAAATTTGGTTTCCGTTCTGTAAAAAAAAATGTTGCATCGCTTCTCAGATTAAACTTTCAGAACTTGTAAATTGGATAATTTCGTGAACTGGATGAGCCTCAGTGGTAACACTGTTAATGAGGATTGCAAAGCTAACATTAAACACGTGTGAAGCTCTCCCGATGGGTCGCTAACACTGCGGGAGAGAACACACACGCGACGCCTTCTGCACAGACGTTTCATGACTGATACGGACAGACACACTCTTTCCTCTCTGTTGTTTTAATTTTGATTAAAAAATGACAATATGCTCACTTACCTGTGTGTGCTCATTAGTTCATTATTGCCATAGTGTTGCCATAGTTACTACAGTGACCCAAGCTTTAATTCCCTGTCTGCATAACTGGCGATCCAGTTTCCCAAAACTGCAATTACATTAATCGGGCTTCAGTGTGTAGGGGAATGTAAATGAGGTTGCAGCACAGATTAAAAATTTATAAATGATCTATTAAACTATGTACAAAAGATGAGTAGGAATATTATATATGTATAAAATATGTGTTGAATATGGGAAATATATTATGTCCATATATGTAATTTTATGCCTACATTGTGGAATGTATTTTGCAAAATGTGTAATTTAACAATGCTGCAAAGCAGTAATAAAATTGCATATATGGAAGGGGAAATAAATTGTATATCTTGACATCTAATGACGTAATGGAATCCTGCTTTACCGCAATGTGTGGCTGTAGGGTGATGCCGAAAAATTCATGGGAGAGAGTGTCCCGAAGCTTTGCTCATAGGAGGCTGTAATCTTTTTGACTATATTTGCAAATTTCAATCTGATTTATGAATGTGTTACCTTTGTTACGTTTGGTCGGTTACATTATATTTCTTGTTTATTGTGCTTAGGTATCCTCAGCTCAAAAATGTCCCTAAATGAAATGCCTCTTTACTGAAAACACACTCCAAATCAATGAATCCTCCTCGAATGCATTTGCCTGTCTTATTTGCACGTGGTGAGATTAGCCTCTGCAGCACCTTAATTCAGACTGCTTTAATTAAATTAAACGACAGCGTAACTATCATGAACGTAGGTGGAGAGCTGTTGCGTAAGGCACAGAGGCAGGCATCAGTCACTGCCGGCCTTGTTCCCTGTCTCTTTTCTGTGAGCTGTCATGTTTGATTAGTCATCACGAGAGTGCTTCTAGTTTGGAATGCCTCAAGAAGACATACAAAGAAAGAGGCAGCACTCATGAAACCCCTGGAATGCTATTCAGCTATAAACAGGATACACTTTCATATAATATTCTTAAGGCCCAACTATATGAAGATGGGAAATCCTTAGAATTTTAAAAAATAATTCAGCTTAAAGTTTAATAAGCACGTGCTTAATTCTCACGCTACCCCATTTATTATTAATTCCATTTAATGGAAATAAAAGTAACTTGTTTGCATCCTCACACAGATTTCAGTTTAATTAGCGATTAACAGTTAATTGTGAATGAGACTGTTGCAGGAGAAGAGCAATCCTGAGGTCTGCCATCAGACATACAACCAGCCAATCAAATCAATCTGTGCCTTTCCTCTGGTGCTCTGCAGTTCAAAGAAAGACAACTTTGTTACACAAGCACAATCAACTGAAATAATTCTGTGATAAATGAGTGTTCAGAGGCTTAGCTCCACATTCTGTCTTGCTTAGATCAGTAATAAATAGAAAAAAACTGTTTAATGTGCTTTATATAAATGTTGTTGTAAGTCTCACTTCATGAATCCTATTTTCTACTGCTGTGCACTTCAGACTTTGCAAAGCATGAAGTCAATACTCTTTTCTCTAGACAGCAGAAATAATTTAGCAACGCAGTAATTTGTCACCCAAATAATAAATCAAGAACTTTTTAAAAGTCTTAATTCACTGAAAGCCAACTTATTTACTTACTTTAAAAGACTTTTACCCTTTTACTTCCTTTTTTCATACTCTAAGAACAGAAGCAAAATAAACAGAGTGCTGATGTAGCAGTTAATGAAACCAGTTGTAAAAGTATTGCTCCCTTTTGCGCTCAGTAGTTTTAGGCATGGGATTAAAACCTCACATATGTATATTATGTAAGAATATAGGTCATGGCAAGTGGGAAATAGTTTTTGGAGGATGTAAGAGAATTGATTTTGCCAGCCAAAATACTCAACCTTCTCTGAAATACCACATTTTTTTTCTTGGATCATTGTACAGCATCATTGTCTAACTGCAGGGTGAGATATATCAAATGAAAAATGACAAACGGAGTCAAGTGGGTCCTTAAAAATAAAAACAACGCTGGCAAGAAGTCGAAGAGCTATTTGAAACAGAACCATTAAGTGGTGCATTGTCCACATTGAAGTTTACGTTTCTGCCTATAATTTGAAACAGTAATAAAGTATTCCATTTCAACTTTTAACTCAAATAAATTACAACGGCATATTTATCAGAAGAAAACTGGTAACTTGGTTGTCAAAATAAAGGACAAATGATTTCCATGGCTCTTTATGGTGGCAGGAAATTGATTGTGTTGTTATTCTTGCAGGAAAACTTTATTAAAATGTTGATGCGCAGCTTCAGATTTTCAGGCGTTTCACATCAATGTACGTCAACGATCGTCCACACATCAGTTCTGTCAAATTGCACCCTGATGACTTCCCCCGAGGGTGTCGACAAGAAAAGACAAGGAACTGAAAGCACAGCAGGTTTTGAAGGATGAAAGCAACATCCATGTCTGCGCATTGTAGCTGTCAGCTTTGCGGTCCCAAAGAAGCCCAACTACACAGAAGTTTCCATCAAGAAAATGTCATTGCACAACCGTTGTGTTTTGGTCTAGCAGCTCTCTATTGCCTCCCACAGAATGCTTAAAATATACTGTACCAGGGAAAGACAGCCTCACAGTTGCAGTGTCACACCAGATTACTCTTCTTTCAGTGTCATTGTTCTTGCCAACCAATACCTCATTGAAATATAAGGCAGTCTTTAGGGAATTACACAGGTCTCTGGCATTGCGGCTTCTATCACGGAAGCCATTGTGGCTTCTGGTTAAATCACAAAAACCTTTGTTGTCTTGGCAGTCTTAGAATTATACAACATTTTGGCTTTGTGGCTTCTATTTATACATTTCCCTCTGATTAAATCAGAGACCTGTTTGCAGGATGAATTGCATTGGTAAAACAGTGAATGGTTTTGGAGGGACTGGGTGACACGTCCTGTTAAGAGACTGGATCGTGATTAATGATGTAACCCTATAGTCTAATGCAGAATTCTTACTGTGAAAGGGCTGGTGGCTGGGACATCCTTGGGTTGTCTTATCACAAAAGAGTGATTCAGCCACATGCAGTCTGCCTGCAGCTACTGACCAGTTCCTTCCAACCCAAAGAGTGTGAAGCTCAGCTGGTGAACTGTGGTGTGAGAAAAATCGTTGGCTGGCAGTATGTACATCAGACAAGCATGCACTCTCCCAAATGAGTGAAAAGCAACACAGTGATGAGACTGGTTTATGAATATCATCACTGGGTATGCCAAATCAAGAAAACACTTTTAAAATCTGGGATAAATAATTAACTAGATGGAATATATTTTCCATTACCTTTTTGGGGTAGATTTTGGGGTTATTACCTCTCCTCTTGTTTTTACAGGGACCATCATTTTATTATGCTTTTGCATCCCACAGTGGTTGCTTATTAACATTACAGCAAAAACAGTGCTGCTTGAAACAGGAGGGGAATTACACTGAAAGCTGGCAACCGATTAAGACGATCGGAACATTTGATACAGAAGAATCTGAAGGAAAATCAATTGGAACATTTGAAAACGATCGGAACATTTGATACAAACATGAAAGCAGGGGGTTAAAATTTATGCTGGCAGCATTTACTCAAACATTCTGAGAATGTTTAGGGAGCCAGACTTAATAAGGCCCATCCTATCCAGGGGGATTCTGCTGATGTCACCACCACTTTCTGTTAGGTTTAATATACACTCGCATATAACGTTTGATATCCAGGCTATAGAGCTGTATGTGTTCTCAGATCAAGAACAATTGCTGACTTAGCCATTTACAATGCTGTTTACTCTAGATCTTTTCCCTTTTTTAAACGAGCATGACTTAATCCACCATTATTCAATTTGATAGAGGTCTTTGTCGAATATATTTGATTAGAGACCAATTTACTGTCTGGTACAGTGTAAACAAAACATTTATTTCTCTCCCAAGCACACTAAAGACTGATTGCTGTGATCTTTTCACCTGACATCTATTTTACAATGAGCTGAAACAGCACATTTAAATCAATTCCTATTCCTGATTTTGCAGTAAAAGCTATAAAAATCCCTTTCATGTTTCTTCAAAATCATACAGCATTGAAATATGAACACAAGCCATCCTCTTTTCTTGGTAATGTCATTTTTCTCATATTTTGTTGAGAAAAATATTTCAGGAAATATTTTTAAGAGAATTCATATAAGGCTGCTTCATGCCTCGTTGAACATAACTGTATAAAATGCTAACAACAAATGACAACGGCAGCCTCAATGTTGAATAGGTTTGTGACACATAAACCTCTGATTCATCAAATGTTGAAATCATATTTAAAACCTAAAACAATAAAGGATTTTTTTCAAATACATAATACACTAAAGTGAGTTCTGTATGTAAACAAAATGTGTTCCCCATTCTGTTGTGGCTCCTTTATTGATGACAGATAAAGTGGTCTGATGTAATGTTTTCTAACTCTGGTCCTGGGGGTACACTGTTTGCTGGGTTTTATTCCAACTGCTTCCAATCAATTGAGTTCCAATGAGCTGCTCACTGCATACTGATATGGGTCCGACACTGGCCAACAGTTATCTTATTTAGTAGAGTCCTCGAAGAGAAACATTTTGTCTATGGTGTGTTTGTGCAAATCGTAAAGATACAATTAAAGGTGTTTCTTCGACCTGCTTTGATCATATCTGGGTCACAGCTGTCTCACATCATTTTAATTGGTTGTTCACAATTGTGCCGGGACCAAGAAAGTCAGTTAAATTCAACATAACCATTGAAAGTCAGGCTGCAATAACCAAAGCTAGATCACATCTATCTTTTGCACAATGCAAAATTATGTTCCCTTACGTGCCCTTTAATTTCGAAATAGCCTACATAAATATGAAAACATTTTTGATCAAGCTTTGAAACCTTAAACTCACTTCATTGCAGGGTTTGGGTGGAAATAACACGTCTCTCATGAAAAGACTATTCAGGCATTTAGCTGAGGCACTGCAGAAACAGTCTCCCATAATTAAGAGTAATTACATTTAGGGTTACTTTTTTCAAGGTTTTCTTTTTTATAACCGGACATAATATTTAGCGCCATGCTTTGACAGACAGTTTGAGACAGTTTTGTTTCTCTGCACAGCATGGGCTTACAAGGTGAAATACAATCATTTTTTATCGTGACAACTGAGAAAGGAGGAAGACTGACATTTTATCTGTTTGTGCCGATTGCAGCAGCTGCGTCGACCATTAGTGTCACAAACCTTAGCGCTCCGCAGCAAGCAAACAGAGGAAAGCCAGCCATCCTTTGCAATGACTTAGAGTAAATTCTGTAAATTCCCAAGCTGCAAGTACAACTGGCCATGTGAAATCAGGCTACACAAAGAGTTGAAGAGACAAATGACTGGACTAGCTCAGTCCATGACAACCTTTCTTGTAATACAGTGATACTAAGTAATGTGTCATTGAAAGCATCTTAATTACAACACCTGTAATAATTTTAAGTGAGGAACTTAGAATACTAGGACACCCAAGTCCACTTTGAACATCAGGTCAAAATTAATGGGCTGTCAATATGTTAAGGACCACAGGACAGTATCATGTTTCATACTTCACATTTCTCACCTTCCCATCCTATAATCTGTGCCCTAATGATCTCTGACCAAAACAAACAATGTTTGGATATGCTGTCATATTGTGGCCATCTGAAGGAAATATGAAAAATGTAATGACACCTGCTGCTTTTTAAATGTTTGCATCTCTGCCTGAGTTTTATGAAAAACACACTTGTTGATCCAGTCAAAAGTCTTTTCAGTGTGCGATTGCTTAGAAATCGCTTTTATTAAAAAAGCCCCAGGCCTTAGCTGGAATTTATGGCTTTGCAAATAGAAGAATACCATTTTATAGCAAAGCTGGTGAAGTCAAAAGCTGAATAGTGATGAAACGCCCATTGTAGATCCAGTAGAGAACCAACTGTATCTAATTTTAGGCAAGAAATATCAACTCAATTTGCCTTTGCATTAACCTTCTGGTTGGTGCTGAAATGTAGGTCCTCAGACTACAATAAAATTTAAAAAATGAGACCATTTATATTCCATCCAGCATTCCTTAGTTGCAAACCCTACACAGAAATGCATGCTGAATCTCCTGTTAACACTATCTGATTTACTATTTATTTTTCCATGGCCACAAGAGTGTATACATTATTCTCTTATCACTTAATGTTATAGTGCATCTGCTGGCACACTGATAAAATGTGTGTTTCCTCTTTTGACCTTCATGGAGATAGTCAGATCTTCCTATTCAATGGTGTTGTGTGTGAAATGAAGCAATTACCTGCCCCTCCCCCCCAACCCCCCTCCTTTTTTTTAATATAAAAAAGAATATTTGTATATTAAATATAGATGTATAATTTTGAAGTGTTTATGTTTAATTCAACTTATTGTTTATAATGGGTTAAATGTTTTTATTTCTGTTATATATTTAAAATGTCACCTGAAGTGTGAAAGGGAATTTGGCTCATTTATTTTCCAGTTTTTTTTTTTTTTTTTTTTTGAAAATGTATTTATACGTTTTTGCTGCCATCTGGTGGTAATCACAGCTTAGTCCATCTGGTTTTACTTCTTCTAATTTCATAATAAAACCGTACTTTTTCAGTGGGTAAGAGGTCACTTAATATATGAATAAATATATTACCATACAGTAACGTTGATTCTACTTTAGTGAGTTAATGCTTATGCTACTTAGCCTTGACCTTCATACAACTGCAGTGAGCTAGAACACAGGTTCCCAATGTCAGTCCTGGGGACCCACTGGGTATGCTGGTTTTTATTCCCACCACAACTGCAACCCCGGAATCTAAACAAGCTGTTAATTGGTCATAATTGTTCAAACATATACCAAATTATCTCTCATCTAATCATGAAAAACAAGAACAACTGAACAATTATGAACAATTCACAGCTTGTTAAGATTCTGGGGTTGCAGTTGTGGTTGGAATAAAAACCAGCATACACCATGGGTCCCCATGACTGCCATTGGGAACCACTGAGCAAGAACGTCACTGTACTACTTAAAACAGAATGGAATTAAAACTATTATCAGAATACCTCTGCGAATAAAATATCAGAAAATTACCACAGTAGGCTAAGGTTTACCTGACAAGCTGACTAGCGAGCTAAGGTGCGTCACCAGTTGATAGCTACTTTCATTTGGTGAATATGTAGATCTTCCTTGTAGTAACTGATCTAAGTATTGACCGAAGATGTTCAGTACACTTCTCAAAGCCAGTAGCCCAAAGCTTTGTCTTCGGCATGAGGCGCAACAAGCGTCCGAGCAGGTTGAGAGCACATGTGACGCAGACGCTTCGGCGGCAGGTTAAAGTTGACGCATTGCGTATGGTGTTTCCGGCAGCCTCCTCTTTCTGTTCTTCGCTTCCCCTGCAGAAGGTCCTTCTCTGAGCTCCATCATGGCGAACGTCGCTGATACTAAACTATACGACATCCTCGGGGTATCCCCTTCTGCCTCTGAGAACGAACTGAAAAAGGTAACTTTACATTAGAGCCATGTTTTAAGATAGGTAACTTGACGTTGAAGTTTATAAGCGGCGTAACATACGGTGATGTTTTTCTAGAATCAGGAAGCGATGGATTAGCTAGCAATGTAGGTTAGCTGTGTGGCCTAACTAACTGGAAACGCAGCTATACTCTCCAGCTAACAACTGGGCCCTGCTTTCTAAAAAGACTGATACAGCAACATGGTCTGCCGATCTTCGTTGTTACTGTACGGTGAATGTTAAGTTAGGTAGCCCGCAATAACTAAGGCAGCTAGCTAAAAGTTTCCTCACCGGCACGTATGGTACATTACGGTTAGTGGGTTTCACTCTGTATCGCTAGCTATCGTAGCTACACATTTGCTAGCGGTAATTGACTTTGCTTTAAGGCAGCAGATAGGTAGAATTGAATGTTTTCAAGTTAGCCAGCTAGGCATCTAGTTGGGTCTCTTAGCCACCACCCTGTATTTTCGTGTGAAAACGTATTTTTAGTTAACTTGCTATGTTTTCATGCTAAGGTGTGTGTTAATGCGCAGAAAAGGGTCAAGGGAAGGTTGAAATAAAGCTATCGGTCGTTAGATAATCTTCGTTTACTGGCTAACTAGCTTGATCGGTTTTATCATTAAATGTAGTATTGTTGCCAAAACTACCGAGTGAACAATATCTATTGATAACATTGATTTGAAGTGATCTTGTTGATCAGGTAGGATAGCTACTGAAGGTGGCGAGATGGTTCGCAAATCCAAGCAGACTGGTTGTAATTCTAGATAGTGTAAATTGTTCCATCCTGTCGTGCTAATTTTAGCTAGCTACCCACCATTGTGTTAGGCTTATTTTCAGATAGATATCGATAAAGACACGATGCCATTGTGTTACGATGCGGTGGGGAACAATATTGGTGCGATAATGTAGGCAAACAAAGACTGTATCGCTAAAAGCAACACTAGGTAAGTTGGCCTATGCAACTAGCGCTAGCATAGTTTAGCTGTTCAGCTCAGCCATCGATAACGTTAAATAGAGACATTCAGTGTAGTTGAGTCGCATAACCTAATATAGCTACCACAAACTTAATCAATAGTACATGCTTGGTGACGGAATGCTCAGGCTGACTACCAGTGCTAGTCGCGTTAGGTTGATAGAAATACAATATTGTCTTGTGTAAGGTAAACCGGTCAACCAAAGAAAAAGGTTGGCTTGTGTATCTACAGGCTGTTCAGGAGAGGACTGTGGTTTCGCACAGTTCAACTGTTTTGTTGTTTAGGGCCCTCTGGCCGACGATCGATCGCGAATTTGTTATTAGCCGGTCGCTACCTAACAATGCTGTCGACGTGAAGGATACCAGAAGGGACAGCCTTTCCGAGCCACGGTTTCCATAGGGATTTATCATGCACCCATAAACACTTGTAAACTGTTCATAAAGGTGATGAAAATTGTTGTTTTTTTGTTTTTTCCCCAGGCCTATCGCAAATTAGCAAAAGAATACCACCCTGATAAGAATCCAAATGCTGGAGACAAGGTAAGAATCGTTAGTTATATATTGTAACGTTTAGTTAAACTTCTTTATCACTGAAATGTAGATATGGCGCCCTGAAACCCAAGGCACCATATACAGTTAAATTCAATAATGCTTTTTCCTGTCCTCATGTGTAATACATATGGTACATATGGTACACATGGCTTTTGTAAGTCCCGCACATAGAAGTTCATTTAGCCTGGTGAAAAAACGGACAGAGGAACTGTGGGCAGTGACTGCAGACCCAGCCTGGATGCTAGGCTGAGCGGCCTTTGGTTACAGTGTGATAACATTTAGAATGATATGAGACTCCCTGAGGCCCCCAACCCCCAAAAAAAAAGACAGGTAGTTTAATTGGATCTGCCTCTGCCACTTATTTCATGTCACCCCTTTCTAAGAACCCTTAATGTTTAGAGGGGAAGCTGCCAATGGTCATGTCTTACATAAGGGTCAGAATTTGGTGAAGCAAATGTTGCTCAAAGCGTTAAAAGCTTTGGTGTGAAGGAAATTATGTAATGCCTTAAGTAATTGTTCTTGGAACATTTCTACCTAAATTCAGTTCAAGGAAATTAGCTTTGCCTACGAAGTGCTGACCAACCCAGAGAAGAAGGAGTTGTATGACCGCTATGGGGAGCAGGGCCTGCGGGAAGGCGGTGGAGGTGGAGCCGGGATGGACGACATCTTCTCACATATCTTTGGCGGGGGCCTCTTCGGGTTCATGGGCGGTCAGGGCAGGAGCCGGAATGGCGGCAGGCGAAGAGGAGAAGACATGGTTCATCCATTGAAGTGAGTCCAGCACTCATGTATTTATCTGAAACTTACTAGCATCACCCCCCTCACTGACTGGCCATACACCAACTTTTGTTCCAGGTTTTTAGCAGGGTAGTATAGACGGATGTATACGCCCATTTATAATATCACCCCCTGTGTATCCGACTGTAGTAACCCGATGGTTTTTCAGGAAGTTGCAGAATTCAGCAAAATGTATGCTTTGCCAGGTGTAGAGTTCATGGAATAATAAAAGCCTGTTGTGTTTTGTGTGAACATCAGTGTAAGGGCCAGAATGATTCTCAAAGGGATCAAATATCATTTTAGCTAGCAGGTTGTGCTTCAGATTAATTGTGGGATCTCCTGAGAGAGCCTTAGAAATAGTGGCTAATTAAGCTGAGTGGCTCCAGATTGGTCACATGACCACCTTGCATAATGGCCCAGTTCCACATTTTTGTATAACTCCACTCTTTTTTTTTTTTTTTTTTTTTCCAACAGGGTGTCTCTTGAAGACCTTTACAATGGGAAAACAACCAAGTTACAACTTAGCAAGAATGTACTGTGTAGTACCTGTAATGGGTAAGTGAACACAATCATTTTTACTTATTGTTGATGGCATTCTTGGGCAGTTGCGCTGGAAATTAAGAAATTCCAACAGACACACATCAAAATCCAGAGTGAATTAGAACCTATGGAAATGCTTGGCTTTCTGAGTGTTGATTTTGATGCAAGATCGTCTTATGAACTGTGGAGCAAAAATGGGAGCAACATGGATTCATTTTCATTAAGGCTTCATGAAGAAATTTGTTTACTGGGGGGAAAATGAAGTCTTTAAGAGGCTTTAAAAAAGAAGGGTTTTAAAGATTGTCAGAAATCCAATTCTTTGTTTAAATAGTTGGCTACCATGAGTTTTAACATTTTTATTCAGTGTAGTATTTTGTTAGATTTCATCACACTTCAGTTTTTTTAGGGGTTTGGAATTGGGGGAAGCTTTTTAAGTGTCTTTGCCCACAAGCAGGTCTCATGAGTATCGTAAGATGTTTAATGATGTCTTTGAGTAAATGTTTAAGAGGAAAATGTTAACCACATTAACAAGGCAGTGTTTAACATTTTCTATGCTAAAAATGTTAGAGGTTCTACTTTTGGTAGTTTGGTGTAAAGGTGCAGTCTTTATGTATGCGTGTGTAAGGGAAATGTAGATGTGAGTTGTAGATATAGCTGGGTGTCTGTCTAATCTTGACATGTGTTGGTGTGTAATGCTGTAGGGTGTATGGATAGTGCTGCAGGGAGTGTGTGTGTGTGTGGGGAGTGGCTGGAGTGTGTGAGATGCTGGAGCTTGTTTAATGGAGGAATGTGAGCTCCATCTAAAACTGGATTGTGTGCTGCAGAATACTGCGGCACCCATGTGTCTTTATAATCCCTCCTAACCTCGACCGTCTTTCTGTCCTGCAGCCAGGGGGGCAAAACGGGAGCTGTTCAGAAGTGCACTGCCTGCAGGGGTCGTGGCATGCGCATCATGATCAGACAGCTGGCCCCAGGAATGGTGCAACAGATGCAGTCAGTGTGTACTGACTGTAACGGGGAAGGTAAGCCTGTCCAGTATGCCTTTCCTATAGTGAACAAAGCATCCCTCGTCATGCTTCAGTTGAATTTCATTTTTTCAGAGTTATGTTTGTTCCTCCAAAAAATGAGAATAAGTATAGATTGATCTATGTGGCATGAGAGGGATTTCACTTTAGGCCATCTTGAATTTAGTGTGTATGTAATCAGTCCCTTGTACCGAATCCAGTGGTGTTGCGGGAAAGTGAACCCAGTTATTTTGATCTTCCAGGCGAAGTAATTAACGAAAAAGACCGCTGCAAAAAATGTGAGGGTAAGAAGGTGGTGAAAGAGGTCAAAATCCTGGAGGTTCACGTGGACAAAGGCATGAAGCACGGCCAGAAGATCACCTTCGGAGGGGAAGCAGACCAGGCGCCGGGGGTGGAGCCTGGTGACATTGTCCTCGTACTGCAGGAGAAGGAGCACGAGGTAGGAGCAGACGCTTGAAGTGCCACTTTTTGGGATAGCCATCTGAGCATCTGAATGGAAAAATGCATTTCATCGGTGTTATAAGTATTTGGTGCTCTAGAAGCAAGGACCACATGGTTGTTAAAGAAAAGATAAACATGAAACCCATAAAATACATAAGGTACGGCAGGTGGTTATTTTGGGTATGTCTTCGTGGAAATTCTTAACTTGAATGAGAAACAATTTGAAATAATTTGGAGTAATGATAGGGTTGGCAGAAAGTACCCCCCTCCCGTCAAAAAAAAAAACAGTATGTCGCTGTCATTAATATGGTAGGTTTAAAATTTAGGTGGCATATCAAAAGCATCTTATCTTTTTACGCAAGATGGTAAAATTTTTATGTAGTATGTGTTGATAGTGACATTGTCTCATTGGTGTTTAGAGGTGAATTTTTTTTTTTTTTTTTTTTTTTTTTTTAATTTTTTTTTTTTTTTTAAGATGGCAAATGTAGTCAGAATTACTTTTACTGGGGAAAAACAGTGGATTGAGCAGCTTTCAGACCAGCTGGTTCCCTGTCCCTCTCTGCTTGCCTGACTGCAGTCCTTCTGGGAGATGAACCAGATTTCCGAGCCAGCGTGGTGTCGCTCGCAGACACGGAACACTTTTAATCCTCCATTTGCTCCGTTAATATTCATCAGCCCACTGTACTGAGATTCACTCACTACAAGTTCCTACATCCGAGGGCCTCACAACAAAGAAAACAGGCTCTCTACTGCCATGTCACCTCCAGACTCTTCTGTTTGACAGTCCTCCTTAAAATAACCCCCTCCTCAGAGCCACATGCTGGTGACACCTGCTTCTCACTTGGAGTGTGAACCGGTGTGTGCGGCATCTGTGTGGAATGGCGATTACATCACACAACCTGTTATTCCCCTTATTCCTGCTGTTCAGGTTATGCTCTGAATTTGCATCTTTTTTTTTTTTTTTAAACACTTGTGGTTTCCACCTTTTGAAGTGTTTGAAGTTTTCCATGCAAAACTACTGTTGGTGCTTCTGCATTGCAAACAGTGCAATTCTACATAATGCCTTACAGATTGTTGGTATTTTAGAGAAAGTACTGTGCAAATGAAATTGAGTCAATTTTTTTAAATTCTTTTTTTTGTTGTTGTTTGTTTTTGAGTACCACTGCTACATTCTATAATTATGCTTAGCGTTGTTCAAGTATTTTGATACTTGAAACAGCCTGTATAGCGACCATTTTGAATGTCCATATGCGAAAATATGCTATTAAGTGTAGTATTATCCTGTGCATAGTTTTGTCATTTTGATGGTAAGTTTGTTTTGTCTTTCCCTTAGACGTACAGAAGAGAGGGCCATGACCTCCACATGACCTACAAAATCGGCCTTGTTGAAGCACTCTGCGGGTTCCAGTTCACATTGAAACACTTAGACGGCAGACAGATTGTCGTGAAATACCCCCCAGGCAAAGTCATCGAGCCAGGTACACATCGGAGTCCGATAGCGCTGTATCGTCCATTCACTTGTTTTTTCCTCTTGCGTCTTATTAGCAATATGTTTAACCCCGAGTGAAATGGACTGTCTCAGAACTGTGTTTTGTATTGCACAGGTTCAATCAGGGTAGTACGAGGCGAAGGGATGCCACAGTATCGTAACCCCTTCGAAAAGGGGGATTTGTATGTTAAATTTGACGTACAATTTCCCAGCAGCAATTGGATCAGCCCAGAGAAACTCACGGTAAGTAACAGGGTGGTTGGGGGCAGTGTGTGGGTTTCAGTCAAAAAAGCAATTGGATTGAGCATTCATGGGCTGTATGTAGTGAATTTTTAAATTCATTTGTAAATATTATGGGATGTAGCAATCAGTACAGGATTAAAGGAACCGGTATGATGAGTGACAGGGTTTTTCTTCCTCCAGCTCATACAGAACCCTCTAGAGTGCACCTATGCAGTTTATATAAAGATTTCCGGCTAGTCACTAAACTTGACATCAGATCCACTGTGTTATTGAAAAGGGGGATAAAATGCAGCTTCTTGAATAATTTTTTTTCAAGGCAGTAAAACGGCTCACTCATCCAAAAACCCAGGCACTGTGTAGAGAGAGACCTAAATAAAAACGCCTCAGCAGCGCAGGTATTCCAGGAAAAGGCAGTCACGCAAATCAAGTGAGCACCTGAGCGTGACTGCTCTGACAGCCACTGGTTTTTTTTAGTTTTCACCTGAGATTGACTGTTCAAGGAGAATTTTCAGTTTTTTCTCCTTGGAAGTGGTTTGTGCCCTGAGCCCGTTTGGGTACTAGGTAGGACCGTACTTTTTTTAAATGCTTTTCGAGCAATGGAGAAACATGGATAAATGCCAGCTGTAGTCCTTAGTCAGCAAGAGGAGAAAATCAGCTTTAGCTGTGAGTAAATTTAAGCGTGAGGTATAAGCAGAGAAGATTGTCCAATGAAGTGCCAGCCATTCCTGGCTCTATATGCCAAATTATAGATCTCGTTTAACTGAACTCAAGTTAACTTAAGTACCCTGCACTGAAAGAGAAGCTTTTTGGAAGATTCAGTCTAAATGAGCCGCCAAACAGAAATGGCCGAGTCTAACAGTGGAGGTCTCTGTCTGACAGTAGCACACTTAAATTTGTGTGTCACCAATTTGTTTCGTTACAACATGTTCAGCTTTGAAATGAGCCAAATGGGTGATTATCCTGGTTAGGGGTTAGTAGAAGGTTGTTTGTGTACACACACAGCTATGAGCATGTAGCCCTGGCTCTCTGGGGGAACTCAAGGCATGCCCTTGACAAATTGTGCCATTTTCCTCTCCTTCATCAGGAGCTGGAAGACCTGCTCCCGGCCAGGGCGGAGCCCCCGATAGTGTCAGCAGATGCAGAGGAGGTGGACCTGCAGGACTACGACGTGAGCCAGAGCTCATCCGGAGGCCACAGGCGTGAGGCCTACAACGACAGCTCAGACGACGAGAGCGGACACCACGGGCCCGGCGTCCAGTGTGCCCACCAGTAGTAAAACTTGAAGAAGAAGAGAAAAAAAAAAAAAACCCAGTTCCACAGTGGGGAGGGGAAAGGCGTGTGGCTGAGTTTGATCTGGTTTGGATTTGCCCAAAGAAAAGAGCCTTCCCCCATCACCTTCTCTCCCACCCCCAACCCCCCTCCTATCGGCAACCCAGATCAGATGAAGTGAAAACGGTCACTACCCCACTTGAGTAACTTGAGTTTTTTTTTTTTTTTTAATTATTATTTTTTTTGTGATAGTATTTACAGTTAATTTAAACTAACCATAAATGCAGAAGTGTTGCCCCAGAACTCAGAACTCTGACAGAGTGGTATGAGTGTGTGTGTGGGGTGGGGGTGGGGGAGTGTGGGGATGGGAGACCCTGACCAGAGAGGGGGGTGCAGTCCACCATCACCTTTATAGGTTTGTTTGTTATTTGTACCTGTGCTTCATTTTTACTGATTTATTTTCATTGTAGATTTTTACTTTTTTTTTCCTTTCTATATATTTTAAAATGGGGGAAAAATACTACAGACCTTGTGTATAAATTGAAAGTGATTGTCCATTAAGCTTTATATCAGCTGCCATCACACAAGCTGCTGTGAATACTTTAGAGAAAAATAATTTCATAGCCTGTATCTGTAACCTCAATCCAGGTGCATGTTAGAACGTATTGAATCCTGCACTGAAAAAAAAAAAAACATCAAATTTAAAAGAGTGAAAGTGTGGAGAAAAAAAATGATAGCTTATATTACTTCTGTGAAAAATTTGAAGTTAAATAAACTGTTCTTTAAAATCTGAACGTTACCTTATGTGATTTGTGTAGTCTACCCTCCCAATGGATTGGATTTTTGAGGTGGGATTTCTGCAGACTCGGACCTGAGAGCTGAGCTAGGCTAGAGCTGACAGACTCATACTGACCTGAAAACTTCAATCTCTTTCCCCCCCATGAAGGCAGCACCACCTTATATTTTTACATGGGCTGCTGCTTTGTGATTTGGATTAAATATGTTCACCTTTCAATCAACCTGTATATGACAGAGGTAGTGCTAAAATATTGTCTTTCCTAGGAAAATGTGTGTATCTCTGAGATGAGATACATTTTGGGATTTAATTTAAAACACAATGATCACACTTTTTATGGTGTATTTGAGCTGTTATTGAATGTTGATCTCAAAGTACTACAGCCTTAGATATCAGCAGTCTGTAAGTGAGCCATCCTTTCAGAAGACTGTAATCAAAACATTAGGGTGATATTTAGCCAAGATTATTAATCACATTTATTCCAGTTAGTAAAGTAGACCATTTTCTATTTAGATAAACTGAAAACTTTTGTCTGAATTATGTTATTTGAAAAGACACCAGATGTTTCCTGAACATTCATGCAGCATGTAGCTTGTAAATTCTGCTTGTGTGTCCCATCAGATCTCTGAAATCTCTAGATATTCAAATATTTTCATTGTGATGTCATTAAAGAATGTTAAACCTGAGGTGTCATGTGACATCCTGCCCCCCCAGCCTCACTCATAACAGGCAGACTTAACCGCTTACATCACAACTGGATGCAATCAAAAGTTTGGAGACTGAGAAGCACAATGCAAACCCCCTACTCTGTTCAAAATCAGAAGTCTTTGCTTGGTAACATAATGTAATTTATTAGTGTCGATGCACATGTTTGTATCATGTTTGCTTGTACAATAAATTGGCTCATCAATGTTTTCTGTAGGAATGTTATTACAATGAAGCTACTGTTTAAAAGCGAAATCGCAGTTGGTTGACTCAGACCTGAGGCTGTTGACTAGTGACATGTACATCATCATGCTATTAATTTTTCTATTTGTGCAGGCCACTGTTTTCTATCCATTTAAATTCATCAGACCTAAAAAAACCAAAAAACTTTGTACAACCTTAGTGTAGTAATGACCGATTGCTAATTGCTGATTATTGGGAAGTCCACTTAACCCCAAAGACTAGTCATATGAATTTGAATCAAAAGGCAAGTAAACAAGCAGGTTGATGTCATGTAAATGTATGTTTAAATGCTCAACTCCCAAGTGGAAAGGATCCTTGCACATACCCTTCTGTCCCTCACACATGGGTTTTCTATTTGCCATCTGCTCCTGCATCTGACCGGCCGCATTACCAAGCAAGCCTAGTGTCAGTTTCATCCGTACCGACGAGTTGGCAGGGTCGGTTTTGCATGTGTGAACGCAAGCTTTGAACTCCAGGGCTATAAATACAAGATGTAATGGGATGTGATCTGCAGCCCTGTGGTGTGATGCATGATTAGCTGTAGGGTCTACCAGAGAGGGAGGGATTTATTCTGCGAGGATGGGCATATCTCACTGCTCTCCAGCGACCCCTTCTGGTTGTTTGGGCATCCACGCCCTCTGCAAGTTGTTTCTCTCTGTTTCTCTTCGAACCCAACTTGTGTACTGTTGTTTGAGAGGAGAGCAGTGGCTGACAGCACAGGTGCCCATAGAGTATGTTCCTGTCTTGGCTTTTCTGGATTTATGTCAGAGGCTGCTGCAAGGTTGTGGGTTCATGAATCTTCTGAGTTAGAGATAAAATGAAGGAAAAAAAAAACATTAAAAATGGAATGTGCCCTATGATTTGATCTTGTGATTTGGCTCCAGATTCAGCCATCACCATGGGCCTCTTGTTCAGCTGTAGTGGTCAGATCATAAAAGTATTGCCATGGTTTGTTCTCCATATGGCAAACAAGTTCACTAGGATTTCTGAATCTATGTGAGGGAAATGTTTAAGAGCCAAACATGCTGGGTGCTCACCTTAAAAATAATTAATCGCATTTCTACAGAGAAGATTATCCTCCCATGCAAACAATTATTTTATCTTGGTATAAACCAACAGCTGTGCTTTCAACACACCAGTTATTTGGAGGTAAAATAGAACATACTGAGTAATGATATTTGGATAGAGTTCCCCTTTAAGGCTATACAGGTACTTAGTTAAATTAGACTGCCAGATGGGATTTGGATCACTGCCCATAGTGGTTAAGTCTTGAGCTCTTCGTGTTGGTGTAATTAATGCTCAGGAGTTTTGTAAATGAATGGCATGCAAACCAATAGACAAGTTTCACCATATAAATGGACAACTAGTACTTTAGACTTTTGAGAGGGGTGTGTATGGATAACTTATTCTTGGAAATGCATAAGCCACATTTTGCACATTAACAGTACACCTTCCCATTCAGTTTGAAATTTACGCAAGGTACCATAACACTACCAAATACCATTAAAACTGACCTTTTTTCCATCCAAGTGCTGTCACTTAACTGAGTTGGAAAGCAGAATAAATATAGATTATATAAAGTAGTTTGTATGGCACAGCTGTAAAGGGATAACTTGTGACTTGTTAGTTTTATCTTCCTTATCAGAGGCGCATGTTGTTGATTTTTTTCCTGTAATGAGAGAAGTTGAGTCATTCACCACTGTAGTTATGCTATCATAACAGTAGGTGGCAGCATGTTTCTTAGCTATTCTGACACTGAAGTTAAAACCATTATATTGCTTTGGTAAATTCTGGTGTCGAATATAGTCTTAATAATAATGTAATACATGAAACAAAACAATTGCAGCTACAAACAATTAGTTCTGTCCACAGTATAAAATTTACCGGTTACAGCTTTCATATCCATTTCTCAGATTGTTCTTATCACACACATGATTGTTGCAAGGGAAACAGGTCATAATGCATACATTTGATTCATGTTATACAATAGGTTATCTATTCTCTCCTTTTGTAGCTGTGTAGTTGACTTTTACATCTCTCCTCTGCTATCATAGCAGAAAGACTGGCTGTTCAGAAAAAATTGAGCTGTGCATAGTTTAGTGGATATGTAACA
This sequence comes from Albula goreensis, assembly GCA_022829145.1. Lineage (NCBI taxonomy): Eukaryota > Metazoa > Chordata > Actinopteri > Albuliformes > Albulidae > Albula > Albula goreensis. Next base: position 8,306,658 of record CM040741.1, on the reverse strand, counting down.
GGTCATTTCATTAAAATGTAGCATTTGAGGATCAGAGTCAGTGTAATACCACATACAAATTACACAGGAAATTATCTTGTGAAGGTTCACTGCAGTTGAGACTTGGAACAGCTCTGGAAATCTGTTGAAAGTAAAATGCAGAGAAGTGGTCCCCAAAATCTTTATTGTTCAAAATTATAAATAAAAGAAATCCAAAATCTTTCATTTATTCTTACAAATAAGATTTTAATATAGAATTAAATATAATTGCATATTTTTTTCTTTAAAAGCAACTCTAACAAATACAAAATATGCATAAACACAATGTCTGTTGTAAGAGTGTACCAGCTGGAGTTAAAATAATGATGAACAAGAAAGAATTAAAAATCAGAAATTTTTTCGGCATTTTCATCAGCTTTTGCTCAAAGCCTTCTTCTTCCGAAGCACGTATACAGTTTTAATGCTCTGATTTACGAAGTGTGTCCATGCTTTAAAACAGAAACAAGATATTTACATTTCAAGCAATTCCCTTAAAGATCACTCAATGTAAAGAACGTGATAGGATCTGCCACAGGCATAAAGGCACCTTAAAAATAAATGGGCAACTCACAACTGGGCAAACTACCACTTCCTTTGCCTGGAGTAATTTCTAAGATCACTAAAGAAATTATACAGATTAATTACACAGCTGTTTTGAATGCATTATTCTACAAAATAATCAACAAAGAAAACATGATTTTTTTTGGATAGAGAAAATGGTTTTCCCATAGACTTTGGCACAAATGACAGCTTTTCAAAAAGAAAAGTCACATGTAAGTTAAGTTGTTACATGTATCAGCTTAGCCCTGCACTATTTGATAGAAGGTCCGAGATCTCACATGAAAATCCTGCTGACCTTGTAAAAAGCCTGTCCTCTTGGGTATCTGAAATCATATACATCTTAATTAATTTGTGAAAATTAGTGTCTGGACAGTAAATTGTATGGAATTTTCTTACAGTCCTCAACATGAAGTCACTTTCAGGGCTGTTTCTCCATATCCCTCCTGAAATCTTTAATCCTATCCTTGTCTGTATTTCTTGCTAGACCTGAACCATAATTAATTGATACATGTTGACAGTCAGTTTTTAGTTTTGACACTTGTTACCTTGTGGAAGTGTAAAATTGAGACATATTCATTCATAAGAAATTTGTCCAGCAAAACCAAGCCTGGAAAACAAGCATTCTTCACCTTCAATTTGCCAAAAACCTACCATTTCCACAGGAGACAAACTCTACACAACTATAGAGAAATTTTAAAACTAACATTGCACAAGAACAATGAACAATATTTTGACGCTACTTGAAAAGGGGATTGTCAGTTGTGTGCACAGTGCAATAAATCACATGCACAATGTTTAGATATCCCCTTCTGTGGATGATATTGGAACAATTTACTGATGCTCAAAATGAATATTTCACCAAAGCCGCAACACCTGGGCGCTGCAAACTAAAGAAAAAAATCAATGACATATTCTGTATTACTATCTGTCTTTATTTACCTTTTATGTAGTATTAAACATAATCTCATCTCAGACATAACTATAAGATGTACCCTTGAGTCAAATATAATACATATACTGAAATCATATTGAATACCTTACTGTATCTACACCCCCAATACTGAAAAATGTACATGGGCAGTCACTTCAAACAATGTAACCACACAACAAGATGACCTAATAACCTATTATTGTGAAAGCTGATTTTATATTTACCACTGCCTTCACAAGACATGGCTTTTGGTTTGACAACTGCATCCATCGTAACCCAAATAAATTATATTTGAAAGAAAAATATAGATATGAAAATATGTATGCTGAAATGTATTTTTAAATCAGTGTCTTTTCATTTTTTTCTGAAACACATTTCGTTGTCTGTTGGCATCTGTAAGTGTTTTCCTTTTTAAAAGGAACATGATTCATGATCGTATATCAGAGAGGAAATAAGTAAAAGGTCATGAGAAAATTTTTGAAGGCCTAATTAAAAAACCATTGTATGCTGTGCGTATTAGTGTTAATATTAATGTGTGTTAGCTTTTTGCTCGTTTATCACAACGCCTCTTCAACATACAGTCTGACAAAGGCACTGAGAGCCAAGTCCTGTTCTCAACTTGCTTGCAAAACATCTGATCATTCCAGGGTACAGGTAAATGCTAAAGAGCGTACGACACTTGTTGCTTTAAATCTCTTGAAACTAAGTTTAAACTCGTCTTCTGATAGCATGTTAAGCATTCTCTGGCTGGAGCTATTGCAACTCTCCAACTGAATCCTGAGTTCCCGAAAACTCATCCAAGGCAGAGTATTCCTGTAGGAACTTGATATGGAAGTCCCGGACTTTCTCCAGCAGCAGTTTGAGCTTCTCGGTGGAGGGCAGAATGGTCATTCTGTGGAGGAAAACACAAGAAAGTCTTACAAAGCAGGCCTGAGAGAGGAAAGGATTCAAAGTGTGATCTGGCATCCCTTCCCTCCCCTGTATATCCACAGCAGGGAGGTTCACAACTCTTCTCTATCCGGTGCAATGTGTACTTTTCCCACTGTTCCACAGGGCCTCAGAATTTCAGAACTTCTAATTGAACTGTTCCACAATACAATTATGTAAGCAGCTTTTTTTTTTTCTTCTATTTCCTTCGGATGAGGTTGCAAAATTGAGGCAGCAGGAATGATTCAGGTGAAGCAGCTGTCATTGCTCTGAGCATTAAGGCTACTGGCCATGGAGACAGACGAGAGCACGCAGCAACGATCTGCTGCCAGGTCTTTTCCTTATATAACATTCACACAGTTAAAACAAAATGTCAGGGGAAAGATGGATGACCTGAAATGGTAGGTTCCCTCCTTCTGTCCGAACCCGCTGCCAGGGACGATACATATCCCAGTCTCCTCCAGCAGCCGAAGACAGTACAGCATGTCTGGAGTCATTCCCAGCGCCTGGGAGAGAATCACAGAGTGTTACCATGGCGCACCCCATAGCTGCCATTTCACCTGGCGTCAACAAAATCCACCTCATCTGTTTTGTTTCCTACAAAAACAAGGGCGAACACACAACAGCTGGACCAGGCCACTGCCATGCCCCCTTTTACCCAATTGGCATGAACAGAAATGCACACCTTCACGCATATACACTTGACCTCCCTGCCAAATTTCAGCCTCCTAGGGTGAAAACTGTGGTCGCCAAGGGGTGGGGAAATTTTTGTGGACCAAACAACTAACAGAGTGAGCTATAGAGCTGTTGGTCACAGCTAAAAAATAATTACAAGTTTAATTAATATATACTTCTGTATGTACATATAGTTGAAGTATGAGAAGATGTTTTTTTCAGCTGGCACTAAACCCTCGCCCATGTGGCACATTTTTTCTGCACCAGAGTTTTGGTTTGGTTTTCACTCGGTCACATTGACCAATGCTCTCCCAAGGGTTTGGGCACAGTGTGAAATCGGCGCTAATGACTGACCTTGGCTTCATCCACAGCTCTGGGGGGGATGAAGATGCGTGGGAAGGCGTACATGGCGCCCTGCACAGGGTTGCACTTGATCCCCGGGACGGCATTGAGGATCTGCTCCGTCAGCTTGGCCTTCTCCGCCAGCACCCCGAGCACAGAGCTCTTTTCCTGAGGGGAGGGACACACAGCAGGAGTCAGGCAGATATCACCCAGGGTCACCCATCACCTACTCCAGCAACATGCATCAGTTTTTTGGCATAGGCTGCCAGCCTATCACTCATAAACTATCAGGACAAGATAGATTATCCTTAATAGTCTTTTCTTCCTGCAATCTGATTGGTGCCATCAAAATTCTGATGGTGGATTTGTTTGGCTAAGGCTACTCTTAAAGCACCCGCTCTGTTGTGGGATTTCTCAGAAGTAGTGACCAACCATGGGCTTATCAACAAGGCATATCCCTCAGAGCTGGAGAGTTTTATTCATGAGCTTGACACATAAAGCTATACCAATCCACCAGTTAAAATAACAGTGCAGAATGCACCGACAGCAGTTTTCCAGAGCAGGTTGGACGTTCCTGCCCTGACACATATCAGAAAATACATCTCCGACACTTCTACTCTTCTTCGAAATAATACACACAAAGGGTTGAGGACTACAGGATGTAACTTGTCTATGCAAAATACAAGGTTCTAGAGCAGATGCAGGTGTTGCAGGCACAGATGGGTATGTGGGAGTGACAACAGATGGTCTGGCCCAATCCTGCATGACACAGCCCTGTTAAAGGCCAACCTCAGCCAATCACATTTTCTGATTTTACTTGGCAAAATAAATACTCATAACACAGAGGCAGAAGGTGGTGTTGGAGTTCTTTGAGCTAGCCAGAGAAGTACAGCCCCTTCATTTGCTCGGCAAATTTACGAACAGGAGGGTTGCACCACATTTGTAATATATAAAACACCGTGCATCACAGCATGTTGAAAATCCTTTTCCTTTGGTCAAAATACTCACACTGTCATTGACTTTTCAGTTTTCAAGGGGCCCTAGAATGAAAGCCATGGAGTGACCCCTACCTTTTACCCAGCATGCTCAGTAAAGCTCACAGTGGAGAAGCTCACTGTGGAGGCTAGCTCCACACTCAGTCACACAACACCCTGCCCCCTACCATTTCCCTCCCTCTCCACCTGTAGTGACAAACACACCTTGTAAAACTTTGGAAAAGAGGGCTCTCCGGGCATCGGGGGGTTAACTATGACGTCCATTGCAGCTTGTCCTGCCACAGGGGGACACAGACGCACTGACAGCAGCTTCACCAGCTGGGCCTTGACCTCCGGGTCCAGGTTGAGCACCTCCATGTAGCCACCTCTGAAACCACACCTGTAACACACACACCAGGGAGAGGTTCTCAAAATTTTAATTTACCAAAAATACCTTTAGACAGAAAAGCCACAGACAGAAAATTTCACCAGATCCATGCTATTCTGTGAACACTGAATCCTACATAGTCTAGACCCTATATACATTACACCAGCCCAGGATTCTGGGATAAACCAGGAAACCGCCAAACAGTGTAAATACAGACAGGAACACTCACTCTCCTGTGTAGCCTTTGAAGTGGAATGGAAAGAGGCTAGCTCCACACTGTTGAAATACTCCGGTCCCATCTCATATAGGACCTTCTTAAAGGAATGGAACCGGCAGTCGGGAGAGTAGACATTGTCCTGATACACCTGTCAAAGCAACAATACTGTTTTAACCCTGGGAAACAAAATATTTGTTAACAATACCAATGTTACAATGCTCCACGAATGGTTACGTTCTGAGGCTGTCCAACTACTGCAAGAGATCTTAGGATTTATAGTAGCATCTATGCCATACCCGAATACTGTATTTCAAAAAGTCAATGTCTCTAAAGGAAAAAAATGTCCACATCATAGCATTAAACCTCAACTCTGTGATTCAGACATTTTGTACACTATGTGAAAACATAAATTCTACTTAATTGATTGAAATGAATTTATTGGCCAGCCCAAAGTAAAAGAGATGCATGAATGGAATGACAGGAAGATGGTTTGTGGACCCCAGTGGCTTTGTCATTTTGCTGCAGCACACACACAGGTCTAGGGCTTGTACAGTAAACAACCAAAATAAGCACAAAATGAAACAATGCACTACCCATACCTCATCGGACAACACAAAGAGCTTCTCCTCATAGGCAAAGTGAAGGACTTCCTCAATGCACTTCTTGCTCTGAACTTGACCTGGAAAAATGAGGAAGGAGTAAACAAAGAACAAGCATAAGTGATAAAAACTCGAACATTTGACAATAGTAATTCCAACCAAATAAGGGTAATTCTGTCCACTGTCTACAGTCACTAACACATGCGCGAGACACTAGCCTTTCACATGACAGGGAGAGGCATTTTTTAGAGCACACACCCGTGGGGTTTCCTGGATTGATGATGCAAAGCACTCTGGGATTGCAGTACTTTTTGGCGGCGTTGAAGGCCCTGTACAGTTCGTTGACGTCCAGCGCCCAGCAATTGTCCTCATCCAGGTAGTAGTTGACCTGCACGGCCTCCAGCTCGGAGATGGTTGCAGAGTACAGGGGGTACTGCGGGATGGGGATCATCACTCCAGTGCGGGACCGACCCTGTCCTGACACCAGCAGCTTCAAAATGCTCTGCAGTCAAAACCACACCATAGGTGGATCAGCCTTCTGCATATTCTGATTAGGGAACTGGGTGTTAAACATAGAGGTGGTGGGTTCAATTCACATGGCACAGCACTGTTGCTCTACCCTTGAGCAAAGCACTTTCCTCAAGATGCTACTGTCTCCAGCTATGTAAATGGGTAGTGTGCTGCTCTGGTTGTGCGCACTAGGTGCTCAACTAAGCCGCTCTGGTTACAAGCATCTGCTAATTGCCTAAAAGGTAATGTGCATGATCACTTCTCAAAAGTAAGATACCAAGGTATATCATGCAGTCAGTCAACCTCCTAGCTGGCCAGCACTGCCATTTAAAGGAAAATGGTCAGCTCCTCAGAGCCTTCCACACCACCATGGCAGTCCTCTGTTATGGAGACCACTATATGACAGAAGGACAGTGGAGCTCACCATAATTCCATCACTGGCTCCAGTCGTGAGGTAAATGTTGTCCCTGTTGGCGGGCACCCCGTCATCTCTCTGCTCTATGAACGCAGCAATATCCTCTCTGATACAGTCCACTCCTTGGCTGGCGCTGTAGGACCCTGAAATAACAGTGCAACTCTTTAGAAGAGAAACACAAAACAAATCCTCTCTGTGCAGACTTATCTGAATGTGTTTTATTCATCTCATAGCCAAGATCCATTTCAGTCCTGGCTGAGATCCACAGAGTTCATGTTCTCACAGTGGTAATACTTATTATCTAGGGGAATGCAGTAGTCTTACATTTTTCTGCGGTGCACAGGCCTTTGTGTCCGTACTGAGCTGTACTTTGTGATTTTGGAAATGCGTGTTAAAGACTGTGATAAAGAATTTCAGTCTCCTATGCTGGCCTTGCCTTAGCTGTACTTGGTGGTTGTGGGCTGCATGTAATAGAATATAATTTGAAAGGTATTCATCTTTTTTTTCTAACATGGGAAGGTGTTCTCTCGTTACTGTAAACCCCCTTGTGATTTCAGAAGGGGACATATGAATTACATTTACTTTGTGCGCACTCAAGCACACACACACACACACACGCACACACACACCTAGGCTGCGTCCCTCGCAGGCTTGCAGTATGCGTCGTGCCCGCAGTTTCGCATCCTCTGGAAATATGGGACTCTCCAGCAGCTCTGGGCATGTGCAGAGAGCCACTACCTGCGTATGGAGGAGAAAATTCCAGGAATTAAAACTATTCAGCTATTCTACCCTGAGCTATGAGTTCTCCAGTCCAGCTGCTGTTCCAGTAAGGGCCCTCAGAGTTCACACATGCAGAACAGGTTCAGTTACCTGAATGTTAAGAATTCCTCTACCAACAGAAGAGAGGTGGGGGTTGTGCATCTCTGCATATGGAACTCTTCAACAATCAAATTAATTATGCTAATTAAAAAATGTTCTACTGGCCACAGCAAGTTGCAACCAGACAAGAATAATTTAATCAGCAAGATACTCCCATTTTTTTTAATCTATTAGAAAAAAAGCTGATGTGCTAAACTGAATTAATTAAATTACCAATTGCAATCATTTATCATTTAGGCTTTTAACCTGAATTACAGGCTAAAAAAGGGTCTTCTAAAAAACCAAGGCCTTAGATATGCCCCAGCCCATTCAAATCCTACTGTTTACTGTGAGGTGGTTACGCCAGACCATCACAGACAGTAAGACAGTTTAATGTCAAGGTTGCATCCTCTTTCAGGAAAGGAAGATGAAACAGGCATGAGTATGTTCGATTTTCTCTCAGTGTCGGTGTGAAATTGCCCATTAAGCCTTGCTGGGGACAGTGAGAATTGCGACCACTGCAGTGCTCTTCTTATTACGCCCACCTGGCCTTCCCTCACACCACAGCACAAAGGGAAGACACTGAAGATGACGAGACAAGCACAACAGCCTGGAGAAGTGGGCGGTGGCAAGGTAGCACCAATCAGCAATGGGGATCCGAAGGCAGCCACAACTGAGACATTTGGCTGCCCTTGTGTGTACATTTCATGTCTTTGAGTTAATCTAATGAAGGCAGTTGCTTTGTTTTCAATACTATGATTTCCTTTATTTTGCATCTATAGTTGACTAAGATTACAGCCCGAAACTGTGTCACTCTCGTTATCTATCTGAGATTAATAAAAAAAAAAAACCCTGTTGATTGTTGATCTAGTCCATTTTAGAGGCAGCTTAGACTATAAGACGTTAGCTTTAACAGCTAAAATTAGCCAGCTTGTCTATTTGCCAGGCAGCTGCAAAAATCCCAACAAGCTACACTTGGTATTCATGAATGAGGTTCTTATCAGTGTTACCTTATAATGTCAAGTTTTTATCAAAAATTCAGAATCTCTGTTTGTGTTGTGATACAGGTCTAATATCATTATAAATAATATTAGTTTAGTAAGCAGGAGCATTTGTCCAATGATGCTTAGGAAACCATAGACTGTGGTGCATATATTACCCTTTCATACAGCTTTTACAGAAACAGCTGTGATCAAATATGCGACAGTAGGGCCTGCTGTCTCCTGGTTCAAGTTCAGTTCCCTGTTCTGAAGGGCACCAATACAGGCTGTCCAATGCAATTATGAAAATGGTCATGGAGTCGTTTTGTGACAAAAAAGTAAAATCTTAACCTGGCGCAGGAAGGTAATAGGAGGCTGTCCCATCGCATGTGCATCTCCGATGTTGGCCTTAATCACCTCAGTGAATGGCTTCTTTACGCCCTGAAAAAAAAAGACAGTTCGTGTGATCCACAACAACATGGAAATATAGCAATTATGGACACTTTCTGGAAATACGACTGACAGCATACTGGTTTTAGGTGGGTCTTTTTTTCCAATCTGTACAAGTTAGAGGGAACAAGTTATGTGAACCCTATTAATTTAAGGGGATGCAGCTCTTTTGAAGACAACTGAGTTCTCAAGCGTAGTAGTAGAGTACAATACATGTTACTCCAAATTCGAAACCAGACTTTTTTGTGCTTACATGTATTTTCCACATACTGATACTCACATGACAACAGACTTCATGTGGAAAATGAACTCAAGTGCCAGTTATCTGTGGTCTGGATTAAGTCCTATGTGTACACTAAAACTGCCTCTGATTTTAAATGTATACTTCAATTAACATTATTGGCATAATATTCTTGTTTCTTCAAGGATGTACTTTTGATGTATTGTAATACTTTCTTGAAGTAATAGGAGGTTACTTGTCCTAATAACCTCTGCCAAATAACGTCAGCCTATAGCCTAGTGGCTACGGTAAATGACTGGGACCCCTGAGGTTGGCGGTTCAAGTCCCAGTCCAGCCACTGCAAGAACGCCATTGCTGTTGGGCCCTTGAGCAAGGCCCTTAACCCCACATTGCTCCCAGGGGAGATTGGTGGTCCTTGGTTAGTCTAATCAACTGTAAGTCGCTTTGGGTAAAAGCGTCAGCTAAATGACAGTAATGTAATGTAACGTCCATTCATACATTTCAAACCACAACTCAGAAAGGGAAGCATTAAAGTAACGCTATAACTTAAAATAAACTATAATTTCCAATGTCAAAAAACGCAAAATACTGTTACATTTATATAAAGGTACATGTTTAGGTAGTAATGTTTGACGACAAAAGTTGGGCTGTTTCTTTGCTCCTGATCTAAACAGAGTCGCACGGGCGGCATCTGGGCAAGACGGCCACATCACAACACCTTAACGGCACATTGGTTAGTACCTTACAAGACATTACTATTTATATTGAACAAATATTAAGTATGTTATATTACAGTACATTCAACTGTACCACTAGATGCTTCAAGAAAAATTGTTCTCGGCGCGCTCTGCACGCGCCGACAAATATGGAGACCAATCAGAGCATCAGCACTTATTTCCTGGACATGCCTCTGTAGATGATGCAACATAGCAGCACCAGACACTCCCACTTCCAGATGAAACCGGCTCTTATGTTACGTGTTCATGGGGTGACAGCTGACAACGCAAAAATTTGCATGCTTCAGTTACCTGTAATTCATTTTTTAGTTTTAAATTGGCAACTACGTCGAGTCATAAGAAAACTAGGGATGAAGCCGAGCATTAGGCTACTGGACACATATCCGTCTTTAACCTTTCTTAGATGTGCAATAGCTATATCATTACATTGTAATAAGTACAGGATAAAGACATAATGGATAATAAGCCTACCTCTTGTAAGCATTTTTCTATTTCCCCAGCCTTGATAACGATGGGTCCTCTGACTGCATATTCTACTGCTTTCACGAGCGGGTTAATCGTATCCATCGTTAAGGTCCTCTCTCGCATCTTGCCATTTTCTCTCGTTGCCACAGTGGCCTCTGCTGTGCTGAACCTCTTCAAACCGTATTGTTCAACTGATCCTTGTGTTTTTAGTCTTACTGGCTGTATGCGGCATGGTGTCTTCAGAGCATTCACAGACAATAACGGCTGTTGATCGAGAGCACCTGCAATAACAGATCGATATGCCAAAACCTGAAGACGCTGCATTATTAAAGTAAGACGAGTATGGCTACCGCACGTCGTTCAAAATAATTAAAATGTATGATATCTTATTAAATATTAATTTAATTATTGTTCCACTACAGCTAGTGGGATGAGTTCACCTCAACCTTAAATTCCCTCTGGAATAAATTATTAAGAGAGCGTAAAATGCCGCACAAATTAAGACGGCACCTAATCAAATCGGTTTAAAATCCATTTTAGTAGTTGTATAACTGTATCTTCTATATTCCGTTACATGCAGTAGTTCTCCTTCCTCGAGGAAAAATGTAAACTACTTAACATCAGTGTTGATGCGTAATCTACCCCTCTTTCTCCAACCGTTTGTCTTAATTCATGTATAAGAGAGCAGAAGTCAGCGAAGTGAAACATGTAACGGATTCTGGTTTTTGTAGTTGCTTTCTCCTCTCACTAAGAATGATGCGCGGACTCTCACTGTTTCAGAACTACAATACCCATCCTGATAAAGAGGGTGGGTGGGACATTCTTGTGTGCATCATCTCTACCTAGTATTGCACCAGCATGATCGCCCCCTTAGGATGAAAGAAACGTTCTTGGTGGAAGTTCCATGAGTAGGTGAAGGCAAGATGTGCCTATCACACGTCAAGGGAATGCAAAAATACCAATCACGTGTACAGTTTTATACTCGTACACGTATTCACGTATCCGAGAACATGTCTCTTATTATTTGAAAGCGGTACAGGTAAGCTACTGTAAAAGCATGGCAGGGACCACAGAAATGTCAAACATGGTACCCTTGACTTTGTTTCCCATGAGACATTCCTAAGTAAGCAAGAAACAATTGAATCATGTTTACAATTTTATTCGTTTGATATTGGCTAAGTTCCTTAATTAGTTTGACTAAAAATACATATTTTTGCTCCCTGATACAGAGGTGTTGTTTCATATGACTTTAGAACATGGGACAATGTATAGGGGTTTGTAACATATCTTCTATGTTCATGTCTGAAGTCCCAGAGCTAGAGTGTAAACCAGTGGGGAAAAAACCTAAGGGAGACAGTATGGATTATTAATGAAAGTCATCATGGAGTACATCACAGCTATAGCCTACTGGTCACTGGCATCCATTCCTAGGCAAAAGGGAACCTATGACAAAATTTTTGCCTGTTTCTGTTCATTATGGTTGAAAGGCGCTATCTTGTGGGCATTATATGAACTCATGTTCATTCAGAGAAGTATTCCTGTTTGTCCTGTTGAAGAAAGACAACTTGAAACACAGCACTATCCTCTGTGCTATTACTGAAGGCAGTAGGCATTATATAAAATGTACCTATTTAGACTGTATGCTACCTTTAAATTCATGTTTAAGTGTGATCTATGTCGATCTCAGGAATTTGGAAAGGATACACATGCCACATTACATTGTACTACTTCACTATAAAATAGGTTGCATACAGCATGGAGAGAGCTGTTATTTGCACTTTACAATAGCAAATAAGAGAGAATTTCAGTGTAATCAACCGTGTTTCCTCACACCAGTGAACTTTATTATTTACTGTTAACCTTTCAGCACAGTTTGTGTCTTATAAAGGAAGAACAAAGATGATTGGCAGTACATTAACATTACAGAGCATAATTCAACAGTTGTAGTGTTTCTATGACAACCACAAAACCCCTTCATTATCAGGCCCACTCAGCCACCATTCATTGTCCTGATCTTTTGTGTTTTCTCCTTTGGACTAAGTATGTCCCAACAGGCTTGCTTCATCTAGCATCTCAGATGTTCCGTTTAGTTCAGTTTGTCTCATATATTGACTCAAAGTAGTTGGCCATGTTTTGCATTCCTATCCTTTCCTCTGACCCTCTGTTCAAGATGCCATACACCCACAGAATAAACTCAGCTTAAAATATTCAAAGACTGATAACACCAAAGTTTGTCAGCTATTCCCTATGGTTCTTTGATCAGAGTCATGTATCTTCTTGTTGTCATCTGCCGAAACCAGCATACCTTCCCAGAGGCCCATAACCTCTTTCTCAAGGTGAGTGAAAACAGTGGTCAGATTGGTCAGACGGAAGTTGCCTCCAACAGATGTACTGGTGTAGATATGAGTTCTCTTGAATTGGAGTACATCACAGGAAGCCTATGTGGGACAACTGAAAGAAGCCCACTCATTCACACATTTACACTGAGAACTGTGGCTTTCACAGCATGATACACAAAATGAAAAAAAAAACCCATCGGAAGAGGGAGATGTCACACTTTACGCAGAGCTTCTGCTGTGCAAACTGATTTTTTTTTATTTACAAAACATGGTGGGTATGTCTTTATTGATTCAAAATATTTTCAAATTTAATTGATATTTAGATGACATGTGTCTATGTTTCCAGCGTATTAATGTTTTGCTGCTACTGTGTGTTGACTGTATTTGATTGTTGATCCAACAGCTTGTTTGACTGCTTGCTAATTTAAATGAACTATTGTACCTACACAAAATAATGTGACTATCATTTAAGTGGTGATTTCAATCAGTAAAAGATTGCACAGTAATTTATTATCTGTATACTGTAATTGCTTATACTGTCTATATATTAACAACCTGTCTTTTTCTGGTCAGATTTACACTAAAAATATTTGAAGTAGGCACTTTAAAACAGCACAATACATTTTTTTTGGTATGTGCCTTTCTTTTTTGACACAAATTGCCATTTTCTGCTTGACAAGCATTCTCTTGGTTAAGAAACTGAAATAGCCCTTCCTTTTGGCAGGGAGTAGTTCTGTGGTCTTAGCCACAGTGGTCTGTGAAATAAAGTGTCAAACAGTCAGTTAGTGCACTGGAAAAAAAGGGAGGAAAGAAGAGAAACTGCTCAATCATGTTACAGAAATACAATATGGGGAAATATATACTGAGACAAATATATGCATTACATTATAATTGCATTGATTTTTTTGAAAAATATAATTTCATGAAATTACAATGGTATAGGTCAATTGTTTTTTCTTTTGTTTTTTTACATTGGCAGGTTTTTAAATGAATAAATAGGCATTTGTACATTTGCCCAAACATTCTTTAAGTGTTGCAGTACCGACTAATTTTGAAGGTATATTTTATTTCAGTAAGGGATCGCAGCAGCATTGGTCTTTGCTTGAACTGGCTGATTTTCATGTTTCTGTTCTAGGGCAGGCAGGGTGTCCCAAACACACAACACAAAACACAAGTCCACAGCAAACCTCTAAAAGGTAAAAAAATAAATAAATAAAAACAGTCCAGGAGTCTTACAGCCAGAGAAGGGCTCAATTCCAAGACAAGGAGCAAGGAGAACACTTTCACACTGTGGTCATAAATCCGTTTCCATGTCATGTTTGAAAGAGTAGGCTGTCCTGATCCAATTCTGGCAAAAACCGTCTCTGTGCATCTTGACTTTCGCCTGCATAATATGTGTATACGTAATTTTCACAAGCTGGTTTGAGAATTGTGTTTTTATCTCATATTTTAGCACACATTAGCTCAGGTGTGCTTGCTCACAGGGAGGGTTTGGGGTCCCCTTAGTATGGAGGTCATTAGCTTTATTTTGATAGTGGTGCTAATGGTGTATAAACTATAGTGCCATTTGGTTATCTATACCCACTTTTGATCTGCAGCTCTGCATCTATGACTCTTTTGTATGTGTGTGGGTGTTATGTCTTTCTCATGGGTGTTTGTGATGCATGTGCTTGAGTGATAAAAGAGGAATGCGTATGCGTGTTTCTTTCTGCTTGTATGTGTATGTGTTTTCTGCATGTGGGTAAATGGGTGCTGGTGAGTGTGTGTTTGCATTTATTTGTACATTTGTGCAAAGGTATTGTGCATAACATTGTGCATTTTTCTGCAGGCGTGTGTGTGTGTGTGCCCACACATTTTTCTGTGTGTATTTGTGTGAGAGAGAGTGTATTTACGTGAGAGTTTGTTTGTGCATGTGTGTGTATGTGTGTGAGTGAAATCGTTATATGATGCCTAAAAGTGTAGCCCTGTCTCTTTCTCCCCTGCCCCCTTCCTTGTAGCTCTGTGGCCAGTGGTAAAACACTGCACAGACCACACCCAGATCACTCATCTCTGGGATCCACAGTGAACGCTGCCAGGCTGAGGGCAGTGCTGTGTTTATGCCTTAGCCCTCAGGTTTAAAAAACCTGTTCCATGTGGTGACATGTAAATGACTGCTGTCTGTTCAGGATGACGATGCCAGCGGCTACATCTGAGCTGGCTGGGGATGCTGTTGCTCTGGAGACGAAGCTGGCACCTGAAAGGTAAAAGAGACCGGACAGAATGGAATGGGGATGGAGACTGGGCTGGAGATGGACGTGTTCTCTGTTTGCCACCGAAGCTTTTTCTTTGCCTGTCCAACTACATTACAACACGCCTCAGTATATAAACCAGCTAGTACTGACTTCTCCTAGCTCAAAGTTCTCCGTTTTTTTAAGGGGTGCTGTAAACAAGTGAGCCAAAAATATAAAAACCCATCAAGCAATCTGTCAAATATATGGATGGTGTTTACCCTGAGATCCAATTCTTATATCGATTTCAGTAAAACATTTGCTAAACAGTCACTGCTGCTGCCAAGGTTTGGCCAAAATCTCCTTCCAAAATGTGTATTTGATTCTGTGCTCTGTTCTACACTGTGATATACTACTGCACAGCACTTCCTGTTGAATACATGTGATTGTATTTGTGATTTTGGGATCAAAAATATAGTGTGTCTTTGGCTATGTTAAAATTTTTGTTATGAAATTGTTAACTTGTTAACTACTGGTTCCTGCCTGTTCGTCTTCAGAGAAGGAGCGATATGTGAAGGCTAATGACCAGAAGCACAACGAGAGTTTCAAGTATGCCGTAAGTAGACATGCATATATATCTCCTTGGAAGAGTTAAATTCAGGGCCTCCATTTATAGGAAGATGTATAACAAATTCAAAAGTTTTTTTAAAACAATGTGCCAACAACAGAGCAACAGAGACTCAACAACAAATGTAAAAATGCAGTCAAGCTATACATTTAATACTGCCCAGAAGCAGCTACATTTCCCACCAGAGTGAAAGCTGCAAATTGCATCATTATATGCCATGAATTAGTCATTTTCTCTATCAATTTCCATCCAGTTGGACAGGTTGCTTTACACAACAGTTGTGCAACACCGCATTTCTGTGGCTGCAAGACACATCTCCAGTATCTCTTTCACTGTTACAGGACAACCGTATCAAAACATCGAAATACAACATCCTCACCTTCTTGCCCATCAACCTGTTTGAACAGTTCCAGCAAGTGGCCAACACTTACTTCTTATTCCTGCTCATATTGCAGGTATGCTTACTTGCATGCAATGTGCAAAGCCTGGCCACCAATATTCAGAATGGCAAAACCCATCAGCCACTGTTTACCTGATTTTTGGTGCTGCCATATCCAGTATATTTTCTCTGAATCTTTCTATATAACATGGTCTAATCTCTCCTGTGTCTAAGCTTCCTCTGAAATTTCAGAGAGAAGGATTAGAAAATTCTGTTTGTTGCATTTGAGCTCAGAGATCAGGTTAATTAAGAGTTAGTAAGCATAATAATTGCATTTGAAAAAAAGTCAATAGTTGATCATAATGTATGTAGAAATAAGTCTGAATCTGATATTTTGTGTGTATGATCTGTGCTTTGCACTTAAGGTAAAGTGCTCTAAGTTTGCCAGTGGCCCAGAGGATTTTATCCTGCTTGCATTTACAGCTCATACCACAGATCTCGTCCCTGTCATGGTTCACCACCTTCCTCCCTCTGGTGTTTGTTCTGACCATCACAGCTGTGAAAGACGCTATGGATGATTATGTGAGTTTCTGAGAATTAGTCCATGAAGAATTATGCGCAAGGTGTCATTTCTGCATGAATGTGAATTGATGGACAAGCTCCTTCGTAAGGTATTGGTTACAGGTGGTGAGAGGCCATTGCATTATTAGTAAAGTACATTGCCAGCAGCTGGGGAGAGTTGCACTTTTTGGAGTGAGAAGATTATCTGGCTCATTGCTATGAACCTCAGTCTTCATATGAGTCTATTTTAGATGTTGATAAATGGGAAAAAAATCTAATCTAGTTGACAAACCGTCTGCAAACCAGACTGGGATGACAGGAATACAGTAAGGGGAGGTGGTGGGAGGAGGGAGTATTCATTGAAATGGTTGGAATTCTGAACAGCGTCCTTATGTGTTCCAGATTCGGCATAAAAGTGATCAACAAGTCAACACACGGCAGTCTCAGGTACTCATCAAAGGAAAGTAAGTGCATGCTGGGTATTTCTGGGTTTTGTAGTTTTTTGTGTCACCCTGGAGGCTGCATATACCACTATTGACAAGAAGAACACTTGAAATGGTAATGCATTTGAAATGGCGCCCTGTTGTCACACATGTAATCCAACATGAATTACACCACACATGCAATATCTTATCCTTCCAGAATGAAACAAAGCTGTTGTCTCTTTGAATGAATTCAGAACAGAATATTGATTATACTTATGAAGGGCACTATTGTAGCAGTGATATTGTGTGAGATGCTGTTTTTGAAGACACATCATTGTGGTGCAAAGATTTGGAGTTTCAAAACATGCCCCTAGAGTTACTGCTATGCAACTTGCAGCAGTGTTCTAGGAGCATTGCAGCTGAAACTGCTGTACAACCACACACAGCACTACTGCCTCTCACAGCTGACAACAGGTGATGACCTAGCCCATGTTTGAAGCTGCAACTGCAATGTCATGTTTGCCTTTGACACCTGGACCACCCAGGAAATTTCCATTTAACCAGAGAGCTGCAGATTTGAATCCCAGGAGCGGCACTGTCACTTTATCAGTTTTAGTGGTTTAGCCATGCTTATCCTCAACTGCTTCAGTAAATATCTTTCTCTGTAAATGGTGGAAAAGTGAGCTATGCAAGCCACCCTGGTTGATGTGGTCCACACAGCAAATAAAGTTTAAAATTTATTTAAAAACTGAGGCGAGGGTAGACACATAGTCATAGAGAGCTATTAACACCATTATGCTGCTGTGTTATAGGTTACAGAATCAACACTGGATGAACATCCGTGTGGGAGATGTCATCAAGCTGGAGAACAATCAGTCTGTTGCAGTAAGTCACACATCTGGAGCTTGTGATTGGCTCAGTCACTTTGACATCATAAACCACCACTGAGCAGGACTGTGAGCTTCCCTTAAGGTCAGAGGCACAAACTTGTGTGTGTGTGGGTGCGTTTGGATATACAATATAAAATGTCTACACATGAACACAGTGTAGGGTGGACCAAAAAAGGAAACAGTACTTTTAAAGGGCTGTCTGTTGTGATTGTTTGAATCAGTGAGAAGATTACAGGTTTCTCTGAGTAAACTGTAAGTCACTCTGGATAAGAACATCTGCTAAATGTCTGAAAGTAAGTGTAAATGATGTCACTGGGTCTTTGAGAGAGGCGTTGTGTGAATATTAGCATAGGCTACCGCAAGAAGTGATGTAATGTCATGCCCCTTCCTCATTTGTGTGTCTCCGCTCTGTGCAGGCTGATGTGCTGCTTCTCTCCAGTAGCGAGCCGTATGGTCTGAGCTACATCGAGACCGCAGAGCTTGACGGGTGAGATAGCACTAGCGCTCGGTAAATGTGTGCTCTGTAGAAACGGACTCACCCCCATTCTTAAAGGGCTGTGGTGCCTCTAGACCCAGAGAGCCACAGAGATAGCCAGTCCCAATGCTGAAGGGTCACAGTGTTGCTCAGTTTTGGTCCATGGTTGCTGTGATTATTGTCATGCATCTGCAGGACTTTATTCCATACCCAGTGTCCCAATGCCCTGCACTGCTTTCTCTGAAGCTGTTCTCTGAACAGGGAGACCAACCTGAAGGTGCGTCAGGCTTTGTCTGTTACCTCAGAGCTGGGAGCAGACATCAGCAGACTGGCAGAGTTTGATGGTAAATTTCTGCATCACTGTGAATTTCACATGTGGTTTTTGCGCAAGGGGATCTCAGGACACAATCATGTCTGTTTGCTGGCTGCTGGGGTTACTGGCTCTTAAACATTTCTCTGTGTGGTCTGGGATCTGTTCATCTCCCAGGAAAGGTAATCTGTGAGGCCCCCAATAACAAGCTGGACCACTTTGTGGGTACGCTGTGCTGGAAGGAAAACAAATACTCACTGGACAACCAGAACCTGCTACTGAGAGGTTGTGTGCTGAGAAACACAGAGTGGTGCTACGGCCTGGTCATCTTTGCAGGTCCTGTCTGTATGTGTGTACACGTGTGTGTGTGTGTGTGTGTGTGTGTGTGTGTGTGTGTGTGTGTGTGTGTGTGTGTGTGTGTGTGTGTGTGTGTGTGTGTGTGTGTGTGTGTGTGTGTGTGTGTGTTTGTGTACATTTGTGTGTCTGTTTTTGTATGTGGATATACAGTATGTGAATGTTCATTTGATTGGGATGCAGTTCAGTATGTTGGTTTGAGAGCTAGGCTTACATTCCAGAGGTTGCAGGTTTGATTCCCAGGCAGGACACTGCTTTTGCATACTTGAGTAAGGTACCTCACCTAAAATGTGCATCAGATTAGCAAGGCAAAATGATATCACTCCCTACTGTGAAGCTGACAGTTAAAACAGACCTTCAGCTGCCTCTAGTATATGTCATAGAAAGCTTAGATAGATGGATGTTTAATCACTAGTAGCTGATGTTTGGAGGTTGTAGTACTCCTGACTGAATGCACTGAACTGTGTCACTCCTGTTTCTAGGGCGTCAGACTAAATTGATGCAGAACTGTGGCCCTACGAAATTTAAACAAACCAGCATCAAGAGACTACTGAACACGCTAATTTTACGGGTGAGTTTCAATATGGATAGGCTAACGAACACACTAGCATTATTGAGCAGGTCCAGTCATGACAGAGTTTGGCTGATTGCTTGTACTTTGCATTTTCATGCTGCACACTGCAGATGCAAATCCCCTTAATTTCTTGCTGGTATGATGACTGCAATGGTACAAAGGACCTGGATTGGTGGTGGGTAATGAGACATTTTCCTAAGAACTGCTAGTGATTGCTGAAAGCCTGCTTCTTTGACACTTTTGGCCACACGGTGGAAAGATTGTCAGCTTCATAGCAGCTTGTCATGCTGTTAGTCAATGTTTGACAGTTTCCAGAGGTCATACTTTACACAATTTCTGTTTACAGTTCATACTATAAAAGGACATTCACTCGCTCACAAGATGTATAACTGCAGTTGTTGGAGTTGCTATTTTTTTTTTCAGATATTTTAGTGTTGCTTTGATCTGTTTTTTCACAATCGAAAACATTTTACTTTTAGCCATTAGAAGATACTCTAATCTGTAACAGTTTGTAAAAGTTACATTCTTTTACACATAATACCTTAAAATGGTGGGACGTTAAATTAAGGAGTTTTGATGAGGTACCTTTATCCAGGATACAAATGCACTGCACCACCTGTGAAATGAGCTGAGCTGTAACATCTATAGTCATTATACTACACCATCACAGTGTTACAGAGTCAATTCCACTAGCTGTGAATTACTGTTTTACAATGTTTATTATGGGGCATTCAGATAGCCGGATATTTACTGAAGGAGTCGAGGTAAAATAATTTCCTCAACAGCAAAAGTGCCAGCACCTTACTTGGGAGTCAAATCAGCAGCCTCTACAAATACAGCTCACCACAGCTGCCCTCTCTAAATTCACAGCTGACATGCAACATTCTCGCAGCTTTGCCAGGTAACTTGAAGAAGCCACTTCATTTCTGTGTGACTTATGTGAAAACACCGTATTGAGAGTCCAGCTGTGCTTATCTTGTGCTTAGATATTTGTAGTCTTGGCCTGCATGGGCCTCATCCTTGCCATGGGCAGCGGAGTGTGGGAGGAGAACGTCGGACAGCACTTCAGTGCATACTTGCAGAGGGACGAGGGTCAGAACGTCGCCTCAGGGTTCCATGCCTTCTGGTCTTACATCATCATCCTCAGCACAGTCGTCCCCATCTCACTCTGCGCCAGGTGAGAACTGAGAGCGAAAAGCATTGGCTTTAAATGGTTCTCTCTAAATTATACACTTACTGTTTTTTTATAGAATAGTCATGCTTAGTCATTTGAAGTCCTCTGAGTTTTAGAAAGGTAGTATAAAGTATACATGCATTATTGTCATTAGTTGTAGTAACAGTGGGAATAAAAAATCGTGAATAGAAGTAGTAGGAATAGTTGTTGTAGCAATAACATAATACAATTCAAAAGACAAGTTGAAGGATTCATGCTGAAAAGCTCTACTGGGAACTGTATTCCGTCTCACTCAGTATTATCGCAGCCTTTCAACTGCCTTTGCTCCAAAGCCATGTTATTAAACAGACAGAGAGCAGAGCTCAGTCAGACGTAAGTCCCATCTCAATTTAAAACACATGAGCTGAGAGATGTTTTCCATTGGCCCTGCATGGTTTGTCAGTCCTGTTTCATCCTTCAACCCAGTAACCACTTGTGTCAACAGCACCAGAATGTTTAAAGGCCAAGAAATGTGTATGGGCGTTTTCATTTTACATGTGTATTTGTGTTTTGTTTGTGCTTTATTCGAATTAGCAGTAGATTTGCTGTCTTCTTATAGAAAACAGAGAATTGTTTTGTTTTAATTTACAGAAAACCATACAGAGATTTTTCACAGACTTTGTAAGAGATTGTCTGTCTTTTGTTATTTGGTGTTCAGTATTGGTATATTCTTTTTATTGTTCTGTTAGATTCTGTGGTATTTTGTGATCATTCTGTGGTATTGCATTATGACATATTTTCACTGGTCATGTTCGGAGAGTCTCTTCCAAAGCTGAGTTTGTTTACCTCCTTTTCATGGTTCATTTTGATGTATAAATACAATCGATTCCAAAACCCGAAACTGAAACTGAGTTAACTTGGTCAAGGTGGTCTTGGCTCAGCTGTGTGTGAAATGTGTCCCACAATCCAGCCAGCTAAAATTTGTTTATTCACGAGAACATGAAGATTTTTTGTCATAATTCAAAACAGGCTGGAGATGAAACCAAATGTGATGGCTGTCAGATCAGGACAGGGTCAATTTCCAAGACTGGTTTTCAGAACATCATTGTCTGAAAATGGTCTTAGTGTTCCTTGGTGTTACATGGTACCCTGTACTGTCATATTGTTTAGTAATGTATTACTTGGCTATGTACTGTTTCTTGGATATTCTATGTTTATTACTGTGAATATTTCATAGACATTATTTTTAGCTTTGAACCTCTGTAGCAATGTGTAAATGATGGACTTCCTGTATTCATGCTGACTGTATGCTCTCCTTGTATGCCGCTTTGGAAGCATCTGCAAAATGAATAAATGTAAATATAATGTAAATGTGTTCCATATTGACACATAGTGTTCTGTGGCGTTCTGTGGTGTTCCATATTGACACAGTGTTCTGTGGCGTTCTGTGGTGTTCCATATTGACACAGTGTTCTGTGGCGTTCTGTGGTGTTCCATATTGACACAGTGTTCTGTGGCGTTCTATGGTGTTCCATATTGACACAGTGTTCTGTGGCGTTCTGTGGTGTTCCATATTGACACAGTGTTCTGTGGCATTCTGTGGTGTTCCATATTGACACAGTGTACTGTGGCGTTCTATGGTGTTCCATATTGACACAGTGTTCTGTGGTGTTCTGTGATGTCGTGTTCCCTTTGCTAGCATGGAGCTTCTTTGCCTGGGACACAGCTGCTTCATAAACTGGGACAGGGATATGTACTACAGCCCCAGGGACACACCTGCCCAGGCCCGCACCACCAACCTGAACGAGGAGCTGGGGCAAGTGCAGTACGTCTTCTCCGACAAGACCGGCACCCTCACCCGCAACGTCATGACCTTCAGCAAATGCTCCATCGATGGCATCATCTACGGTACCCACATCTGCACACTGACCTGAGGGAGTCATTGCTCTCCTAATGTCAGAGAAGCTTCAAAACCCACATATGAAACTGTGCATTATGCAAAGTGTTTAATTAACTTTGTTTATATTAATTCCCATTTGTTTATATAAAAATACATATCTAAGAATGATCAGTTTAAAGCAGATTAGAAAAATACATACAAAACAATCAAAGAATAAATTGCCAGTAATGCAAAAATATATGGGCCTAGTTACTATTAGAATATCAGACTGTGTTACTCTTAGAGAGAAATGTGTATTGTCTCTATGACATTTACTTCCTCTGTCTTTTAGGTGTGGTTAAGGACAAGTTTGGCCATAAAGTGGAAATCACGGAGGTAGGAATGATGCTGGCCAGAATATTTAACCATGCTAATGCCATGTGAAAATTACCCCAAAAGCTCACATACATGTGAGTATGCACACACACACACACACACACACACACACACACACGCACACTTCCTCATATAAAATATGTTGACATAAAATGTATGATCACAACCAGAACAGACATCACAAATATAAAACCAACTGCAGCTGGCAGCTGTTGCAATATATTTTCCAAAAAAAAAAAATCATTTATCATTTTACTTTGCAAGAAATAGGCATGCGTACAATCAGTATCCATGTTTTTCATTTTGTGTGGCTGTAGGGGACTCCATGTGTGGACTTTTCCTTCAACCCCCTGTGGGATGGAAAGTTCAGGTTCTATGACGGCAGTCTCCTGGCGGCAGTGAGGGACAACGATCCTGCCGTGCAACAGTTCCTCAGGCTGCTGGCGCTCTGCCACACCGTCATGCCAGAGGAGAAGACCCACGGTGAGCCATCGACGTACTTTGGGACACCTTTACTGAAGTGCATTGCAATAAAATAGAGTATAATCGCCTGAACATCACACAATTATTTATTTATTATATATTAGTACACATTAAAAAAAACCCACTGTGAAATGTATTTATCGTGATATTTTTGAAGAAGTTCAATCTTAGTACCACAGTGACAGCTGTGTGATTAACTGAGAGAGTGGAGTGTGGACTTTGGATGCTGCACAGAGTAAAATCTTTTGGAGACAGTAGCTGACAGTTTTGTGATGATGCAGTTACGCTATGCGTGGTCTCCGTCTTGCAGGGGAGGTGGTGTATCAGGCTCAGTCGCCTGACGAGGGCGCTCTGGTCACGGCCGCACAGAGCTTTGGGTTCGTGTTCAGAGCAAGGACCCCAGAGACCATAACCCTGTATGAGCTGGGCCAGCCAATCACCTACCAGCTGCTGGCCATCCTGGACTTTAACAACGAGCGCAAGAGAATGAGTGTCATTGGTCAGTTTGGTGAATTCTTTGTTGCTTCACTGTTCACTGTTGTTGCTTTTCTGAATATCCTAATTCCCTATTTCAAAATGGGACTTTATCCACTAAAAACCTCTCCAGTCTCCAGAGGGCCACTGTACAGCATAGCTCATCCTGCTAAGGCTCTGTCCAGGTGGGGATAGGTGCCAGCATAAAACCCAGACCATTCTGACGCCAGTTGAATGTGGCAACCATGTGAGATGATGCATGGTCAGTGTTAGGATCTCCCAAATGGGAAATGAGGTAAATGGGCATGCCAGTATCTTATCGCTCACCAGCCCCCCACCCCCCTTTGGTCAGTCAGATGCCCACAGTCTGCCTGTACAAAGATCCACATGAAGTGTCTTCCAATTGCTCACATCATTATAAGCCTATCTTGTGGTTTGAAAAGAGGCAACAGCTGACGTCACATTTTTTAGGCAAATGCTGACATGATATATTAATACTAAATATTTCTTTATTCATGCATTATTTTTTTCCCATTTGACATTTGGCAGTTGTACTTTGCACTTCTGTTATTGCTGAGCTTGTCACACCCCCGCAGAAAACACTGCAGCTGAATTCAGTGACAGATCTTGTCTTGCACATGTGATTTTAACAAGTTATCATGTGTGATTTCAGTGCGGACGCCAGAGGGGAGTCTCAGGCTGTACTGTAAGGGGGCGGACACCGTTATGTTTGACAGGCTCGGAAAATCTAATGGGCAGCTGATGCGTACAACCTCAGAACATCTCAATGTAGGTCAAACCCTGTGCAGGGATTCCTCACAGCACACTGAAAACAAAACAGAACAAACCAGTGCCTTAGTGGACCAGTATCTCTGAGATGCATGGCAAAGACAACACAGTCAGTCTTGGCTTCAATGCTACATTTGAAATACTTGAAACATACAACTGTACATTAAAAATTCAATGGTCTACCATGAGAATTTTCAAAGTTAAAATACAATTGAAGTATATGTAGGTTTCTTTAATAAATCTATACAGCCAAAAGACTCTATGCTTATTTTCCAGATGCTCTGTCTGAGACTAAGGTCCAGTTCACAGTATAGGGGAAATGAGAGCGTACTGATTCAACGCTCTGTCATCGCCCATCACAGGACTTTGCCAGTGAGGGGCTTAGAACGCTGGCTCTGGCCTTCAAAGACCTGGAAGATGACGTCTTTGAGGAGTGGATGAAGAGGCTTGTTTTCGCCAAGGCCGTACCGGAGGGTCGCCAGGAACGCCTCAAAGAGCTGTATGAGGAGATTGAGCAGGACATGACGGTGAGTTCCCATAGACACGCTTTCCCAAAATGCACCTCCTGTTTCCACAAACTGAGCATAGAGACATTGTTTTGCTTCACCCCCAAGACATGCATTTGTGAATATATTTCACAACAGAATAAGGCACAACAGCAGTTTCAAACGTACAATAAACACTATGTAACCAGGATGTGATGAGAATCTCTCCCTCTGTCTCTCAGTTGATAGGAGCCACAGCTGTAGAGGACAAGCTGCAGGATTACGTTCCAGAGACCATTTCCTGTTTAAGTCAGGCTAACATTAAGATATGGGTCCTCACGGGGGACAAACTAGGTAAGCTACACATGTATGAGCTAGCTATGTGCAAGTTTCCACTGTCTCCCTGAAGCCATAGGGTTTGTAAAAAGAAATATAGAAAGTTGAAATTATAATGGAAAGAAATGTATTATTACTATCAAGATAATTATTCCGTTGCTGTGCAGAGACGGCCATGAACATTGGATACTCCTGTGGCATGCTGGGAGGTGATATGAAAGAAGTGTTTGTTGTCAATGGGGACACAGCACTGGGGGTCCAACAGCAGCTCAGGTAAGTTGCTAGGATGCAGGGTATGAATGGAGCACAGTGTAGTTAGGGCAAAGTCGGGGCATGAGTAGGAATGGGTGGGGATGTGGGAAGGGCAAGGGTCAGAATGTACCTAAGGAAAGGACAGGGGATGAATAGAGGCGGGTAGGAATGTGGGTGGGGCATGAGTAGAAGTGGTTGGTGTCATGGGTTGGGCATGGGTAGAATATTCCCTTACATTTGATTGGCTACAGAAATACCTTGCATTGTACACTGTTTCCCATCAAATCATTGCATCCTGGTGAAAACAAAATAAAAACTTTTAAACACTCTTGTACAGTAACTTGCATATTTGATAAACAGCTGAAAACTTTGTCACTTGTGAAGGAGTGCCAAAGAGCAGATTCTGGGGCTGTGCGGAGAGACGACACACGACGGCCTTGCAGATGCACAGAATAGACAAACCGACGGAGAGACTCAGTGTTTGAGGAGAGCCGCACTGCAAAGTATGCATTAGTCATGCAGGGTCACAGCTTGGTAAGAGCTCTGAGAGCATCGCCTGCATACATGTACCTGAGAACACACTGGAGAGAATGATGAGGGGAGGGGGTCTAGAGGGCAATGGAGTGGGATTGAGAGATAACAGTAGGATGGGGTTTTGAGGGAGAAGTGGGTGGAGTTTGGTGACAACAGTAGGTGGAGTTTGGATAGAGTAGTGGGTGGGATTTGGAGAGACCAGTAGGGTTATGTCAATTGAGCAGCGGTGGCCAGGCTTGGTAAAGTCTTACAGAGGAGCTCTGGGTGGGATTTAAGGTGTGCCGTAACAGCTGTGTGGCCCCTCAGGTCCTGGTCCTGGAGGGTGGTCTGGGTAGGATGCTCCTGGACGTGGCAGGATTGTGCCAGAGTGTGATGTGCTGCCGGGTCACGCCACTGCAGAAGGCCCAGGTGGTGCAGCTGGTGAAGAGGGGCCTGGGTGCTGTCACCCTGGCCATCGGAGACGGAGCCAATGACGTCAGTATGATCAAGAGTAAGCCCCTAAGTCCAAGCTGAAAAGCACAGCCAACAGTTAAGGCCCAGTTATACGACAGCTGCAGACACCACGGATGCGTAGCTGTTTCTATTACACTACTTTTTTAGTCCACTTGGTAGTCCGCTTCCACACAGATCTGTGTCTACAAGAAGAACTCCAGTCCAGACAGTGGTGGTAATGCACTTCAGCTGGTTTTTCAAACCGCCAATAAACACCAAAGACAAAAGAAGATGGAGAAGTTTACAGGAAGATGTATTCCGCGCATGCGATTGTCTTTATTGTTTTAAGGACAAGTTGTGAAGATGCAGGTAACGACAAATCTCTTCACACAGCGGCTGCGTTCCAATACGTTTTCTCATCTCCTCCTTTCCTCCAATCGTTTCCTCCCCTCCTTTCCTACCCCAGAAATATGCTGGAAATATGTGGAGGAAACGAGTGGAGGAAAGGAGGAGGCAAATTTAAGTATTGGAACACAGCCAGCCTCAAATTCCCCAAATTCAGCGTCCATTTTGGGTATCCAGCGCACCCGCAGTTGGTGCTCTAATAGTGTAGAAGCAAAACAAAATTGGAGGGTATTTAAGACTGGACATCCGAATGCTGTATATTATGTGAGATTCACAGAGCCTTTTCAATGCCAAATACACCTTCTGTCAGACAGTTGATTTAGAGTAGAGAAAACCTTCAGTTAAAGTATGGTGGTTCAGATTTATCAGGTGATTGCTCTTCTGTAACTCTCCCTCCGCAGTGGCACATATCGGGTGGGCATCAGCGGGCAGGAGGGCATGCAGGCAGTGCTGGCCTCGGACTTCTCCCTAGCCCAGTTCCACTACCTGTGGCGCCTCCTGCTGGTGCACGGCCGGTGGTCCTACATCCGCACATGCAACTTCTTGTACTACTGCTTTTACAAGAACTTTGCCTTCACATTTGTGCACTTATGGTTTGCCTTCTTCTGTGGTTTCTCTGCCCAGGTGAGGATTACTCACTGACCCACACACACACACACATACACACACACAGCACTGATACAACACATTGAGCACAGGCAGGTACATGGATACACCCAAACAAAGGTACAAATGCATCCCATTGGTACCTGATTTACACTTTGCAGTTTCACCTTTATATTGGCTACACTCCTGTATCCCTGTTGATAATATCATGTCACATCAAGACAGAAGTTGAAAATAAAGACTTTAAAACTCTATAACCCCTGTATTGTATGGAAGGCTTTTAGAATTAATTAGCATTGGCAAATTTAAGCAAAACTTCTTGGAAGCTTCTTGTGATATGATTTTTAAAGCACTTCTAATTATTTCACACCTCCAGACAGTGTATGACGAGTGGTTTATCATGCTTTATAATGCGGTCTACACCTGCATGCCTGTCCTTGCCATGGGTCTCTTCAATCAGGTGAGATTCACTTCTACCATTGTGACACTACACACTGACTTTGGTATGTCTGTGGGTGTGTGGGTGTGCAAGTGTATGTGCGTGCAGTGTGTGTGAAGCTGTGTGTGCTCTGCTCAGCTCCAGTGATGAACTCATATGAATAAATACAATCAGAGCCTATGGTAACTAGTGCAAGCCAGTGTCAGTTGAGTAGTGCAATAGCAATAGTGATGTGTCTCTGTTAGTGTCTCCTGCAGCGTCCCCCACAAGTGCGATCACATCCCCCTATTCTCTCTCTGCAGGATGTGAGCAAGCAGCAAGTCCTGAATCAGCCCAAGCTGTATTTACAGGGCCAAGAAAACCTGCTGTTCAATAAGCGTATCTTCACCCTCTGCTGGATGCATGGCATCTATTCCTCCCTGGCGCTGTTCTTCATTCCTTATGCAGCTTTCCAGCGTGCTGTCAGGGACGACGGCAAGGACATATCCGACCTGCAGACCTTCGCCGTCACCGTAGCCACATCCCTGGTTGTCGTGGTGAGCATTCAGGTAAGAGGCATGGCTAGCCTCACTTGTCTGGCCTATCACATTCCAGATTGGGTATGACACAACCATTGGGCAGGTGCTGTGCTATCAAACTATTGGACAGTTCTTTTGTCAGTCACTTCTTCAACAGAGTCGGTTTAATAAACAATAAACCAGACAAACCAACAAAAAACAGACAAACTGTTCAGAAACCTGCTGGCACCAGTCAGCTCATAGGACAGCAAGGACAGAAGAGTCAACACAGTTATCCGGACACTTTGCTAGTGATTGAACATATAACTCCATCTGGTGGGCAACGCTTGGAACCGCAGCAGACACTGAAAGTATACAGCAGGGTGAGGAATGTTCTCTGAAACTGCGTCTGTGATTGTCCCACAGATCGGACTGGACACCAATTACTGGACAGTTGTGAATCACATCTGCACCTGGGGAAGTCTGTTTGTCTACTTCTCCATAGTATTTGTTATGGACAGTGATGGAATTTTCAGAATATCGCCAAGCCAGTTCCCTTACATTGGTGAGTAACTCCCAGCAACAAAGTTTTATTTTATGTAGACCCTCCAGCCAAGACTTAAGATATATTATTTAGGGTGGCTATCAAATGTTATTATTTATCATTTGTTTTTTCAGTGGATGTCCTTATCCATGGTAACTTTTCATTGGCAACACTTTTTACTTTACAGAGATTTCCGGTTGAATGAAGCATTCAGCTGCATTGTCCTCCTGGGATATGAGCGCGCAAACTTTTACTGTTTATAAAACTGGCCTCCTTTGTGCTGTACCACAGTACTGCTTGCTAGTGGTGGCACAGGAAGGACTTCATTCACCCTGTAATTGGTCCATTCACAAACTTCCCATTATGATGACATCAGATGTACTCTTAGGAGCAGTTGGTGTAGTTCCAGTCTGTGTGCTAGGAAGTTGTCAGTTTGATTCCCAGGTGGGGTCTGCCATTGTAGTCTTGAGCAAAGTACTGAGCCTAAAAGAGTAAACAGTTGAGTGGGTAGGAGTAGAGACATAATGGGTGTGTGTTGTAACTCCACTGAGTTTTGTTCTGTCTTTGTGAATAAGGTGTATTTAGGGTGTACTTAGGGTGTAGACTCTGTGAGAGTGTGAGTATTGTTGTAGATGAAGAGTTTAGCCCTGGCAGTGTGAGTAGGTGTAGTTAGGGTGTGAGTATGGTGTAGGCTTGGTGAATGTGTATACGCACATGAACGGGATGTAAGATTTTTGGATGATTGTAGGCACAGCGGGGAGCTGTTTGTCCCAGAGGAGTGTGTGGCTGGTCATCTTCCTCACCGCAGTGGTGTGTGTTGTGCCAGTGGTGACCATCCGTTTCCTGAGAACCGAGTTCTGCCCGACCCTGACCAACAAGGTACAGTCACCATAATTTACCAACTTTAACAAATATATGAACAGATAATATATAAAATGTCATAAAATCAATTATTAATTATTAACAAATTACTTAATGAAGGTTTATAAGCAACCTTTCTGCAGGTCCTGAACTATATGCTAACATTTAGTGTCAATTTGATAGTTACAGAAAAATGTTTTTGGATTTTGGCCACAAAATTCAATTCACTGCACTTGTACTCCAAGCTGCTTACTGGAGACAGATCTTGATGTGGCTTGTCCCTCAGGTGCGCCGGCAGCAGAAGGCCAGCAGGGGGCAGTATCTGGGTATGCAGAGGCATATGCATCTAACCAGCCTCAGACGCTCAGCGTATGCCTTCTCCCACCAGGAGGGCTACGGTGAGCTCATCACCTCTGGAAGGAACACGAAGACCTCCAGTCACTCTACAACCATCCCACCAGCCACAACCTCCAGCAAAGATGCAGGGTGATGATAGGTGAAGAAGGTATCATGACATCAGAAATGGGTGTGGCTACAGATACCTTTCGAGCACTGTTGTGTTTCAACCAATCAAAAGATTTCTCTCTTTATAAGACAGGAAAACTAGCTCAAATTATTGACTTACTGGAAACATACCATTTATGGCTTTATGGCACCATTCACCCTATTACAGAGCAGGCCAAAGTGAATAAAAATCTGTTGAAGGAGGGGGAGAGGGGACAATGCCACTGTGACCATGGCAACACCCATGAACCACTACCCTGGATGGGTGAATCTGGGCTGACAGACACCTCTGAAACATCAGGACATGAAGTAAAGTGCCAAACAATCACAAACACAAGGAAAATCTCTCAACCTTAAAATGTGAAAATATAGTGAAAGACGGCAGACTTCATAACCTCAAAAATGCTGAATCCCACCAAATAGGGACATTTTTAAAGACTATGAACTTTGTTTCAAAAATATTTTGCAGTATATCTGCAGTGTGATATTTTATTACCACCTCTATCAAATATAGGTTACTATGACCCCGGTGAACCTACATGAACTACTGGTGCAGTTTCATTTCTGTTTCAGAAGGAGGGACACGTGTCTTACTGGAGGTGATGCACACTAATTATGCAGCAATGCAGCCTTTGTTTTCCCAGCAGACAGGCTGTGTTTCAGGTTCCTTCAGTATCTTCCTCACAGGGTTGTTTGTGTAGTTAAAGCATGCAAAATAGCTGTGGTTCTAAACCTAGTCCGAAGGTACATGAAGTTCAGCAGCTTTCTTTTAACTCAGGTTTTGTGAAAATTGGAGGGAGGGGAGTTCACTCAGGTGCCTTTTACACATTTGTAACAAATAAAATTCACAGTTTCATATTATAAAAAATTATATGATTTTTTTTCATTATGTTTTTTATAACATGAGGAATTTTACAAGTATTGTATTTTTCTCTGCCTGTAAAAACTTTTATGTACATAGCATGTTTTTGTGGCTATGTGAATATTTATGTGCCTTATGGAGTTATGGTAACCTGGTGTTAAAATGCACACTTAAATTGTACCTGTACATCTTTTTGCCTGTAATTACAACAAAAAACTGAATTGACTACAGAGAATGTGATGACTGAACGTGTTACTGTAATTCACATAAAAACCACTAGATGGCAGAAAATAAGAATTAGCGAGTTCATATGACATTATATTGGATGAGTATCCGTGCTATATAATTCGTTACTTTTATGTATTGTGAGAACGCCTATACGCAGGGCTACATCCATTCCTTACTTCATAAATATGTTGTATATTTTATATGACATACTTACTCTGATAGATATGCATGGAAGTTATTAGGTAATTTGCTCCACGGTCATGAAGAGGGCGTTCCACCTGGAGTTCAAATTTGTAACCTTATAATAAAACAAAAAAACTGCAGATCTCACTTATCCTCGAGAGTCATAATTGTTATGAATTCATCACAGACTGTAATTCAATGTTAAAAGCGGACAGTGTATGTGACTGCGGCACAGGTGGTCCGGAAAACCGCAAGATTTACAGCTGAAAGGTATGCAGATTGTCATCTACCGCTGTGGTCTCATGGGCCAAATAAATTACTTCATATTCATATTGTGCTGCAGCAAGACGATCTGGAACACCGGAGACAATATCAATATCTAAATTTCAACTCGATGTTGGAATAAATATGCAAAAAAATTTTTTTGCAGGAGGCCACGTTTTTACACGTTTCTCAACTCTTTCAAGGAGATTATTTTTGAAGTGTGTCTTTGTTAATATCCCTGTTTTTGAGGGACTACTCAATTCATAATAACCTTGAACGTACGAGAAGTGTACGGGTGGGGAGTTGGGGAATTCTGCCTCAAAATTGATAAACAGAAACATGTGTGAAAGGGAGCACCTCTGAAGGCTTCACTCCAACCTTCCGTGCGCACGGAGATGGCGTGACCGTGACGAAGTTCGTTCCTCCGGGACGAGGTTGCGCCATAAACGCTCTTATACCGTCCGAAGACTGAGTGCCCGTCCTAGACGTTCACTGTCTCGTATTAGCCCTGACAAGTTATTGGTCGTCATCCACAGATATCCAAGATGTATAAGAAAATGATACTCATATGACAGAACTTATATGAGATATTAAGATATGAGATATCATTTTTCTACATCTACATTGCCCGGGGTGCACAAGGTTTGTCACGACATATATTTGTTTTGTTAGCAAAACCGCTCCATGAATATAGCACCTCTACCAAAATTAATTACATTTCACCTTGGAGCATTCTTCGTGAGCACTCTAATGTCTAGCTGTGTAATACTTATGGTTTTTACACTTACTTTTACACATACCTATGGGGTGTTTTGGAATTGTAATTACCATAAAAGCAATGCATACTGTAATCTGTATTAACTGTAATTGAAATGACCACTCTCAAATAACCTATTATTTTCTATATACAATACAGAAATGCATGTATATCTCAGGCAAATATTATATATGCAATCTCACTGATGGCTGGTTATTAAATCGTTGTTGGATTTATCTTCAAAAGAACATCTAGATTTACAGAGGGTCATTGGCAGCCCTGCCTTAGAGATAAAATTCAGACTGAACGCGTGTAAAGTTTATTTATTACTGCAAAGAGCAATATTCTATCTTCTTCATCAGAGCCAGGTGTGCAGTGATGTACAGCAGACTTCAGTTACGCGGAGCTTCAGAGTTATCCAAAACGGTCGTACAGTTTCATTAAAGAAACAAGCGCACGTGAGAGCTGGCACGCCAAGCCCGTGTATTTATTGAACATGTAACATTCAAGTCTCTTTACATTGCATGCATGTTATCCTGAATTCCGCACACAGGTCCATATGTAGACCATATGACCATAATTTAGCATGCCAAAAAGAAAATGATGTTTGCAAATTCGATAAATGTAAATGTTGTGAAGAAAATAATTATTGTAACAGGATCATTGAATGATTGGTTTTTCAAGCTGTCGGTGGGCTCTTTTTTGAGTCTAAACTCGCGACGCAATAAGATAAAATCAGCGTATTACAATTAAAATTTGGTACATTTTGAGAACTTGGACTTGAGTGATATCTGTCAGGCCAACCTGAATTTTATATTTATCTGAAATTTAATCATTGCAGCCAAGTAGCCTAACTTCTTCTCACTATTTCTGTAAAATTGGTACTACACAGTTTTGATATGAACATACTTTGGGTCACTAAAATAGAGCACACTACATTGTAATGGCTTATAGTTTTTTCACAGTAGGCTAAACTAGCTGGATTCCTTGTTGGGGTTGGTTGTGGGGCACTGTTTTTCGAGTGCTAGGCTAACAGCTGAAGGGTGACAGGTTGAAACAAAATTAAGTATATTGCTGTTATGACCTCCACAGAGGTAATTAGCTTTAATTGCTTCAGTGAATATCTCTCTGTGTGTATACATTATGTGTAAGCTGTCAGTCACACTGGATACTGGAATCTACCAAGCAAATAAGATAAAGGGCAGTGCAACACAGATACAGACCTGCATAACATAGTTAGATTACATGCATGCCTGAGTATCATTTACTCATTTTATAAGTAGTGTACTAATACTAAAGAGTCAAACAAAACTCTAGAAAGTAAGATGTTGACAAACCACCACTTGCTGGAGGTCCGTATGGCCACCACTGCTGCCGTGTGTGGTCGAGGAGCAGCATGCGATAGTTCCCGAACAACTTGACCCATTAGGATCTGGTCCAGATGTGCCGTTCTTGAAATTACCTCCACATCTGGTCTGGGGCAATGGTTCTTGCGTGTTGCTGCTTTTTTTTTTTTTTCCAAGGACACCTATTCCATTTGGGTTTTTATAATAACACCACTTGAAACATAAACTGTCAAGTCAGGGCCATTTGCAATACTTTGTTGTTTTTTTGTAAGGCAGAATACAACTCCAATCATAGCTGTATTTTAAGTCTCTCTGCTGGAATACAAATGTTGGGTTTTAGGCCCTGAATGAGGTTTGGCTGGACAGGTAGACCCAATGTAACAGGATCATCCAGCTGTATTCTGAGACGTCACTCAGAGAACTCAGAGAGATTGGGAGAACTGAACCAGCTCCAGTGGTTGTCAGTGTGCTGGTTTGACTCACTCCCATTTGCTTTCCTTAATGTTTTCCTCATTGTCTATCAAATGGTTTAGTTTCAGTAACCTGGTGTCCACCCTTTCACCAATTAGGACAGCACTTATCCACCAGCCTATCATGTATACTTCACCAACAAATATAATATATGCTCTCTCTAAAGGAAACCATTTACTTTATAGCAGATAATTAAAGCATCCCATTACCTTACTGATAGGCAATCTGCCCTTGCATTTGAAATATCGTCCTGATTCTGACAGAATGTGACATAAGTCATCCCTCACCACAATAAAAGTGTCTAACTAAGGGAAATTAAAAGCTGATTGTAATTCAGGTGTTGCAGTCGTTGAAACAAAAACCACTATACACAGTTGGGTATGAGGATGGACTCTTAAAAACTACTGAATTAAGGTAACACAGGTATAGATGGATGGATTAGACACTCTGAGACTACAGGTGGCGGTACCACATGTAATCGGTTACTTCCTGGAACTAGGCAATCAAAAGCCACTATTCTCCATAGCAAAACACAACGATTGGTTCAAATCAGTGAGCGAGCTTAACGGCACATGATGACTCTATTTTGTGGTTCATGAGATTTCATTCCTGCATTGGAAGACACACCTCGCTGTATTTGTGAAGTGACTCAAAATAGAGATAGATTAAAAAGTTAAACAAAACGGGCAATGGCAATCACATAATCAAAAGCAAACGCCTTTTATAATGGTCACTGACTCCTGGGGAAAATGCTATATATAGCTTTCTATGTGTTTTGATATGTGCACTGCAAAAATGTTTGTAGCTTAATTTGCCTTAACATGCAAAACACGATCTAATAGGTCTTCTCAGGTAGGCCAACATGAACGGTTGCCATCGCGTGTAGCGGTTTGTTTGGTCAATTCCTCGCTCAGATTGTTCTCATTTTCTCCGGCGAGACTTTGGTCAATGATAGCTAAGGATCCATGGCGTTGTGGGTTTCCTGTCTCTCAGCGGTGGCGGCACGACGTTCCTCGCAATTGCCCTCATGCGCATTTGTGTTTCCAGGGGTGATGAAAGGTTCACAAAACAGATAGGTATCAAGTTCAGCCGCCTGAACCCCGTCTCGCCAACCCCGTTTTGCCAGGTATTTCATTAAATAATGCGCCACACTCCTCTTACCAACGGGCTTGCACGAACGTGTGTGCGCATGCTCCCGTGTGCTGTCATTATTTTCATTATAATTTTTAAATGATTAATTTATGCAATTTGTGTAACTTGCACAGAACATCTTAATAAATATGCACATAAAATTGTTTCACTTAACGCGGTCTGCGGGGTGGGGGCGGTGGGAGGGCTGTGAGCGTTAGGTGCATGGTAGAAGCTACTCTAGCTGGAAGGGCTGAGAAGGCTGGGCTTTCGGTAAATTGTGTAACGTGACATGTAGGTTATGTTGCATTAAAATGTATAAAATTAATTCAGTTTTTTTTAATCAGCAAATTTATGCTATTGTATGCTTTGACTCTTAAATTGTTGTACACTATATGCGTGTAATATAGTGAAGTGCGCTGTACACCAAAAAAATACAAGCACTTTGGCAGGTCCTCAGGGAGAGGAATTTTTTAACAGATTAACCGACATGATTAAAAAAACACAACAGCAACTTGGTGGTTTTGTGAATACGTAACTGTAAAATGTTCCTTTTAGTAGTCCCACAGCGGCAGCTATAAGTAATCACGGAAAGCTAATTTGCAGTGTTAGATTACGGCTTTGAGCTAACCAGAGAGGAAACAAAGCGGCAACAGGCCCACAACTGACAGTATTATTAGTGATTCACAGCTGAGCCACAGGCAGATCCTCACAGATTCCCAAAGTGAAACAAGGCGCCTGTACTCAAGACTCCTGTATCGCAGTATATTTTACGGATCAGATTTTAGATTAATGCTGGAAACTGAGCCAGAAAAAAACCGCGGGCCAAATTGAAGCTGGTATTTATTCAAATAAAGAATAGATTCATGCCTGTTGTACTGCTGGATGTTCTCACTAAACCGTCCCGGCACACCTGTAGAATTCTGATGCATTTGTTGCTAACGCAGACTGACATAAAGAAATATTTCAGTCTGACATGGTCCAGACAGAAGTTGATTTTGAAGACATAGAAAACCTTTGATGTGAGACTGAGAACGCTGGTTCTACTGTCTTATTGATGACCAGAGAAATGGAGAGAGACAGTTGAATCAATTTTAAAACCTAATGGATCTCCTGATGCACAGTGTTCCCATCACTGCACTGAGAAAGAGGACACGTAAGCACATTTATTAATGGCTTACCAATGCCATTGAACAACCGACAAGTTTCCATGTTTGAACGAACCATAATAATACTAATAATAATAATAATAATAAATCTGTTTTTTTTTTTTTTGGTTTTAATACAGTGTGCTCTGAAAATACAAATTTTAAGTCACCTTAAAAAGGAAAAGGATAAACATAAAATTAAAGTATGTTTTATTTGAGCTACTTCTCTAGCTTGTATAGAGCTACATAATCCAGGGCTAAGCTATGACGAGCTTTAAAAATGATCTTTAAGATCTCAATTTAAAACTCTACACTGAGGGCCAATGCTTAGAGGCCAAGACTGCAATTATGTGGGATCTAAATTTACTTCCTAACTGCTCTGACTCCAGTCTCCAGACTCACAGGTCCTTCTATAATGTCTCTATAACCCAGAGTTTTTGTTGTGGGTTTGTTTGGCATTGCAGATGAAGTTGGTGATTGCTCCACTAGACGTATTGTATTAAGCTATCATGGGACTTTACATAGATTATGATATTGTTGGACTTGCTAGGTGCTGCCAGAGAAAAGTTACCATAAGGAGCATGTTACCACACTATTAGAGCAAAAGTCCTACCTCGCAACTTAAAGTGTTCTTACTTTGTCCTGTTAGGGAACCCTTAGAGGTTTTGCAATGCTTTATCAAAGTTACTTACAAAGCTGCAATTTCTACACACTGTCCATCTATGCAACTGGATTGTTTGCCAAAGCAATTCAGGTATTTGTACTTCTGGGAGTTGAACCTGCAACCTCTCAGTAACAAGCTCAGATCACCTTTGTTATTAAATGAAAATGAACCATTGTCCTATGCACTGTCATTGCACTGCACTGCACTATCTCTGAAAGGCAGTGGTTGTTTTAAATAGACCCACAACCTGGGAGGCCCAAGTTCCCACAGAGCCTCACATTCTTACGACAGCATGACGTAGCGTGATAAGACAGCGGGGTCCTGGGTAGGTGAGAGCGTGCAAGCGTCTGCTCTACTCTGCAGGAGAGTCTCCTGGGCCTGCAGATGGGATATGCAGTCAGCCTTGAGTCAGAAATGTGTTTGGGTTTTGAGCATGTTATAAATGGCCTGCCAAGACTAACCTTGCGTGACTTGGCAGGGGCTCTCACCTTGCTCATGCATTGTTTGGGTCAAACTGATTCTGAGTTTTGTGCTCTCCCACTTTTCCTCTCTTTAGTCATCTGTCATTTCTCTCTCCCTCTCCCCTTCCCTTTCTCTCTCTCTCTCACTCTCTCTCTCTGTCTCCCTCTTTAAGCCAGATGTGGAGCCAAACAGAAGGTAGAGCTCTCATTTGATCATTTGATCTCCTTCTCTCCATGTGTCTGGCTGCATGCCAGCATTTTCCACCAACATTCTAGAATTTGACAGCTATCAAATTTCCCTCTGTGTGTCATTTTTGATACAATTATTATTGCAATCAGTTGTGGCAAAGGTTTTTTTTCTGACTGTCCTCAGATTGTTTTTGCACAAATTCATCCAGGAATTCAGTAACCTGAATGGGCCCTGCAAATATTAATTTGATTGATTTAGTAGTAAGGTCATAAAAAGTACTATAAAAGATTGTATAAAACTTTATTGAAAAGTTTTTCCTCTTTGCATTGATGATCAGATGATCACAAAACCATTTTCATGATTTTAATGGTTGAAAGAAAGAAATATTTATAGAAAAAGACTGCACAACAGACAAATTCTTATATCATAAAGTATTATTTGCAAAGAACAGCTGGAGTTTTTCTCCAGTTTCAAATAACTGTGAACAATTCTTGGAGCCAAGCCTCTAATAGATATAAGGCAGCCTCAAAAAAGGTCATTTCAATTAAAGTTCATTTACAGTTATTATTTTTGTTTTGCCAGCATTTCGGCAGATGTATTATCCCTTGAGAGGAATCACTCTTGGATTTCCTCAGTCAGATTTGCTGTTTGTAAATGATCTCAGAAAGCCATGAGGAATTGACAGAGTAAATGATCGGCTGGTGAATGGAAAATGGAGGGGATCGACAGAGCACTTAGACAAAATCAAGCAATTTCCAGACACAGAATTCACTCCTGCATTTCCATCAGCTTGTGTTCTTGTTTATCTGGTTACCCTCAGTGCTGTTTGTTATTTATAATATAACAAACAACAACCAGGATAACTAGATAAACATGAAAATGGAGGGGATCAGACAAGATGATCGGGAAAAAATGGAGGGATCAGATAGAGTAAATGTTCGGCTGGTGAATGGAAAATGGAGGGGATCAGATAGAGTAAATGATCGGCTGGTGAATGGAAAATGGAGGGGATCAGATAGAGTAAATGATCGGCTGGTGAATGGAAAATGGAGGGGATCAGATAGAGTAAATGATCGGCTGGTGAATGGAAAATGGAGGGGATGAGATTGGAAAATGGAGGGGATCAGAGTAAATGATCGGCTGGTGAATGGAAAATGGAGGGGATCAGACAGAGTAAATGATCAGCTGGTGAATGGAAAATGGAGGGGATCAGACAGAGTAAATGATCGGCTGGTGAATGGAAAATGGAGGGGATCAGACAGAGTAAATGATCGGCTGGTGAACAAAACAATTGAAATGCGTAAGTGTTCCAGCACATCTGGGTTTTAGTGATTGCAGGGCATGATGGGACGCATTTCCCTCTCATTCCCCTTACGGGCTACTCCAACCACACCTACCTCCTTGTTTAGTTCAGAGAAATTATTCAAATGAAAGCAGAGATTGGTGAAAGAACAAGATAGGTTTGTTTGTAGTTGGATAAGTAACACCTCCATTTGCCCTGTGCAGTATCTTTATGAAAAGGACAGTTACATTCATGGGTGGACAAGCCCAGCTTCATTAAGTAAAAGTACTGCCAAGTTTTTCTTCCATCCATGCATTAATCCTGCTGATTCTCTATCTAATCCTTTAGTGCACAGACACAACACATATTTGTACAATATGTTTACTCTCTGAAGAGTTCTCCACCTCTGGTTCCATCCCATCTATAATACACTGCAAGCATGTACACAATAGCACATGGATATGAATTTAGAACAATTATTTCAGACAATTATTTACTCGTACTTTCGGACAGGGATCGCCTGCGCAACACCATTTTCCTGATCATCTTTAGCCCATGCTAGAAGCATTTCTTTCTTGAAGAGGAAAGTACATTTGAGTGTTTAAAAATGATCCCATCCATGGGGTAACAGTGACCCAATGGTTTCAACAGCAGGACACATAAGTTATCTACACTGTGGCCTTGTCAGTAAAGGTTTGTGTATTGGCAATATATTCTGGAACAGCAGCAGATTTTTTTTTTACTGCTGTCAGGTGAGGACTGTGCTTCTCTAGGATGATTGCTGTTACTTTCCTCCTGCAGAAGCACAGACCCTTGTATGACTGAATGCTGAACGCAGACTGCATTTGCTACACTTGATGCTCAGTGCCACACTAATACACTTCATATTGGTGTTTTTGCTCACTGTCTGAACATATGATACAGAATGAATGTGTACAGGCATAGAAACTGTGAGATGTCTATACCACAACATATTAAAATTAAACAGAACCTCTTGACTGCCCAACAGTGTGGATTCCTGTATGGAGAAGCAACTGATCATTAAATAGGGGTTAGCTTCCCACTGTGACTGTGATTCAGATGAATCTTACCGATATTAGGGGTACAGATGGAATGTCATAAAAAGAAAATAAGAATAATGAATATAAATAAAAAAATGAATGAATAATAATAAATAATGAATAAAGAAAAAAGTGAATGGCTTAAAGCAAATACCATTTTTAGAGTATATTTGAAAGATACGGTAACAGATACAACACATTTTCATCAAGGTGGAATATTCATTGCATGACACACCAAAGGTATTAAAATATTATTCACTCTGTTCCCTAAAAATATTACTATTTGTCAGCAGCTTTAGATTCCTATAGTAAATCTCAAAAGTTTATTAATTAGCAGCTGTAAATAATATAAAAGGCATTAAACATGATAAAATATACACAATAATCCAATATAGCATGCATTTATTAAGTTAATGTACACTTGGACTTGTAACTCCTGGCTCATGTTCTTCTGGGGTAGAACAAAATCCCATTTTACTTGAAAATGCATGAACTGCTTCTGCTACTTCATTAGTAAATGTTTAATGAGCACTCTTCTGAAAGTTCCAAAAGAACTATGATTAATTCATTGTGGTTTCAAGCTAGTTTAGTCATCTACATCTTGTCTGTTCAAATGTAGTGGTAATAGTAATAATAATAATAATAATAATAATATCAGTGTTCTCCTGCATTACAAACATTCAACAAATTCCCCGTACTTTAAATCTTACGCCAAACGTTACAGAATTAAAAATGTTTATATATTTTTGCTGTCCGATATAATTCAAAATAACTAACACGTTATTTCAATTCCATCATATCTTGCAAATGTTAGCATATCATAATTCATGAAAACCCAAAACAAACAAAAACACAAAGTAGGTGTGCTCTCAAGAATGACCTGAAAGATTTTCATCACTGTGTTGATATTTAATTCACACTGTACATCCGCTTTGTGTTGAACTACAGTTCATTGGACCATAGTCAAAACAGCCAACCCCTAAAACAAGCATGATCTAGATGACTCATAATGAATCTCAAATCACTGTATGTTACCCACAATGCATCTCAGAATGGATACACTGGAAGAGTGTTGGCCCTGATGCCCAAGTCCCTAAACAGTGAGATAACCTGTCTGGATTTCTATACTCCCCTCCTCCTGGTATTTTCTTTCCATCATCTCTTCTTTACTGCAGTCACGCCACCCCCCTCTTCTCCTGAATCATCTCTCAGTTCTCCTGTCCTCCTCCCTGCAATCACTCTGTCCTGCTCTCTTCCTTGCAGAATCACTCTATCTTCTTCTCCTCCTCTCTGCATTTCATAGGGATGAAATGAGAGGATATGTTCTCTTTCCTGGTTTTTCTCCCCCTCAGTGGCTTGCCTTTCTGGGACAGTGCGATGAACATTTCCTTCCCATTCTGTTTAGTCCACTTGGCAGAGGAGTATGCGTTGAAGTAGTTTTCTAGGAAAACTTCCTTGAAGTTGCAGTTTTCGCTGTAGGTTCTCTTTAAAGTTAAACAAGATAAAGGTTTGAGATGAGTCTCAGAGCTCTTCTGTGGGTTTAGTACTTACAGAGTCAATCAAAATGTCACACAACAGATGTTCCAGGACAAAGGGACCCCATTTTATTTAATGACCCAGTAAAGGGGTGTGGTTGGACATGCTAAGCATTGCTAAACCAAACAAGTGCAGGCTGTTTACTGTCATGTGTTTCAAATATACACCTGCCTTCTCTGACGTTCATCTGGAAACACATACTTTATTACCTTTATTCCAGAAAGAGTCTAATGCATTTCCAAATCCAATCAATTACACGTGTTTGGTGACGAGCACAGATAAAACTGTGCACAAATAAAATAATAAATAAGTATGGTTTTAATAAAGGCTTAAATTCCTGTTTACCTTCGCTTGCAGAGCGCCAGTCCGGTTCATAGAGATGTAGAACTGGCTTTTGACCCCTTTGATGGCCAGGATACCCCCCTCTGAGACTGTCCGAATTTCAAGAATACCTGCAATGAATCACAGTGAAATCCACCACTTAGCAATCAACTTAATTACAGCAACGGGGGTAGGGGGAGGGTTTCTACTTAATTCATTTGTGGCCGTTCTGTTTTTGGTTTACAGTGGTTGTTGTTGTGCTTTGGGTGGCCGTTACAGAGAGGGCTGTGCATGCAATTGCACATGTGGGAAGCAGATTAAAGAGTTTTGCCCCAGGGGGAAAAGACTGCCCCTCACTGCCCGCTTTGCACGCTATTTTTTAGAAAACTGCAGCTGAACTCTCAGTGCACACGAAACTAACTTTCTTTTTTGGCATGCTGGCTAGCCATATGATTTATTACAAAACATTGAAATACATGACAAAAAATCTGGATGAAATAATATTTTGTCTTATGTTTTGGATAAGGTGTATCAAAGCTGTGAAATGTATCAGATATGTTTTGTAATGATAGGGTTTATTAAGAAAAATTTTGGATTGACTTTAAAACTTCACATCAATTTGTTACACATAACATTATTATTTGACTTTAAAACTCATATTTGTAAACTGAGAGAATCTAATAAAATGTGATGTAATAAATTGAAGTTATTTTTTAAAATTGATCCAAAATATTATTTTTGTCAGTGTAGCTAAGAGAGCCTGCATGCGCACTAATCCTTAAAAGGACCTGCACAAACCCACACTGTCTAAAAGCTATGTGAGCTGTTTTCCTTTCATCCTTAAACCATGCAGAAGTGTACCAGAGATAATGCTCTGTCACACTGCTGATATGAAGACACATGCAGTAAACTGCGCTATTGTCTCTTTCACCAACAAGCACAAAGACATCTGTATTCTATTCACGGCCATCCCTGAAACTCTGTTTCAAATACATTTATTTGAAAGTTGGATTTTTATGTTTACATGCAATTGTAATATTACATATAAATAAATACAGTTTATATCCCTGTGCCATCTGCAGTATAACAGATGCCTTCACCATTTTCATTTTAGTCATGAATAGGTAAAAGTACTCTACTATTACAAAATGCAAAATACTTTTAAATATGTATCTATAAACTGTAATCACATTGGTGCAGGCATATGTTATTAAGTGATGTTGAGGCAGAAACCATACAAACAAGGTGAGCAACCCATTTGAAGTATGAAGTGCATTTGAAACACTGCCAGTCCCTGATTCAGTTACTCCCTGAACAACGCTATATATTTTCCTCTTTGGATGATTTCCACTTTACTGCTTATCCACAAGGCTATAGATCAGGCAATAGATCCACCAATCACTGATATAAACCTCTAACCTCTAATGTATTTTGTACTGGTGTGTAGTGAGTCATGTACTGTTATCTTATACGTTACACTTAATGCATGCAATGTTAGGAGTAGCCTGCTAGAGATGGTTTCAGATTATAAATCCTGTAATATCCACATCTTAAATATTTCTATTAAATATACTAATCCAATTTAATGGTCTTATAACATAAATTCCATTTACAATTTCCTGGTAACACTGAAAAAAATGCAATGTGATTTAATAAATGATAATGTAAGATGATTGACTGTGACTATCACAATTCTGAATGAATGTGCAGATTTTTACAGGTTAACAGGAAAAAAAAAAAAATTTCAAACTCTTACTCTTTTTTAAGAGTAAGAAACAAATGAATAATAAGGCATCTCTTCCTGAAATTCATTATTTCTTTGCAGTTAGACTGAGACAATCATTATATTTCTGGGCCATTTTGTGTCTTCAGACCAATGATCTCATTCCTTTAATGTTTCTTGTTTCTTTTCGCCTTCTGTTAAACCAGAACAGAAAAAAATCAAACCAATTTCCACAATACCAATTTCCAGAAGAGCAGTGTGTCTGGTGAAACACACCACGATCACAAACTATAATAGTTTGAACTAAATTAACTGATTCTGCCATGAAATGATTAGCTTCCATTCTGCAGATACAGACAGGAAGAAGTTCACATATCTACACTGTATAACAGTGATCTCAAACTCAGTGCTGTGGAGAGAAGCGTGAATACCCAACCGCTTTTCTTAATTAAATCATAAGTTCCATCATTTGCTGGATTCATCCTATTAGATACAACATTATCAGTGATGAAGTCTGAATAGTGTATCGTTTTATCAGTACCAATGTGCAGTAAACTGAGTTGTTTGTGTTTCCTGTATAACAACCATTGCTTACATTTTGTGTTTTAACACAATATTAAAAACACAAAGTTATATGAAC
Organism: Albula goreensis; assembly: GCA_022829145.1. Taxonomy (NCBI): domain Eukaryota; kingdom Metazoa; phylum Chordata; class Actinopteri; order Albuliformes; family Albulidae; genus Albula; species Albula goreensis. The sequence goes on along the minus strand of CM040741.1, from coordinate 8,261,894 downwards.
ATAAATGAATGAATATTTGAGAAAATTGGCAAAGTATTCAGTGTCACGTCAGCATCGGTAGAGTAAATTTCACCTGCAGATGGAAGTGAATGGAGTTTAACAGGTTTATCTCCTAATTTCCCCATAATTAGGCAGAGTATTTCAACTAAACATTGTGATTTTGTCACAGAGCATTTGAGAGAAACCTTATGATTCAATTATTTATAATTATCAGACAATTCATTTTAGTATATCAAGATGCCAACCAGTTTTGTACCTTCATTTTAATATTGGCTTTTTACAAGACCTGTTAAAATTAGAATCCATTCAGGTGAGCATAAGTAAAGTGATTTTTGATCAGGAAAACAAGTACCAATTAAATGTGCTTTAACTCTAGCAGCACAAGAGCAGATGATCCTGATGTACCCATCTGTTTCTGTAACATGTTTTGTTTTGCATTGTACAATTATGGTACTGGTGGTGTAAAGGGCACTGTTTTCACTTTTCCATGATAAAGGAAAATAAACGATTCTCTAATTTACTGGTTCATTAACTTTCGTCAGATGGTTTGCATTACTTCAACCAATGCAAAGGTAGTAAATGCTGGGAAAAGGTTAAGATGCCAATAAAAGATTGTTCCAGGCCTGCAATTCCCAATAAAAAAAAAAAATCTTTAATCCTGAAACAGCACACTTCTGCAAGTATAGTATACGCTCATATTTCAAGAAAATATTAAAAATGTGAGTTCCTCATAGCCAATATAATATTTCACTAAATATGTGTATGAATGAATGGATGAATGTGACGTTGACAGTTTGTCAGGAGGCTTTGTTTTATCTGTCAGTAATCCTTTGGTTCAAATCATTCTGCAATTGGATAACTTTTTGAAGAAAAGGAGCCATGAATAATTGCAGTGTGCTGTCATTCTGGGGGAATTGCGTGCTGAGGAGAATGGTTGCGCTTGGTGTCTGTCTGCAGACATGGACAGCTTCAAGGGGGAAAAAAATCAGGTATTTCACCGAATGTGGACTTTATTAAGGTTTGGTGTTTGGGGCGTCTGCAGCTGTTGTGCACACACAGGGAGATCCTGATGTAGACACATGTGCTGCAAATGTGAACCCCGCCATCGGGGGATGGGGGGGCGGTGTTGGATTCGCAAGGGTTTCCCTCAGCTTGAAGAAATTTACCCCAGTGCCTGGGCCCAGCCTTCAGGCAGGGTAAACTCTTAAGTAAACTAATTTGTGGGCGATCCTTAATTCCGCCCCCACCCTATTTGGACGTGTAGCGATTCGATTCCCCCTCTCTCATTAGAGACAGGCCCTCACAAGCAGACCACCGCTGGACGACCCCTGCTCACTGGCCTGGAACGCCACCGGCACGCCCAAATAAGGTTGAACCACTATTGGCCCACACCCGGTCAACATGTAGATATTATTGTGCTACATTAAATTCTCTGTCTGCTAAAAGGTTTTTTTTTTACATTTAAATGCACCACAAAACAGTGGAAGTACAGTGTAGCAGTTAGGGAAGTTGGCCCATAACACTTATTCTGACATTTTTCAGGTATATAAAGTATATATATATAAAGTCCACTGTCTTGCTTTGTCCAAATGACACACACATGATTTAAATCATTTTATATATATAAAACTGATATAACATTGATGAAGCCATCCTGCAGGGGTGGTTCCATGAACACACTTCTTGTTTCAGTCAATGCTGTCACAATATAGATGTGTCTCATGTCTCTAAGCCTTAATAAGCTTCTAACACTCTCCCAGTCATTCAGAATGTTGAGAGCGTATTGGCTGGTTCCATGACAAATTGTGTTTTTACCACTGTTAGTGTATGATGGGATGCAGCATACAAGAAAGTGGCTTATCTTAAACATGCTTGTCCATGGACTATTTGCAATATCAGTCAGAGAGCAACAGCACTGCTCTGTATCTTTGTGATCACTTTGCATGTGATTACTAGTAGCTTATCTACCTGATTAATGAGTTGTGCTAATTAGAATCAACTGGATTAGTGCATGGATGGATATGTGAGCGTTTTCCTCCTCTGCTTAATACTACATCGTATTTCAAAATGTAAATTGCAAGTCATGCAACAGATTTCTCACTGGAACATGAAGTGTTATTTTTTTTCCTCTTAATGCTGTCTTCTCTGATTGTATTTGCAGTACTCTGGTGTGAAACCTTATTGAGCAACCTGCCTGCCTTTGCATGCAAAAGTGCAGCCCATGTTTGCTTCTTCAGATCAATCAAAACCTGAGTGTGAGATGATGCTGTCTGTCTCATATTTAACAAGTCAAACAGACAGCTCCTAGTGTTTGTGTAAATGCCGAGAAGGGTGAACTGAAGGACAAAGACAGAAAATCCATGAGTCATAAAGAAATTATAAATCTGCCCTTGCTTTGATTGGACACAGGTAACTGTACAATTTTCTGAATTTGTGACTGTGTGTTAATTATTTTCTCTGTGATCTCTGAGGTGGTACCAGCACTCACGGTGTTGTATGACGAAGCATCTGTTTGTCATTTGGGGGACACTCTATGAAAACTGACTTTTTAATTGGGGGTTAAAGTACACGTCATTAGCTGAAACGCAGCAAGCCTTAATTTGGTTGTCAGGTTGTTTTAATGTCAGGGTTGCGAGACCGTCCGCTCGGCAGGGGTTGACACATCCTGCTGGCCAAGTTTGATATTTCGCTGCACTACCAGCTTTTCAGTCGCTGATTCAGTGTACCGTCTATCGAGCTTCGATCAAGCAGCTGGTTGAAGAAACAGGAGAACGCTATGGAGCCACGCGCTTGCACGCGAGCTGACGCACAATCATAAAACGGTTATACATACATACAAAATCATGCATACACACATTCGTACACTAGCACACCTTTACGCACGCACACAGACATACGTTAATACTTCCAGGTTAACTAATTTCTGCTCTACTTGTTGGATCATGCACTTTTAATCAATGATTTAGTGTCACTGAAAAAATGGTCTTCGGTATTGCAAACGACTGCAAATGAGCTCTACAAAAAATCAGACACAAGTTGAGAGGACAAAGCAGCTCAGTTGAGAGAACATTGTTAATACATACATTAAATACAAATGCCTTAAATTCACGCAACCCCTCTGATATAATATGGGCACAATAGTCAAGTACGTTGTAAATTTTTAATAAGGATAATTTTTAATCAGTTGTCACAATTGGTTACCCCCTTCAGTAGGTCTGTTAAAGCATGCATACTTAGGGATGCGAACCAACAAAATCTCCGCTCTATTCGTACTCCGTGATGGGCTGGGCAGAGGCCCATCCGCGTGTCTTCATATGCGCTGTGCGTGCAACTGTCATCCACATCTTAACGGATCCGCTTCTTCGCTTTTCAGCGCCAGCGGTTACGCAAGCATCCGCTTCTCCGTCTGCGGCGGAGACCCGCTTTAGTCACGCCAGCGTTCGCTGGAGCAGACGCTTGAGTGAGATGCTGGGGGACGGGGTTGGGGGGTTGTCTCGGTCCTTCGTGTGGGTCCTGCGTCTGTGTGTTTTAGGAGTTTTTAATGCCTTCCTGAGCAATAACACAGCTGGCTTCACTTAACTGAGAGTTAGAAAACCAGCTCACCCCCTAGCCACTGTGATGAAGTCAAAGTTAATGCACAAAAATAATTTATGGTAAAAGACTGGCTCTGTTAAGCACTTCAAGATTTTATTTTCTTTCATTTAAAGTGAGCTGGATTTGTAGACAGCATATCCAAGTGGATATGGCGCAGTGCATGGAGATATATACTTACAGTTGATGGTCATGTCGACAACTTTAGTGAGGTTTTTTTCTATATCATAAAGCAACATCTTCAAGATCAGCATGTTGCTAAAATGTTCAGGAACTTCATATGCTTGTTAAACCCACAGATTGGTCTTCATCAGCGCCAAAGGGACTATACCTCTTTAAAAATAACAGGTGCCTGTCTCAAGCCACCCTGCCTCCATACAGCTGCTATAGTGATCCAAACTACCCAAGTGCTATAAGTGCTATACACAGCATCCATTTTTTCATGAAAATGAGACATGAAGTGACACACTCAAACCATTGCTTATTGAATTCTGATCATCCTAATATTGGCAGCAGATGGTGTTATACTGACAGCTCAAGATGAAGAGACTCAAGATGAGTCACCAGTCCAGGACCTGGCTGTCGGAGAACTTATATTTCCTCATGTCTGATTAACATGGGGGTATATTGGAGAGATGTTTCAGCAGAGGTGAAGAGACTCCAGCTCTCAACAGAAAAGTTCTGAAACTGCTGAAAATCAGCTGTATGGGTCACACATCACAGTGGCAGGGTATCACATGACTGCCTCACCCAGAGAGGATGGGTTTACTCTGCAGGATTGCTCTGTCTTATCATGTGCCTGTGACTTATTTGGTCAGCCATTTTGCTGCAGCCTGTCTGCACTAGCTGCAGATGAAATGCCCCCCATAAAATGAAAACACAGTGGCTGGCAGAACAATCGTTAAGTGATGTTGCAGTGATGGGAAAGGTTCACAAATTAGAATAGGCTTCGAGTTTGAAGATAGGAACAACTCAGATACATTGACATGCTTATAAAAGCGAACCCCATTATACTGTTTTAGTAACAGTAACACTATTTAAATGACACTTTATATTAGATTTATGATTATGGTACAAAATATAAAAATGCTCTTAAGAATTTCATTAGGGCATCATAAGAACAGTGTTAGATGTCAGGCATATGCATTTATATGCTCCACATAGCACGGGGTGAATAAGGATTGGGAAACTTAAAATGATTTATATGTCCTGTAATTATGGGCTGTCACACATTGTTAAATAAAAAATGATACCTTTGTCAGTTATGCTGTTCTTATATGTTATGAACACATTATGAAAATATTTTTGTGTATACAATTACAAAGACAGGGTTTAACTGAAACCAAGCTCCATGGTGTGTGACAGGACCATTCACCTCTTAAAGGCTGTGGGTTTTCCTAACTAGATATTTATTTTTTAGCCTTAAGCTGTGTCTCTGCACTCTTTCAACAAAGACCCGTGATCCATCGGCTGTCTGATCACATTACCCAGAACGTTGAACAATAACAGCATACTGGTGAATATTGCCATGACTGCAACAGATTCTATGTACTGCTTTTACAGTGATATCCACAGAGCACCTCATTGGTTGAAAAGCTGACAAACTAACCAATGGCATAGGAGTAAACTTTCCATTCTGTTTTGACAGCTGTGTGAAAACAGAAAATAACAACCTGAGCTTACACGCAGCCACTATGAAGCAATTCTACCTTGTACTGTAACTCTGATGTAATGAATAACAGAGAAACCTCAGAAATACACATTAAACTGTCTCTGTGTTGTAATGGCAATGCAGTCTGGATGTTTAAATGATCGTGATTTAAATAACATGCATATTTTCTCAGTCTTCACTCTGATGTATTTATTATACTGATATACACTGTTTCCTTATAGAGGGTTCAATTCTGAGGGACAGTGTTACATTTAAATAATGATCTTTTCAGATGCATGAATTTCAGTATTTCAGAATTTCACCTGACAGTCTTAATGTACAAATTATACATTACAGATATATGTCGTGCACCACAGTTATAGAAAAGATTTCAGTGTCATGTAGTGGCTTAAAACTGTGTCTCATAACCATAATGCTGGAGGTTTGGATCTCAGGTATGGCACACTGTAACACTGAGCAAGGCACTTTAGACACACTGGTGTATAAAAATATAGATAACAACTAAAATATTCTTTAATAAAAAAAAAAGGTTCTTACTGAAGCAGTTTGTGGGGTCTTGTGTTCCATTGATGTTCCCATTGTCGTCAATGGTAAGGAACCACTGCGTCCTGCTGAAAAGCTGTCGGAGCCGCACGTCACCCCCCTCCATGTAATCATAATTTCTGCCATGGCGATCCTGTTTTGAGCAGTTCATGATGGCGGCCAGCTCCTCGGGGGTCCTGTCACCGAGAGCCAGCGGCACGCTGCCCAGTAGAAACGCCACGTGCAGGCACAGTCCGGAGAACAAATTCCGCACCTTCTTTTCCAGCATCCATTTGCGCATTATAACGCAATGCTGAGGGTGTCCATTAGCAGCATGCTGAAACGTCAGTTTAAAAAAAAGTAAAACAAAACAAAGAGAAGCAGCCTGCTGCTGCTGCTGCTTTCTCACTGGCGCGCTGAGCTCTTTCCTTAGGGTGCTCCCTGGTGAATGAGGAGGCAGTGCCCTGGGCCAGGTGTCCTCCCTGGGGCTTGTGCTGAAAAAGGTCCTTATCTGCACTCCTCACCTCTTGGCAATAGTGTTAGCACAGGTAAAAGAAGGCTGCTGGGCTCTGCTGGACACATCATCTGAGACTGGCATGACTGAAAGACACAAGATCAATTCCTAGTGTCATTTCCCATTGTGACCCAACTGAAACATCAGTCAAGTGAACACTTACACTCATTACGACATAGGATAAAAACAAAAGTTCCTTTGTTGAAATATCTAAACAACAAGGTTTTAATACTATTAAGTACAGTAGGTACTTTTTAACCACCTGCCTTGGTTGTTTGTTTTGTGTTTTTTCTCATCTCACTCATACAGTTGTAATCCTCTCATCCTTTGCGTATGTTTTTAACCACCAACTATCTCCAGAGCTTTTCTTGTTTATTCTGATGGACAGGTGGGAGACATTCAGGACTTCTCCTTATTATCACCTGAGGTTTTGGTCCTCATTCTCCACTGCTCCATCTGTCAGAAAAACCCACCTGGCTGTTTTATACTCTGCAACACTCTGGAGCAGAAGCAACACACACATTCCCTCCGTAATGCCTGGATTACTTACTCCTGATGCAAGTTGATATGCCTGAATTCTGAAAATCTTCCCCCTCAACCCCCACCCCTCCACAACGTGTTTTCCAAAAAAGCAGTCGGGATACAGCGCTCTCTTCCGTGCTGAGGGAAAGGACTCCTACTGTCCCGTAGGAACTTCCCACGGAAAGTGTTCCCGTGCAAACAGTTAGAGGCATATGTCTGTACATCTTCGGCGTGTTGTCATTGGTTGAGCTTACAAAAAAATGCCACGTGCTGACCTCCCTCGAGAGCAAGTACAGCTCAGCTGTCACTTGGGTGCCGAGAATACAAGCCCGCTTCTAACCATGAGACTCATAGTGAGCAGTAGAGGGCGCTATAAACTCGAAGACACTTTCATTGCCGGTATGCAAAATGCGTGTGATTTGTAGGCATACCAGATTCAAATCGAGCATAGAAGCCTAAATAATTAATTTTCTGTCGAGACAGTCAAAGGCACAAAATCGACAGGAAAGTTTCTGATTCTGATTTCCGAAAAAATGTTGATGCCTTTCTATGCAATGCTAATTTTCCTGATATTAGTCTACTTGTTTCTCTAAAAATACTTCATGTTCGTGAATTTTCATTCGGCGGCAACATTAAATATTGTTCAACCATTCAGATCCCACGGAGTAACACGCCATATCTCTCAGTCTTACACTCCATTCGGTTTGCCTTTTTAAAAGCACATGGTCGTCTTCAACGTGGAGAGGAGCAATGGACCGTTCACTTGTCCTCCCTTGAACTGCGGATTCATAAAGCAAACAAAATAGGTGCAGAGGAATGCGACCCATTTTTGATTCAAGCATTTAGTGTATAACGTTCGTTTAATGCCTGTTTTGAAAAAGATCCACTGTTTCAATTTCCTTACAAAAAAAAAAGAACGTGAATCATATAATAATTCTAAACACATAATGTAGATGGAGTGGTCTTATATTCTTTAATTTAAAAGCACACTAGCTGGGATAGATTTTAAAATAGTGTAGTTTCTGCATACTCTAATAAACTACTTTTTGTAAGGTTGTTAAGTTATTAACATCAAAATGTTGAGTGGTGTCAAGGTTGTATACTGGGGAAGAGTGCGTTTCATTATTGCATACATTTTGCAAATCTGCGAACAGTAAAAATGCTCGTATAAAACACCAGTATCTACAGAAATTTTAAATTTAAACCAGTCCTTTGAGTTTTAAGCCAAGATCTGAAAATGCCAGCACTAAAATTGTATACAGGTCTTTACTGAATCGCTGTACTCTATCATTTTGTGATATATTCAGTCAAGTAAATATTTGTGCAGTATGTCTTACAATGTTGTAAACGGAGTCATTAATTTTGAACATAATTACGATAGATTCCTGGATACTGCAAAAGTTCCATATTCGGAGTTTTTCAGACATACACAGCACAGATTTAACTGGCCTCTGAAATGCTAGAGGTCTTATTATAAGAAATAAAAACTGATAGGACTGTAATTATACATGAATTACAGCATTTATTTGACTTTATCCAAAACTGATTCATTGATATAGCAATGCCATAAAATCTGTATCGCTGTAGTTAAACACAGACATTAAACCATTGCTGTTGAAGTGATTGCGGTGGTGGGCGGATGACCATCAAAGACGACAAGGTTTTAGTTTTCCCACAGCTTACGGTAGTGTTGAGCCAAGAGTACGTGTTTGAGTGCACCCTTTTATTTCACCCAGCCCTCCTGTTTTATGGTACATCGATTATTTACAGGAAAGTGCGAACGGGGGAAATTATGCACGTGTTGTAAAACATGTTTGAGCAATAAAATGTTACCTTATATAGTACTGGCTCCCAATCGGCAAACTTGCCACCAGCAATAAAAGCTGAGGTCGTCCAAATGATTGCGGTAAGACACGCACATTTTCCAATAGAAGTCTAACAGCACGTGTTCAAAACCGATTTTTCTAAGCCTCAGTGCGTGTTAACGACGACACAGACTCTCTCTTGACTTCCTTTTCATTGCATTGTAGAATGAACGATAGAGAAACACGTGAAATTATCCTTGACATATTTTGCAAGCGCACAAAATCTATAACCTCAACCAAAATCCCTCAGGAAACTAGAAACGGTGCAGGATTGAATTTCTCGAATACCATACTGGACTGTTTAGCTTTAACTTTTATACAGACAAATCAGACGACTATGCTTCAGTTCAGCAGGCTTTAGTAGTTTATCCAGAGTGTGTAAAATAACAATATGGCAAACAACAACAACAGCAATGCTATTATTTCAAAAATACTTCATGCACTTCCTCAGACAGAAAATTTGCATTATTAGCTGTGCAAATGCATTTAAAAGTTTAGTTTTGCATGCATTTTTAAAATAATTTATACTTAAAATGCCCCTTTTCCCTAAAGTGCATGAGTACATTGCCCCAGTCCTCAGCCATAAGTGCTGCTCTTACAGTGTGTCTCTACAGAATACAACACAGGTGAAGTCTGCAGGTGCCTCTCTGGCTTCCACAACATCCATACAGCCTTTCACTCAACAGGACAAGGGAAGGAATTCTCCATAGGGATTCCTCTCTCTGAGATGAGCGTGCCAGACTTAAGAGCTGCACCGAATCATACTTTCAATGTCTTGGAAATAATATAACACAGCTCTTGTCAATAAAGAAACAAGTGGACAATGTTTTATCCCTCACTGGCTGCTCTTCAGTCCCCTGTGGTGAATTATGTGTATGTTCCCAGCAACCTGCTCTTTCATTTTTGGCAAATAGGTTGAAAATTTCAGAATTTACGGCACCATTTCTGTCATTACTTCCACAGAGCTGACCCGCAGACTCACAGTGCTCTTAAAAGCATTCCTGGACACTGCGGTGCCCAATATTTTAGGCTTTAAAAAATGTTTCCCAAGCCGTGATAGTGGCTGAAATTTACACCCCTACTTTGGTTTGAAAAATGGATTGTGTTTGAGGTCAAGCTATTATTGGAAAGTGGATTTAGTCACTGTACAAAGTGTTTGGGTGAAGCTTGTGCTTTCTAAATTCCATGATAATTGGTTGGCAGTGAGTCTGGTGCCTGTGAACATTGGTCTATATATAACCACCTCACTCCCCGAGTATCGCCGGCATGTATGTTATACAGAAATTTAGTTCTCAAGATCTAAGCTACAGGATGCCATACATATGGTCATACAAGAAGCACAATATGGACAAAGGACTGCTATCATGATATATACAGTGATTGCCTGTGGAGCTGAAATGTTCCATACATCAGAGGGCACACATATTCACCTCTCTACTCTGAAAAGAATCCCCATCCCTGAGCTATTTTGTTCAAGGTCCACTTGAATTCATTCCAAGGACAGACAGATATGTTTCCTGCTCAGTGTTTTTTGTTTATCAAATGTAATTAAGTTGTTTCATTTCAGATAGGCAAGCAGGCTCATTAAAAAAACAAACTTTGAGCACTAACTGACGTTACATAGTTTTTAGCCTCTCCACGTGAGACGACGTCCGTGCGTAGATGAAACCCTGAAGCTGTGGAATCTCGCCCTTGTCACCCAAGAGCGCAACTAACAGCTGCGTTTTTACTTCCAGTTACGTCTAATTCATCCTACATTCATAACAGCATTCACTCCCTGTCGCGAAGAAGGAAACTGAACCCACACTCACCGTGAAAAGGACGCCTTAGGCAAGTTGGACCGTGTTTGCGAACGGGAACCTGTTAGAGTAAGCCGGGCCGTGCGGCGCGGGCTCCCCTCTCGCAGGAACAGCCGTCCCGCGGCCCTGACGAAGCCTGCGCTTTGAAGCTGCCCGTCCTCGATCCCAGCGAAAGTATGTGCTAATGCAACAAAAGGTGGCAGATCGTACGCGCTCGCCAAGGAGAGAGAGGTGTGAAGGGCCAGTCATGACGAGGCGGACTGATCCGTTGTGTCAACGCTGTCTCCTCAGGCAGGCAGCAGTGTCAGGCCAGCAACACAGAGAGAAAGGGGGGAAATAATCAGTATTTGTCTCTCGCTTTTCTCTGGTTAGACTCTGAACAGCAGAATGGATTGTGATCTTATTTTTCTTAAGAAGTGATACATATATACATACACACAAACATACATATAGTATTTATGCTGTCATTTCATTCTTTTGTCTGTGAGATGGGAGGCACTGTATAATGTATGAATTTCTCCGGACAAGATGTCAATCTAGATGAATGTCCAACTGCACCGGGAGACATAAATCCTGTTTAAGGTCCACCTGGGTAATTGCATAGATTCACTCATTCCCTGGCAAAGTGTTCTTTCTTGTTCCATTTTTATTGATGTGTTTTAGCACATTGGAAAGCAGCTGAAGACATCCAATAAAATGTGAATTGTCTCTTCCTAAAGCTGATTGGTTAAGACAACACAGCATCACAGTGCATGAGTAGGTTTGCTTTCCCAGTTGTAGCATAGTGAACTTTCACACTTTTGACTGCAAAAACAGAATTTACCCCGAGGAGATGAAAAGAAGCCAAATTTAAATTCAGATAAAATGAGGACAGATTTAATACAAACCTATGTATTTCTTATCTGCTCGACAAATACCATACAGTCCAATTTATTAATTCAGTCCAATCAATCTTAATTCAAGCCAAATTTTAGCCCATGTTTTTCCCTTTTCTCTAAAACTTGGAGTGACTAAAGTGAGAGTAAAAAACTGAAAACAGAAAAAAAAATCTGTTTTCTGCAGCAGCTACTTCCAGCCACTGCTAACTAACCAGATGCACAGTTGTTTCAGAGGATATGCCATCATGCTGAGCTACACCACAAAGACTACAGGTACCCATCTAACCAATGGAATCACTTGGTTTCATTGTGACAAGGATGATCCCACCCTCCCTTCCTGGCAAAGTGACAGCCAATCATGCGTCTCCATGAGGAACAGCTGGCCACAGCAGGAACAGTCAGGATTAGGTACCAAAGCATGGGACCCATCCATGCACAAGAACATAGACCCAGAAGTCAGCTTGTATTTGGACTTGTAGGTTTGATTCCCAGGTGGAAAATTGCTATGGCACCCTTGGCCAACATAGTTTACCTGAAATGCAGTAGTAAAAATAGTACATTGATTGTTTATACAAAAATGTAAGTTGTGAAACTTACTCTGGATAAGAGTTTCTGCTGAATGCAGAACCTGAAATGCACATTTATCAGTGTCATTTCAAGTTCTGTGTTTTTTGTCAAAAACACAACAGGAGCAAGGGTGCAATGGTAGAGATTCAAACCTAAAACCAACCGGTTGCAAGTTCCCTGGCCCTTCTGCTGCTTCCTACGGATCCAGCTTGTGAACAGACTTTGAGACCCTGTATGAGTGGGGAGTTCACAGATCCTGGATAATACATGAACAGCTGCTCAGGATCAACGTCTTAGCTGCTCTGACTCAAATCAAATGCTGAAGCATTTAAAAAACAGTGCCTTTCTTCAACAGACATGTGGGTGCTTTAAAGAGATTAAGTAAAAGAGTGATCTTAAAATAACCAGTAAAAATACTATCCCAGGGCAGCTTTGTGTTGTTTTGAAATGAGCTGCTGGTTTAAATCGGGTTGGTCTGATCACTGTAATCTTCATAAGCTTATATAAACTAGTTCCAGATGAGTTTTGATATTATTTTGCATGTGTGCACATGCAGATCTGAGTGTGTGTGCATGCATATGCGTGTTATTGTATGCATGTGTATGAATATGTGCATGTGTTCATGCAAGCATGTATGTGTGCATGTCTGAGTGTGTATGTGTGTGCATGCATGCATGTATGTGAGTGTGCACAAGTGAGTGCATATGAGTATGTGGTGACGTCAGAGGGATTTTAAGGTGAGGTTTTAGGTAGAATTACAAAGCTGTGGAAAGGCAGGATGAGAGCAGGACAAAGGCCTGAGGGGGCAAGATATGGCTGCTGATGATGATGTCATCACCAGGGGACTCCTTCAGGAATGGCTAGTACCCACAGTTTGACTGTATGGGGTTGAGTTATAGTCATGTTATCTAGATGCCCTGGGGGCAGCTCCCTACAGCCCTATGCCCCACAAAAAGCTCCCTTCCCCTGCAGCCTCTGATAGAGGATGGAAAATGTCCTAAACTAAACTGTTCATTTATCTTACTGTATGACACACTTTCACCTCATTTTCCAAGACATAATCGGTCCACTGAGATCTCCCATATTCCCTTTTGTCAAATGAATAATGACAATAAGGATTTCCCCATTAAATACCAGCATATCATCTTTAAACACGGGAATGACACAATGAGATCTATGGAGGAAGTCGTTTTCAAGAGGATAAACTGGTCCAATGATAATGGCTAAATGGTTTGGGGAAGAGGAGTTCTCTTTGCTTGTCTGGAGTCTGCCGTAACTGTGTAATCACTTCCAGCTGAGTGGCGTTTGGGAAATCACAGACACTGCCTCCAGATCATCCTTTCTTTTTGCACTCTGCCAGTTGCTGCATCTTTTCATGCTGCTGCAACGCAGTTACTGCACTGCAGGTCTGCACAACTAATGCAGTGGGTGACAGCCTGTGTCGTGTTTGCAAGTGGAGCCTTCTGAATGAAGAAATGGGGAACACCCCTGACGGGTCTCTGTAGCTTGTTATGGAGCGCTGTGTATTTTCAAAATGACACGCTCAGTGTGCAGGATAGTTATCATGTATCAGAAATTGTAACCAACGGGATAATGCACCGTATTCATGTTGCTTTAGTAAGCTGTAAAGCCAAGGTGGGCGGTCACTTCTTATGTAAAGGTGAGAATTAATACCTTGAGAGGAAATGTCTCACCCAGCCAGCGAGACCCCTTTTAGCAGGAAATGAGGTCACAACATAGTTCTTTTCAGCAGAAATGGAGGTCGAAAGGGACACAACATGACTGCTATAAAAGAAGGCTGCTAAACAAGTTGTCCCCAGACTGTCACAGATCTGGGATAATTGAACAGGGATTAGACAGTTCCGTACTCACATTACATGTTGAAAGCAGAGAGGGGCTCCACCAATATCAGAGTACATTGGTAACAACCAACAGAACAGATCCTGAAGGTGACTGGTGAATACTTTCTGTCTATGCTCCTGGGTGGTACATGAATTAGTACCAGAAAGTATTGCCAGAAAATACCTACCAATCAAAAGTGGTGTTGAGCTATTGGTTAGTATTAACATAGCCTGAGATTGGTGGAACTCTGTTTTCTTCACATAAGGTGATGACGTGACTGAAATCTTTATTGTACCTGACACAGAGCCTTTCCTTTCTTCATTGGTATACCTGAGCTGGTGTTTATCTGGGCAGGGGGTGTGGTTTACACAGGGGATTTAAACTACTGTCCTAGAAACACCTTACTGCAGCATAGGCCCATTTGTGACAGCACAAACCAGCCAGACAAAGAGAGAAGGCCTCTAGACTATTATCCAAACGCACTGGTTCTTTTGGGAAATGTATGCAGACTAATAAACACTGAATCTGGCAAAGTGAGAAGTGATGTTGGATTAGCATGAGAGGTCCTGGAATCTTCTTCAGCTTGTTGGAAAAAGTGACGCCCTTGTTTTTGAGTAATGTTAGATTAAGGAGATTTATAGAGAGAGATCATTCGAGACACTTTTCCCCCCTTTGATTCCTAGAAAGTTTTTTTTTCCCCTTTAAAGAAGGATGAGTGTTCACAGCATGCACACCTCCATGGTAATAGCATGACAATTTATCAAAACAAAAGAGAAACAATGCATTTCAACTTTGAAAACAAAATCACAAGCATGCTCATATTTATGTGATTACACTGTGTAACCATCTATTTTGTTTCTTCCATTTGCAAATATCAACATGAGTCACACTTTTATTGTTTCCATTATTTCCCGTTTTGCCTCATGACGATTTATGGGTGACTGGAAAGCTTTTTGGCCATTCAATGGAATCAGCCTTTTGACGCAGACAGAAACCTGGACTTCAGTCTTCCACTTTCAGTCCACACCAACATCAACGCTCCCATCATGAAATGCTCAGAAATCACCCAGAACTGTTGGGGAGGGTTTTTTTTTTTTTGTTTTAGAGTTATGTGAAAATAGGCTCTTTTATTAAAACACACACACACACACACTGTACTGAATCATCGACATGTGTCCAACAGCTAATCTGGATAGAGCTTGATGTTCTCTTTTATAAACTGGACTGGCACAGCTTGAAGTGATTGACTTCGATATTGAGAACTCGTCTGTTTCAGGTCTATCCATTTCAGACTGACCTTGTAAGCCCCCTACCTATTGATGGTTGAAATGAGGTTGCATGAATCCTGTTACCATGGAGAAACAATCACATTTCAATCTTTGACTTGTTTGAACCAAACAGAAAGGTTATTGTCATTAACACCAATGCAGTCATTGCTCCATTCCAAATCATTGAGTCAGACAGAATATTATAGCTCCTCCCATTTTTGTCTCAATTAAATCTTACTCCCCATCACTGCCTTCACCCACACTGACTGAGAGATGCCCTCTAAAGTAGCATCAGTATTATCATTTTGCCACAAGAAAGATGGTTGCTGAAAGGTGATAATATCCTTCTCTTTCTTCAACAGATCTGACAACATTCTCAAATGTAAAATCACATTCAAACAATGCAGAAACATGTGGCACAAGCCAGAGTTTCAGAGCTTGCTTCTCAACTTCTTGAGAATTGTGAAGCCTGTATGTACTTTGTTAAGAGCACCTTGCAGTTGGACTGTGGTCATAGGTACAAAACAATGAAAAAAAGAATAAAAGTAGTAAGAAGAATCATTTAAAAAATGTTAGTTTCTCTTTAGGCTTCTTTTTGCCACTGGAAGAAATTTCACATTGTGGTATAGCAAGTATGTGTGGAAAGCATAAAGTATTGAGAAGGCAGTCTACTCATACATTTATTAATTTCAAGATTAAGAAGGAAGTGTGACTGTTACTTGCATGAATTATTTCCTGCTCTCAGCACAGGCTGTTCTCAAGATATATAATTATGTATCATGTCTCCATGCATATTTAAGTCTTTCTGGCAAGATGTTGTATTCAACATAAATGAAACCGTTTGGAAGAACTATGTACAAGCTGTTTAGGGAGCTGCTTTTTCCAGCTAGGAGGTTGCAGACTCACATCCTGGCCTGTTAAACAACCAAACAAGGTTATTTGCCTTTTTGAATGCACATTTTGTTGAAGTGTGCAGAAGTAGTTCAGTCTTTGATGAGATCGTCCTCTAAACGTTGTCAGAGATGTTGACAGCAGAAAAGAGGGCTTATGGGTAACCTGTCATGAAAGTGGCATGACAAGGTCGTTGCATTTTAAAGATCTGTTTATCGGTTGGGTGTATATCTATGGACACTGAAGCCCATGGACCGTGAACTCCACCTCTGTGCGTTCAGTAGAATGTCTGCTGTGACAGCACATGCCTGCGTAAAATTCCCACGTATCCCCCACTGCGTAATGGCTGTCAGCCTCAGTAAAGCAGGGGATGATGTACGTGACTCCATGAGAGTCGCTCAGAGAGGGTGCGTGATACACGCTACGTTCCGTCTCGCTCGGAGACCTGTCATCTTCTACACACCGTTGAGCTAAAACAGGCGGTCACTCAATGTCTGTGGGCCTGGGACTTTATACACCCCGAGTGTTTCATTAAGACATTTTTTCAGCCTTGAGGAGAACTACCTCAACGAGCGCAGCACGTTCAGTGCAAGAGGCATAAATGTGCTCAGCAGGTGGGCGGAGAGCATTGGGGTCTGCGGGTGGACAGATCTGACGTTAGATCAAGCTCGTAGAGGTGTACGCACGCGAGGAGCATGGCTGCAGGCGGGAGGAAATAAGTTTTGTAATCAATTATGTCCCAGACCTTTCGACTTTATAACTCTGAGGTGCACTGCAGTAAAAAAAGCAATTTTAACTAGAAGACATTGCATATGTTTTAGTTTATGCGTTCACCTCCCCCGCTCCTCACTGTTCCCAAAAAACTGCAAGGCCCAGCAACTAAAAATATATACTTTATTACCTTCGTTAAAAGCTAAATAAATACCTTGCAATTTGGACACAGCTAAGACATTAGTAATAACACAGAGAGACAAGTATTCTAGAACAATAAACAAAGGTTTATTTTTCCTTCCCTTACCAATGTCCCATAATTTTTTTCCACTTTTTGAATTTTAAGTGGATTTGAAGTTAATATCTAAATATTAATCCCATTAAAAATTAGAGAGATACGTTGCCACATATTATGGCTGTAATTTTTATGTTACACAAATAGCATTGTACCTCTAGGGGAGAATGAGAAGCTGGTTAAACGAAAAACTGTGTAAACAGTTCAGACTAAATGAGAGAACGGTGCATGTTGATGGATCGCTTTGGTTCCGATGGTGTGAAAAGGATCGTTTACTAATGTGCTTTCAGTCACGGTTTATCAGGTGTTGCGTGAGAAATGTTCATATTTCACACGCTCTCGTAAATCACGATCGAACAGTAGTAATTCAAAATAGTGAGCTCAGAATGCGCGTCTGCTTTTGATTTTAGGGGCACAGGCATTTGTCAGTGCTGGACGGATACAGGGGACCACCCTTTACAAGACATAGAGAGCGAGAGAAAGAGCAGTCCAGATCACCTTAAATCCTCCAGACCTGGACCAACCTCATCACGAATGACATATAAAGCCATACAACCTCTAGCTATGGACACAATGCCCTTGTTCTCACTCTATCCTCACGTGTCTGGGTTAATATCTTATTGAGTCCCACAAAGCTGATTCTGACTAGTTCATTCCCCCAAATTGCCAGAGATGTGCTTTGCTAATGAACTATTGGTCCGTTGCTTTTGATGACATATCATCACCCGTTGTAGGTGTGCTTCCAATGGGAGGAGGCAATTCAACCCAACTCAGCCAATAACTGTGGAGAAACCCCTAATATTCAGGGACCTTTCTAGAAGGTGGATAGATTGACAGAGCACTCTGAATCAGGCAAGTCATGTAA
Organism: Albula goreensis; assembly: GCA_022829145.1. NCBI lineage: Eukaryota > Metazoa > Chordata > Actinopteri > Albuliformes > Albulidae > Albula > Albula goreensis. The sequence continues at coordinate 8,244,092 of CM040741.1, read as the reverse complement.
ATGATTTACAGTTCAGTGAATCTGTGCACAACACTTCCGAATACAACTTATTATTTATGTAGTTATACGGTAGGTGTCTGTCATTGTTAGCAGTTCAGAATTGCTAACACTCCATGAGAATGTACTAGGAAAATTAAACAACAGATAAACAGATACAAATACACTCTCTCACTGGCAACACAAAGCCACCTTTTCTGATTAAAACTAATAAACAACCCCACAATAAACAATGACCACAAGTAACTCTGAACTATCAAGTTAAACCATAAGAAAATACTGATGAGCTTTAAATCTCAGCCAATAGATCCTGGTCAAATCAACAGAGAACAGAGAAGGGAAATGTCAGCCCCTCTGTCATAATGACAGAGAGATCCTCGGTTCAACATTAAGTGGCTAAGGACTGCTGTGGTTTTCTTTGTTATGATATGGACTCTGCGTATATTGTCTGGACCCTGATTTTAATGTATTGCAGAAAGGGAGGGTAACTCCTTTTTTCTGCTGTCACTGCTCAGAGCTGCCTACTGTAATAGTAGGCCTAATTATTTATCATAGAGCTCCAAAAGATAATTTAAAGCCATACTTTAAAATTTTTTTTAAGTGATTCTCAGATGGCATGCCTTTAAACAATATTACAATATCGACCAACCCACTATGTGACAGAAGAGATCAATCATATCGGCCTGTTTGGGTGATGCAAGCATTACGTCCGGTTGTTAAACAGAAGCACAGGGGACTTGTCCATTTGTGTTAAAAATCACAAATCACGTATGACGGCAAAGACTGACAGCCCACATATATCAGATTCCTGAACCCTGGAACAGGGACCCAGCAACTCCCAGCTGTCTGAGGTTAAATATCTGGGACTTTTGGTGCTATTTAGTAGGGTACTAAATAGCATACTACTCAAATTTCTCAGGAATACCTACACAATTTTAGTTCAGTTGGAACTGCAGTCCTCTCAGACCAGGGTCAAGTCTGAACCTTTATGTAAATTTGTATTTCTCTTGGTTTAAATTATATAGCATATCTTTTGACAAAGCTACTGTGCAGCCCGCTCTGTGTGTGACAGTGACAGCCGACAAATTCCTCCCTCTGCTCAAGGGTATTCAAAATCACAGTGAGTATTACCCAAAAGCCTTTAGGTGGATGTTGTAAGCTTTAATCGAGTGAAGAGGTCTGCAACATTACACTGGATTTACTGCGGCCTGCGTAATTTTCAATGCAAAAGCACAGAGGAGATGAACTATGGGGAGAGGAGGAGTGTGAAGGAGTGAAAGCCATGAGAATGAACAGATAGCCGATGCTCTGAGTCCCTTGCCGGAGCTGAAGAACTCCAGACAAGTCTGTGTTAAAACAACCCTGGAACGGCATGCTGCATGCCAGATTCTGGGTCACGCCCAGATTCAGGAGATTCATGATTAATGGGTTCTCGCTCACAGAATAAACAAGCCCTGCAGTTTGAAAGACTTTGTATTCATTATCAATAAAGACACGGGAGAATAAATATACAGCACCACTGAAGAAAATCTATTTTCGAATATCATTCAGCTCCACAGCTAATTATTGACTCGAAATTCCTGTAAGCAGCTACACGATGTTAACAACTTCTTGCCACAGCAGTTTATTCAATTTGTAGCATAATGTGAATGTAACATGAAAAAACACAACATAAAATATGCATAATCTGGCTAATCAAATTACATATGACCTAAGTAGGAACAGGAGAGGTGGTGGTCTTTTGTTTTCCTTTTAAATTTGTGGGTCTGGCACGAGTCCTGACCACTTCAGAAAAGTCTGAGAAGCATTACTTTGCGCTCACGGTCAAAAGTGCAGCAAGCGGAGCATTCTGTACTGCAAAGCCTGACCAGAAATGGGTTTTTGAGGAGGGAGGTATCATGCCAGAATCTCGACTCCAGCCTGACAGATCGGTGCCGTGCGAGGCTTCTGCGGAGATAAGTGGAGTACGGACACCCACGCTGTCACTCACACCGCGGAGGTCCATAAACTTCATCATTCATGCAGTCATGAATAGCTGGTTCAAGCAGTGTGCGCTTGCTCTTTCAGTGACAGAACTGAGAGGCTATCCAACAGGCACTTAAACCCTGCCAGTCCCCAGTATTTCAATATAACACAAAAAACGTCCCTGTGGAAGTGCAAAGACATTAATCAAAAGCTAACCCACATTTTCCAAAGGAGACAGTTTAACACCATTGCAACTTAAATTCTCAAGCCTTTGTCTGATTTATTGTGGCCTTCAGCCCACGTGTACTCAATAAATCTTGCTAAAAGTGATACAGAACTGTATATTTATCTATGAAATATATTTCATCTTTGAAAGTCCCTCCACACAAAAAAACCTAACTGAATAACATTTCTAACAGTAAAAACTTACATCCTTGCTGGCAAACTTAGTCTCATATAAAACACGTAGAGCTGAAATCCTTATTTATAATATTCAAGCACAACATTCACTGTATTATACACTGAAGTCCATTTCAAAGAAGTAAACAGACTTATGCAGTCAGGTAAAGAACAAAAACAAATCCTGCATCAATCAAAACAAGGGCGTAGATTAAGGGGGACAGGTAGTATGCTCTCCTTTAGGTTGTACACAACACTAATTAACTTCCTGTTTGCATCGGGCCTTGCATGCTAAACTACAATTTGCTGAAGTTTACCTCTTCTGGATGCTAACTGAACTCTCCGCAACCGCAAAGAAAATGCTGTTAAGCCTTATCTGCACGTCATTATGATCACATAAATCAGGACCTGATGGTCACCCTGCTTTCCTCACAGACCTCCAGAGGCAGGTTTTGACCTATGCAAAAGCAGACAGGTTTGCAGGAGCTTTTGCCTGGAATACCTAGATGAGGCACTTGTTGTGCCCTGTGGGCCAGATTGAATCCTTATGGAGTTCGTTTTGCCCAAGGAGTTTGAACTCCTGCCCTGTTATTGGAGAGTTATAGTTTTCAGTGTTTCAGTACTTCAGTCCTTCGTTCAAGTCAGTGATTAGCTAATGAATCCAAACACCTTTGCTCAGAGGCATAAATTAGCTTCCAAGTGAAAAGATACCATCAAAATCACACTGTGGGCCTCCAGGACTGGGGTTTGGGCTGGCTGGCTCTACACAGTGACCAGAAAGCCTATGGAGTGACAAACACTAGCATGCCTCATTAAGGGAAGGGATTTTCTGTTGGCAGAGAGTTTCGCCACCTCATTGCTTTAAAGTAACACCTCAGTTCAACAGGTGACTGCAATTTTCCTGTGCCAGCTGTACCGGTTGCTCTATAATATGGAAGATGTGGTCCAAGTACATACAATAGGGCATTTAGAGAGTTATTTCTAAACCCTTGAATCAACATGTTTATGTTCAGATCCTTTCATTTTCATAGACCTTTCTCTGAAAATACTGCTCTAAAAATTGATTAGTAAGACTGTCAATCAGGGGTATGGTCAATTCCATTTCAACGCAACCAATTCAGGAATTTCCCAAAGTAAGTAAATTGAAATTGAAGTCATCCCCTCTGCCCTAACACTAATACAATGTGTAATTGTTTATTGAAGTCATGGGTAAAACATCCACCTTGCTTGAACTACAAAATAAATAAGCTTGCATTAGTGTCATAGTGTTTGTTTTATTTCCATTTGCTGTTCATCACAGACTTCTCCTGCTAATAGAATCCCGACAATAAAACACTACAGCAGCACATTGTTCTGTAGTGGTCTTGAAGACAGCACAAACAAAAATGTATCTGGTGGCATTTGCTTGAGTCAGACTTCGGTTCAACCAACTAAAAGGACTTTTCTACACCAGTGGTGTGATACACACTCTCATCAGCTAAAGCTACAATTTATCCATAGGGCATGGTCAGATGTTACTCTTAACAACAATTCTGGTCCTTGTTACTGCTGTTTAATTGTCTGATCAGCCATTCTCTGTGAATCAAAAATCAATGATTTAAATATAAACCGCAGTATTTAATTTTTTGTTCGCACCAGTGTTTTGACATCCACGGAGTCAGCTGGAGTGGGCTAACAGGAAACCCATAATCCATTTCTTTCTCTAAGCTTTTAAGGAGACAGCCGCTATTTTTAAAAGCCATTAAAAAGACCTTTGCTTTGTTTCTGTGGTTTTCAGATTGGTAAGTATTGTCTGAAGCAGACAGCTTTGATAAAGCGCATAAAGACCATAAAGACGTTGAGTGAGTATATATCTGCCTCCACTCTTTGATGCTCTCTCTGCTTTGTATGTTTTCCACCAAAACATTCTGTGCTTTTCCCAGTCTCCTTATGCTGTTACACTGTTGGGATTTTGGCCTCTTCCAGGCAACATCAGGCACTTTAACAATATTAATGTCCTTGACCTTGTAAATCTATATGCTTTCCTTTTCTAGGCTTTTCAGAGGGGAAAAAACAGCTTGTCACTGACTTTCAATTCCAAAAAAAAAAAATACCTCACAGATGTCACAAAGGAGGGGCCACCAGGCCAGAGTTTGTCACAGTAAGCAGACCATAGTAACTCCCAAAGTGTTAACTTGGAGGTCTTCAGTCCAGGAACAGCCTTTAAGAACATACAGTTTTATAAACTACCAATGTTAGTTTGTAAGTTTTATACACACACCCTAGTGTAAACAGAACATCCACCACTGTGGTTGTCCTGTGTGTTTCAGCATGGCCCAGTTAAAAAATGCATTGATTTACCAATCAATTCAGGAATGGTTTATGTCACACTGAAGGACACCAAAATATCATTTCAGCTATATACAGATCTACTCTATGAGAGAGTCTTATGTAGGAGACTAGTGCTTCCAGTTTAGTGTTTCAACAAAGGAAATCAGTCCTGGCCCCAAATGAAAAAAAAACCCTCATAAACCCAAATTCCTACTGTGTACAGTGTAAAATAATATTAGCAATTACACTGAAAACTGATGTGTAAATCACTGAGGACCTTTCTTCTGTGCCGAATGCCACGCTGAAGAACAGGGCCTGGTAGTGTTTAAAGTAACTGTCAGAAACGAGATAACAGTCATGGTTTTAGCCACAGCATAAAACCCTTTTTGGCAAACAAATATTAAACGGCACAAGGAGACCTTGTGTATACGTTTGCGACAGAGGAGCAATGCTAATTATGTGACGTTTTCTGAAAAATTATGGAAAATAATCTGAAAGCCTGTGACTTCAAAGGTCTGCGATGTTCACTATTCCTGACAGCGCTATTGGATTCTTAAAATAGTTTGTGCGTCGTAGACTGAATGGTAAATTACCACAGGGTTCATCGTTTCAGATGTCCAATGATGTCTGTATAGAAAGTAAATCAGTGGGGAGCGTAAGATCATCGCGCTTTATTTTCCCTCACTTCAACCCACGGACCCAATTACACATTTAAAAAAACTGAGATTTTTTTCAGTCAACGTGTTTTAGACAGTAAAACGCGAACAACTAAAATTTTATTGCGGAAAAATCTAAACTTCGTTACACTGAAATTTGTCCATGATGTGAAAAAGGTGGTGAAAATACACTCCCAACAACCCAGCAAGAAGAATCTGGTTTTATAATCAAATTAAATAGCCTATGCATTCTCTATTTCCGTCTCTTTGTTCAGAGTTGTGCGTTTTGCGCTTGTATGTTGTGAGGTGGGTGTTTGAAGAAAGTTTCTTTCAGAACTTGCTATTATCTTCTTTACTACATGTATTCTGCTTTGATCTGGTCTGAAATCGTACTCCAGTCCAGCGCTATAAATTGATCAGCATCTTAGGTAAGGTAAGTAGGGATACACTCCAACTGGACACCATCCATAACGATGATATAAATTTGAACTTGGCATTTAGTTATCACGCGATGTTAAAAAATAAAATGCATTCTGACAGGGAAATCTGCTGTGCCAAGTTTTCTCTCACGAGGACTACATTTTGCAATTCATCTAAAGCCCACAGGACCGTGTCAGAAATAGACTGATATGGTTCATTAGTCTGTGGTGCTTTGTAATGTCTGTAACCTTCTCCCAATTTCAAACATTATTGAATGGGTATTTATCTCCAAGATACGCTGCTTTTGTACTCATCAGATAAACAGTTTTAACATCGTCACCAGTTATGATGTCCAGTCATTCCGTTTTATCCATTCACAGTCCAGTTTTTCAGTTCCTTTTAAACTGTCCCGATTTCTTTGGAGAAGGGAATGTTTGCAAACGATTTTTTTTGTTATTCTTCTTCTCTGATCAAGCAAAAAGGTAGCGAATTTAAATAGGCCCAAAACATGCGCTTTAGGCCTACTTCCGCCTTCCGCAGACAAAATATTCTGCTGTAAATTCTCAAGATTTATTGCCTGCTGCACTGAATTTTTGGAACAACATTCAGCTTTGATACAATAACAATAAGGCGGATAGGCATAATGTTACACGAATGATAAATGAATCAAACCATAGATAAAAAGAAACTTCTAAAAATGTCAGTTCCTACTTTAACTGATTAACATACAGCTATTGCAAACCTATCAGGAATTTGTGGTTGAATTTTGGAGGAGAAACATGTGCATGCTATACTTTCATACTGGTGTACAACTGCATACGTTGGAAAACTTGTATTGATAACATTTCAACATTACAGACGGGGAATTACATTACACAACGAAGACAGGCAACAGAGATACATACCATTTACAAGTGTTTTAGTAAGAGCGGCTCTACTAAAAGCGAAAGATGCGTAAAGTGCTGTGTCCTGAAAACATTCTTACACACACAGACATTCCTAAAGATTGTGCTGTCATTTGCAAGGTCTTGTCAAGTCCAGTTTCAGAAACCTCAACATAACCAAAATAATAATGAGTTGAAAGCGCCATCTTATGGCCATTTGTTATATAAATAGCTGTTATGTGTCGCTATAGATAACAAACTTTGAAAATAAATTAAACACTAAAATATTCATATTGATTTCTGTTCATTCAACTGAGGCTTTAATAATCGCACACAATGAATTCATTCGTCAATGAATGGCAAAACAACCTGAGGATTACCAGGTGTCAGCGTTTGTTGCTACTTTCACTGGATTTAAATGAGTAGTCATTGTTCTTGTGACTAGTAATGCTCTTTGTATTGTAACAGCTTTGTATCTGTAAATCTGCAAACCATGTCAATACAAGTTAGACAGGCTACTGACCAAGATGTCATGTACAAATTAAGAGAAAGTTCTTTCAGTTATGTGGTGCCGCTGAGGATTCTGGGATGCACAGGCTTTGAACTCCTAAGGCAAGATGTCTGACATGGAGGATGACTTCATGTGCGACGATGAGGAAGATTATGATCTGGTAAGGACCAGCTGGGTTTAAACTGTCATTGTAGTTTTTTTTTTTTTTTTTACATAGATATGGCAAAACAACTTCTCAATGGAAAGTAGTGAAGTCGTACAAAATATTCAGCGTTTGTCGATCAAGTCATTTTGAGTTCAGCTGAGGGATGCTGGCTAACTGGCACTGTGGAATGTATTGCAGTTTGCTGCTGTTTAGCTAGCGATAGCTACCAATCTTGTTTTGAGTGTTAATTTATTTTGTATATGAAACATTGCAGTACTGTTTTTGCAGATTGTTCCAGACACTGATATTGCTTCTCTAGTTAGCACACAATAAAACAGATGAGCTTCTTTAAGCGATAGCAACCTGTCTAGCAGAGCAAGCTCTTTTACTTATCCAGCATAGTCGGTAATGTGAATATAAATATTTTAATGAAACAGAGTTGTTTTAGTAGAAGATTGAAAGTATATGGATTCAGGGAGCATAAATTAACCTGTGATTTGTGTACTACGTTGAAATTCCTGCCAATTTGCAGATGCATTAGCTGCCAGTGACACTGAGCAGTTATCGTAGCTAGCTGTCTGCACGTTAAGGCGTGTTGAGCACTAGCTTAGCATCCCAGTGCTAACGTTTCTTGACTTTGGGTATCTCTTCGCTGTCTGGTTTGTATGCTAAGCTAGTGATAGCTTGAGTAGATGACTAACAGTAGGTAGCAAAAGTAACAACTTTAACTAAGGATTTTAAATTCGCATCAGTGTATGTATTTTAACATTAAATTTGTTTTTGTCCAGCTTTCGACGACATTAGTAAGTCCAAGTATTAGCTAACATTTGCAGTGTGAAAAATGTTAGCTAGTAATTAGCAACTGAGCTGCGGAGCTAGAGCGACAAGGTTAGCTTGTAGCATTTGTATTATGCAGCTAACCACTTTGCTTGTTCTCTGCTTTTCAGCAGCATAAGTAATGCTGATTAATATGTGCAGCTTGCAGTAAATGTATTCTTAACATGCAGTAGCTTAATTTTAGAACAGTTTAACACTGCAGCATGTATGTGTCTTCGTTTTGACTCTTGGCCTATTTATGGTTAATTTAAACAGTATTTCGAGAGATTTTTTTATTGCATTCTTCGATTGATGAAAACATGAGCATTTGCAATCTATGATCATTTCGAATTCATGTCATTTAATTGATATAATAAACGTATAACCGAAGAACCGTCAGTATTTATCATTAACTATTTTATCATTCGAGGAATACTCGGAAGACAGCAATTCCGAGCCCAACGTTGACCTGGAGAACCAGTACTACAATTCCAAAGCGCTGAAGGAGGACGACCCTAAAGTGGCTCTGAGCAGCTTTCAGAAGGTTCGATAACCTCACATACCCTTTCATAGTAGAAGTAATGAGACACTTCTTTATTCATTATTACACAGTCCCAAAAATATGTGATGTAATGTGTCTGTTTAAAGGTCAAAAATGATAATTTATCGTTTTTATATTCATTTTTAAATCAAAACTTGGACAGCTCATAGCTTTGCAACAATTCTCACAAATACAACTAGCTGTCAACTGGCGTTTTCAAACTTAGTGTTCCTTGGAAACAGAAATGACCACTTGTGCACTGGAACATGTACATCTTGCTATTTTTAAAGCAGTCTATATTTTGACACTGTTTCATTGAGAAGATTTTACCATAACAACAGATGAATAACAGTTCAGTTGATTTGGATAGAGACAGCCAAAGCCAGTGCAGACTGATAATGATAAAGTATATTAGGAGTGACTGGTGGTTTTGTCAGAAGCTGAGTGCTGCTGATGTTGTTGAAAAAGTGTCCCCCCTCCTACCTATGACAGGTCCTAGAGCTTGAAGGAGAAAAGGGAGAATGGGGTTTCAAAGCACTGAAGCAGATGATAAAAATCAACTTTAAACTGGTAAGAAATATGGAAAATATTGAAATGTTGAAAAGCATATTATGTCAAAACATCAAACGCTTGGCCCTTCTATCAGTGTGCGATTATTCTCATGTCACCCTCTTTCTAAAATAACAAATTACTAGTTTAGGTGAAAGTTCCACTAAAAGCCAGACAGAGTGGTGTAAGCATGTTCTATTACTGCATTGATAATTGACTGAAAAATGGACTAATGCTTTGTATTTCACTTTGTAATACACATGTTGAATCCTTCGTGCGATACTATAAAGTGACATGAAATGGCCTACCCATTAAACAGTGTATGTAAATGAGCATGGGACAGATCAATCTGTAATGAATTCATCTATAATGAATTACTGGAATGCAGTGCAGTCTCATTTACGGCTTGTCCGCCCACAGACGAACTTCCCCGAAATGATGAACAGGTACAAACAGCTGCTGACGTACATCCGGAGTGCCGTCACCAGGAATTACTCAGAAAAATCCATCAACTCCATTCTGGATTACATCTCCACATCAAAGCAGGTGTTTATTGTAAGGTCTTTATTTATTACCACTTTAAAAAACAAAAAAAAAAAATTATGGTGTATTGGTGTGGTTCTTACACTTGTGGGTGCTTCGAAGTTAATTTGGGAATCAAAAAAATAAGCAAAGAAATTTTTTAGTATGAGCAATAGAAATAATGTTTTTTTTTTTTTTTCCATCAAATTTTAATTATGCATTTTCATTTTTGCCCAGTTTGCCCCATTCATAATTGTGGGCCCATCCCAATGCTACAGTCACCTTTGTCAATTTGGATGAGCACTGACTGAGCGTGTGCATCTTTTACACAAGTCCATGCAGTCAAATGGCTCTCCTTTGCACTCTGTGATCCTTTGGCTTACCTGCATACCCATGAACCTGATTGGCAGCTCTGCTTGCATAGCTGGTGCAGGCTGACTGCAGATCCTCGATCAGCCAGATGAGTCGCTATTTCACCATAAGATGAGGGTTTCATGAAAATCCTCACATTCTTGGCCTTTATTCCACATAGCCACATTCAGCTCAGGACTAATGATTTAACCATAAGAACCACCCATGAGGCCAAGTTGTTGTGGTTTTCATATTTTATGAGAAGCTGTTAATCATTTACTGAGAAAATTTAAATCTACATTCTTGCTGTTAAAACCATAAATGTGGGGTAAAAAAGTAACAACAGAAAAGGACATGCAAAACTTTCGCAGCAAACACCGGAATCACAGATAATGTTTTTGAAAACATATTTACAGATGGACCTGCTGCAGGAATTTTATGAAACTACTCTAGAGGCGCTGAAGGATGCAAAGAATGACAGGTTGTGGTTCAAAACAAACACAAAGGTAAAGGTGTATTTCTCAACATTGGATTGACCATAGTTTGATATGACGTAATTGGGGTGGCTCATGCATGGAGTTTTTTCTTTCACAACACGTACAGTTTCTTATGCATGTATAGAAAATCGTATGTATATATATATATTATATGTATTTCCCATTGGCTGGTTTTAGCTGGGAAAACTGTATCTAGAACGAGAGGAGTTTGGGAAACTTCAGAAAATTCTCAGACAGCTGCACCAATCCTGTCAGGTAAGACACTTCTATCATAATTTGAGAAAAAAGTGAACACTTCCCTGAATTTCCTATATGGATACATTTTGTCCAAAACGGAAGATTTTTTTTTTTTTTTTTTTTTTTTTTTTTTTAAAAACCTCTGGGGTTTTCCTTGCTATATGGGCATGTGTTTGTGTATGTATGTGTATAACTAATTGTGATAATGACTCTGGGTGCATTCAGACTGATGATGGTGAGGATGACTTGAAGAAGGGCACCCAGCTGTTGGAGATCTACGCTCTGGAGATCCAGATGTACACAGCACAGAAGAACAACAAGAAGCTAAAAGCACTGTACGAGCAGTCGTTGCACATCAAGTCCGCTATTCCCCATCCACTCATCATGGGGGTGATCCGAGGTACTGACCCCATTTTAGTCTCCTTCCATGTATTGTTTTCTTTACGCTCTTTACTTACCCATCTGAAATTAGTACCTAAATTTGAAGGCTCTATTTCAACTGTCCAAACTTGTGGCACAAAAACAACTGTCATATGGAGTAGCTTTTGTATCATTTATGTGAAACTCTTGAGTTGCGTGGCATGTGTGTGAAGGTCCTTTTATAGCAGTTTGAATGTAACTGTTGTAGCCATGTTGTGTTTCCTCATCTTCTGCTGGTGTGAAATTGCTGCCACTTGAAATGACCACTGCAGTCAGGTGTTGGGACAATAAAAATTACGTCAAAGAGTCATCTCTAATTTTAGGCGGTAGTTTCAAGTTCCTTTTCTTATCTCTGTCCAATTGAGTATTGAATAGTTTTTTTTTTTTTTTCCTATTTTTCCAGAATGTGGAGGTAAAATGCACTTAAGAGAAGGAGAGTTTGAGAAGGCTCACACAGATTTCTTCGAAGCTTTCAAAAACTATGATGAATCGGGGAGCCCGAGGCGAACCACGTGTCTGAAGTACTTGGTTTTGGCCAACATGCTGATGAAGTCAGGAATTAACCCTTTTGACTCTCAGGAGGTGAGACCTGACGTCTCTGGAGTCTTCCTGCTTCTGTTAAATAACTCGCTTCTCTTGCTCACAGTGATGTTCTGGTTAACATAGCTCTGATTTTCTGGCTTCACTTGTGGTATTAAATGATTGGTTGCCAATTTCCACTTTGATATGAATGTAGTAAGCAAATTAACAGTAAAACGACAATACTGGGAGATTTTGGGATTCTTCATATTGTTTTGAATGATTTAGTTTCTCCCTTTCAGGCCAAACCTTATAAGAATGACCCAGAGATTCTTGCAATGACAAACTTAGTAAGGTAAGGACATGTTTTCCTCTGTGTCTGTGTGTGTTTGGGTGTTCACTTGTCTGCTTCAGCTATATATAAAGCCAACCTTTTGTTTTATGTGTATTTTTTATGGTATATGTTTTTGTATAGTATGTTATAGTGTTACGCCAGGGCACAGTAGCAGTGGACCAGCAGAAAGGATGTTTTCACCCTCTTCTCTTGGCTCATTTGTTATTTTCTACTCTTCCTCACAGTAAACCAAAAAAATATGGCCCGTCTAAAATTAGTCTGTTTCCTTTCATACATTTGGATTTAGTTTTGACACACTTATGACCCAGAGATTATGCTTCTTCTATTTTTGGAAATAATGGAGCATGTTTAATTTTCAGTGACTAAATGTTTGTAGCATTTATGAGAGTTCCTGACAGCATAATTTTGATGTGAATATAAAGACTGAAAACGCTTGAGAATTGTGTTGTATGTAAGGACTGTTTGTCTTTCTCAGTGCCTACCAGAATAATGACATCACTGAGTTTGAGAAAATTCTGAGAACAAACCACAGCAACATAATGGACGACCCCTTCATAAGAGAGCACATAGAGGGTGAGTCCTCACGCCTTCACACGCCACAGGCCTCTTCTCGCACGCGCTCATTGTACTATAAGGAATAGGAGGAAGGAAACTGTGTTATATTTTATAAATATTTCCAATGTCTTTGCCTGTTTTGTGAAATGTGTAAGATTGTGTAAGTTTTTTTTCCTTGTTTCTTCACAGAACTGTTACGGAACATCAGAACACAAGTGCTAATCAAATTAATTAAACCTTACACTAGAATACACATACCTTTTATTTCTAAGGTAAGATCTCTCCTGATTCTTTATGGCCCGTTCTTTTGGGATTAACTACTGGTCCCTTGAATTGATATTGTTTCTCACTAACATAACTGCCATCTCTTTTCTCCCTTCTTTGTTCCTACAGGAATTGAACATTGATGTGGCAGATGTAGAGAGTTTACTTGTACAGTGCATTTTGGACAAGTAAGTTGTTTCCTAAACCTTGTGAAAGTAGTCATAGGACAACCTTAGCCCATTCATGTATGATTCCTTGACTGGTCTTGTTGCAATTATACATTTATTTTTTTGCTTTTTGCTTAATGAGCTCAAACCTATCTTTGATTGGATTCCATTTGAGAGGGTTTTTAAAGCCTATGAAATTGTATCATTTGGTGTTGGGTTTGGGGGGTGGGGCGGGTGGTAGCCAATATGAAGTAGTGGTAAGTGAAAAGAATTAGTCTTGTACCTATAAGGTTTTTTTGTCCTAGTTCTGACCTTGACATTTATCCAACTTTCCTTAGGAAATACCCAGTTTATAAATAGACTAACATGAAGTATAAGCCAGGAAATGGAACTCATGAATGGGCTCCTCTACTTAGCAAGTGATAGAATAACGTGGGGTAATTTAAACGGGTTTGCATATGCATTTGTTATAATGCTTTATTTATTGATATGGATTTCTGAAACTGTTATGCTACCAATGTCATTTCCCCCAGTGAGCTTTACTACAGTTGCTTCTTGTAATGTTTCTCATTTAGCACAATCCACGGTCGAATCGACCAGGTCAACCAGCTGCTGGAGCTTGACCATCAGAAGAGGGGCGGGGCTCGTTACAATGCTTTAGACAAATGGACCAATCAGCTCAATTCTCTCAACCAGGCCATTGTGAGCAAGCTGGCTTGAGTGACACAAGATGTACTGTACTGTAGGCCGCAAACCCAGTGATTCTAACCTACAAGGGACTGGTGATTCACAAAAAAATAAAAAAAAGCTGCTGTCGGATGGCGTGGTCTGGGTAAACGGGGGTGTGGCTGGAGTGCTGTCTCTCAGATCAGCTGGTTGAAGTTCGCTGCTGCAGTTTCTCACGTCAAACGGCTTTAACGTCCTGAAGAAAAAACCAAAAGTCCACAGGATCTGTGCTGCATTTCAGGACGTTGTTTTTGTATTGCGCCAGGACCATGGACGTTCTGAAGGAAGATGTCCTCTTTATTTGAAACACACATCCACATGCTGTTTTGTTAATGTTAAAGACATTTCTTTTACCTGTAGTTCTCCCACCTTAAAACACATCTGCAATAATCTGAAGTGTAAAGTTACTTGGAACACTTTTCCCCCCATGTGTAAGTCAGCATTTGTGCTGTGTACTACAACTGTCAAGTTTTCAAACCTTGGTTTTTCTGTAATAGAAAAGATCCCCTCCCCATTTGTGGAAATCTTACCACTTTAGGTTTCAGGCTAAATAAAATGGTGAGGAAGAGTTGTATACCATGATTTCATGTTTCTTCAGTCTGTGTTTCAGCTCTGTGGTCCATTTCAGAGGGGCATCACATTTACTTCTGAACAGCAACAATAGCTTATGTAAAGATCTCATAAATAATGTTTTTGTATGGGGACTTTACACAGCAGTTGATTTTTGGAAAACTGAGTAACCTAATTTTATGTTTTATTATGTTTTCAAACAGTATCTATTCATGCTCAGTGTGATGTCTCAGATGTTTAGTTTTAATTGTCGTTTACTGTCAAGGCGATATAAGAGGTTTGTATTCGCAATTCTCATAAGTCATGAAAACTGAGCCATTTTAAGCGATATAAGAGAATGTGACGGCATTTTCTAAAACATGGCATGCTGAAGCGTTACATCGTCACTGAAAGTAATTGTCAAAGGTAGAATTGTCATAAAATCATAATCAAAATATGCAACTTTATGACAATAGCTTGAAAATGTATTGTTTACAAATGCCGTCTTCTTAAAAAACATATTTTGCTCTCTCTCCTGGGGTATCAGGTATCTGGATTTGGGGTGTGCTTGAAATTCCACATAGTGGAGTGTTGTGCAATTTTGAGACATGAATCTGGTTGTTGTCTAAAACTAGCTCGTCTGACCAGTTTCTTTGCACAGAAAAAGTAAAAAACAAAGGTGAAAGGAACAATAAGTTATGAATGCCCATATTAAAAAATATGTATGCCAAAATGGTGAACGAAGGGTACTACTTGGTATTAATTTGGCATGATGATGGTAATATCAAAAACCTGCAGCACAAGCAGGTACAGCAGATTATCACACAAGAGACTAGCACAACGTATGTGATAGGTAAATGAATGTTTTGTGAATTACATGATTATATATATGAGGTCCATTTTTAATACAGATATAATGTATTCATTCGACAAGCATTTGTCCGTTGAATTTTAAATCAAAACCATATGTGTCCAGATGTGTCAGGTGCATTCCTTAAAACAAAATCAAAAGAAGCAAAAGTAAAAAAAAAATGCACTTGATTTCTCATAGTACGTTATGAACAGTGTGTTGTAACGGGGCTGAATTATGCAATCGAGATTTTCTTCAGGTACGGTCACTGACTTACTAGTTTTGAGCCATTGTGGCTTCCGTATCAGGTGACTCTCCGCCCATTCATTTTTTCTGTGCCCTATCCGTAAAAAGAAACAGCTGGCTATCTAGCTAAGTGCAGGAAACGTGTAGTTACTATTAGAGGCAGTAGGAGCTGGGTGTGTTTTGTGCAGGGCGCTTGGAATTGACAATGCTGAAAATAACATCCTGACATTCGCCGCTACCTCGAAGCGGGTCTGTCACGGTACCAGGCGGTGACTGACATGGACCCTAACGACAACAAGGTAAACCGAATTAAGTGATTAAACGTTGAATTTGATTTTAATATGATATATAAAGTAAGGTACCCGATTTCTTAACATTAGCTAGGCCGTAAGTGTCAATTCTGCGACTTCACTTCTTTCCCTACTGACAGCGAATTGAAGATATCCAATTCATTATTACGATATGCCGGCATGTCTGATATCTACTTGATGTAATGCAACGCCATCCACGATGGACTGGACGACACGCAGACTTTCGATGTCTGCGACAGTGTTGCTGATGCGACTAATGTTTGTTCTCTATGCAGAATCTAAGAAAAGTCACATTTCTTCTGTCTCTTTTTGTTTGATTAGCTATAAGAACGCACATTTACAGACAAATAGCCTAAAACACTAACTTGTGCAAGAGTTGGCAAGTTAAGTAGCTAACCTTACTTTCGCTCGCCTGTCAAACGCATCAACAAGAACTGGAAGTTCATCTTGTGTACCTATCCACTACTAGCTAGGTCGATTATTTATTTATTTATTTATTTATTTATTTTACATTTCCCTGATACCTCGAAGCAATAGTTATTATGCATGAAAACGTGCGATTAAATTATTAGCCACGAAGATGGTAACAGAACTTTGATAGTCCAGAAAGCAATGACAAGTATCATGCGAGTGCTGCGTTACTCGGTTAGCATGGTGTAATTCAAGTATGTCTGGTCTGTCTGCATTAATGGCATTCCTGTGACGTCTTCGTGTGCCCGATCAGAATGGGGGAAACAGCTTCACTACTTGCAGACAAGATGAACTGTTGTCTTCCACTAAAATCAGCATAAATTTGATGCTGTATATTCGCGACAGAGATAGGGTGTGTTGAGAACTGGAATCGCCTTTTTGAGATTATCCAGTTAAAGTGAATGTGCACACTGTTGATCGTATTATCGTCGGTATACTTGCTACATCTTAATTGAGCTGCTGTTGTCACTGCATAGCGCTGTATTCGTTATCAAAACCCTTCAAATTTCAAACCCTGTAGTCAAAGTATACAATTTAACATTCCACTGACACTACATGTTGTATATCAGTGTTGCACTCGAACTGTGGTGGTATTGTGAGAAGGTATGACGTTACAATGTGTAAAGGTTAAGTTGGGTAAGCAGAAAAGCCAAAACACAAAGAGTTGTTTTGTCATGCATGTGTATTGCCCTGAGAGAAGTCTGTCCTGATTCAACACATGTTTGGCCGGGGTAGCAGACAGCACCGGTTTTGAACAGAACCTCCAAAGTCATTTGGGGGACCAGTTGATGTTCTGAGGTTATTGGTAATTCTTCCTTGCAAGAATTATGCATATATGCTACTGCTGTAGCGTTTTTGTGTGAACTGTAATAAAGACACTAAACACCTTGTGAGTACCTTGTGGCTCCAAAAACACTTTGTTGATACACAAGGTATCACAGGTGTGGGTTTGAGATAAATGTAAACCTATTGAGCTTCACCTGTAATCCACTAGTTCATGGCAGACTGTTTGGTGTCATTGGTTTCGGAGTGGACAGGAAGTGTTTTATTGATAGCATCATCTTACATATCTAACAGTGACAGGAGAGTGGGGTCTTAAATTTGGCTAATTTCTAGCTTTGGTTTATTAAATTACTATTTAATGTATGCAGAAGGCTAAACTTTCAGAACCAGTCAACTGCAAAATATCTTGAGGGTCTGAAAGTGCTTCCCACATACAGCAGAGCCCGGAGAGGATGACTGTGTGTGTTTTTCAACAGCCTGATGTATGTTTTGTTTTCAAAATCATGCCAGGCAGCCAATTAGAGATTTGCTCCTGACATGAGGAAACGTCTCTCTTAATTGCTCTGACTGGAAACACTGTAGGAACCCAGAATTCCGTGAACATTGTGTAATATGTTATTCTCTTACCCCCCGGGGCAGCCGTTTTTTGCATCGTCACTCTTTACGAATGAGGTAAACCCTGCTCTGGCTTATTCTTTCCATCATCTCGCTATCAGTGACATAATTCCTTTTTATCACATTTGCAGGGCTCATGCCCCTTCATAAACACATAAAACCACAAATAGCAAGATAGAGGACACTTTCAAGATTCCAAGGAAGAGAGCATGTTTACCATACACCTGGTTATTAATCAGGTAGATGACTGTTTGTTGACAGTGAACATTCTACAAAGCTCAGGCACTCCTTGCAAATATCTTTGTTTTAATGCCCCTGTCATTAACATATTACATGTTTTCAGCACAAGTTACTAACTTACAAATAGTTACTGAACATTATGAAAGCTTTTAACTCAGACTTCAAATGCAGGGTTCGAGATAACTTCAGGAAGTGGAGTGAATGGGGGATAGCATGCCTGGGCGTCGGTGAAACAACCTGAGAGTGTTGCATATACATTATGCATGAAATTTATTGGGCCCTGTTTTAATGGTGCAGTCTCACACGGTGCAGTGGTTAGAATATATTGTATTATCTTGACAAACTGTTGCAGTGTTGGAGTGAATTCTAGGTTTACAAATAAATTGTGCACCCATTATTCAGTATTAGTTCAGTATTTTTTTTATCACTGCGCCATGAATTTGGACTGTCAAAGTAGAACCCCGGACATAAATTACTCATGAGATGAGATGAGGAGAGAGTGATCGGACTGTGAGACTGAAGACGTGTTGTTAAGTGTAGTGGTAACATGACGCCAGTGGGAGAAACATGTGATGTTACTGATCCGTGTCAATTCAACTCTGCAGACTAGTGGCACAAACTCTCTCTAGTAACTAGATTGCCAACTCTTACATTCATTTTCATTAATTCAAGACAGGGATATTCACCTATCGGTCCTGTGGGCCAAACTCTCCACAGGTATTTGCACTAAATATATAGTACACCGCCTAATTTCACTAAACAGTTTACCTCATTGGTGAAATCATGTGGTGTTATGTGACACTGGAGCAAGTATCTGCCAGCAGTGTGGCCCTCATGACCTAGAGTGGTACACCCATGCTGTAGAAGGTTCCAGTTTGTAACAGGTGTTTCCTGTGATATATTACAGATTATCAATATTCATAGGCCTGTGATGGACAGAGAAAGCTTTGGTACTGATATTGACCTTGGACATGACCAAGACAAAGAGCAAGACAGTTGTGGTTTTGTTGTCTTGTGGACGTTTTAAACTCTACTATGTGGTGCAGTCAATGACTCAGTTGCTTCAAGGACCCTCCTGTAATGAGTGATTCTCTCAACACCATCAGGAGCATAGAAATGACAGAGAAGGGAGTAGGAATGTGTTGCAATACGTAGCATGCAAAACAATGCATTTTTTCATATATTACACATATTCCTGATTACACAGTACCTGTTCTCAGATATGCTAAGAAAAATTCATGCATGAACACATTAAAATGGTATTTAAAAATGGGTCAGGCTAGCAGCTGAAAGTGCTGTGTGCAGCCAGGCAGCCATTGGTCACACTGAGCAGCTGAGAGAGAAACGGGAACCTGCTTACCTGTGTCACATTCTAGAAACCAAGGTGGAGATCATGGAATGTTTTTATCTCCATGGCCTATTAACCATGGATAATGCAGTCTGCCTCGCCCATTCTTAACACCACAAATGGGAGAACACTCACACAACTGCCCACGTGTTTCAGCTCATTGTAAGGAAGTCGTGTGATAGGGCAAAGTTCTTGCACACAGTGCCTATAAATAGCAGCTTGTTGTCTTACGCCTGCCTGTACAACCCTGAGGTGATATGTTTCTTTGCTACAAGATTATTGTAATGGAAAAAGACAGGGAGGGGTGCATATCAATTTGTGATTTGATATGCATCAAAACACGGGGTGGGTTAATATGTCTGTGCAGTTCATTTATGACTTGGCTTGGTTAAATACTTGTTTCTCAATAGTAGAATGAGAGTGGTGATGATTTTCCTAAAACCTGTATGGAGAAAAGGTATATTGCATAGCTATGAAGTTGTTCTTCCTTATATGTTACCAACATTCCAGGTAGATGCACACACCATCTGAACGTTCCATTGCAGCTGAAAATCTTATGTACAGTCGAATGTAATGGCAAAAAAGTAACATGTCAGCATCAACAAAAGTATTGTAAAATGTTGTAACAATTTTCTCCAATGTTATTGGAGTAATTTATTGTACTTATTTCAGGTGCTTTGAAAATAAGGCAAGACTGAGGGGTACAGTGCAGTTTCAAGGCAAAACCAGCTACATTGAGATGGGCTATTTCCATGCACTTGCTCATCCCAAATCGTTTAGTCCTTATTTTAACACTATTTGTAGTTAATGAGATGCTTACTATTAAGCCTAATGTTTAACTATTTAGCTGGGTATTTGTGTTTTAGTACAGTAATTCACAGTTATTAGCTTTAGGGTCCTACAATATGAATCCTTCCACCTTCAGTTTGGCCAGCTCATCGTCTTTAGTGTCCCCAAACTGCATTTCTTAGCAGGCTCATTCTGGTGAGTAACGTCTCTCACTGTTCGGCTCTGTGTATGGCAGGATGTGAAGCTGTCTGCCGAGGTGGAGCCGTTCATCCCTCAGAGGAAGGGCGGGGACGTTGCCCTGGTGAGCATGAGCTGGTCCAGAGAGGGGGCGGGGGCAGGAGGCGGGGCTGGAGCAGAGGCCACACCCATCCCAAGCTACCTCATTACTTGCTTTCCCTTCGTCCAGGAGAACCAACCAAACAGGTACACCCCCCCCACTGACTTTCACCCACAACATCCTTAAGTCGAACAGGGTCAAAATATTCTGGGGTCTGTTTAATAGGTCAACTTCATGACAAACAGTCAAAGCAGAATATATGACCCTGAGTAACTGCTTCTGTGTTTATTTCAAAACTATGTGGTCAACCGTGTAATACAGAGGTTAGGGAACTGGGCTTGCAGGATGCATGTTTGTTTTCCTGGTTGGGCTGTCATTCTGCTGAGCAAGGTAATACATCTGGTTGCTTTAGAACATCTATCATAAAAAAATCATACTCCAGTCCCTTATACAATACAGTCTTTTGCCATGGCTGTATGAGTTTGGACTGTCCAAATAGACCCTTCACTGTCCTTTAGTGAAAGTTAAAAAAATAGTGGATCCTAACCAGAAAACAGCCTGCTTGTATTTCTCTGATGAAATGCCTGGTTACATGAGGGTTATTCAGGGACAGTTAACTGTGATATACTCCAAATGTAACCATAGTTTAGTTGATTTATTGTATGTCATATGTTACTGTGATTTATCCAGAGCTGCTGTATTTCATGGAGGTGGTAAAAGACAGCGTTATGTCAGGAGTATGCGCTGTAGGACATGGTAATAGTACAAGCTTGGGTGGTGCTTGTGTGAGGCGAGGAACAGGAATCTGCATGGGTTCGTGTTTCCATTTGCAAGGAGTAGCTGTATCCTGAGCACTTCCACAGTTGTTTCCCTTCCTCTCCATTCTGAATGTAAGGAAGTAGCTGATATGGAAAGTTAGCACTGTGCACTGTGTGTGGATATGGAGGATGTGTGTGTGTGTGTGTGTGTGTGTGTGTGTGTGTGTGTGTGTGTGTGTGTGTGTGTGTGTGTGTGTGTGTGTGTGTTTGGAGGATGTGGATGTGTGTGTTTGGAGGATGTGGATGTATGTATAGCATGTGTGCTAGAATATGCTATTTGTAGTTGTTTGAGTATGTATGTGTCGGTATGCAGCAAATGGTACAATGTGCACTGTAGTTGTGAGTGTGGATTTGTCGGTATGGGTTGTGCAGTACCATGTAGCTTAGGGGGGTTGTATGTGTGTGTGAATGTTTGTGCATGCTTTCTGTGTGTGCATATGCCTGTGTGTGTGTATGTGTGTGTGTCTGTAGTTATGCACTCATGTGACTGTCCCCTGCAGCAGGTATGCCCTGTGTAATGGGGAACCCCGATGGCAGCAGCCTAGCTCCGCAGCTGGGGGACCGTACCTGGCCTACCCCTTGCTGCCTTCCCCCCAGCCCCCTGTGTCCAGCGACTACCCCCTCTCTGCCTACTACCAGCTGCTTCCGGCCCCCTGCTCACCCATGATGAGCTTCTACCCCCCCTTCCCCTCTCCCTATGGAGGGCCCCTGCAGACGGGCATGGTGAGCCCTGTGTCGGCCGACTGCAGCGACCGTGCCCCGCCCGCTGGGCAAGACTTCAGCTCAGCCTGCCAGAGAGGGAGAGGCGTCATACGGGCCAGTGTGACATCCAAGGTTAGGCCTACTCACACACACACACACTCACACACACACACACACATCCCATTAACTCTCATTTCTGGTGTTCATTAGTAGTCTTGGAACATAGTGGTTCTCAAATTTGGATGTAGAATTTCTGCAACATTTACTTTCTCAGCTTAACTTTGCTCTACTATGACTAGTCTTTAAATGTTTTATACATAGTATTCATTCTATGTTGTGAAGAGGCAGCACACTAATTATTTTCACATGTGCTACATGGTTAGTTTAGCTATTAAATAATAGCTAAAATTCATTCTACAGCAGCTTAGTCATCCAATGAGAGCAAAGAAGCCGCCCATGAGGAGCATGGCAATTCAGAAGGAGACTGGCACTGCGGGTGCAGATGGCAGACCGAAGACAATCCTGTTGGTGGACGCTGCTCAGCAGACCGGTATGTCACTGGAGGAGTGCAGTTGTAAACCTACCCAGCAGTACAGTTTAACAAAATGATCCCACTGTGGGTCAGACCATGGACTGTCTCAAATGTAAAGTGATTTTCATTCATTTAAGGCAAAGTGCCGTAGAGAGGGCTCATGGGTAAGACTACAGCAGCCACATTGAGGGAGTTAGCCAGTTTGTCGCATGTAGCGTGCTGCTCTTAGCAGGTTTCATCTGCTAAGTGCTGATCCACTGTGAGTGTTGGGTATTAATCGTCCTCCGGTAGATGAGTTTCAGGAAGTGAGCTGTTGTTTTTGTGAAGACGAGGTCACGCGTTTGAGGACAGGCATTCGAGGAATGTGGCAGTTCCAGTCACGGAGGCAGGCCGTGGTGGTGCACGGAGGGAGTGATGTTGAGACCTTTCGCCCCTTCCAGATTTCCCGGCGGAGGTTGCTGGGGCGACCCTGTTGGAGATGGCCAGCCCATTGCAGTGGAAGGGCCGGGCACGACGGAGGCGGACGCCCCAGCAAGCCACGGAGTCCTCCAGTGAGCATGGTGCCAGCGAGGCGGACATCGACAGCGACAGCGGCTACTGCAGCCCCAAACACAACCAGGCCGGCGTGGGTCCACGACCTCCTGACCCTGCCCCTAGCATGGTACACCCCCACCCTCACCCCTTACTGACCCTTACTTACTGGTTCACTGCTCTCTGAAACACACCGTTCTGGAATGCTCCCTGTTCTGGAATGTTCTGTACTCTCATGTCCCATTTTTTCCAGTGTCTCCTTAAAGGGACAGTCTGATGGTTTGCCAATTAAACCCTTTTAGTAATTACCCAGAGTCAAAGCAACCCATCATTACCATTGTCATCTCTCGCAACCCCCCTAAAAGCAGTGATGGATCCTCTGGTAACCTCAAAGTGGGGCGATCTGTACTTTCCACTCTGTGTATGTATTACATGTATTACATGTATAAATTAAATAATCCGTTTATAGTTGTTGCAGTATGTTTTGTGCAGCTGACTGCACAGCTGGTCAGTAAAATTTTCTGATAATGGAAGTCTATCCACAGTTGTGAAGTTAGGCTTGGCAGGAAGCGGAGAGAAGGAAGTAGTGAAAGTAGTCCCAAAGACAGGAAGTCAACATTATCTGTCTTCTTTCTGGTAAACTGTGTGACCCCATAAGTGAATAACTAATTCAGCTGAGGAGTTGCATGATGGTCAATTTCCTCACCTTTGAGGTGAGATAGTCAGCTGTTTCTGTAGGACTTCCAGTCATTGTGTAAAAGTACTTATTGTGCATTATGTACATAGCATTCCAGACCTATCTGCAGAATGCACACCGACTCACACATGAGAGTCATGAGAATGGTTGACACAGGTTGCTTTGATAGGATATAAAATTGCCAAACCATCTGTCCCTTTAAGTGCTATACCTATATCATCCTGTAAGAGAGAACATACCGTGTTACTGGGTAATGAGTGAGCTGGAAATGTCACATGCATTCCGTTCTTCACCTGGGATGAAAGTAATGTATCTAAAAATAGTAAACGCCTGTTATTGTCTTTCTTTCTTCCTTCTGTTTGGTTTTCTGTAGGGAGTTGAAGCAGGCGTAATGACAGGTAAGGTTCTTATCTTTCTTTGCTTTGGTAAAAAGTCAATCTGAGTGGCTTTAAATGCCCTGTGGTTTTGACTGATGGTGTGTGTGCTGTGTGTTTGTGAGCAGCTTTTAGGAGGATGAGCATTGCCTCAGCCTGACGTACAGTGTGTGGTGTGTTTTGTGTGCAGGTATGAGCTGGGTGAACGTGGCCTCACAGCGGCCTTGGGTGGACCGGAAGGCCAGTTTTCACAGAACAGGAAACTCACCTGAGCAGAGAAACTACACCCAGGTAAGGGTGTCTCGTGCAAAGCTGCGGTCAAGTCAAGCCTTGAACTGAACACCCCTAAGGGCCATTAAGTTTTATCGTAAAAACATATCCAGTGATTTCATGTCAAGGCACAAACAGTGTTGAAATGCATTGCATCATTTTGTGGAGAAAACTTGCATGAAGGCAGACCCCAGACAAGGTTTCCAGGGTACATGCTGAGATTCCTTCAGTTTAATCATTGTTGTTGTCATGGTGATATGGAATATTTAATAGGACAAATACTGAAGCCAAATTAATTTCCCTGAATGGGATAGTAAAGGATCACATGACTTGACCTTTGACCTTGTTCTTTGCCGCCCCCCAGCTGGACCCGCAGGCGGGACCCAACGGGCGTGGCAGCGTTGCCATGGAGAGGGGGAGTAGCCAGCAGAACAGGCTTCAGGAGGGAGGGGTACAGAATCAGACAACAGCCCCTCACCCGGGGATGGCCACAGAGCCCCTCTATTTTGAGGTAGGACACCCCGTTTCCAGTTTTATGTCTATGGTATACATCCCACGGTGCTTTCTTTTGTAAAATGTGCCTGATGACACCCCCTCTCCCAAATTATCTCCCAGGATGAAGATGAGTTTCCTGAGCTGGTGTCTTCAGCAGCTTCTGCTCTGAGCAAACCAGAAGACGTCCAGCCAAAAATACCAAAAAACCTGGTAGGTAGAAGGATATTTTCCTGGTAAAATGGAAGACAAATCATAAAAAGTCAGGCTATGCTGCACCACACTCTCAGATTCTCACACACACACACACACACACACACATGTGCTGACCACCCTTCTCTGTGGTCCGTGCTGCAGCTAGAGAACCTTCCGGAAAGCTCACCCATCAGCATTGTGCAGACCCCCATTCCCATCACCACCTCCGTGCCCAAGCGCGCCAAGAGCCAGCGAAAGAAGGCACTGGCAGCTGCTCTGGCCACAGCGCAGGAGTATTCTGAGATCAGCATGGAGCAGCGCAAACTGCAGGTACAGGCTGGGCCTCGCAGGAAATCATCAGAGACGTTTTTGGCCTTTTTCTTATTCTCTTCTCTGTTGTGTCTGAAGACTGACCCGGGTTGTGAGATCACTTCCTGTGTATAATGTCCCCCTCAGTGCAGTCTCTGTGTCAAAGGCTATCCAGCACAGTGGAGAGGAGGAGCTGTTTCCTGTCTGTGTGTGTGTCGTGTGTGTGGGGGTGAATGTTTGTGTGTGTTTATATAGACTGTCTTTGTTAGGTCTGTCTGTTTGTGTGTGCTTGTGTCCTTCACGTGTGTGTGTGTGTGTGTGTGCATGTGTGCGTGCGTGCATGCGTGTGTGTGTGGAATATAATGAGGGTGTTGTAGTCACTTGCTGTCTCTGCCTGCAGGAGGCACTAACGAAGGCAGCAGGGAAGAAGAGTAAGACCCCAGTGCAGTTAGACCTGGGTGACATGCTGGCCGCCCTGGAGAAGCAACAGCAAGCCATGAGAGCCCGACAGCTCACCAACACCAAGCCTCTGTCCTACACAGGTAATCTCTCCTGCACCCAGCTCCAGTCCTATACAGGTAACCTCTCCTGCACCCGGCTCCAGTCCTATACAGGTAATCTCTCCTGCACCCAGCTCCTGTCCTACACAGGTAGTCTCACCACACACCACTTCATTTACTGTAATCTCTGTACCTGCGAGCACTGTGATGGTTACAATGTACATGCAGCTATTTTTAAATATATTAATACAATTTAGCATTTGGCTGTATTATATTAGTCCTGGACTCAAATTTTGGGAACCACTGACGTAAGGTGCGTGATCAGGGTGTGAAAAGTCTGGCGTCTGAGGTGTTTTAACCCTCCCGCAGTTGGTGCGACGGCCCTGTTCCACACCAGAGATCCAGGTGACAAAGCATTGGCCATGAAGGACCAGCACTACGTGGCACCCCACAACATCCTGGACTCCAGCGCCCCCCGGATGAAGAGGGGGAAGGAGCGGGAGATCCCCAAAGTGAAGAGGCCCACTGCCCTGAAAAAGGTGTGTGGTGCTGGGCTGGGCTGGGGTGGGGTGAGGTTGTGGCTGGTTTGAGAAATGATCAAGAACTGCATGTGGCTTTTAGTGTTGTAGATAAAATGTGCAGCACCACCAGATAGTGAAATCAACCACCCAGTAATACCTCATAGATGGTAGATCTTTATCGAGCAAACCTTGTAACAAAGTCCAACATACCTAGTGCGCCCCCTGGTGCTCACCCCTGTGTCTTGCTGGCCTCAGATCATTTTGAAGGAGAGGGAAGGGAAGAAGGAAAGGGCCTCTCTGGATCATACTGGGATGGAGCTGGACGAGCAGACCGATGAGTCACTGCATCTCTCACAGGGCGTGTCTCAGGAGGGTGAGTAAAGGATCTTTCCCAAAATGCTCTAATCCGAAGTCTACTGTATTTGTTAGTCCACTGTGATGGGTAGGGAGTTTTTGATAGACACTAAAGCTATCAAGGCGTAGGGCAGGACAGTTTTTGGAGCTATTGCTGTGATATTTTTCCTTTCCATTTCTTGGTCTTCAAATCCAAGAACAATTTAGAGCATTATGTTTATGTCCAGTGTGTCATTATCTTAGGTATCTTTAGAAGTGAAGTGTTTTGTTTTTGTGTGTGCATTGTGTTAATGTAGAGAATGGACTGAGCATGCCCAGTGATGCCTCACTGTCTCCGGCCAGTCAGAACTCCCCATACAGCATCACGCCCATCTCCCAGGGCTCGCCCGCGAGCTCCGGCATCGGAAGTCCCATGGCAGCCTCCGCCATAACCAAAATCCACAGCCGCCGCTTCCGAGAGTGAGTGGCCACACCCTCAGAGCCTGGAGCACGCTGTCTAGCATTTTCATATCCGCCCTCTAAGAATGTCCATTGTAAAGTCTCAATAACATGATTTTGCTTGTGTGTGTGTGTGCGCGTGTGCGTGCGTGTGTGTGTTTATGTGTGCATGTGTGTGTGCAGGTACTGTAACCAGGTGCTGAATAAGGACATCGATGAGAGCGTGACCCTGCTACTGCAGGAGCTGGTGCGTTTCCAGGAGCGCGTTTACCAGAAGGACCCCATCAAGGCCAAAGCCAAGCGCCGTCTGGTCATGGGGCTACGCGAGGTCACCAAACACATGCGGCTCCACAACATCAAATGCGTCATCATCTCCCCCAACTGCGAGAAGATCCAAGCAAAGGGTGAGCATGTTTGCTTGTGTGACTGTGGTTTTGGTTGTTGACCAACTGGCAAGGCAAAATTAATGAAAGCAGATTTTTCCCGTGGTGAATGAAGAATCGTTTACTCATTATGCTGAGGTTCCAAATATCATTATGTTTGATTTAGTGAGTGCAGATTCATATGACTGGACCTTTTTCCACTGGACTGCTGCAGATCGTTATTTGCTATTCAGCTGATGCTACATGATTTCAGTTCCTGGGAAGATATGAACGGAGGTGCTGGCTGAAAAAAAACAGAACAGTGATGAGTTTGAGAGTGAGATAGATATATATATATAGATATAGATACATACATACTTAGTTACTTTACTTACCCACTTTATTTTACTTACTTCTTTACTTCCTTTACTTACTTTACTTATTTACTTACTTACTTAGTTAATTTACTTACTTTATTTTAACTTTGCTTGCTTACTTACTTACTTACCTACTTACTGAGGTACTTTAGTTTATTTACTTGTTTTACTTTACTTACTTAGTTACTTTACTTTACTTAGTTCCTTTACTTCCTTTACTTACTTACTAAACTTACTTTACATATATATCGTACTTACTTAGTTACTTTATTTACTTACTTAGTTACTTTACTTACTTACTTAATGTACTTACTTATTTTACTTAGCTACTTTTACATACCTGACTTACATTACACACTTGCTTTACTTACTTACTTTATTTATCCCCTTGGGGAAATTCTCGTGTCTAGTAGCTCACACAGTGTAGAGTACAGACACTACACAATAAAATAAACAAAATAGATATATAAAATAAATATTGCTTGCGATAATGTAATAGAATAGCAAAATAAGAAATAAAAAAAAAGATGAATAATATGATAAAATAGAAAATGCAGTATGCACAGGGTTAAAAAACACAGTTGCTTAATACACAGTAATAGCACAGTAGTCCTTTAATGTCTCCATGCGTATGTGCGTGTGTTTGTGGTGACCAGGTGGTCTGGACGAGGCTCTGTACAATGTCATTGCCATGGCGAGAGAGCAGGAGATACCATTTGTGTTTGCGCTGGGCCGCAAGGCTCTGGGCCGCTGTGTCAACAAGCTGGTGCCCGTCAGTGTGGTGGGAATCTTCAACTACTCTGGGGCCGAGGTAAGAGGGGTCCGCCATTTCCAATTCTGTCTCCTACCCCCTGCCACGCTATTCTACTGTCTGTATCCACCCATACTGCTTCAAGTCACCCCCCTCCCCACTCTCAAGTGCAAGAGTTGGGACCAGTCACGAGTCTGATTGTAATCACTTCCTCTTCCTGCTGAGAATGTGACAAGTCATGTTTTAGTTAGTTTTCATTGTTTAGTTTTCATCAAGATGTTGATGTAATTCATGTATTGGCTTATCTTATTGGCTGTGTGCTCAGGGCCTGTTCAGTCGGCTGGTGTCCCTGACAGAGGAGGCTCGGCGGGCCTACAGGGATATGGTCTCCGCCCTGGAGCAGGAGCAGGCTGAGGAGGCCCTGAAGAACGTTAAGAGGGTTCCGCACCACATGGGCCATTCCAGAAACCCCTCTGCTGCTAGCGCCATCTCCTTCTGCAGCGTCATCTCCGAGCCCATTTCTGAGGTCAACGAGCGGGAATACGGTATGATTACAGCATGGCACACAAGGATCAGACCAAACAGGTCAAAAGGGCTCATTTTTACTTTACTGTCAACATTTTGCCTTATTATAATGGCACATTCTTTTGTTTTTTTGTTTTTTTTTTTTTTTTTTGAAAATGTATATATTTCACCACCCATGTAACACACCAAGCAGCCATTGTACTCATGGAGAAGATTTGAACAATTAATAAATTATTTTAAATATAAATGTCAAGGCAAGAAGCATTCATCACTGTTTTTTTTTTTTTTTTTTTCCCCCTAGAGACCAACTGGAGGAACATGGTGGAGGGATCTGATGGAACGGAGGCGGAGTGTGAGGTCGATGCAGGCAGCCGGACTGATACCGTGGCAACCAACAGCGGGGCTGGCCCCACCCCTCTGGCAGCCTCCGGCAGCACTTCCACCCCTGCCGCGGCCTCAGTCGCCAGGGAGAGAGAGAAAGAGGAGGGGAGGCCCGATGACCGGCTGGAGCTAGCATCCCAGCAGAGCACAGAGACCGGCTCCCTGGACGGGAGCGGGCGCGGCCGTAACCCCCGTCTGCCCCCCTCCATCACCAGCACCGCCAGCACCCTGGTGCCCGGCATGCTGGAGGAGGAGGAGGACCAGGAGGAAGAGGAGGGCGAGGAGGAACCCGTGTCCGTGGAGATGCCTTCCCTCACCAGCCGAATCGAGTCCTGGGTGTCGGAGACGTTGCAGAACCTGCAGCTGGGTGCGGCACCAGACAGTGCTGAGGAAGAGGAGGAGGAGGAGGAGGAGGAAGGGGAGATGAGGAATGCAGCGATGAGGAAGAGCTGGACTCCTCCGAGCTCAGTGAGCCGGGCCTGAACCAGGCTGAACAGCCACTGGAGGTCAGGAGTGTCTCCTGCTGAGTGTCTCTCCGCTTCGTACTGTAACATGATAAACTGTAGCATCTCAGGAATCAGGAAAACCCTCCACCTACATCACCACATACACCAGGCTCATATTCACAAACCTCCCTTTGCACCAGGGCTGTCAAACTTAAATCCCCGAGGGCCACAGTGTGCAGGTGACCATGATTTCCAAATTATGCCTTAGAAGCAAGGTGTGGAGACTCCTTAACCAATCAGTGACTTAAATTATTCTGAGAAATACCAAAAAACCAGCTCACGTGGTGTCCCTCCAGGACTTGGGTTTGCTACCCCAGTTATAGATGAACTCCTAAGCAACCAACCCAACATTCTTTGCACCCAATGAACCAAAGTCATACATCAATACCAGCTACCCAATACACCAGCGCTACACCATATCAATTCTACAGACCACATTTTCCTCATCTCCGTTCTTGTGTTTCTGAAGTGAATTTCCAGTTCCATCCTTCCACTCCAATTGAATTTTCACAGATCTACTCATGAAGGGACAGGAATTATTTTTGCTTTTTAGAGCAGATCATGGGAACAAATCCATTTAAATTGAGGCCTCACAAGTTTGCCATATAATTTATTCTTGTATATACAAAATTAATGTTAGCCCTCAGCCTGATATTATTTGCTGAAAAGCAAAATTATAGTGTTTCCTACCATTCCATGCTATGTTTACAAGAACGCAAAACAACCAGCAGTACTTAAGGATGTCCACAAGGTGGCGATGTGGAAGTGACCACAGTATGGCCTCTGTGAAACTTCAGAATCATGTAGAATGTTAATCAGTAACACTTTGTCATGGGCCTATCAAAGCTTCTTTCAGTCATTAATTTAGGTTAAATGTCAAAAAAGATAAATGATTTGTTTACCTTTAATGCTGTGCTATCATTCAAGCATCTGATTTGGTAGAGGATGTAGCACATGTCTGATATGAAGGAATCTGAAACTGATGAACAAATTTTAATGTAAATAATATGTATAAGTTGCTTTATTATCCAGTTGTCCGAAATGTTTGGCATGCTTGGATTGAACAAATGTTTTAATTTTTTTTTGTTTGATGGCAGATATTCTTGTTATTGATTTTGGGTTCTAAGCTATGAGTAGGATTTTTTGAATGTTTCATTTTGTCAGGCCTCTGTCTGAAGTTATGTTATCTTGTAAGTCTCCCTGCCAGATATAATTGGCTGGACTGACCATAATATATAACATATCGATAGCACCATTCAGTTGTTTTCTCCTTTGCTTTAAAGTTCAGTTTTCCAGTGTATGTAACACATTTTTTGGGAAAAGCCAGCAAGCTGCTCAACACAAACAAAACAGAATGTGTTTGCACACTGTCACAAGAACACAGTGTAAAAATATGTGAACAGATGCCCTAGTTCTTTACATGGCTCTGGCTTCAACACCTGGCTTTGGACCCTGAAATTTTGGTCCACCTTTTACTGGAAAATTTGTCCAGCAGTTGTTGAGTATTAATTGTTTTATTTTAAGTAGACCCATATGTTATTATACCAAAAATGCACAGGATAACAGGATACTAATGGCTCATATTCCTTATTCAGATTTTATTTTTAATGCAAACAATATTGTAAGCCACAAGAAAATTTATATTTTTGTTTCAAATATTTACATTGTTTTTCATTGTAATATTTGTTAATGGAACACTGATGCAATGCATTTCCAAAGAGATTAGCCTATACTAAAGATGTGCTAATTTTTGCCCTGTATTGCAAATTTCACCATAAGAGGGGACTGTTTATCAAAAGTAATTAATGTGGTATCTTTAAATTTGAAATGTTTTTTGGCATGTGAAAAACATAAAATCTGGGTGAAAAAATCTATTCAGACTTAATTGCTCTTTTTAATAAAAATCCCAGAACATTATTTGGAGAATTGGTAAAAACAGACAATGATGAGCCCCAAGTGTAATGTAGTACAGGTTTGGGTTTATCTTTACCTGAGTTTACAGACCCCTATGAGGCAAATGAGATGTATTAGGTCTTCTTCAAACTCAGGCTCCCTGCTGCAATCATAAAAATGGCACAGCTGCTTCTTTTTCCTTGTATATTGATCTTATTCTGAGATACTTATGCTCTTCCTATACCTCTTTTTATATCATTTATGTTATGTTTTTAAGGGATACCCCTCTTCTGTTTTTAAATTCATATATATTCTGTTCGTATTATTTTTGCTTAATATTTTCTGACCATAAACATTGTGTGTATGTGTATGTATGATGATGTGACCTTTCGTTTTGAGCCGATGTATGAAGGAGTGATCCCCAGCTAAACTCCTATTGGCTGGGGAATTCTCAGGAGAGAATCAAGTGTTATTGTGTTAGCTTGTTGTAAATCGTTATCATGCCTTGTCAGAAGATTATTTGGAATGTGTTACACATTATTGCCATTTGAAATGAGGAAACTATATAAATATATATATATACAATCTTAATTTGTGTTATTATTTATGATCAGTCATATTATGATTAGCCATATAATATCACAGTAAGAAAAGGTGGAGGGTGAGTTTGTGTCCTTATTTGTGGGGAGTAGGCAGTTGTCTGTCAAAGCCCAGAGTTAGGCAGGTATCGTTAGGAATGGTGGGGCACTGATGTTTCATCAACCCCCATAATGGGGTGGAGCTACCGCAAGCCATCAATCATTAACTCATTTTGGACCAATTTAAAACCGTATCAAAGCAGGAAAATGGGCGATAACACATTTAGCATGACATCATGTCTGGTTTATTCATGAAAGCCATGTTGCCCATCACTAATTTACAGTGTACTGGTGCATGATGCAAGTCTGCCTTGTTGAGTGAATGGTACTGTGTATTCCTGTTTCTGCTAGACCTAATTACCCCACTTTCTGTGTGAAGAGGAATAATTACTAATTGCATCCTTTGCACTGTGTAAATACCAGTGAACTTCCTGTATCTAATGTGAAAAGGAATATGGTTGTATGAAGTATCTTTTTAAAATGTATCATTCATCTTCTTTTTTTAATACTGTTTGAGGATTGCTCAGCAGTACAGGATAGGAGGCTATGTTTGTGGCTCTCCTGTAATAACTGTTACTCTGTTTGTCTATCCTGTCTAATCTTTAACATGAATAAAATGTGTTGTTTAAGTAACAACCTAATTGAGGATTTGTGTGTGTGATTTGGTTTGTAATAAGGTACTGCCATGGTAACTAAAGGTAAAAAGGATTAAATAATATTTGATAAGGCATCATCATAACTGAACTCATGATTCCATGGTTACAATGGAAATTGACTCTGACAGCTTAGCACTATTTTTTTAAGTTTTCAAGTATCAATATAATAAATTGATATTTGTTCAATATATAAACGTGGTATGCACAAGAAAAGTCCTTAGATTATCATAAAAGCTGCCTCATTTTAAATGATGTTTGTCCATGTCTCAGTAGTTTTCCTCTTAGCAGTAGTGGTAGATTGGGAATAAACCAATGTTGAGACATAGCCCTCGTTGCTGCAGTGAGTGCAGCTAAAAGAGGTCTGTGTTGTTGAACAGTGAGAAGCCATCATTCAAAGGGAAGGGGCTCGGTGATGCTGTGATGGGAAGGGCTATGGCATCCATGGGCATCAGTTTTGAAAAGTGCTGGAGACAACAACGTTTCAACTAACTAAAGGCTTTCAAAAAGTGGTGGGGACATGTCCCCAGTATAAGTGATGCCTATGATGGCATCAGATAGCAAAGACAATCTTTGGACCAAAACATATTGTTAGGATATTTCCATTCCCAAAACATAACATTATTCACAGTTCTACAAGTGCATATATGACAGAAAGGGCCCTGAGTTTCATTTGAAATAGCTATAGTGGAGTAGCTTAGACCCCAAACAGAAGTTTGTAGTGGATGAGCTGTTGCGTCAAATACCTGGAGGACAAGTATTACCAAGTGTTTACCCATACTCTTTCCCATTCAGGTGAAACACCCAAGGCCTAATGCGAATTTATAGTCAGAACAAAGTGTTACAGCATAGTATTTGCACTGCCTGAAATTAAATTCTGTTCTCAACTGAAACTTTATTTAAAGTGCTTAAGATATTTGGTCACTGTCTTTAGACTTAAGAGATTAATGTAGTTCATGCTGGTATTTTTTTTTTATATTTAACTTTTGGCACTGTTGGGGTCAGTGAAAATTTGAGTTATGTTATTTAATGCGCACAATTTCCACAGGTCCTCACATATTCCGGCAGGGTGAAAGTATATTTAAATGACACTGCCGATTGTGCAAAGATAAAGACGATTCTGATTACGCAGTTATGGAATTGGCATATGGAGTGGGGTAACCTGCAACAGATTAACATTTTCAGTTTAGAATAGGCAGACCTGCCAGCAAAATATCCATCAATTCAGTCCTGAAACTGTCTGCACGGCCGGAGGCTATGGTCGACTGGACAAACGTGGTGACCGGGAAGCCACACCTTTACGTTTCACCACCAATCAGCAGACGAGGGCATTCCCGCTGTGTCAGGCGCCATGTTTCAAAACTGCCACACAACAGAATAGCGCCTTTCGGGCGCTCATCGACTAGCAAGTTTCTTCAGCGTGTTGAGAGCCTTGACCACGCCTTACTCTTCTATGATTGGATAATAGTAACAAACATGTCCTTGATTCGCATTCTGAATGGCTTCTCTTACTATCAGTTATGATGTAAGCACTAGCAATTACATTTTGCCAATGCTATGATTGTTGCTATGTTGATAAGATTGAATAAGTTTTTACCTTAGCAGAAGACCATGTAGAATTTTTATAACATATTAATGTTTCTGGTTTGTGACGTTGTATTATGCTGAAGTTTATTTATGTTAGACATCTGTCGTCAGTTCAATTTCAGACATCGGAGGTAAGTTGTTAACCTCAGCTAAATCAAAAACATGTAGCTGATGCCCTTCGAATTTCTATTTATGTTTGTAACTAGGTTGGTGATTTAGCTGTCTAAAAGGCTCGTTTACTTGTGAAAGCACTATCTAGCTTCTCGTGTTTTAAAAAGTACTGAAAATACATTGCCGATAACAGAATTTACTTATTCTGATAGTTAGTTATCAATTGTGCATAAACTTTGCCAAAGTTATATATTCAACGCGAAATGATTTCAAAGGCATCTAAAGTCATTTTAACTAAATTGTTCACATTAGGTAGACTGTCTTTAGGTTGGCAAACTTTATGGTAGTTATATTAAATGAGATTAGATAACCAATTACATAGTTCTCTTGTTAACTCAAAAGTAACAAATTTGCCGAAAAGTGAAACTTACTAAGTCAGTAAGTATGCTTTGTATTTTAGGTTAGAAGTTCAGTTATAAGGGCTTTCTTGCTTAGTTGATTTATCATGAGTCCATGTCTAGACGCTGATGTTTTACCATTTTAGATTTAAAGTGACTTCCTCTGGAACCCATCATGTCCATCGACTTCGACAGCGTCGCCTTGCAAGCTCAGCAAGAGGAGGAGGAAGAGTATGATCCAGAGGATTACGCCAGGGAGCAAGAGGTACGGTGTTAGGATCATACTTAAAAACTTTCCATCCTTGCGTCATTAGCAGGCGAATAAAATCTAATACTCCGTCCTGATATAATTGTCAAGCATAACGTTACTACAGCAAGACGGAGTATTGGGCAGACTACGCAAATTACTTAATACCTTATAGTTCATTGGAATGGAAAAAAGCACGTTTGATGAGAATACGTGTGCAGAGATACCTTTTATCAGCCTTTGTTGTTTTTCGAGTTTTAAGTCGTTTTAAAATGGTAAAGCCTACATTTGTCATAATCGATCCTAGACACTAGCAGATCCTATATCATATGGTCAGTCTCCCAAATTCCCTGACAAAGCCACATGACATCTTGGTGCTGAGGGGCGGACTGTTACACTTGACTTTTCTACCCGTTTTCTTGAAAAGAAAGAGCCTTGCCTCAACTCCAGTCTACAAGTTATTTCTTAGTTTTGTTGCTGGCTTGTGTTTATACAAATAAGCAATCTAGCTGCAATAGGATAAATCTTCGAACAGCCACAGAATAGTCCATATCTAAGGGTGTAGACCTTCAGGGACTGTGTACTGCCAGTGAACACATGGCCACATAATACAACTGTGGTCCAGCCCCTTCCAGAAAACCACCAT
Source organism: Albula goreensis (assembly GCA_022829145.1). Classification (NCBI taxonomy): domain Eukaryota; kingdom Metazoa; phylum Chordata; class Actinopteri; order Albuliformes; family Albulidae; genus Albula; species Albula goreensis. The sequence continues at coordinate 8,207,999 of CM040741.1, read as the reverse complement.
GAAAAGCTGGATGGGAGCATAATCCTTAAATTACAGCACCTGCTTTGTTGAGCCGTCTGTTCTGACCTGAGCACATGGTCCATTGTGTGAAGGGGGCTACAGCACTGTGGTGATCCATACAGTGAACAGGGATCCTGACTGTTCAGGCCGTAAATGTCTCAGCCAGATTCAGGGGATTAACATATGGCTATGTGTACTAACAAGCACTCTCACCAAGAGCTTTTGTACACCCTAACAGCTGATGGGAGTATTTGTCTTAATTAAACCTGGTTAGTCTCAGAGACATTGAAAATGTCTCCAAGAGAGATCTGGGAAGATGAACAGCAGATAAGAACACCAGCTTCACTTAAACAGCAACACAAATTATTGAGATGACACACACAGATTAATTTAAGATACTAAGTTGAGAAAATTGTACATATGAGTACACACCTCAGAAACATGCATGTGAGATTGTGGTGTGAAGTCATGAGGTTTTCTTTTATGGTTTTTTTTGCTCTTGCTACTTAGCGAATGCTGATCTGTAGTCTGTGATTGTAAACTGCTTTACTTTATTCTTAACAGATGTTTTGTGCATTTTGAATTTGCCTTTACATTTAAATTTTTATTTTGTTATTGCATATTTAGAACTTCTGTATTTTAAGCATGATCATGATGTATTTCCATTCAGGATAACCAGAGTCAGAGTTCATTTGCAAGGTGAGAGTGACATGTCTGTGCTTCCATAAAGAAAAAACATTTATTCAGCTCACTGAAATGGCATCTGTTGAGATGTGGTAATGTCATGGTTACTATCCCCTTTTGCAGTCCAAATCCATTAGAGGGCGACATATGATTGTATATAAGGCAAGCTTAGGGGTGCCATTGGTCTAGCTGTATGCCTGGTTCTCGCTCTACACTGGCAAAGAGGTATAAAGGTTAACTTTTATTGAAATTAAATATGCTTTTTGCTGATGAGATGCTTCATTATTTAGCTCTCTTGAGGTTTGATAAAGAAACAATCAGAAAACTGATAAACGTGAAGTAAAGTTCAAGTGTGCTCTGTTAACAGCCTTAAAGTCCACACTTTATTGAGAATTGTGTGTGTTTGAGAGAGTGATTGTGTGTGAGAGAGAGGAGAGAGAGAGAGAAAGAGAGAGGAGCTGTGTGTGGTAATACAGGCTGGAGTTGGCCCATTTTCTAGATGCAGTGCTGGATTGATCACCCTTGTGATGGACTATGAATTGTAGAATATAAATATCTGTAGATTGAAACTAATGGCAGATGCAATGCAGATGACACCTCTAGCTCATACATTATGTCTGGGAGCACGCTCTCCTAACACAATCTTTCATTTACAGCACAGTCACTCAGCTGGCACCAGGCAGGCTGAGGAATCTGTGGAAAGGAGGTGTTGGGGGATCTGAATAGCTGCATTCAGTGTGACTCACCTGATAGAGATGCTCAGTTCTCCATATGAAAAGGGTCAGGCTTGGAGTTTCTGAGGTTGGAGTGGGAGGGGAGGTAAAATCAACCAGGGGACAGATTGCAAGAGTGGAAAATGGTACAGGTTTTGTGTGAAATATAACAGTGTGCCTTTTTAGGCATTTTCACTCAGGATGGATTTTTTTAAAATATTTTTATTTTTTATTCACCTTCATCGTAGACCTCTTTCTCTGACCTCCTCTGCCCCTTTTCAGATTTCTGAAAAACATTGATTTTGAAGAAAGGCCAAAGAGTTGCATCTTATTCAGGGCAGCAACTCCTCTTTTGACTACCCCCCCCCAGTTAAAAGGTTTCCCTACAGCCTATGGGAATTTACACTTACACTGAGTGACCCTCTCCAGCCAGCTGTGTTCTGACTCACTCCCAAACAATCCACCTGATGCATCAAATCTGCACTCTGATTGGTGCAGGTAAAGCATTGCCAGATATGTTGTACTTTATCTGTTTTGTTTACTGAAACTCCACACCCCTGCTCATACCCGGAGGAATTTGCACATGCTTTAGCACACTTGACAAGCATGCTTTGACACTGTGTCAAGTTGGACCATATAACCCTAACTCTTACCCATCAAAACCTTGTCTCTCATAAGACTTTCCCATGCTTAAGTTTTCAAGCAGGTTTTGCAGAGATTTTAGCGGGTGGCTTGCCTTTGCTGAAATTGAGAGCTTGGGATCTGTTGAGGTTGGTCACGGGGACAAAGTTCTCTTTTGTTGAGATACTGTGTAAATGTGCAACTGCAGCAGGTCATGCGTGAATTATTTTAGCCATGGCGAGCAGTTATGTTTCTGCTCCAGTTAACTGAAAATGTACATATTGTCATGGGGGGCCACCACGGAAACTGACTGGGGGTAATTAGAATGATGCGGTGCAGGTCCTGCGCCCCTCACGTATGAAGGGCCGACGCATGCTGGCATGTTGTGGTTCTGCGGGGCTGCAGCATGCTTCTTTAGCTGTCTGCATGCGTGAATGGGAGCAGGGACATGGAAGAGGTGGTCAGGGAGGAAGTGAGACACATTCATATGTCCTTGTGGAAAGTAAGTCCAAGTGGTCATGCCTACTGTGTTAATTTAGGTCTGGGGTACATATTTGTGGTCTGGTTCTTGGTTGACTTTAGTAGTTGAAAGTGATTAATTTGAATCATTGATTGGCTAAATAATTAACACGCCTTGTTCCCAAGGTCTGTATTAGCTGATGAAAGCGAACAAACTTGCAGGCACTGTCGTTTTCCTGGACTTCATGTTTCATACCCTTGCTGGAGCCTTTGTCCTGAGCTGTGATTGGCTGTCAGAGAAACTGTAATGGATGTCAGAGGTGCAGTTCCTGCTGGTGCAGAGACCAGTGGGCTGGGTTCTATGCCAAGCTGTGGCCCATTCCAGTACAAATTTTATTCACTATTTGTAAGTAATTTATTTATTCATATTCTGTTCTCAGAGCTCCGATGTACATTTTCAGAATGGGGATTTGATTTCATAGTAGAATATTCTATGGCTCACACAGGGAATTGGAACTTTATCAGAATTTTAGCTCTGAGTTGTGCACTCTGTATATATGACTTAAGCACAGAGAGAGCTGGATTCACTTACATGCTCAGGGTGGAAAACGAACATCAGCAAATTATTTTGTCCAGCGTTCTTGGACATCCTGTAGTGTAGTGAATTGTTTATTAGTATAGCCATCGCAGAATGGATGAATATTGGAGAAGTGGAATATTCCGGTGTGTTCCTCACTGTGCCATTTTTCCATGTCGGTCTCAGCTGCATCGGCTTCTCACTGACCTCCCAGATGACATGTTGGAGGACAGCCGGGACGGCTCCTCCTCAGAGCTGGACTACTCCCCCTGCGGTGACCCCAACACTGATCGCAGGTACACCCCTCCAAATCATCCCACATTGAGCCCTTTCAGTTGGATCTTGGCCTTGTGAATGGGCTGTACAGTCTCTGGGAAGGGGTGTATTGTGTGTGTACATTCAGGCAGCAGGAAACCCTATTTCAAATCGCAGTAAAATCAACAAGCAGGTACTTTTCTTCTTGCCAGTTGAGGTATGCTTGTTGCCTTCACATGCAGTCAGTGTGAATGAGTACATGATTCATTGTGTGTTCTGACATACTTGAGAAAGTTTTTGTTCCTTAGTGTGACTCAGCAGTGGGTTTGTCTCATGTTGCAGGCCTCCGCATCGGTGGGAACAGCAGAATGAATGGACTGATAATCAGGGGGGACCCACCACTGAAGGCGTGAGTCACATGACCCCCCACACCCTCCCTGATTGGTAACAGGATTTCCCTGTGCACTTGATCTCTGGGTGCTCTGTCTGGCCGCACTCGCATCATAAATCATTGTGGTGTGACAGCCAGTTTGAGCCCATTCAGCTTCAGATGGGGGAGTAATGGAATCAATCATTGTTAAACACATAGAACTTAATATCTTTTTAGAGATATGAAAAATCTGTGCTGTGCAAAGCCAAGCAAGCCTAATAGTTTGATGCAAGCAGAACATAACAAAGTTTTTCATGGTTTCCTTCAAGCCAAGTTATGTGGTCTCCACAGCCATCCATTCCTGATTTATTTTTGTCAATTAAGAGCTTTAATACACCAAAATCGTACCAACACTGAAGCCCTCAGAACCTGTCTTGTGTTTTTGGTCTAAACGAATGGTCATCCATCTGTCTTAGGACTATGCGCATGGCTACGATCAGGGAGAGTATATGTATGAAGATGCCCCAGAGCCTTTCGACAGCCACGGCCACCTCCACCCTCATGGAGGCCAAGAGTACATGAACGGACATGGGGGCTATGCGTACCCCAGCCTGGGGACGGAGGAGTCCGCCATCGGTAAGGACTTCTCCACCGATGAGGGGTACCAACACGAGTCCTACCCAGCCCAGTCTGGCCACCCTGGAGCAGAGTACCATCAGCCCGAGGGAGAAAGCGAGGCGGTGGACTATGATGACCAAACCAACAGCAGACAGACCTTCCAGGTGCGTTACTCTCTCTACTGTAGCGGAAATAACGAAACACATCTCTATGTGGAAAGATGTGTTTTGTTATTGTTTACATTGTCATTATTTATTTACATTTATACAGCTTTGCATGCAAGTACACTAACAGTTAATTTGATCTAAGCATATCTTAGTTACTGACTGTCAGCTTCAATTATCCTTTTTGGTTGCTCTCCTGCTCTTCTGTATCATTGGTCCTGCCTCCTGATTCTTCTGGGTCAGCAGCAGGGTATACTGGTTTTTGTTGCCAACCAACCCCTAATTGATCAATTAAAACAGTTGATAAAACAGTTAACTCACCTGGATCTTTGTGTCTGACCATGCTGAGGAATTTCAGGTTAAAACAACACACTGTGGTCCTGCCTGACCCGGACAGTTCTGTTCCACAGGAGTAATTCATTATGCAATTTTCTCTGAATAAAACTGTTTGGTAGAAAATAAAGTAATGAGATTCAGAATTATGGGTGCTACGTTTCCTTTGTAGGAGTTTGACGGCAACAGGCCAGGGGAGAGCGCACCAGAGCACTACAAAGCCCACTACAACCCCCACCAGCCCAGGATGTTCAACACAGATGGGCCTCGCCAAGATGGCCGCTTCGACCAGCTTCAGAGGCAGTTTCTGGAAACGGGTCAAAGTGAGTGGTGTACGAAAGTGCTGATCTGAGGAAAAAGGGGTCTGCGTTGATCTTAGCACCTCAGGTCACATATAAGGGCAAAATTTATCCGCAGATTCATTCATCTTTATGGCATGTGGATGGGCTAATATAGTGGGCGCGGATTATGCACTGAACAGTTTGTACAGAAATGTAAAAATCAGCTCCTTTGCCCCTTTGACATTTAAGAGCACAGAAGCACATGTGGAACTGGATAATGCTTAGCTACTCCAGACTCAACAATGGAACACATGGAGAAATTTGAGTTGGCCTCTCTGTAATGATGTCAGCACTTCTCAATGTTGTTTACTGCCTCTAAGTTACATGTTAATGAGCATGTTAATTTGCTCTGTGTTAGATTCTGCAGACAGCCAGCAGGTGGCGCAGCTGCAGATTCTCAATAAGGCCCAGTCCAGGCAGATGGAGGAAATGGAACAGAAGCTTGAAGACTGCAAGCGCAAGATGAGATACCTGGAGCACCAGTACGCGATCGTCAAAGGTAGGTTTGGAAGGGGTGGAATCTTTGTCTTTGTCAGGGACATCTTACAGGTGTGGAGAGACAGCTGTGGGTCTGAAGACACATCCTCCCATTGCTGCAGAAGAAAAATGAATAATGAAGGAAAAGAGCCTTTCTCGCAAACGGGCCCTTTGCGATGTGTATTGTCGCTGGAGCAATTGGTGAACAATGTTTGTCTCACTGTCGTCTTTTCTCACTGAGTGGTGATTGAGAAGCCTGTTTCTTGCTCTCAGATGAGAAGGAGGGCCTGGCGGTGTCCCTGACAGAGGCTGGTCATGTGATCGAGGAGGTCAAGGAGCGGGAAGTCCAGCTGCAGGGGAAAGTCAAGGCCCTGGAGCTGCAGGTCCAGGCACAGTCCGACCGAGAGCAGGAGGTCAGAACCACGCACTCAGCAGTCATTTATGTGGCATTTAGGCTAAGGCTCCTGTTCGGTGAGAGTGACTAACCCAGTGTAACCTTCCCTTCACATGCAGGCTGTTAATACAAATAGTTATTTTCTGAAAAAATTCCAGCTCAGTGCCTTGCTGAAGGAAATACCTGGGTATCAAACCTGCAGCCTCTGAGTTACAAGCCCAGCTTCTTGTCTGTTAGGCTATACACAATGAAAGATGTGTTTATAATTGAGCTACAGCCTTATGTTGGCTGCATACAGCTTATTTTAAACTGTAGCTGCTTTGGTAGTAGGTCAAGAGTATTGAACCAAACATAAAAAGATGTTATTTTGTCACAAGGTCATTTGTCTTCTAATGGATACTTTTGCATGTTATTAATGTGTGCGTGCTTGTGTGTTGGTGTGATCTCTACATACGTGTTTGCAGAGCATGAAGAAGCAGCGGGTTGCTGAGGCAGCGGTGGATAGCATGAAGCAGCAGATGGCGGAGCTGTGTCGCTCTGAGACACTGTCTCGCGCGCGGGAACAGCATGACCGTGACCTGGCAGCCATGCGAGAGCAGCATGAGAGCCGCTTGCTGGCCCTGCAGCAGAGCCTGGACTCCCGTACGCGGGACCTGGAGGAACAGGTCAGAACCGGCCGCATACTTCACTTCCACTCCCACCCTCGCGCACGCCATCTGACTCAGACCAAGCTGTGCTTCTGCTGTTACTGAGGTGATCTGTGTGTGTCAGGCTGAGCTGTGCGCATAGTGATACTTTGTGTGACTGCGATACTACACTGTACTTATGTGATGCTGTGTGTGTGTGTGTGTGTGTGTGTGTGTGTGTGTGTGTGTGTGTGTGTGTGTGTGTGTGTGTGTGTGTGTGTGTGTCACTGTGTCAGACTGAGCTGTGCCAGAGGCTGAGGGAGCAGGTTAAGAAGGTGGAGCGTGAGAGGGAGGAGGAGAAGCTGGAGAGAGCAGGAATCATCAACACCCTCACAAAGCGTCTGGAGGAGAGTCAGCAGCAGTGCGCTAACCTGCTCCAAACAGGTGTGTGCGTGTGCGTGCGTCTGTGTGTTTGCTCATTTTCACATCTGGTTCACTGTCCCTCATTGACTGAATTCCTTCATATGAGCTGATTGACAGTTAAGAACCAGACTGTTTTGCGTGTTGTGGACACCCAGCCTGTGATTTTGAAACTGCAATAGGTCTCGTCATATTTGTGTTGAATGTGTGTTTATTGTGCACAGAGTGTTTGACAGCATAGCTGGCACACTTTTAAGTAAAATGGTGAAACCCTCCAAGAAAATGGGAACTCTATTCTCTCCTTTAGGTTTAGGTTTCTGAGTCAGTGCTCAGCTTTTAGTCTAAGGCCTGCTGCCAGTCGTATTTGTAACCAAGTTGAAGGTATACGTCATTCTTGTCGCTTATTTGTTTCGACCCTTACCAGTCCAACCAATTCCTTCCTACTGATTGAAAATATAAGAATACCTCACAGACCAGGATAGTTCTTGATTTTTCAGCTGTTCTCATACAGCTGAATGCAAGGCCCTTCCCAAACTGAGGGCATTTATTTTAAAAACTTGCACGATACAAATAAGAAACCGTAGTCTTACTTAATGTGATTCAACAGTTTAGGCTAAAGTGTGTGATTATTATTAACTTTGGGCCTGTTTGTTTTTAAGAGTCTGTGGTGTGTTTGTCCTTCAGGCTCTGCTCAGGAGAACAACCATCTGCGAATGCAGTTGCAGCAGGCGCAGTCCCTGAAGGCCATTAATGACAACATGAACAAATCCCTCCAGGTGGATAAAGCAAATACGCTGAAAAATAGCCATCAGCCCTGCCCCTCAGCGGGTTTAACCCCAAGCACAAACAAACGCATCTTCTTTGACTTACTTTTGAACAGGAGGAGCTGGCTGATTTGAAGGAGCAGATCACTCTCTATGAGTCTGGGGTCAGGTTCGGCGTGATTTCGTTGGAATCCAACGGGGAGTGGGAGAACCAGTTGTCGGACTCTTACGTTGACCTTGGCATCAAAAAAGCTAACTGGAGAAACAGCAAGTTTCACAGGTATGAGTTTCCCAATCATGCACTCCTTCACATTTCCTAAATCCACCTTAATGCTCTGCCACACAGCTCAATAAGTCTTTCCATGTAAAACTTGCGAAGCTAATCAGGGCTTGGGTGGGAGCACTTGGTTGCAGCTGGAAGTGCAGATGTTTGTCAGTCAGTAGGGGGCGCTGATCTTCCCTGGTCACCAAATTAAAGCCAGTGTCCTAACACAGCGTGTGGGGCACTGTATTAAGCTGGTGCTGTCCCTCAGATGTGATACTAAACGGAGGTGCTGACTCACTGTGGTCATTGACGATCCCCTGGCGCTTTTTGGATGCATGAGGGTGTGAATCTCTGTGTCATTCTGAAACTCATCCAAAACCAGTCACTCTACATCTGGCCACAGAATCATCCACCCTGCACTTAATTGACTACACAGGCTTTAGCATTCCTTGCCCCCTCTCTTTCCCTGAGGCAGGGATACTGTCTTGCATGCTAGTTTATTGTTTTGTGGTCAGTCGGGCGCCCACAGTCTGCCTGCACAAAGCTGCACAAGAAGTGGCTTCTTTCAAACCTTGTCTGTTCTAGCTCAGCTGGTGCAGGACTGTTGTGTGAAAAGAAGCAGAAAAATCACGTTTCGGAGGGCAGCACGTCCATTTCTGTATTCTCTCGAATTGTCATAGGAGGTTGTAGGGTAATACGTTCCATAAAAACAAAAAACATTGTACTTTGCGGCCCTCCAGGACTACATTTTAGTATCCCTTCCTTATGTAGTTATAGTCAATGAAAATGAAAATCGAGTTGTGCTTATCTAGTGTAATAAAAGGTGAATAGATCACATTAAGCTGAAGTTTGGCTCTTTTTTTTTTTTTTTTTTTCTGCCTCTGGCTTTAGCAGCCCCCTGTCGGCCGTGGTGGCGGACGGCAGCCAGTCGAAGGACGATATGGTGGGGGAGCTGAAGGGAGAGCTGCAGCGCTTCCTCGGGAGCCTGAAGGGGAAGCGGAAGAAGATCAGTCACCTGCAGGAGGAGCTGCAAAAAGCCCAGAGCCACGCCCAGGACCTGCGCAGCCAGCTGGACATGGCGCAGAAGAGCGTCCAGGACTCAAAGGTGCAAAACGGGAGGGGGTGGGGATGGGGGGCATAATCGGGTGTTGCCTCACATAGCCAGCTGTTAGGATTGTTAGCTCTTGGTTCATTATGTCCATGCTGAAATACATTGTGCACAATGATGGTGTTAAGTGAACATGCAGAAGGCTGGTGTTGTAAAATGCAATGTTTTACTTGGAAGCTTGTTGTTTGGGAACACCACTGAAGCGCAGAGATTGAGTTTAAAATGGCCATGGTGAAGCTAGCATCTTGGTTTACAGCTCCCGTGGGGAAGCACACCCATGGTGGTCTTGGTGAAGCAAATATCTGGTAGTTTGAGATAGCCATGTTGAAGCACACAGCTGTTAGGTTGTGACACTCTTCTCTTTTTCTTGCAGGTGAGGGAGACCTGTTTAGAGAAACACCTTGAAACGTCCAGTGTGGGAGGGGTTTCACAGGAAGAGCTGGTGAAGCTACAGAAGGAGCAGCAGCACCTGCAAGAGTTTGTAAAGGTGAGCAAGACCTGGCCAATTAAACAAATATGGTTGAGTTTTTTTTTCCATGGTTGGAAATGCAACAGAGATGACTTTGTCCTTCAAATAAGGGGCTCCCAAAGTCTCTGAGCCCAATCTTTGACCAATAATAGAGTACATTGATAATAACAGCAATGGCAATTGATTCATTTCCCATGCTAACTCCATACAAGAACTATATTTAGAAAATATCCACCAATATCCGTCACTGTTGGTATATTGGCTTAACATGCACAGTGATTGGTTGAGCTCCTTTATTTAAAATATATTTCTTATTATTACCATGTGTGTTTTTTCCTGTGGTCTCGTCGGCATAGACCCTGGAGAGACAGAAGGAGGAACTGAGGAGGAGCGAGGAGAAGCTGAAAGCAGACAACCTGGAGCTCTGCACCAAGATGAGGGAGATGATCCAGGACTTTGACCAGGAGAAACAGGAGGCTGCAGAGAGGTAGGGGGGGAGGAGGCTCTGGTTAATGTTTAATGGTCTTTAATAACAGTTGTCTCTTATTATTTATTATGGAGGTCAAAAAATTTGCTTGGGGCTAGTTACACATCAAACCATAAATTCTTTGGTGGATTTATCATGAACTGTATTGTTTATAGTTTTTTTTTTTTTTTTTTTTTCCTCTTGATTCTGTTTGTTGGCTGTTTATGGATTTTTGTTTGTATCGTTTAGGATCATGGATCCCCTCTGTTTACGAGTTGCTCTTGTTTACGGATGGGTGTTTATGGGCCGTGGTTAGATTGATGTTTTATTGTGTGTGATGGAGGTATGACAGGACGCAGCAGCAGTACCGGGACGACGTGGTGAATCGCGTGCGTGCGGAGCTGGCCCAGGACCACGCTGCTCAGGTGGAGGAGCTCACCGCCCAGTCTCAGCTCAAGATCCAGCACCTGGAGTAAGAACCACATTCTTACCGTTACCTTTCACTTCAACACCTCCACCAAATTTAAACTGCAGAACTCTGAGGATTTCATTATTCCTTTCTACCCCAGTTTAGTTATCATTTAGTACACTTTTTTTGGCTCTTGATGTCTGTGCTTCTGAAATGGCCAAGTTCTCTCCCTCTGATCCCCTCTGAAGGGTATGACCAGATACTGGTTAGAAAAACCGGACTCATATATGTCAGACATTATGATTGTACTGCGAATCGTAATCGCACATCTTATATTAGGATGGGTTTGTGTGTTTGGTTTCCTAGAAAGTATGAAAGAAAGTACAAACAACTGGTCATTTCTGTGCAGGTTAATGAAAGAAGTGATTCAAGCTGAGGAAATAACAGTGTACCCTGCACACTGTTTCAATTTGGGCATTGACTACCCTGCTAAGGAATCCATCACTTCTGCCAGTGATTTATTTATGTGCGAACAATATTTCCACCTCCTGAGTCTGCATCAATTTCTGAGGTCACATAAATCAGAACACTGCAGTATTTCAGTGAATCACCGGTGCAGTGGTAGTTAAGCATTCTGCAGAATATGTATTGACTTATGGGATGTGTGTGGGGACATGTGTAACCACCAACAGCAGTATATTTATTTTAGCCCCTTTCAGAAATTGCCCATTGGAATGGGAATGCATGAAAGAGTCGATTGAAGAGGAAGATAACCACATCTCTCCCTTTGTGCTCCCCAGATCCCAGCTGGCGGAGGTCAGTAAGGAGATGCTGGGAGTTCAGGAATGCTACATCACTGTCTGCAGAGAGAAGGACTCCCTGGAGGAAAAGCTGCGCTCCAAGATGGAGGAGGAGAGGAGGAGCAGAGAGGAGGAGGTAGGTCAGGCGCATGTGACGCCCCCATTGGTGCTAGGCAGCACTGCCTCACCGGTCCCTAAAGTAACTGATTAAATATGGGGGCAGACTGAGAGAAATGATAAATCCTTGTTAAATTTCTGTATAGATATCCATAAAATGTATATCTATGTAATTCTGTCCACTGAATGTTTTATCTTGACAATAACTTGAGTGAAACTGCAGTTCATTCTTGTAGCATGCTTTGAGTACCTGCCGGTAGTGATTGCAGTGCTAAAGCTATTACAGCTCCCTTTGAATAGAATGTAGAGTGGATTCTCAGTGGTGCTGACTGCAGTTCGTGTTTGTGCTGCTGTCCTCAGCTGAAGACTCAGATGGGAGAGGAAAAGGCCCGAGCCCTGGAAGAACTGAAAGGCGCCCTGGAGAAGCAGCACCAGACCGCGCTGGCATCCTCCAGGGCCCTGTGGACCCAGGAGCACGCAACCGAGCTCCAGCAGCAGGTCCAGTCTCAGCTGCTCCAGGCCAAGACTGCCTGGCAGGACGAGCACAGCAAGGTGAGGCAGTGTCCACCGCCAGTGTGGGAGAGGCCTATTCAAACCAGTCATACTTTACAGAAACAAGTCCGCTTGGATTCTGTCATGATAGCTGCAAACAATTTGGTGATAAACAGCCTATAGTCGCTCAAACCCCCATCGGAGGTTCTTGAAACTTCTCTCTAGTCAGCAAAGAGTTTAGGAGCTGTTTGGGGGTGTGTTAACGGTTGCTGTGTGTGTGTGTGTCTCTCTCTTTCTCTCTCTCAGGCCACCCAGGCAGCGTTGGAACGGGTGGAGAAGGAGTGGGCCAGGCGTCTGGAGGAAGTTCAGGGGCGCGGTGGCTCCAGGCGGGTCAGTGGGGGGCGTGGCGGCCGGGCCCAGGAGCGAGGGGCTCAGACAGAGGCCCAGGACTCAACGGAGACCCTGCTGACCTCACAGAAGCTGAAGCTGCAGCAGGAGGCGGATGAGGCCCGGGTCCACGCTGTGGAGGAGGCCGTCAAACGCACCGAACAGGAGCTGCGGGACAAACACCTTGCGACCTCATGCAGCAGGTAACAGTCCTGCTGATTCAAGCTCAAACTCATCTACACTACGTTTAGGATGAGAAACAGACGGATGAAAACCGTTTCAAAAACCAGTGCAGCACGGTACTAAACACCCTGTTGCGCATTGCTCTTGCTGGTGCAGGTGATATTGGTTGATTGTGTATGGTGCGATATTGAGAGCCAGTTTTTTGTGAGATTTTGATAAGGTCACTGAGCTCAATATCAGTGCTCATTAGAAAAGTACCACAGGATCATGAATGATCACAGTGAGGGTAGGACCACACGTTTCATGGATGACAGAGCACCCCCTTCACTGTGTTTGGTCACTGAATGCGTTGGTTCCTGCTGCAGGTTGAGAGTGCGGTCACCCGGGCACGCAGCCGGTGGCTGGAGGAAATGACCTCGTTCCCTGAGTATAATGCCCGCCTTCAGACTGAGAGACAGGAGTGGGAGAACGGCAGGAGGAGGACGTCGCTCAGCAGGTACAAAAAACGCTAACCTCAGTCCTCAGATCAGTGATGCTCCTCATAGCTCAGTCCTGATTCTGACTGTGCCATCTTTTGTCCCTAAACAATTGCATGATCTACTTAGTGAAATGGCATTGAACTAGCTAATTGAATATTTGAGCTAGGCTAACTGTTAAATTGAAAAAGCCTGCATATATACCAGTCCTTAATCCTGGTCCTGGATGTCCAAAGTGTATGCTGTTTTTTTTTTTTTTTTCCTCCCCCCCACCTGAAATCCCACTTTCACCTCTAAACCAAGAAACCACCTGTGGCTAGATAACTGTCTGAGTGGTTTTATAATTGGGCATTAAGTGCTGATTAACAACAAACCCAGCTTACTCCAAGGCCACCCAGGACCAGAAATGAGCCCCACGACTCTGGGGGACTCAGCCACTTGTTCTTTACCCTGCTGATTTTGTGGTGGTCCAGGTCTCCGCGGCGCTGAAGGAAGCAGAGGCCAGGTGGCTGCAGACCCACCTGAGGAAGCTGAAGGAGCTGGAGATGGAGTCAGAGTCAAAGAGGACAGAGCTCCGAGAGGAGGCGGTGTCCCTGCGGCGGCGACTGGAGCAGCGACGGGAGGAGGAGGCGGTTGCTCTTAGGGCGGAGCTTGCCCGGGCGCGTGCCTCCTGGGGCCGGGAGAAGCAGGAGGAGATGTCCCGCCTGCAGGCGCAGAATGAGCAGGACTACCGCTCCTTCCTGGAGCAGCACCGCACCAAGCTGGAGCAGGCCCTGGCACAGGCGCGGGAGGAGGCGGAGCGACGCAGCTCGGAGCTCCTCCAGCAGAGGGAAGCGGGCTTCCAGAAGCTCCAGAGGGAGCGGCAGGAGGAGTGGAGCAGCCAGCAGGAGCGCCGGAACCGGGAGGAGAGGGAGAGCTTCCGGGAGGAGGCCCTGGTTGAGGTGCGGGCTGCCCTAGAGGAGCTCCAGAAGCTCCTTGGTGATGGTCTGGAGAGGAATGAGCACAATGGAGTGGAGGGCCGCAGTTCCAGTAGCCCGCCAAAGGGGGCGCTGTGGACCTGTGTGCAGGCAGGCGGCAGGGATCTGATCTCCAAGGCTGTTGCTCAGGCCAAGCAAGAATGGAAAAAGGTGAAACTTTTTTTTTTTTCCCTTGGTTCCCTGTAATGCCTGATGAAAATTTACATTTTTAAGTTTACCTGCATAATCAAACCAGTGTACTGCATGGTGGTGTGTGGTTTTCACTAGTTCTGGTGAACAGCTCCTCGATGTCTTGTGTTAGTGCATGTGTGTGATGGTAACTCAACTATCCTATCCCCCAAGAGTGGACAGGGCAAGGCGGGCCGTGTGTCAAAGGAGTTCCAGGACCAACGAGACGTATGCCAGAGTCCTGGTAAGCCAATAAAGAGGCCCTATCTGCTGTCCTTTGCTGACCTGAGTTACTACATACGGCATGTTCCTTCTGTCTGTTGTGTCACTCCAAGTGTGCTTCAGGAGACTGTATTCATTTGAAAATGCATTAGTTAAATGCATCAGCAGTGGATCTTGTTGCTGGCTGGGGTTGTAGCTGCATTGGTAATTGAATGCTATTAAAGGCTTATTTTCGCCTCCATCAGCGTCGCAGCCGTGCGGTAGCCGCAGCTGCGCTGAGAGGGTGAGCCGGCTGCAGAAGCAGTGCCAGGACCTGCAGAGGCACCTGGAGAAAGCCTGCCGCCAGCTGCAGCAGGCCGTGCGGGAGAACAAGGCCAGCACGCAGCGGCTCAAAGGTACTGCGCCTGGACGACAGGACATAACATTACATCACAGGTTTTCAGCAGAACACTCACTGAGGGCAGTTTCAAATGATTAAACGAAAAGAATACAGGGGGTCCTCGACTTACGAACGAGTTCCGTTCCTACGACTTGTCGTAAGTCGATTTTCGAGGTAAGTCGGAATTTATACCTAAATTATACCTAAGTTAACACCTTAAGTCACTCACACTGTGCACACAACACATGAAGGACATTTAAAATACAGTAATTAAATGAAACAGTAATAAAAAAAAAAAGATAGAACAATTTCTTATCTTTATTTCTGTGGTCGTATTCACAAACCAAACCGCTTAGGTCGAAACTAGGTTTTTTAAATAATTTATGGGAGTGCGTCATAGCCATGAAACGTCGTAACTGGAGACCGTCGTAACCCGAGGACCCCCTGTATTTACATTTCAGAATTTTTAAATATCGTATACATGTGAACACTAGAGGGCAGTACTGAGGACATGCACTAGGAGACAGAAAGAGTATCTAATTCCTCATTTTCTTTCAGGTACAAGTGAAGCATTGTGAATGGTTCAGTACATCTGCAGCATAGCACTTACTAAAATGTTTTTTTTTGTTTTGTTTTTTTTTTTTTTTTTTTTTTGCTGCAGCTTTCTTAACTGCATCTCAGATCTGTTTTTAATCCAGTTATTTTGTTGGCCAACCTGCCCTATAATTTACAATTGAATCCTAATAAGCGGCAACAGCAAAAATTACAATTGATAGGCCAAGGCTAAACCAAAAAAATCTAAATCAGTTGTTAAACATTCAGGGGTTGCGAAACCTACCATGTTTAATTCTTTCAAATCAGCGAAGTTGGCTTTTTTTATAACTAGGTGCAGAGTCCCAAATGATCTGTATGGAAAGAATCTGAGGCTGGTTTTGGAGTTCCTTCTTCTCACACATTCTGTGGAACTGTCAAACAGTGACTACTCAGACTGACAGACCAACTCATAAAAACTAGCAGCTAATTTGATAATCTCACAATGTATAAATCCTGTCAATCACCCCATGTTTGCAAAATGGCCATGTTGCTAAGCATTGCCATGACAAATTGTGTTAGTATTTATTTTGATCACAGTCTATGAGATCTTTATCCAGGCATGCATGTGTCAATGGTGCTCCATGGTAAAATGCAAGCACTCCTGAGTGAAACCTCTCATCTGCACACAGTACATTACAAAATGGGGCTTTTAAGACAAGCCTGCTTAATTTTGGTATGAGCTGCACACTGTGTTGACTGGAGTACTACACCAACCACAGCATTCCAGAGCTTCCAGAGTTCACAGTGAGTGCTTCTGGGTTCAGTTGAAAGAAAGGTGCGCTAAAGGAAATGGTTAAAAAAAACTGCAGAAGTTAAGTTGTTTTATTTTTTTTCCATTAGGTGAGATATTTAATATGAAAACATCCAATGGTGTAATCTTTGACACATTGAGTATTAAAAAGACCCCCCACGCTGTGGTTTTCTGCTTCTGCCAGTTGGCAGTTGGTGCTTCTCGACTTGGTAGAAGATTTCCAATTCTTCCTTGTTGATTAGTTTGGAAGATGTTTCCTCCCCAATACCAGTTTCATCTTTATTTTTTTTTTTGTTTTTGAAAATGAGTGTGGCCTACAATTTGTAGGGAATTTTTTGTGGTTTAAAAAAATCACCCTATGGGGGCAAAGGGAAAAAATGTTTTTCTTTCAGTTTTTTTTTTTTTTTTTTTTTCAATGTTTGTGATTCTTTTCTGTTTACATGGTAAACATTAACATCACCAGTAGGGAGGGGGCAGGGTTTCTGTAATGAGGTAGGCAAGATTCTGGTGGTAGGCGGCAAGCTGAGGTTTCTGTAGCAAGGTGGGCCGGGTTCTGGTGGGGAAGGAGTTGGGGTTTTGTTAGCAGATTGGGCCAGGATATTAAAGAGAGCTTGGGTCTGTTGTAAGTTACCTGTTTGGGTCGGATGCTGAACTCCTGTGTGTTCCTTAATTGTAGAAGAGCACGAAGCAGCCATTCAGAAGGTGCAGCAGGAAAATGAGAGGAAACTGGAGGAAGCACGGAGGGCCAGTGGGGAGTCCCGTCCGTATGTACCAGCTGAAACGATGATGCATTTTAAAACATTTTTTTTTATTTCATACAGTGAACCAAGACTTTTCTTTAGAATGCTGCTCCCTGAAGTGTTCCATTGTGTTATTGGATTAGCCATAGTAATGGTGGAAGCATTTGCTTTGGCACTTATCTTTATTCTGCATTTTGCGTCTGTGTCTGTGTAGGATCATGCAAGTGTTTATTTTGCTTTGTTGGTCTGTGGCATGTTTGTGTGTGGGAACTTGCAAGTGTTTATTTGGCCGCCTTGGTCTGTGGTCTCTGTGTGTGTGTGTGTGTGTGTGTGCGTGTGTGTGTGTGTGTGTGTGTGCGCCCTGTTTGTCTGTGGCTTGAGTGTGCATACATTTGCATATATGTATATGATTGTGCATGTTTATTTTATCCCGTTGGTCTGCAGTTTGGGTGCGTGCATATGTGGAATCGTACTGATGTTC
Source organism: Albula goreensis (assembly GCA_022829145.1). Classification (NCBI taxonomy): domain Eukaryota; kingdom Metazoa; phylum Chordata; class Actinopteri; order Albuliformes; family Albulidae; genus Albula; species Albula goreensis. Next base: position 8,190,699 of record CM040741.1, on the reverse strand, counting down.
ATTTGACCATGTTGGTTTGTGGCGTGTGTATGTATGTACGTGCGTGCGTGTGTGCATGTGCGCATGCTTGTGTGTGTCACAGATACAGACACATGCCTGTGCTTATCTGGCCCTGCTGGTGTTTAACAGGTCTCATGCAGCCCGGAGCTCTGAGAGTCAGCAGTCACTGCAGGCGGACTGGAGGAGATGAAGGACCAGTACATGAGAGCAGTGGGCAAGATCAGAGGTACGACCTACAGCAGAGCTCGCCCCAAACCCCAAAACACAGCTCCACTCTGTATTTAAACTGTAGCAGAGTATACTCAGGGTAGAGTCGTGTGTTTGGCACACTCAGGGTGGGTTCGAGACTGTAGGGGTGAGGTTGATGTTTTAGGTTGGGTTGGAAAGGGTTGAAGGTGGTCAGGGTGACGCGCTGGGCTGTGTTTGGTGCAGGCGACATGCTGCGGTACCTGCAGGAGAGTAAGGAGCGGGCGGCGGCGATGATCCGGCAGGAGGTGCTGAGGGAGCGGCGGGACACGGCGAGGAAGATGAGGCGCTACTACCTCAGCTGCCTGCAGGACCTGCTGAAGGATGCCGGGACCAGCCAGGGGTCAGACACCACCCTCTGTTATCTACTGCAGTCCCTCACTCCACACCTCTACCTCCATCCCCCATTCCATACTCTTCCTTCACTCTTCCATCACAACCCCAGTCACACCTCCACTTCCCTTATTCTGTATATCAGTCATTATCCCTCTGTACACCCCACCTACCTCCTCCCTTACTCAGTCCCACTTCCCACCCTTCCTTCACTCCACTTCCCTCCTTTACTTTATCTCCTTGTACACCTCTTAAATAATCCTCCATTCTCTTCATCTCCATCCCATGTTCAATACCTCCACTGTTATCCCTCTGTACATTCCTCCCGTACCATCCCTCACTCTGTTCCATCACCTCCATCTCTGTTTCTCTCTGCTTGGCATGTGCGTTCCTCTTACCATCCCTTCATTCTGCAGGGCAGAGAAGAAGATCATCAGTGCGGCGAGCAAGCTGGCACACATGACCAAAGTGCTGGAGACGCCGCTGTCCAAGAGAAGGGAGGGGAAGACCCGTTCTGCGCATAGTAAGTGTGCTCTGTCTCCTCTTGTGTCATCACAGTAAGAAAGCTCCTTCTGGTAAAAGCAGCACCACCTCCTGTCACATCAGGTGTTTAATCAGAGTCTGTAAGACCCTTTAAATTATTGAAAAGCATGACTCAACACAGTGATGTCATAACTCCATTGTCATGACACTTGGCTGCTGTTTCGTTTTTCAATTGTTCTTTATTCATAAATAGGTACATCAAAAACCAAGGCCACTGCTGCTGAGGACACGCCTCGGAGGACAATAACCTCCCCATCAGACCCAAGCCAAGCCAGAGGTCACAGTTTGGCTCACAAGCAGGACGCCAAGGGCAGCGAGGCATCTGCCAACAGTGACCACAAAACTGGAACTGGCACACTGAAGACCAATGCACTCACTGGTCAGGAGGGGACAAAGCCCACAGTTACATCTCCTTGTCAGGATTTGCACTGAAGCTGATGAAGAACAAGTCACCAGAGGCATTTTCCAAAGCCCCGCCCCCACAACTCCTGTCCCGCCCACTGGAGGATGGAGCAAGTTGCTTCAGTGTCTGTGACATCACAACTGCCAATGTAACCACAAGAATTCATAGCAGGGAGCTGTTCCTGAGTGGGGTTGCCCCAGCCAATCAGAGGCAGCCTGTGCCACAGGGCACACCAGCAAGCCATTCCTGATTGAGGAGGATCCGGTCAGGGATGAAGGCAGCCAGAGTGACTGGAGCTCAGGTGCACTCACGTGCTTCGAGCACCTCTTCCCCAGCGTCGACCAGATGAACAGGAAACCGTTCTCTCTGGGCAGCTCCCATTCAACAGCCTCCATCTCAGAAACCGACGAGGACGATGACCTCGCCTGCTTCAGGACGATCACCACCATCACAAAGTCTGACTCAGGCAGCTGCAGAGAAGCTTCCAAAGTGTCCGGTTCCAGGACCAGACCCGGGGCTACCCTGGGGGCGACTGGACACAGGGAGCCCCCTTCAGGGTCAGAGGGAGAGAGACTGCGCAGGTTCTGTTCCAAGAGTCTCTTCTCAGAGCTGAAAATCTGTCAGGACAGTGGCTTTGACAGCCCTCTAACAGTCCTTCACAAATAAAACCCTTTTACTGCAGGCCCTGCATCCAAACACACTCAGGAGTATTCTCACAGCACCTTACTCTCTGGGCAGCTGTAGGGATAAAAAGGATGAACAGGTAGAACACCAACCTTCGTCTGTCAATCCTGAATTTTGTTTAGTACATGGGAGGACAACCTTTCCAGTCAGTTAAATCATTGCTCTAGGTCTCTGGCAGTGAAGGGAATACCTGGCTTTCTTTTTCTCTGAAAACAGTTCAAGTTCCAAATGTAATGAATGTAAATTCTGTTTTTCCCATGTGTGTTTGCATGAGTTTGTGTAAGGTTGTAAGTTTGTGTGCATTTACTTGTGTTCGTGTTATTTTTTGACAAATGAAGTGGATTGTCATTTTTTTATTTCACATTTTTGTAAAATGGATTTTAACTTTGTGCATTTCATTCTGAATGTAAGGTTTTATTTTTTGTTTGTAAAATCTAATGAATATGACTTAAATTATAAAATAAACTATTTTGACTTTTTCTTCTGACTTTATACTTTTCTGTGTTCTTGTAACTAAGAACACGACAGGAATCATAGGTAGGCATTAGTAAAATCACGGCCTTCACACAGCAGTGAGTTAAACTACCAGCCCTGTGACAGTAAATTTCTGTATTAATCATACTGTATCAATTCCATGTTGTTAATAAAAGGAATTTGTTGTATTTAGTTAAGATCCTGGGCAGTCAGTTACTGGGCTGTTCCTGTTCTAATTGAATCAAGTAGCTAAATTTAAATTGGCAAAAATCATGTATACACACAAATGATGGTACAATGAGAACTGATTTAATGCTTGTTGACCTCAAGGACAAAAACACCTTGATGTAACGGCTCACTGTCTCATCAGGTACTAAAGATGCAAGAAAGAAAACAAGATCAAACGAAGGCACCAAAACGCTGACAACAAAATATGCAAACCAATTATGATTTTGATATGTGATTGCTGAAACATTGAATATATTTTTAAAAAGAACCTCTCATGGTTTTCAGATGGGCTGGCAGTCTGTTCCCATTACTCGGTGTCTTATAAATGAAAGCCTGTCTTGCCAAGTTCCTGCGTACCAGTGGAGCTCTTAAACATTTTCAGATAATGTGAGAGAATAGCTGCGGTCATATTTGATGAACGACATCTGTTATTATGTTTTGATAATTAAAGTTGACGCTTGTGCTGATCTCATTTGCTCAGAAAGGTCAACTGCTGTTTACGTACAGTACACAGTGTAGTGATGGGTGTCTTTGTTAACTTTGGAAGCCCAGAGTGTTTGTTCAGTTCTTAATTTTTACTAATTTCATCTTTCATCAAGCATCCTTTCCTCTATCTCCATTGTAAATCCAACTTTTTTTTTTTTTTTTTGCAGATATTGTCCTAAAAAAGGGATCGGGATCTAATTTAATACCTATAAATAATTATACTGGAGGAAAATGTCTATAAATTCCAAATGGCGATATTACTTTTCAGTGTATGTTCTGTTAATGGGACCATTATCCAGTTCATTTCACAGTTAAAACCTTAGCCGAGGCTACGTTTTGTTGCATCTGGCATCAAATTTCACTCCAATATATAACAGTTTTAAACCGAATTTCCCTTAAAAATGTATATTAAATCGGTTTAAACCAAAAACAGCGAATTTAAGTTATGCACTGCAGTGAAGCATGACACTTAAATGTGTTAACGTGTAAAATCCAACTTGTAGTGAACTTATGACAAACATCATAAAACATATCTCTCCACACCACAGCTGCAAGTCAATCAGCAAAATGTTTTATAGGATTGTAAAGACATTGTGTCAAAACAAGATTAGAAGAGTGAGCAAACACTTTCATCGCAAATGAGCTAGCAGTGGTCAATGCAGGCGATTATCAGTTCCTGTTAAATGCACATGTGACGTACTGCCAAAAGCATCCTATTGACAGCTTTTGGCTGGACACTTTGGTATTCCAGCGAGAGCCATTTTGGGCGAGTAAATCAAAATCTTTCTTCTGTTGCAAGATGCCGTTGTCAGATTGAGGTCAGGAGGTGCTAGATTTGTGGGGGTGTATTGGTAGACAACAAATCCCCCACCACTACAATCCATTGTTGGGGTTAAAAATTGGTAAGGATGAAATGGCTTGAATGTTGTCAGTTGAGGACAGAGGAGTGTTGCATCTTTCAGAAGAGAATTACAGGAATCTGGCGAAACTCCAGTGGCAGGGCGGAGCGCTGCAGTATCGGGGGCACTGAGCTCTCTGACTCATTCCAGCCTCGCCCAGGACAGTCCCCAAGAAAAACAATGACCTACAGCGATGATGTCATCAGAAGACCTCATATTCTGAGCACGTGGGCCTAGTTTAAGAACAGGCTCCTGCTTAGAAAGAGTGTCATTGATGTTAACCTGCTTCATTAAGTCACATCTCCCAGAACAGAGGCCAGTAACTTCTGCAACCTCAAGAAGAAGGGTTGAGACTAGCAGGACAACATCCAGCATTTGAGACAGCATAAAGCATTTCGGATTTATATAGTTATATGTATTATAATTTGAGATTATATATAATCAATCGATTTGACTGTGAGGACTGACATTACTTTTTAACATGGTAAGGTTGGGAAAGTTGGAAACTTTATTATAGGCCTACATATGTCTGTCACTCTCTTTTTTTCAAAGGCAACCACACACACACCTCATCTTAACACAGATGTATAGTAATTAGTAAACACAATGGTTTTCCTGAATGATTACTTTGGTTTCAAAGAGTGCAATTAAAATGCCCCACAGTGAGGCTGTTCACTGAGCAGACGCCCGCCGTGCATTGCACAGTGTCTGACCAGTGAGATGAAGACTTAAATTAACTTTTACCCGTAATTTACTTTATGCAGGGACTGGAAGATGAGGTAAGGGAAATAAGACACCGGTTATCCTGAAACGTAAATGGTTTAAATCGAATCATTCGCTCTCCTGATCTTGTTTGTACATCTTCTTACGGGTGGAGTAAAGAAGGCCGTTCGGATTAGAATCTGAAGGATGCGACGTTCCCTGAGAGAAAAGCCAGCTGTCCCGTTGGTCGGTTAAACACATTTCAGAACCAGCTGTTACTGATTGACTCAATACTTTATATCCCAGTCCAAACCCTTTACGGCTGAAAGTCAACAGTCATGGTCTTAAACAGGTCCAAGAATACTTAAGGGTGAATTTGTTTCTTTGTTTGGATAGACAGCCCTCCAGTTCAACCAGGATTCATGTATAAAACGGTGAGAGAAACCTAGGTCAGCATGGAAAGCTTACTAGCATGTCAAAGCAACACACAGCTGCTTTCTTGAAGTGAGCTGGTTTGGCTGTGACCGTCTGAAACGAAATAAAATGGGTTCCTAAAAGCACACAGTGCATGCTAAACTGTATTAGTTGGTCTTGTCTTTGTTCGTCGCTGCACATCGTATATAAGCAGTTCCGGGAGAATAGGGTTTACGTAAATCACGTGAAAAATGATGGAAATCGTTCACTAGCTTTCAAAGAGGATTTCCCCTGCCTCAATTCCCCGTGCACTTGTGTCCTTAGGTGTGGAGTGCAGTTTTGATGTTCTTCGCTTGGCTGCACTGGATTTCACTAGCCCTATACATGGAAAGCTTGCAGCGGGATACTTGCCGGACACATCCCTGGTGAATGTTGTGTTTGTATCCTGCAAACACGCCGATTCCAGTTTTGTGGGTTATTTGGAGATACTGTGGAAAGCGGTCTGACATTCCCCACGCCACCCTCCCCCCAAGAGTTTGTAGGAGGGGTCTGTCCCAGTGTGGAGATTAACGAGCTTTTCCCACAAACCGCTGGTCCTCATGGCTTTGAGCGGGGGTACGTTATTCCCATGAGTTTTGCCCGTCTTTCACTCACGCGGCCACTCTCTTCCTCTCCAGCTGGAGAAAACTAGGTCAGTTTCACCGCTGTGGACTGCCTCTGCAGTAGCTGCGCGTGCAGCAGAGCCAAAACCTGTTGCAGCAGGCGTCCAAGTTTATTTAACTCTGCTCGTCTCTGTGACCACGTTTAACATTGAATCACTATGTTGATATTTTGTGCTAAAAAGTAACAAAAATGCTTTTGGAAAAAAAAAAAATCTAATTAGCATTTCAATCCACAGTATTCATTGTAATGCATAGTCCAGGAAAGTAAAAAAAAAAAAAAAAATGCAATGAAATATTAAGTGTTCCATCAACAGATACAGTCTATTTTATTCTGAACGAGCATATGGGACCCCTATTCGACTCATGAAATTCTGTTGAGTTACAGTGATCCTGAATATTTTATTTCGTGAAGAAGAGGAAAATAGCCCCCAAAAGCTGTAAACATGTGGAAATTACTCTGAATAAATCGATTTTCAGCTCTCTACTTACTGTATGTTGCTTTATGCAGGCTTTAGCCCTGTTGTGTGTACAGTGCCTCACAGAGGTGCTGGTTTTCAAGGACTTGAGTGAGAACTTGACTGTGACCACATGGTCTGTCCTCACTGCTACTCCTGTTAAACTACATCAAATTGACAGTTGGACGCATAAAAAATTCACATATCTGTTTAGTCTCGTCATAGAGTAATTGTGGGGCTCTGGGCTAAAAGAAAGACTGAGTTCGGTAACTGCTGTTCATTAAAGAATCAATGTAAGAGATGAATTGGTTGCTTTTTTATTTTTGATGGATTTTTGGCAAAAAGAAATGAAAAGGATAATTAATAAAGTTCATAAGATCTGACCTCGTGTACTACCTCTGCTTCAACTGCGAATAGACAGACAGTTTGTTGGGGGAAAAAAGGCAAAACCAGACAGGGTTTTGTACTCCTAGTTTGGGAATGTCTCGTTTAGTGCTGAAACCAGGGGGGATTCCTGGATCCAGCTCTACAAGCAGAGACTGGAGTGGGTGGGAAATGTATCCAAATATTTTTTGAGGTAAACTTCAAAAGAGGCAAACTCTGAATGTCTCTGTCTCCATTCTTTCTCTCACAGTCCGACTCAAATTCTCTCTCTCACACTCATACACACACAATCTTAGAACTTGACTGGCTCTGCACTCTTTCCCTTTGAGGAGTGAGATCCAGCACTGAAGTCTTTGATTTTTTGGTTAAGCATTTGGAGACTGTGGTCTTCTAAGCTGAGCAGCTTCTCTGATGGCTCAGGGTTTTACTCCAGTCTCTCTCTCTCCCTTGGCTGCCTTCCACTAACACTCTCTAGTAACACAGATGCAGCAGCTAGCTCCTACGTCCACCCTGCAAGTACATAACTTATGAAATGACATACTCCATTTTCTGAGGGCTGAGATGAGTCTTCTGCAAACAGGACAGAGGTTGATGAAAGACCCCAGGGGGAGGAAAAAGGAGAACAGCAAACTTTCCATTCTTAAGACCAGGGAATACCCTGTGGGCCGAAGGGCAAGCAACCTCTCATAGTGTAAATCTAAGGTCCAGGTAACTTCAAAAACGGCAGCTAAAAGCCATGCATGCTTCGCAGGTGACTGGGGCCCCCATAACCCACTTAGCTAATCCCGATCACCCATGAAATATGGCATTGGTTACTAAAGGAGATGTTTGGAGGGACATTTACAGTAATGAATCATGTAGACTTTAGCCTTAAAAAATGGCTCCAGTGCTGCTGAGATACTGGGGAGATGGATTGCCACTTTGATCTGTTTCCCTTCTCCTCGAGGCTGTTCCTCCCTAAACAGACATTTCCCACGCCAGAGTCCCTGGCAAACAGGCTAACATCGCTCCCCTGGCTTAATCCCAACGCATGCTGCAATCCAAGGGTCATTACCTCATTCAAGTCAAATCTATCGATTATGAGAGAGCAGAGGGCGTTCACGTGCTGAGAAAGTCTGCTGTTATCAGTCCTGTGGCACTCTGCCTGATGGCTTTCAGAAACTCTCATTTAGCATTGCATTAATTTTCATTGACAGGTTAAAAAGCTGAATCTCTTTGTAAATGTTCAGCATGCATTCAGGCATAGTCTTTGCACTGAGCCATTGTTTTAATCGCATTACCATGGTGCAGAGTCAAATTTCACAGTTTTGTTTAATGGATGAGCTGAAATTAAACACACTATGCTTGGAGAGGACACTTAGAATGAGTTGGGTTTGAAATGTCTGTCCTGCAGGTAAGCAGACAGTCTTTATATTGTCTTTGGCTCAAGACGTATTCAGTACATGTTACTGCTAGGTGTGCCGAGTTGACAGTGCAGGAATGGAAGAGTGCTTACGCACATTTCCCATTTAAGTTGGCAAACCATTGAGACACCTAGACATACAATATTTTAATGGTCCTTTCCTGCTTTTTTAATTTCTAATAAAGCCATTAAATATTTTTAAATGACCATACCATTTAGCCAATTATATGAAACATTTAAGAATTCTGACATTTAGCAAATACATTAAGCATCTGCATTAACATTGTAAACATTGAAGAAATTGCACATTTACTAAATATATGAAACAGCTCTTGCTCTCCCTAAACTTACTGTCGATCCTTGCATGACACACCAACACAACCGGATACCATCTGCAATGGCAAGTCAGAAAAAAATTGTGCTCTTAAAAAATAGTAGTCTTATTCATCTTCATTAAGGGTGCCAATTGTTTTGTTGCTGATCACATGTCAGCTGAGCCATTGGCATGCAGGGGAGCGCCAGGCTGGCTGAGCGATGCATGTCAGACACGTGGCTGGTCAGTAGGGCTGAGCACAGTATGTCTTTGCAGTCTCGGTGCATAAAATAAGCACAAGTGACAGTCATTGAAAATGATACCTCTTATAATTTACTAGGAGGGCAAAAGCATGACTTCTGCACCCTAAACCCGAAGAGAGTTGAGCCAGTTGTGATTGTTTATCCAACTAAACTCAATTTACGAAAGCTAAACACTAATTACGCGGACACCTCCTCTCTGTGACCTTGCCAACGGGCAGAAAGGAGAACAGCTGCTTATATAGCTATTTTATAAAACATGACATTTTGAAAAGTTAACCAAACATTTTTTTATGATGAAGACAAAGTTCCGTAAATTCAATGGGGCATAACATTGGTTCCACTCTTCTTTTTGTCAAATCTTGTATATTTCCATTAGAACAGCCCATTACGTAACCCTGTATTGAAGCAGTGAAATACTAAAGCCCACAAGTGCATAGGTTTAGTTGTCAAATGTCCAAATGCTCAGACTAAATACTTATATCTCAAAAAGTAAACTGTTTAATTTCAAGCAATTTATAGGCGGACCCGAAGCAGACATGCATTAGCGTCCATGCACTTTGTGAAACTTTCCCAGGTTTTTTAAAGCTGTCTGGCAGCTTCCATGCACGATTGGCAAAGATTTAGATGAAGGAAAAGACAAAGGGAAATAAAATGAGTCTTAAAGGGGCCAAAGACAACAAATAATATGGGAAAGCCAGAGTGAAATGACTGGATTCAGTGCAGGGCCATTGTTGCAAAACTCCAAGTTTAAGGCAGTTTATGGGATACACAGCATGATATGTTCAATTTGCTTATATTTTTATGTCATACACAAATGGAAATTCTACAATTGCAGTAAAAACATCTAACTGAAAGTAGGTCGTTCCTTTTTATTGGTCCCCTTGTAATTCTATTATTGCTACAGTAATTATGATGATGGTACTAAATACTCTACACATGTTAGGAGTAGGACAAATATCATAAAAGCAAAAATAAGATTATAGTGTGACAGATGTAGATGCCATTTGATCATGGTTGCTGCTATGATTCAACCACATGTAGGGGCATGTTAGGAATTGCTTTAAATAGACAATGGTTATCACATACAGAAAACTGTGCAGGCATGGGGTCTTGTCAAAACATACCAATTGGCAATGTAAACTTTAAGAATTCAAGACATTCTCCCTCGCTATCGCACCTGTGCATGCGCAGGTACATCATGGGAGATGCGCTGGCGAATCTCGGCGTTTCAGCGAAATTCCACACTGAGATTTATGCAGGTGGAGGGAGGAAAAAGCTGTAAATTGTCTCTCGTGCAGATTCCAGGTCCATTGACAGTGCTGGCGCGAGGCAGCGGAACGTCAGACGAGGAGCTCTGTCCAAGTGACCGGGCTCTGAGTGCGTGCATTGGAGGAACCACGCGTCTCCGACTCAGACAATCTTGGAAGGGCCAACGAGGCGAACACGTTTTTGGAGGGAGGGTCGAAGAGTTTGCTCATCTTCATGAGTGAATCTAAAATAAGACGGAATAAATAAATGATATACTCTTATTCCCAATGAGAGGATATCCATGTTATTTAGCACGTTGTATTATATAAACAAACAAAACAAAATGACGTCTTACATTTTGGTTCTCTGATGTGCAAATAATTTGGCAATTTCTAAACATATGTAGTCATACCTTCCCATTTTGAGTCAATAGAACTTCCCAAGCTCCCTTCAAACTGAAGCCACAGAATTTAACCAGTTTATAATAAGGAAATATTTGTCTGTTCATAATAAATTTGTAAGATAAGAACTGCTGTCTGGAGTCTTGTTATACATTTGAAATATATTACATATAGCATAAAATATGGCTAACCACAAACGGTATCAGTTTAAATTGGACTGTCCAGTGAGAAAAGTTTTTAGAAGACAGCGAATTTGTCCTGATTTCCCCACCTCAACAGGTTAGCATTATTCTTTACAAAGTTTGTAAAGTACAGGCGACTGTCCCTCCTTTGTGACCTGCAATAATAAATGTACGCTGTATTTCGACTATCGGCGTATCGCGAGAGCAAGAGGAACAGTTTTTTTGAAGGAAGGGGGAGAGCGCCGAACTTGGACTTGGAGAGAAAGTACAGGGAGGCAGATAAAATCTGATCAGTCCTACTACAGTTTTCAGACTGTTCTGAATATTATTGAAAGCGGTGAATCTTTATCATAAGTGCTAATTTTCAGTGGAATACACAAGATGGTCAACATCAAATAGATTTTTTTTGTCGTTTTGCTTTGCTGTACTTTTAAGGGATCATTTTTTTCTCTGTTAAAAAAGTTTATCCAGTAATGTACCAGCTGTATAAAAACCATTAGCATTTTTTCTTGGGCGGGACTGAAGGCTTTTCCTCCTATTGGAGAGAAGGTACAGCACAGTTCATTTGTTTTATTTTCTGAATTTTCCACAATAACGGAATTGCTTGGACGATGTGATGTGCGCATAGATGCAGTTTATGCATCAATTATTTAGACTATTTCAACAAGTTACTTGGAAATGCTTGCATTTATTAACCCATTAACCCGCGATGCAAATGTGTTCGTTCGTCTTGTGGTGAACTTATTTTCTGTCATTTGCATAATGCACTCAGTTTTTATAAATTCCAGTTGTGGAAGAGCATCTTTTGCGAGCTGCTGTTCTGCATTGCGCTAAGATAAAGTATATATTCTTGTTTTGTAGTTTTGTCCAAAGAACGGGAGAAGGCAGACGCCTGTTGGATTGAGAAGACAAGAGCAACGCTAACTCCATTATTATTTTAAGTGGAGTACCGCAGTTACTACACTTAAAGAAGAAAACCGGGGCAGTTATGTGGCGTGGACGGTTGCAGACTATAGCTCTGGGACTCGCCGCTGTCTTGTCGCTCTCTGTCGCTGCTGCAGATGGCGCTGCGGGGGACGTCGATGCAGACAAGCAAGCCGATCCGAGAGTGAGCCGGACAAAAAGGAGAGGTCACGACGTGCTGAAGGGGTAATTTACACCTCAGTCAACTGAAACTACAGAAAAGTAGCCATGTCGGATTATCGATGCAGTTTCTTTACATACGTAGATATGTCAATTCCGTCTACCTCCTAGACATGTCATAACCTGAAAGAATTATTCATAATAAGGATTAATGAGCGGAAAATCCATTGGGCCACATGGACGAACAGAGCGTGTTTTTCCCTGGTTTCACGTCATCTAAACGTTTTACCGGGAACTCCCTGCGGGCATACTCGTTGGGCATTTGTTTTGAAAGATGAGTTACATCAAAATGGGTGTTATGCTGAAAGATAGAATCGTTGGAAAAAACAGGACCTCCTGTAGGCTATATATCAATATCGTCATGAAATAAAAATCTTAAATCAGGGATTTGTTTTAGCCTATTAGTTAATTGTTCTCAATGGTTTACGAAAAAAGTATTTATGGTCGGGAAGTTGTACTTTTAATGAAAAACTGATGCTTTGAGAAATTATTCGAGAGGAGAGCTTCGAGACAAATTTTTTATCACACATTGGCAAGGATTGCGCATTCCGTCGCTGACGCTTTCTAACAGTTACGCTGTAAATCCGTTTTTATTGCCGAGTTTAATCACTGTTATTGTAAACACCACACCCCATACATTAAATCTTCTCGATAGTTAAATAATAATAATAACCACAACAAATTTATTATTATTATTATTATTATTATTATTATTATTATTATAGTTATTATTGTTATTACTGTCATCGTTGTGGTTGTTGTAACAAAACTATCATTATTGTTGACAGTCGTGATAGCATAGTCCTTACCTAATTTTTTGCAACAGATGTATAAACTTTAACAAGCTAAAAAATATCATTAAACAGCATGCTTTACATAAATAAGTTACGATTTTCTTTTTGAATTAGACTTATCTTGACGTCCATTTGCTGATGTTGTATGTCCATGGCTGTGTGCTTCATGGTTTAGATTCGTCCTTCCCAAATTGTGAATCTGGACCCACTGGGGGGTAATGATAAGATTAAGATTTTATTGTTGATTGTGATTTTTTTATGTTGGACAATTTCTGTCGATGCTCGCACCTGCCAAATAATACACAGCACCGATTTAATGTTTTAATGCATTCACTTGAAGTACAGTGCGTATGTGTATATCAAAAATGTTTTAATCTCCCCATTTCAACATATGTTACACTACACAGCTAGAATGAGTGTGGTCACAGACGCAGTATGTGCTCATTAAGAGGGTCATAATCTTGGAATGTTTTGGAGCCCTTCTTTTTGGAATTATGATTCTGGTATTAAACCACTAATTAAACCACCAGGTGGTGCCTTTCAGTGTCTTGATTGATCCTTTGGCAAGTCAAAGCTCAAGTACTGTACTTTGAGGCAGCAGATGTAAAATTATCAAAAGATAAATAACCAGATGTTTAGACTTTATTTTAGTTTTTTTTTATAATTGTGTTTATATGATCTCTAAGTTTGGCCCGAAAAGCTCTATTTCTAAATCTCTTCCATCACTGTAATGAAACGTGTCAGTTTGGGAGCAGGCATACATGGGTTCATATCCTATGAAGGGGCAAACTCCGTAGCCTTTGGGGAGGTGATTTGGGATGTAGTGTTATATTATCTGTTTTTGATATCTAAAACCTTGTTGAAAGACTGATTTAATCTTATGAGATCTGTGTGGTACCAACTTAAATATTTTGTTTTTATTTCCTGGATGACCATTATGTAAAAGGAAAATGTGACAATTCAAGAGAGTTCACCTATTTTAAACTACATTTACTGATTTGTTTAATTGATTTTTTAATGAGGACCACATACATTTGATTAATTTTTGACAGTAAAAAGAGAATGCTATTGTTTGTGATTGTTGAGAGCATGATGGTTTTCTTCATATATGTAATGTTCCTCGTTTTAAATAAATACCAGCAGCACTTATATTATAGAAAGACTCATATATTAGAGAATGTAACCTGATCCTGAAGTCTTACCCTGCTGCACACTTACACTCATAGTTAACAGTTGTGCTTTAGTTTTCAGCTTTCCTGGCTCTCAGTGTGAAACTGTAGACTGGGGAAGAGGTCCGTCATTCTCCCCGGAGTTGATTTTATTCCTGTTTTTGCTTTTCAGCCCCAACGTGTGTGGATCTCGTTTCAATGCTTACTGCTGCCCCGGATGGAAGACCCTTTCTGGAGGGAATCAGTGCATTGTCCGTGAGTGGCGTCCAAGTCCTCCTCTCCGCCAGGTCACACCCATGGCTAGGCCCAGCCCACAGCCCTCTCCACTGTCTCACTTGGCCTGTAGTAGGGAAAGGATTTAATTTGACGTTGTCAGGGCCCAGTGTTTTATTTGGCCATAAAGCCAACACCCTGGAGTGGGGAGAGTATAAGGGTCTTTATTCTGTTCTGGCTTGCCTTTTTGTCCTTTAGATTATGTCATTAAAAATGATGAAAATCCAATAAAAGGGGAATCATTTGAACAATGGGAAGTAGGGTTTCATGGGCACACCCACACAGGAAGATACATATTTGTATAAGTGATGAAACAAGATTGCAAAAGTGATGCAAAAATGCAATTTATAAAGAAAGGCAAAATTTTGTGTCAGCGATTTTTGTGTTGATTTTATTCATTAAAGGAAAGGGTATTCAGAGGCCAAATCTCCTCTTGTTTAGGATGTGTATTTATAAAATTCCCTTATCCTGAGAGAGCTTGCATTTTTAAACATTTTATATCTACTGAATCAATTTTGGTGAAGTGCCTTGCGCAGGGCAGTGTCCTACCTGGGATCTGAATGGGCAACCTCTGTAGTACAAGCCCAGCTCCCTAACCATTACACTACACTGCTGTATCCTTGAAATTGTAATTGTGTTGAAGTGAGTATATCCTGCAGACATAAGCATTATTTTTAGGGGAAAGGGAGATACAAAACGCTGATTTTCGAATGCCGTCTGTGAAAACTTTGTGTGAACCCCCTGTCTCTCCTAACGAGCATGTGAAAATTATACCCTTGGCTCATGATACAGGCCACCACAGTTCAGGTTACAGAAAATTGAGAGGGGTAGGCAAGACTTTTGTTAAAAAGAAAAGCCAAAATGATGCTTTTTGTGATTGTAGTTCAGGGGTACTCCTGTTCAGCGCTGAGCTTTGGTGTGCAGACTGTGTTCCATAGAGATGTTAATGACCATGCTAGGTGAACTTAGGAGATAAAGTCATGGCCTACATCACACCTGATTGATCCAACTGGATTACTTTGCCAGCTCAGTGCTCTTGCCATTTGTTGATACCTTAGAGCCAGCAATTTCCTTTATGCTCCCACTCTCCTTCCCCAGTTTGATGCTACAGTGCTGTGATTACCAGACAGTAACTGCTAACGAGCCTTTTCTGTGGTTCTGCTGCTCTTTTTAACCTATTACAAAGCTCTGGATAAGACCCTCTGCTGACTGAATATGATGTGGTGTATATTACAATGTGCATGCTCTGAGCTCGTTTTCGTTTGGGATTTGTCCTTAGAGCATCCTGGTATAGGCCTCCCTACTCGTCACTCAGAGCTGGAGATCTGATGGTCTGTTCTTCTTTTCAGCAATCTGCCGTAGCTCCTGCGGAGATGGATTTTGTTCCAGACCCAACCTGTGTACATGCCCAAATGGACAGGTCTCACCATCTTGTGGTTCAAAATCAGGTATGTTACCATGAGAACAGCCGCCATGGCATCGGATGGTTTGGTGCTCTTTCTGATCATGTGCCTGCAGGATGTGGGTTCTGATTTTGCACAGGATCACATCTGTGTCTTACCAATGCCAAATACTTCCAGTGTGTTTCTCTATGCATCCTGGACCTGGCTGTTTGGCTTTGCACATGGAAACATGGTGTTTCTCCATACATGGGGTTCTCAACCCTGTTTCTTCAGTGCTGGAGGGTCTGCAGGTTGTCATTGTTTCTTACTGTTTGTTTGATTAATTTAAGCAGCTGATTACACAATCAGCATCCTGCACCTGGTTTATTAGGTCTAAATTAGGTGCTGATTTTGAGGTGAAAACCAAAACCAGCACACCCTGCGGCCCTCCATGGCAAGGGGTTTAGAAGCCCTTTTGCAGCAGCTAAGCCACATGAGGGGCTTTTAGATCAGCCTGCACTTTAAAATTCCCTCTCTCCTTGTCAGATGATGTCACTTCCTGTCCCTCGTAAAATTATGCCTGTTTTTGCTGGATACCGTGTAAACAGAGCTCTGAACCCTCAAGTAACACTTTATTACAGCTTATTAAAGGACAACTGCTATTGCTTCACGTCAAGCTTAATGAAGTGTAATGGCGTGCAAATTGAATCTAGGATTATACTGAATTCGCTGAATATAATAAACATGTGTAGCTATACAAATGACTCTGTCCACTTTGAGCAAAAAAAATGTTGCCTTTTTTATATTGGCTTGTAAGGGGTCCAAGTAGGCCTGAAACACAGTAGTAATCTCCATTCCATATACAGCTGGCAGCACTATGAAGCTCTCACATTGTAGCTTGTGGTTTATGTCAGAGACTAGTGTGGCGTCCCAGTCTCTCCCCCACCCCCCCCCCCCATGCCTTGATGCGAGGGTGCTCCAGTGACCTGTTCTGCTGACATCACCAAGCCGGCCAGCGGAGGAGGCAAACAGTGTGGGGAGGAGACAGAGCGGGAAATTCAATACTTTGGGACACAGCTATTTACTCTGACTGCTTTCACAGTGTTATTTCTTTTTAAGGAAGGACATTTTGACCAATTTAATATTTATTTAAATGCAGATTGAATACTTGCTGTTTAGCTAACTGTAAAGAAAAATAGGTAGTAAGCTAAATCTTTGTCCATCCTTAGTAACCAATACCTGAAAATGAAGAATCAGGGTAAGCTAGCCAGTTCATTTATGTTCAATCTTATCTGCTAGCTAGTTATAAAAATTGATTTACATCTTTAACCTTTTAGTGAATTTAGAAAAAGTCCAGATTTAGCTAATATATATCTAATTGGGATGCTAGCTAACCTGGTACTTTGCTAGCATGGCCAGTCTAACTAGCAATCTAAACCAGGTTTTAGCTTAACAGATAATGCTACTTGCTAAAATGCTAAAAATAAAACAAGTTGTCTGTGTAGCTGGATAATTATTGGGTTAGCAGGCTTATGTTAATTTAACACAATTTAATAGAACACAATGTATTTGCAGTTTCTTGATGCCTGCTGTGTGTCTCTCTCTCTCCCTCTTTCTCTCTATCCGTTCCTCTCTCTCCCCCCTTCTTTCTCTCCCTCCACTGTGCAGTCCATCACTGTAACGTCCGCTGTATGAACGGAGGGAGCTGCGTGGAGGAGCGCTGCCAGTGTCAGACGGGCTACACCGGGGCGCACTGCGGCCAGCGTAAGCACTCCTTGCCTGCTGGGATCAGCTCAAACATTGTTCCAACTTATCTAGGATCATCCAAAACACTGCTTCGGCTGACCTGGGATCAGCCTACACAAATCACAGTACTCACCAGTTCAACTGACCCAGAATTAGCCTAAACCAGGGGTGCACAAATTTGGCCAGTGTGTGCAGGCTTTTGCTTACACAAATTCTTCTTCATTATATTTCTAGACAGCAGTGTACACCAGTGTTGGTTAACTCCTATATCGGTCCAGTGTGAAATATTTTCAATAGTGTTTTCACTTAAAGCTGCAGCTGTAGATTATGACTTCATCAAAATTATCTGGTGAAATAAATCATTGGTCTGATTAAATAATTAGGAGCAGGAGTTGAATGAGATTGAAAAAGTTTGGCCCTCATTGTGAAACCCTGGCCGAGACACTGCTTCCTCTTATCTGGGATCAGCCCCAACAAATCAAAATTTTACAATGCACACCAGTTCAGCTGACCCTGAGTAAGCCCAAATGTTTGGTTCACCTGACCTGGGATCTGTCTTATTAATTCACAATTTACATAAATGAGTTATGATTGGGAACACTGATACCAAATCAGTTTAAACGTTGTATTTACAGAGGGGATAGCTATGGTTTGGTGCAGTTTATTTCTGTGGATGGCAACATAAAAAAGAGGTAGCACACTCTTTAATCAGGGTATTGTTTGATTAAGCTACCGTGTTTTGTGATGTGGAAATTTTTTAATTTTTACATTGATCAGGACATTGCCATGTAATGTTAATGCATTCAGTGATTCGTTGATTGTTGTCTGACAGTTGAAATAGAGAATTGGTCCTCAGTATTGTCTTTTTTCTTGTCCTGCAGCTGTGTGCGAAACTGGGTGTTTGAACGGGGGAAGGTGTGTCGCCCCAAACCGCTGCGCCTGCACCTACGGCTTCACTGGGGCCCAGTGTGAGAGAGGTAGGCCAGCGCTCAACACTCAAACACAGCTGTGTCTATTTTTATCATAGATTTCAGGGGGTGGGCCTAAAGTCATCGGGATCTGCACCTTTACAAATATTCCTCATTTTAGAATGGGGCTTTGTCCCTGAGACACATTTCATAAACCTAAAAAACATTTACCATTGATTTAATAGGAATACAAGTCCATTAAGTCAAAATACTGGAAACAGTAAGGGCAAGAATTCTATGGGATATTTTTTGCATTTTAAAGTGTGTCAGTGGGATAGCATCATCAATGTAAACTTTGTTAAATCCTTAATTTGCCTAGCTGGACTGCAGTAAGGTCCTGAATATCCCCAGTGCTGCACACAGGCAGTCTGGCCTGACTGGATCTTCCACAGTCCTTTCATAGTTACAGTGTCACGTCATTCTAGCATTTGCTGCTGTAATGGTATTCAGTGTGTTGTATGCCTTCCAAAACCCCAGAATGCCTGGTTTGTCTTTGTTTTTGTTCTCTGAAATTAGATTTGAAATGACTTGGTAATTTTGTTAACCTGTGAATTCAATTCTTTAAACAACGGAATGCCAAGATTTTTACATTTCGTAAGTCAAAGCAAAGTTTTGTAAATCAAATATGAGAGAGAAGAGACAAACGCAAGGCAACAACTGAATACTGCAAAAACACCATGTAAATTTTTGTCTGTTGACATTTCTGTGCTTGACCGTCATCAGAATGTGGAAATATCCGTGAGTCCAATCAGACACTTAGGACACTAGAATCACACAGACTGACAACAGAAGGACCTGGCCATTTATGGTAATATTTGTAAACGCAAATAATGCCGATTCAGTAAACATTGGGAAGACACCATTGCAGGGAAAGTTACAAAGAATCAAAGAATGTTCAGTTTATGCACACACATATCGCACACACACAAATACAACAATCACATAGTCAATGCATACAAAACTTAATTTCCATCAACATGTTACAACATTACATTCAAGAAGAATTAATTGAACAAACACTTAGGTTTGTAATGTGAATATACTGTAAACTTCCTTTGTTTCAATATAGGAACAATAATACCACCCTGAAAACATGTTAAATGAAATCAAACATGCTTGCACATATGTGTATTCAATAGTAACATGTTTATGCACATTTATATGCAGTACTAACACCATTTTGGATGTGGCAGCTGTATGTATAAAGCAATGTCCAAATATAGAAAAAGTTTGCAACAGCTGAAAGGGATTCTTCCAAAAGACAATCATCACACCTTAGAATACAAGGATTTTAGGAACAATTGAATCTGGTCATTTTTAAAATTGTGCACAGCTTTTAATTGTCATTTAGAGGGAGAAAATGGGTTGGTTACTGAAATGGGGCGGGACAAGATACTAAATGTTTACTTAAATAAACTGTGAAGTCAGAGCATCCAAACTAAATGTTTTAAGGTCAATAGCTAGTCTCCAGGAAGGCTGGTATATACAGTCTCCATTGAATGTTGAGAAGTCTTCTTTACGTCCCTAAGAGGTATGTACTAAATGCTGGACTCATGACAGAAAGAGCTCATTTTATATTACCTGTTTGTCTCCCACCTGGTTTCCATGGAAATGACGGAACTCACTGACAGCAGGGGTAGTTTTTGCGCTCACCTGGAGTTTGGATTTTATTTGCCACATTATTAATTGAAGTTGAGGGCTTTGAAAGACGCTAAGATTTTCCAGTCCTTGACATCTTCTCCCAGAGGGAGAGAAGGCCGGCTTGCTTGGGCTTTTTGTTTTTCTGGGACCTTTTTTTCAGCAGTCGCCCCATGCATTAGTCCCATCCCTGCTTGTGTGCCGTTTGCCCGCACGAGAGAATGGAGCTAAACAACCATGGCAGGGAGAGGACATGAAGAAGGCGGTGTTTATGGGATGTTAGACTCCTCTGGTCTGCTGCAGTGAGACAAATAAATGAAACCCTTCTGTGTGAACCACACCTATGTCTTCATGAGTCATAAAAATAATACCCTAAAAACACTAACATGCACAATTGTACACACACTTACACAGCCATTGTTTTCTTGTTCACAGTAGTTAATACTGTTGAACTGAGATGTCGTACAGTTTTTGGTCTGTGTATTCTCTTCTTTTCTTCGGGTTTTGGCCACCCGGCTGCCAAAAGCTCCCTGTTTTACATCTCTGTTCATGCATTTGATTTTCATAAAGTAGGAGTTTAAGTTGCAAGCATTATGCATGGAGTTGCCTCCCTGCTGAGTTTTTATGACATTTGAATATGTATAAGATAATTATGAATGCCTGTGTGGCCTGTTTATGGGGAAAGACTTTGATTTATGGACGGAAAATCTGAAACCAAAAAACTACAACAACTTATTACTTTCTTTGTGTGTGTGCATGTGTAATGTGCACTGTGTGTGATAGAGAGATAGAAATAGAGAGAGAAATTGTATGCATGTATACCTCTTCACTGTTTGCATTTGTGCATATTTCTGCATTCTTGTGTATGGCTGTGTGTAAAGATGCATTTGTATGTTATTTTTCTGTATATGTGTGTGAATGTTTACGTGTGCATGCATACGTGTTTGGTATGTGTGTGTGCATGTGTGCATGTGTGTATGTGCGTACATGCGCTGCGTTTGCCTGTGTTGCTCTTGTTTTGGGTAACACTGCTCTTTGACATGTATTATCCGTCTTGACTCATCTCTCCTTAAAACTATTGGATTCAGATGTGCTGGAATTGAACTCAAAGGGGTTTGTATGTGGGAGGAGAATGGATTAAGCTGATATCTGCTGCCAAGCCTCCTCAGTTTCTCTGCCTGAATAAGTGTCCATAACCAACCTTAATGACTTCTCACAGTGAAAGAGTACCTTTTCAATGCAGACAAACAGAATGAGGCAAGTTTACTAAATGAAACTTTGTGTACGTTAATAGGTCCAGCCTGATACAACCATAAATGTATTATTATTTAAGTCACAAACTCCTGTGTATTTACTACAGAAGAAGCGGAAACATCTCTTTGATAGGGTCCAAATCAATGTGTTAGGAGTGATTATGTGGCGCTCATCGTACAAACTATAGCTGTCACGCTGCCCATCCAGTTTTTTTTTTTTTTTATACCCTACCCTAAACGCTCACTGCACATGTCATTCTTGTGCTTGGAACTGTTTTATTTGTATTCTTCTTTTGGGAGGAATGTACACCAAGAGTATGAATATTTTAAAATGCTTACTTATGGTTGGGCAAACAATGCCAGGAGTGGCTGTGCCTCCCAAGTTTTGGGATTTCGGGAGGGCCTTGTGGGCAGCTGTAATGCCATGGTGATGGTACAGAGTGATTTGAACAGGGAGTTGTGGGTACCATAATGTTGCTGGCCCATGAACTGTGCGCCTTTTTTGTCTCAGTATTGTGTTTAATGTCTTCCTTCAGCAGACAGCTAAACAAAATCAAAAACTTGCTGCCCCATTTCCTGGGGCGGACAGACGGCAGTTGTTCTTGGCGCGGCATTGTGTACATCGGTGCAATACATGGCTGCCATGGCGTAGACCCTGGGGCTTCAGCTCTGTTTGCTTTAGTGATTTTTAAACAGATTTTTAAAAACCTCTGGTCACACCCATTGTCCACACTCTGACAAGGGATGACAAGAAAGCCATAGAATGTGATTAATCTGAGACAATATCAAAGTTGTTCAGTTATTTATTTTTCCTTAAACAGTTTCACTCTGTTGTTGCATGTTTTCAGCTGGGAAGTTTGAGTGTTGAAGTCAATTGCCTTGCAAGGAACTAAAAGTTTACTTGAGGCTTCTTTCTGATGTGTTGTACATTCAGATCATCGTCTTTTAAAAAACACAAATCTTCTGTGAGTTCCATTTTACTTAGTTGTGTTCCATTGTTTTACGATTCAGTTTCAGGAGTAGTTTCTATTTACCGTGGTGCAGTTTCATCTTATGACCTCAACACTTATGCATGAATGGAGGAATGAAAACGAAACATCAGGTTTCCAGAAAAATCTCCCGACAGCTGATAGCTCTGACCCTGCATAATGGGGAGAATTTCTTATCCTGGCATTGAACGAGTTCAGTTATCTTTACCTGCTGCTTCAAAAACCGTTCACTCCATATGGCTTCTCTCTCCCTGTCTACACTCTGCCAGGCATTCAACACTTATCTTACTAAACAAATGTGGTTCAATCTAGTTGCATTTTAAAGGCTTCAGACGTGCCTCACTCTGGGATTTGAGGGGCCTTAGGGATGCCCAGAGCATGGCACACACAGAGCTCAGCACATGCACGGTACTGGGGACATCAGCAGCTCTTTCGGTGGAGTCCGCTAAGGGTGCTGCTATCTGGTCGGTGTCCAAGCAGTGTGAGTAACGGCTGACCCTGCGCACAGAGCGCATTAATTATAAGCTGGCTCAGACTCCAAGGTTTAATAGAACAGCAGAGTTTACTAAACAACTGTACTGCATCCAAAAACGCTTCAAAGCACCCCCATCTCCATTTTATCATCCGGATATTACTGCTTCACTGCAGCAGGCCAGACCATGGCAATGCTCTCCCACGTAAACGGATAGCTCTGCTATTAAAGAGGTGCTCCGCGATGTCTGGTACTGTCTTGCAGAAGGCGCTTCATTTAGATACCTTGATTTGTGCTCTGTCTTAGCTCTCTGATACTGGAGACCACACAGCTAATAACATGTATTTTTTTATTGTATTTAACTGAAAGCACAGTGGGACACAGGAAGAAACCCTTTTAAATAATACATTAGGAAGGGCCAGTGAGAGCAGTGGTATTGACTTTGGCTCTTGAAGAGCCACAGAGTGTGCTAGTTTTTGTTATTGTTCAGAAGTTGATTGATCAATAAAAGAATTTAATTAACTCAGTAGCCACCCAGCCCCCTAGTGAATAGCACTGGGTTACAGAAACAACAATATGAAGAAAAATATAACTTGAATGGTGACGCATCAGTAATCTGTGTACTCAGTGTTCAAGAGTGTACAAGAACAGCCATGTGGTAAAAAATCAATGAAAGTACAAAAGTTTGGTGCTTCTGTAATCATTCATACCTGTAGGGACACTGTGTTAAAACACATTTAGTCAACAAGGATTTTGTCCGCAATGCAGTATAATATCTTCTGCGGATCCTTTTCCTGAAAGCTGGGTTACCAATTTTTATTTTGCATTGAAGTTTGTGGACACCCTCTTGGTTTAAAAAATTTTTTCCAGGCATCAGCCAATTGTAGAAATAACCCAGTCATTAGATTATGGCGCTCTCACTGAAGGCATAGAAGCTGTTTTTTTAGGATAAAGAAATCCTGGCAGATATCTCCCTGCTGACCATAAGATTGTAAATGATCTTAAAATATAAATATTTATGGCAGGGAAATGAAACTCAATCAACCTTTAATTTTTTTGTAGAGACTTCCAAAGAAAGTCTGTTTGAATTTGCTCAGACCCGTCTCTGAGGCGTTACACCAATGAGCCGAAAGGAAACCACACGGTTACGCACAGCGCGTATGGCTCGGCGAGGGCTGAACGGGCTGAACATTGAGCTCTTGTTTCAGCGTATGCTCCCTGTCCCGCGAGCGGGGATGCTATAGCCTATTGCTAATCCGCCTTCGAAGCCGGGCATGCCAGATTGCTTCCAGATGTTTGAGGAGATGGGCGTTTCCCCCCTCGGTCGCGTTTGGAGCTGGAGAGTTGACGAAACGCTGGAAGCGCACAGCTGCTACCTCATGGAGCGATGCTTCTATATTCCCAGTAACAGTCGCTGACACGGGTGGTTTTCTGGAATCGTTTGGTTGGTCGTTCGGTCGGTTGTAAATCATCTCTTCAGTTGTCATTGGGCCGTTTCCAGACCGGAGGGACATACAGGAAATAGGAAGCCCTGCAAGTACTGCCCCCTAACCACTACCCCCCACCTTCCCAATCAATATTTCCCCAAATTACTTCATCCTTTGTCTTTGTTCCTGAAAGAAATGCTCTTTTCATGAGAGAAACCATTTGTCTCCAGACTATAATGTGCGTCTGTCATTTAGTTTGGTCTTCACAAATTCCTCATCCTAACAAAAGGATTTAGCCAAGAGTGTTGTGTTCATTTTGGAATCTGTTTTAAGAAAAAAAAAAAAGGCTGTTTTCATCTGGGTCCAGCATGTCTCTCTCCACTGATGTTGGTCACCGGCTTTTCTCTGCAGCAAACTCAGGCCTCCCTAAGTGTGCTGTTCTCTTTCTGGAAAAGTACTTAAATATACTTAAGGGACAAGGATGACCCAATTATGTTTCAGAAGGTTTGTATGCCAGCAAAGACCGAGTGGGCCTCTTACCGAAAGCCTTCATGATCAGTGCTATTTGGCATTCTCATTATGGAGAGGAAAAAAAAAAAGTAGATTTTAGTTTATTTTAATCATTTTGATATTGGAATAATGGGACCATGCTTAGCTCTGCCCTTTTTATTCATAATTTTCCTCATTGACCCGTATGAAATGTGGAAACGATTTCTGAATTTGGACTTTAACCAGACATAATCGAGGGCAATGAGTCTCACACTGTACTGGTGTAAATCTTAGTTTTTATTTTGTGTGATTCACTGTGAAAGCTTTCACATCTCTCTGCTAAAATCACCACATTGGCCAGCTGGAATGATAATGAAAGGGTGACACAATTTTAAGTTAATTAGCAATTAGTTAAACTGTAAAAGGAACTCAGACAAAATGCATTTGATTGGTTTGTTTAAAATTCACTAAATACATTACCATTTTCACAAAAGCCTTTTGTATCTTTTTAACAACTGCTTTGTGTCAAATCACTAAGGAAGCTTGCCCAAAAAACAACAACTCAGGCTTATTTTCCATTTTGGCCACGCGAGAACTCCATGAGGCCAAATGAGCCAAAAAAAGGCACAGAAACAGAACTGTGGCGGGGGCAGTTAGGGGTTCTGGACTTTGTTTCGGGCTTCCAGGTCTGAGCTCAGCATGGTACCCTTGAGCAAGGTAGTTTTCCTGAGCATACGTACTGATATAATGAACCAAAAGAAAGCGGCACATTTGAGATCACATTATTGCATAAGGGTAAAAACTGCAAAGGGAAATAGGCAGTGCTTTATTGTACGCACAGTTGTGCTTGCTTTTGATGTGGTGTGTGTGTGTGTGTGTGTGTGTGTGTGTGTGTGTGTTGTGTGTGTGTGTGTGTGTGTGTGTGTGTGTGTGTGTGTGTGTGTGTGTGTGTGTGTGTCTGTGTGTGTGTGTGTGTGTGTGTGTGTGTGTGTGTGTGTTTGTTTGTGTGTGTGTGTGTGTGTGTGTCTCTGTTTCTTTGCCTTTCACAGATTACAGAACTGGGCCCTGCTTCGCCTCGGTCAATAACCAGATGTGCCAGGGCCAGCTGACGGGCATCGTCTGCACCAAGACCCTGTGCTGTGCCACTGTGGGGCGGGCTTGGGGCCACCCCTGCGAGATGTGCCCCTCCCAGCCTCACCCCTGTCGCCGTGGTTTCATCCCAAACCACCGAACGGGAGCTTGTCAAGGTACAATCCCCGGCAAATACCTGCTGGATGTTTCTCACTTCCTTCTGAATGCCAGACATAGGTAACCATGAGAAACCATCCTCATGCAACTCACTCCCCCACTAATGACTCTAGACTACAGATCAGTGATCTGTCTTATTCAACCGTACTAGTGCCACATTATTACAGAGCAATTAATATTTTATCCTGAAGTGTTTATTTTTTTAAATGATTATGTTTTCAAAAATGGTTTACAGTCCACAGGGTGGTTCTTGGAATAGCAGAAGGGAAAGACCAGGTGTTGCCTTATTGGAACAACTGGCGCAGTTTATGCAGCCATTTTGTGAGCAGTTAGATTGAAAATGCACACCCTCAGCTGAAAAACGTTTTTAACATTTTGCATGGTCCATCTTTAAGAACATTTTTCCAGTTTTTTTAAACATCTGTTTTTCATTAACCAACAAATACTGAATGTCTCTGTGGGTTTTGTGGACTCACAGGTGTGAGCAGCAGTGAAAATGACTGGCCCAGATAAGCCCTGAATTCTCGCGTATACATTTTAAATCTGTATAATCTGACACAGCTGTCCGTTATTATTCGGCATGTGAAACATGCCAGGACTATTGTTATCTGTCAGCATTACTTATGGTTGTGGTTATGATCTTTGCTGTGGCTCTGATATGGTTTCTTACACACTAATTATACTGACTTTCCTTATACAGTATTTGAAAGTGCATTCATATTAACTTTACATGATCTATGCCCCGCTATGCCTGCCATTAAGAAGCATGTTATGGATTATTTACTTTACAGCCTCTTAAAAAAACCCAAATTTCCTATTTGCTAACACTGGCGGAATTCTCAACGCACCACACCTGCCGTTGCCAGGTGATGGCCGAGCGCATTAGACAGCTGTTGAGTTTGCCTCCTGCAGCTGTGTCCCTGCTAGACTAGATGTTTGGAAGTTTGTGGTCATATGGATTCCATATTGTTTTAAGAGATGGGAAGTTACTGATTTATCCTGGTAGCTACTGTATCAAATCCAATATTGAAGCTTGGTTTTAGACAAGGGCTGTAGACTCAGCTCAAGATAAGTTAATTCTGCTTTCCTTCCCAGCAGGCATTTTGGTCATCCCTTACTCTAGGAAAGGAGGTAATTCACAATGTGGATTGTAGTGGGACTAATGAGGAAGCTGAATTTCAGCTCACTGTCTCCACAGCAACATGGGTACCAGCATAGTACAGGGTTTAGGGACCTAGACTTGGAACTCCAGGTTCAGTTCTCAGGTGTAGCATTGTTGATATACCCTTCAGCAAGGAACCTAAACTGATGTCAGTTAACATTCAGCTGTTTAAAGCTAAGGATTAAAATCTGTGACATTATTAAATCTGTTTTTGACTAAATATAAATTTGAAATGTTAATGAAAGGTCTCCCAGATGTGAAGCTGATGGGTCTGAGTTTTCTTCCATTCTTCCATCACCCCCCCCATGTCTAGCCTTACCTCCTCCAGCTGTGTAAATCCCTGTTATCGTCTGGATGTCTGTGGGACAGTAGAGAGTTAGCATGGGGGGGGCGTGTCTGTGATTTACTGCCTCTTGTGTGTGACTCTGGTCCAGGATCGGGCCCGTTTCTTCTGTGGTGCTTGGCGTGTTTAAGGCACTCTGGAGACCTTGTGTCTGGACCCCCCCTCAATTCCCCCTTCCATACCCCCCCCACACGTGCACACTCAGCACACTCACGCGACGGTCTGACCTGCTCCCAATGCCGCTAACTGATGACATCGGTCGTTAATCATTGTCATCTTTGCTCAAAATCTCGGAATTTTTGAAAAACTGTGCGGCTTCGGGAGGGGGTGTGGCAACGGGTGGATTTGGGGCAGATGGGGGAGTGTGGGGGCTTGTCCCCATGGCCCAAGGTGCTGAAGTGTGTGCAGCTCAAGCTGGAGTTAAAAGCGCAGCGATTCCTGCAGTCCCACAGCAGTGGGGTGGTGGGGGGATCCTGAGACTGCTGCAGTGAGTCCAAGCACAACACCCTCCTCTGCTCCATCCTTCAATCCCGCCTAAGACCACGGCCTTGTATTTAATCTTCACCCAGCTGCAGCAGGACTGTAGCACTGTAAATTCCAGCCTCCAATACCACGGCTAAGGCACAAAGCCTACCACTGCTGCAGCTTCTCAGCCTCAGGCTGCCTGTACTAAAGCAATGCAATCTTATTGGTCAGTGAATGTTTGCTGGTGAGAGTTTCTGATGTGATTTTGTTTTTTTGATTGTACTTTTGCGTTTAATCTTGTTCGGCAGATGTGGACGAGTGCCAGGCCATTCCGGGGCTTTGTCAGGGAGGAAACTGCATCAACACTGTCGGATCCTTCGAGTGCAAGTGCCCCGCTGGACACAAGCTCAATGAAGTCACACAGAAATGTGAAGGTAACAGCAGTAGCAACCATAATTATTATAATATCGTAATTAATGATAGCATCACAATATATTATGTAATATGCATAATATTCAACAATGCTTACCGTATTTAAGTTACTAGATGTGAGAAGCAGGCCCTGTTCTCCCATACCACAGTGAAATTACCGCATAAGGCTGAAAAACCAGGCCCCATGGCAACCTGGGATAATAATAATAATAAAAATAATAATCATCATCATCATCATCATCATCATCACTGTAATTATTATAAAGCTGAAACAGTGGGTTTTCAATAATTATTTTAATCTGGATATGGATGGGGTTGTCCTAATATGGGCTTGCGCAGGGTGTGTTTGTTTTTGTTAGATTGCCCTCTAACAAATAAAAAAAATGTTGCCCACATTCTGAAGTCAATCCTTCTAAAATTCAAGTCAGGTTTCAGCTTTATTTTTAAACCAGCAACACTTGCAGTTGATTTCATTGTCCTAGAGGCTGAAATAATGGAATGTGCGGGTTTTCCGGACAGCTGCAACAGACTACCCTCTCCTTGTGTTGGAGTCTTGTTTAATGCTGTTACAACCAGATTTCAGATGTAAGACTCACAGCAGGGCCTTTATTTTGGCTTTTTTCCCCACCTCAAATGAATGACTGCTCATTCAGCCCCATTTAGCAACTGTCACCCACAGACACATGGGGAGTAAACCATGTGCAAGTGATTCTTCCAATTCATATGCCTACTTTCAGACAGGTAGATGGTAATTGTTGCATTCTGTTTGGAAATAAACACAATAAAAATTAGTCAAGGTTATTCAGTCTATGTTTACCATTCTGCCATGAATGTGGATCATTAAAATATATCCCCTGTGTTTGGAAATAAACAATAAAAATTAGTCAATGTAATACAGTCTCTCTGTGTTTTACCAGTGTTCTTTGACAGCTGTTAGTCAGAGAGAATGATTCAGAAGTTCTTGGGCGCCCCCTGCAGGTGTGGAGTCTTTCAGGGACAGTGGGGCTGATCCTCTGGGATCAGCCATGTATCCAGTTTTTTCCAATCCATAGTGGTCCTTCCTCAGCCCAACCCCTTGGTCAGTAACCTAGTAAGAAACAAAATGCCCAGGGCAGTCCACAGTTCACTGGGAGTACTACTTTCCCCCATTTTTAACCCTGCAATCTCCAGGTGAACCTAAATGGCCACCATACATTACTAGCAGCTTGCAAAAAATCAGCTTGTCCTGAACAGGACAAATACACAATTGTTGAAATTTTATTTCTCTCTAACATTAAACTATGAATGACTTTCTACTGCAAAGCTGATATTAATTTAAAAATATTAAAACAAACTTTAAACAACTCAAGGTTGATTTACTTACAGGGACACCCATGTTTTACAAAAATGAGCTCCTACCTCTCTCTTCACAATAATGATCCAGAACAACATGGCAAAAATACTTCCTGTGAAGTGACTATGCCATAGTCTCTATGCGAGGCCCAGTTTGAAGATCCCTTTGTAGTGATCAAACTCAGTCCGGAACAGAACCTCACCAAACATGGGCGAAATGTTTTTTGTTTCCTAGGAACTTGCCTGCATGGGTGTCTATTTCCTAGTACCGTGCATGCTGGGTGTGCATCCTGTGCTATATCTGTGGAATATTTTCATGTGTCACATGCACCAATAAAAGATACTATCTGTGAATTTCTAAAATCGCTATCTGCGTTTTTATCACCAGCCATGCATGTGTCAGACTGACTGCTTTCTCCTATTGCGAGATAAAAGAAGCCAGTGGATGGTTGTCAAGTAGAACTGGCTGAGATGCATGCTTTGGTTTTATGTGCAAAGACAATGAAAACTGAGAGTTGTAATAAAAACCGCCTGCCTTGTAAAATAACATTTTTGAAAAAAAATAAATAAATAAATAAAACAATGTAGATTCTGAATCTCAGCATCAAATAAAAGCTCTTTTTCTCTTTGATATTAAAACCATAAAACACGTTGGCTTATTAGGGAAGTCTTCTGATGAATTCCAGACCGACAGCAACTGAAAATTTAGATTTGCTAAAATGGTAAAAGATGTGTTTGCTATGATCAATTTCAAGATAAGTTCTCCTCTGTATTTATCCCAGAAATAATAAGTTAATTCCGAGAAAAACTTCTGGACCGTGAAAAACAAATTTCAAGTTTGGCTTACATGTTGTTATATATATGTATTTTTTGTCTCCCGCTAACTTTCTGTTAATATTCAGTTTCTTCCGAAATTGAGGTGGCGGTCAATGTCTTACAAAATGTGCCATTAGCGTAGTTCCTGAAAATAATATCCTGTCACGAGTGCTTTTGGTGAGTCCTGTGTTTTTTTAAACCGCAGTTGGATGTTTAAAGTAGTGGTTCCCAAACTATGGGCCCGGAGAAGGGTTGAGGTGGGTCACAGTATTTATACGGAAAAGTAACTCTCTCTACATACAGTCACACAGTGTAGTGCACTTTGCACTGAAGTTTGCACCAGTCATGTTAAACACTGCACCAGTAACACTCACAGCATCAGGTATTCAATATGTGTCTGTATTCACACACAAACAAAAAAATCTTTAAGCTTGTAAGTTGTATCTCCAATTTTGAATTCGGTACAAGACTAGAATCTTGCCTCATAAGCTATGTACTGTCAGTTTTCAACTGGCCTGTGATCACTATTCAAAACACCTCTTTACAAAAGCTCCTAAGTCATGTAATAATGTAATTGAGGATTTTTAATGATGCTGACTTTTGTGAAAAGAATGATCAGATGTCAGTCTAGATTTTAAGGTAAGGAGTGCCCCAATAAATGCATGTGCTACTTGTGAGGGTTGTGGGGTTGTTACATTTGGTAAGACCTCTTTTAAAAGATGTTTCACTGTTTTCTCACTGCCCCTTCTCCCTTCAGCTGCCTGCATCCTGTCTCTCAAGTGTACTCACTGCACACTCCTCCTGTTTCTGTTGCTGCAGATCTTGATGAGTGCACCACCATCCCAGGGGTTTGCGGTGTGGGAGAATGTGCCAACACAGTCGGGAGTTACTTCTGCAAATGTCCCCAGGGATACTACACCCCTCTAGATGGTTCCAGATGCATAGGTATCATACATTTTCAATTTTTTTTTATCACAATTTTGATAAACTCTAAAGAATGCATCTAACTTATTAAAATATGTTTCATTTTATTGGACCTGATTATATGTCTTAATTATATATGTATATAGTAATGTGCATTCAGAAATGTTTGAATATATTTTTATTTATTCAATGTGATATTACTTGCCATTTTCAGGAAATAGCCAAACATGTCTTTCACATGCACATTACAAATGTATTCTTGTGTTTAGAAGTTATATTTTACTTTGTTATTCTTGCATGTGTAGCTATGATGGTGCATTCCAAAGCATTTCCTCTGGAGTATCTATACCCTTTTGTTGAGACAGACGGTGCTGACATGAGATCCGAAGGATTCAGTAATTCACCCCGAAACACCAATGACGAAATGAGAGCCTCAGACCACTGTTTGAGACTAATGAAAAAGTGACAGATTAGGAGTGACAGTGAGAGAGAGCAAGCAAGACAGAAAGACAGAGAAAGAGAATGAGGGAGAGAAAGGGAAAGAGAGGGAGAAAGAGAAAGAGAATACCTTGTCTACACAAAGCCCACATTTTCCCAGTTACACTTGGGCAAGAGTCAAGAGGAGTTTGGACACTCGAGGCCTCGGTGCAGAGACGGTTTTATAAATTACCGGCTAAGCTGCTCCGCCACAAATAGCTTGTCCTCAGACGATCTCTTTTCCTTCAAAGTTGTCGTGAAGGTTCGTTCCGTCAAAGTGCTACAGCCTTTCCAAAAACTCTCTCTCTACAGGGAGAATGTAGGTCAGTAGTCTGGAGCGTCTGAGTTTGCGTCTGAGGCTGTTTGCTTTCAGGGCTGAGAGGGAAGCTGAGGAAGGTGTCGTCCCAAACTGTGGATACCTGCATGTGACCTCTCTCTATTCCCTTCTCCCCTCACTTCCTGTCCATCTTTCTCCCTCTTTCTCCATCTCCCTCTCAGTTCAGTTCAAAATGCTTTATTTCTATGACACACTCGAGTTACATATTTGTAAATCATGAAACAGCAGTCAAAGAAGAACAAATAAAAAAATGAGCAAATACAAATACAAAACTGTCCCCCTCATCTTCACCATCTCTCTCTCTCTCTCTCTCTCTTTTCTCTCTCTCTCTCACACACACTCTCTTCTTTCTTTGTTAAATTATCTGGTCGTTGGATGTAACTCATAGCTGAGAGTGAGGGTGTTCCTGCTTTCAGGGTGACGGGGGGCTTTGGTCTGGTGTGTCTCCCTGGTTTGATTAGATAGGACAGAACAGAAACTTGCTGAAGTAATGCATGGAAATGCACTCCATCAGTTAGGCTTCTGTCTCTGCTGCAGAAATATCCTTCAGAGAAATTTTCCCCCTCTTTTTAACGGCAGAAAAACAGATGGTTGTAAAACTCTGCTCAAACCAACAAGCCAACAAGGTTAAATTCCAACAGAATTACAAAACTACTGTCCAGATTTTTTAAACCCCCTTCTTTCTTTTATTTTGAAATCTCTATTTGTACTTCTTGTGTGATCAATGCTATTCCACCTCACTCACACGTGATGTTCAGAAATGTATAGATCCCCTATACATTCATACACCTCACACTACAGTGGCTACAACAACAATTAGTTAGAACAGACTCTTATTTTCTACTATAGTTTACACAGTGTACTATAATATAAATCATACCAACAGGACAAGGGGTACAACTGACTAATTGGTAATGTGTATGTCCCATACATTTTCAGTACAAATCTGTATCAACTTGCTTTCGTGCTGTCAAAGTATATGTATTGCAGTGGAGTACATGGCGGCTGCCAGATGTATGTAAGGCTTGAGTGTGTGTGTGTGTGTTTGGTCTGAATGTTCTTCTCTCCACAGATGCACGGAGTGGCTACTGCTTCTCCAGTCTGCTGAATGGTCGCTGTGCCAACCAGAACTCCCAGCTCCTGACCAAGATGCAGTGCTGCTGCGATAGCGGTCGCTGCTGGAGCTATGGAACGACTCCAGAGATATGCCCCGCGCGGGGGACTGGTGTGTACCCCAGATCTGATTTATTTTTGTAGCTCCGCACTCACAGCTAAGGTTCTCACTTTGGCAGCCTTGCAGAGGGTCACTTTGGCAGTGAAGTGTTTCCTGATCCACCCGTAGGTTCCTGCATGAGAGAAAAAGGGGTTAGGTACTATAGACTGAGGCCTCAGTAGGTCTGTAGTGGGCAGTGAGTCACTGACCTGCATAAACCAGAGGAAGAAACTGTTTGATATCCATCTGCAGAACACTGTGTTTATTTAAAATTATTAGTGTCCTAATTATGAATGTCCTAAACACCAAGCCTTACTCTTCTATCACCGTTTAAAGTAGATCATGACACGAAACAGATGACATATGAAAATGATAATGATGTGGCAAACTAAACACTGCTGTGGGTAGCATGGTAGCACATACAGGCGACACTTTAATAAGGGGTGAATTGCAGAATGTGTTTTCACACACTTATTGGGTCATCAAGGGCATAGGAAATTCTGTAATTACTGGTGTAAAATAAGGCAAGGGGTCGACTGTTGAGTAAGCTGACAGCCTTACCTGTACTTTCACCCTTACCTTTTCCTTCCAGAGGAACATCACAAGCTGTGCTCTCAGGCCCAGGTTATTCGACCTAGTTTCCCAGGTCCAGACGGCCCCCACATAGGCCCACATCGGCCTGTTCAACCACATCATGAAATACCACTAATTCCAGACCCAGGCCGGGTCCCGGTCCCTGTCCCGCCAGAACCTCCAGGTATGCCCCCCTAAACCTTCCCTCCTTAGAGCATGGGTCTGATCTTGACCAAGTCAACGTGAGATTTTTAGATAGTATTAAAGTATTAAATCATCCGACTCAATTAATCAGCTTGTAGTTGTTTTCAGTTGTGTCCTTGATTATTGGAATTACATTATTAATTAATTTGTCCTTACGTAGGGTGACACACATATCATTTAACCATGCCATCATTTTTCAGGTAACTTTATTAACAGGATACACATGTCTCAGAGAACATTTTGGAAAAACATGTGGAATGGCATGTGGGTAATTGTTTGATGAGGAACAAGAAAATGTAATTTGTTAGCCAAAATACTAATTCTGTCCCTGAAATCACTAACTTTAGTGGTTGTTTAACATCATTTGAAAATCTTTTGTTTGTCTATCACTCAATGAAAGGTGGTATGGTGCAAAGACCCATTTACATCACAGACTACCCTTCCCATTCAGTCTCCATTAGCATGACAGTGATCACTGTTCCTTTGATAGTAGAATGATTAGATCGCTCTGGATGGACCACCATGAAGCAAAGCATAAAATCATGTATAAAATAATTGCTGACATTTTTGCCTTACCTTGCTTTACTTTGTGTAATTGGGCCTTTTGAAATGTGTTGTAGTCTGAGAATAATTGTAGGGGTGTAGGAATATAAAAGTGAAGCCACAGTAACAATAATAATGCTAATACATTATATACCTTCCTTTTGCCTTTGCAGTCATCATCATTCCCCAGAACATCACAAACATGTGTGAAGCCTACCGTAACCTGTGCTTGAACGGTCGCTGTATCCCAGTTCCCCGGAGCTACCGCTGTGAATGCAACATGGGCTTCAGGTTGGACATGAGGGGCGAGTGTGTCGGTGAGTAACTTCCTGTGCTGATCAACTACATTGCATACAGTGGACCTCTAGTTTGTCCATGGAGTGACACAGTATTCTAACTTTTTATCACATCCATCCATTTGGGGTAGTAAAGAGCTCCTTAGTTGTACTCCTATATATGTATATATGTATTTATGTATCTATATATGTATGTGCTTGCCACTCGATATTGTAAGTGTACTGGGTTTTTTTTTTTTAACCTGCTTGTAAGCATCTGTTTACATGAAGATTTTATTACCAGGGAGTGTGACCCTGGGATTCATATAACATGTCATATACTAAATTCTTCTTCCATAAATAAACTCACATTGACTGATAATTAATTAGCAGTTGCCTATTGTATGGGTGACGTTTGTTTGCTGTTTGACTGGTGGTTGAGTGACAGTTGAGTTGATATCATGTTTCGTGTGCCAGACGATGACGAGTGTGAGCGGAGCCCCTGTAAGCATGGGGTTTGTGTGAACACGGCCGGCTCGTATTTCTGCCAGTGCCCGGCCGGGTTCCAGAGCACGTCCACCAGAACAGAGTGCCGAGGTGAGAGATGATGGCAAAAGCTCTGCAGACACATGCTAACCCAGCCACACCCATCCATTTTATATTACATTAAATTACATTACATTACATTACAAGCATTTAACAGGTGCTCTTATCCAGAGAGACTCATAATGCAAGGTCCAGGACAATAGTGCCAAAATTAAAGTCACACGTGCCAGAAATGACAACATAACATAGGATTTGGACCCTGTAAAAAACCTGTTTAGGCAATAAACAACAACAGCAACAATAACAGCAACGTTAGCACAAATAAGATAACAATAGAAATTGCAAAATTTGAACATTTCAGAGTGCTGTCCGATTGATATTTATCTCAGAGGTTATTTTGTACTTGCATCCAAAAGCAGTTTTGGCGAACAGCTGTATAAGTAAGAGCAGTCCACTCATTGGTTGTGTGTGTCCCGCAGATCTGGACGAGTGTGTTGCGAACGGACGGATTTGCAACCATGGCCGCTGTGTCAACACAGAGGGTAGCTTCCACTGCGTTTGCAACGCTGGCTTTGAAGTTACCTCTGATGGCAGGAACTGTCAAGGTCTGTCAATTTTTTTTTCCTGCTATTGGGCACTGTAATGGAACCTCCATCACTCCAGAGGGCGCTAGAGAAGTAGAGACTGAATACATATGTCGATTGTGAAGCTGTCCTTAATGCATTAATGTAAATTAACAGATCAGGACGAGTGCCTCATCAGGAATATGTGCATGAACGGGATGTGCATCAATGAGGACGGCAGCTTCAAGTGCATCTGCAAACCGGGCTTTCAGCTGGATCCCACCAGCCGTTTCTGCATAGGTACGGTCCTCACCTCACTGTGCCCCTCGCCGTTAACCTTCAGCAGATGAAATCACAGGAACGTTCTGAGCGATTCAACAGATGCTTTTAAATTGAAGGGACTTGAGCTAAGTACTTTTAGCATGGCAGCATACAACGCTAGTATCGGTGTAGTGTAATGGTTATGGAGCTGAGCTTTTTTTTTAAATTTAGTGGTGACAGGTTCAATTCTGTTATGTAACTGTTGTGTTAACGAGATCAGTAACCCTGGAGGGACATGTGACCTGAAAATGAATAAGAGGGAAGACAGGACAACCCAAAGTCTCAGGACGATCACTAAAATATGCGCACGGTTGCTCAGCTGGTCGCCTACTTCAGGCTAATGCGCTGTGTAGTCTAGCAGGGCTCTGGGGCCTCCACTCTGTCTACATCAGGGGAAGTTTGTGGTTGGTTCCTCAGCAAAAAAAATCTCATCCAAAGCTTGGAAATGTAATCCAGTGATCTCAGACATATTAATGTAAAAATACAGCGCAGAGTACAGGTCTCTCACCTCCAGCTCTCAGCGGCTGTGAGGTGTTTATGCGCAGCCTTATTACCTGTTCCACTCAATTGCTGCCAATGAGCACATATACAATTACAGTAGTGTTTTTGGAACAAATTCCCAGTGGTATATGCCAAATGCAATGTTAGCTTAAAAGATTTATGTCATGGTCATTCCCATTTGAAGGCTGCAGGCGTTGTTAGTGAAAAACATATTTTCTTTAACTTTTTCCAACACAACAATTTTGTTTTTTTTTGTTTTTTTAACAAGTGATTCAGTTTGAGTTCAGTAGCCTCTGAACTCAGATGGTCTGATCTTGAGAGAACTCAAGAAATGACTGAGACCAGCGCTTGCAGTGGTAATAATGAGCACATAAGGTATTTGGCAGCTGAGATGTTGAACAGGCTCCCGGAGGGCTATTCATGGAAGTGTGATGTATTTGACGCCTCCTTTTGCTGTTCAGCCCCTTCCTTGTGTCTTACAGTTTTTGTGGGATTCATTACCTTCCCCTTAAAACTGCCTTCACTGAGCTGATTAAAATTTTAGCCACGTCCTGAAAAGTGGACTCATTTTTCGCTCCGAACATCCAACAGTCCCTCGAGCAAATTATAGGACAATAGTGCCAAGGAAAAACTCTAGAGAAAAAAGCTTTAAAGTTCTAAAGTCCAGTCTCTGATTGTGAAGCTCAAAGACTGTGTTAACTTTTCTAGCCAATGCTTTCTGTAACCTGATTGGTACAAACATATCTCTGATAGTGCATTTGATTGGCTTAGGCAGTTTACCATTTTTCACACAAACTCTGTTGTGGGGTTCATCAGCAGTAGTAATCAGCCATCGGTTTATTTTTACAGCAAATTCTCCTCAATTTGGACACAGGATCCGAGAGAAAAATTAATCGGACTGTTTGTTATGAGTCTGACAATTGAGGCAGCGTTAATGCTAACACCATAACTCATTTCACTGCAGACATCGACGAATGTGAAACTCAGGGTTTGTGCATGAACGGCCACTGTGTCAACACTGAGGGCTCCTACAGGTGCGACTGCATGGCCGGTCTGGCGGTGGGACTGGACGGGAGAACCTGCGTCGGTGAGTCACACATTTTCCAATGCACTGGCTTGCCAAACCTCACTCTCCCATGACTTCATGTCAGCGGTTCTGAAAACTGAAACATCTGCAACAGGCAATAGTTGCGGCTATGACAGTGATCATGATCATTGTGACGATGATTATGATTAGGATGAAAAGAAAACATAATGTCAAGTGCCCAGCTTGGCTTTTGCCCGTAATCTGTACAGTGTCCTGCCCTGCTTTAAGCTTGGTTTTGAACACTCCAAGGATTTCTGTCTTTACAACATGAACTGGCAAGTCGTTCCATGCATTGAACTCTTTCTGAGTAAAATGATACTTCTTAATTTCAGTTCAGAATTTACAATTGACCCATTTCCAACTATTTCCCATTGTTAAGCTGACAGATTTTAAAATTACCCAAGATACCCCAACTTCAAGCTGTATAAATCCATGTCTGTTCCTGGTGTTGGTCGATACTGTTTGTTGATTGATGTTTCCCACATCTGTTTTATTCTGTCCATTCCTTTCAGATGATTTGAAAACACTCATCTGTTTTCCATGACCGCAGTCCGAGTCAACATGGTCGGAAACGTTTCGACCACCGTTGGTCCAAATATCTGTTGGTGTCCCCTGGATACCGCTAGCTGTTTTGTTTTCCAGGGAATTTTCCCTAATCTTTGAGGGGAGAACACATAAGTCATTCTTCTCTTTGTTGAACCAGACACCCACATGCGTAGCACGTGTTACGGAGAATACAAGCGGGGACAGTGCGTGAAGCCCTTCTTCGGGGCCGTGACCAAGTCGGCGTGCTGCTGCGCCAACGTGGAGTACGCCTTTGGGGAACCCTGCCAGCCGTGCCCATCCTTAAACTCAGGTACACCATCCAAGTTTCCCAGAATCATTCAGGTACAGGCATCTATTCGTATCAAGCTTGCACATTTGTCCCCTGGATCAGCTGCCTCTATTTCCCAGAATCCTTTGGATGCAATAGACATAAACGCAGAAACATGCTGTGGTACATGACCTTGAATACATCCATCAGGTGTATTTACCTCTTGGAGTAAAAGCTGCCTTTCCATTCATCTGGAAGCAGGAGGCATATGTGGTAGAGTGCCAGCACACCTCTGAAAAGTTCTGTGAATCCACAGGAATGTTCAGATCGGTCACAAGAGAAGTTTTTGCTGCAAAGATGAAAGACGAAAGTCTTACTAATTAAAGACTTTAAGTGAAGTCAAGTTTAGCCTTAAACGTTATATTTAAATAAATGGTATGTATTGTGCAAGCTGATTCTCAAAATTCTTCATTGGATTAAGAAACCATAGTTGCTCTGCTTAGCAGCTTCCTGTAGAGTGCAGTGTTACTATGGCAGCCAGGTTAGATCAGGTGAGGTAAGTCCTGCGAAAGGTTTTAGCCGTGCTGCTCAGGGGTGGAGTTCCCACAAGCCATATCTAATTTCTCCGAGTGGGCATTTGTGAGTTCAGAAAGGAGCTCTCTCAAAATGTTAGTCTAAAGTTAGGCGAATGTACTTTGGCACATCCTACTTGTGTGCGAATACCATGAGGAAATAACTGTTGAAAGCCAAAGATTTCTTGGATTTAAGGGGTGAATGCACAGCGGTGCTTCTGCAGGCCAGACTTTCACAAACCCCCTCTGTGGCTGACGGTGAATCCGTGCCACGGTCTGCGAAGCAACGTGGCCAATGGTCAGTTCAGCCAATCACAGCAAAGCTCTGAACTCAAAGCACCTGAATCACATGGGGCCATTTTGCGTAATATTCTTAAGTCTGTAATCTTTGTTCTTATTGCAAAAAAAAAAAAATTAAGATGGAGAACATTTATGAGTTTTGTGTCTTGGTATTTGGAATGTAATGATTGTAGCTTGACAAAAACTGTTTGCTGAGCTATTTTAAAACTTCTAGGACATTAAACCCTGGTCTTGTCTGATTAATTTCCAGCTGAATTCTCAGCCCTATGCCCCCATGGACCAGGGAGTACCAGCACTGGCAAAGGTATGTGTGTTTAATTCATTCACAGACTCAAGGCACAACGTGCATTCAGAGGAATTAAGGATTAAATAAAAAAACTGTCCTTTGATTTATGGTTACTGTAAGAAATAGTGAAGCCTTCTTTGACCACTCCATGAGAAAAACAGGCACTCTTATGTTACAGATATAAATGAATGTGCTTTGGATCCTGATATATGTCCAAATGGCATCTGTGAGAACACGCTAAGGGGCTACAGGTGCAACTGCAACATCGGATTTGAGGTGGACTCGTCAGGCCACACCTGCCAAGGTGAGTTAACTCTACCCAGTCTTTAGTTTTATTTTGCGATTGCCTGAGAAACGTGCTTCAGGTTTTTTTGAGGCAGCAAAGAGAATTTTGAAATGTAATTGCCTTTTGACTGTGCCTTGGCAGATATCGACGAGTGTTCTGTGAACAGGCTGCTGTGTGACCAAGGCCTTTGCAGAAATACACCCGGCAGCTTTAACTGCATCTGTCCAAAAGGGTTCATCTTCGATCCAGACACCGATGTGTGTGAAGGTGACCACCTTTTCACTCTCCTTAAATTATATTAATTTTAGGCATTTTGCAGGTAGCCTTATCCAGATCAGCTTACTTTTGTGATAGCACTGGGGAAATGATTTTTGGAGAAAGTCAAAAACTGGAGGTTGTGTTTTGTTGTTGTTTTCATCTACTTTAGTTTATAAGAACGTACTGTACCTCCCTCTGGATAAAATGTTCAACTGACTAGTAAATGGCTGAATTGTAAACAGTGGTTCTGCTGTGATTTGTGGATGTGTTTGTGTTGTGAGGGTGTTCTTGTTCTCTTTTGCAGATATTGATGAGTGCCAGTCGAACCCCTGCGTGAATGGGGATTGCAAGAACACTCCGGGGTCCTTCTCCTGCCAGTGCCCATCAGGCAGTGTTGCGGACAGCTCCGGAACACAATGTGTGGGTGAGTGGGCACAGTTGGGGGTGTGAGGGTGGAGGGGGGGTGGTGGCGTTTGAGTGGGAGACAGTGGTTAGAAGTACGAGGGCTCATGAATAGATGGACACTCTTTTTACTCAAAGCACCATAAATTGTTCTTGTTTATATAATTATATCCAGAACTATGATGCACAGACAGCAACAGTGACAGCAAAAGAATGGAGCAATATTTATGCAGTTGTTCTCAATATTTTGTTTTATTTATTTTTTTTGTTTTGTTTTGTTTTTGTTGTCACAGAAACTACCAAAGGAACTTGCTGGCTAAAGCTCATTGATGGGAGATGTGAAATCAACATAAACGGGGCCACGCTGAAGTCACACTGCTGTGCCACGCTTGGGGAAGCCTGGGGCAGCCCCTGTGCCGCTTGCCCCAAAGGTCAGTTCAGACATGGCGCCCCCTGTAGCACGGAGGACCACAGATAGCATTTTGACAGTTTGTCCTTCTTCAGTCTAATATATCAAGCCTTTAGAAGACAGGTCCCAGTGTGAAAATTCTGCATGCATCCACACATGTCTGTATAAGGTATAAAGTTTCAGAAAGTAGAACTTGTACCATTTATTGATCTTCTTGTACACTTAACCTGATTCTTATGAACACGACTCTTGAATACTTCTTAGGAATTTCTGAGGATGGCTTCTCCACCCTTGCTGTCTGTTCAGGGAGAGAATCTCCTTTCTAACACATGTTCTGTGGTCTTTGTTCTTTGCAGAGCCATTTTGTTCTAAGGGGTATGCACGGGTCAAAGGGACTGTCTGTGAAGGTAAGCCTGTCTGTGGAGTGACAGAAAAGTGGAGAGCCGGGACTTCTCCGAAGGTATTGATGTTGACCATTTGTGAACAGTGGCTGAAAGAGCATTTTGCATTTTTTTTTAATGATAATGATTATGTTAGTCAAGATGCAAAATTACCTATGTATGTTCTGTTTCCGTTTAAATAAATGGGTCCAGTACACAATTATAAATATTAATATCTGCCATTAATTTTAAAAACTTTCTTACTTTGACATTTATGAGTCTGAAAATATTCTTTGAAACTGATGAAAGTGTTCTCACTTGATTAATAATAGATTTTAGGGTGTGTTTTTAATTTTCTGTCCCGGCTCTAGATGTCAACGAGTGCGAGGTGTTCCCGGGAGTTTGCATCAACGGGAAGTGTGTGAACACAGACGGGTCCTTCATTTGCCAGTGTCCCAGTGGCATGACTGTGGACATCAGTGGAAGAACTTGCATTGGTATGTTTGTTGTGCTTATTGGCCCTTATCATTCCTGATGCGTCACTGCTGTTGCTTCAGTGAGGTTCTTGTCCAAGTTTCTTTCGTTGTTTTGCTGGCTACTGCACATGCGAAAATGCTTTGCTGAGAAACGTGCCCTCTGTGCAAAATAGATATAGGTTTGTGTGAGTTTGTGTGCATGTGTGTGTGTCTGCATGTGTGTCCGAGTGTGTGTACATATGTATGTGTGCATATCTGTGTTCTAGATCTAGATTTTCATTGTGTATGTATGTGTGCGTGTGTATTTGTATATGTGGTTGTATATGTACATACTTGTGAATGAATATATATATTCTTATATGTATGCATGTGCATGGGTGTGTGTCTGTCCCTGTAGACCTGCGTACTGAGCAGTGCTATCTGACTCATGAGGACGAGCGCTGCGGAGCTCCCATTCCAGGACGGCACCGCGTCGACGCCTGCTGCTGCTCCGTGGGCGCGGCCTGGGGTGTGGAGTGTGACGAGTGCCCTGAGCGGGGTACACCCGAATACGCCCAGCTCTGCCCTCGTGGGCCTGGCTTCTCCCACCGTGGTGACTTCATCAACGGCAAGCCTTTCCTCAAAGGTGTGGTCCTTCGCCTTCATGTCCCAAAGACAACATTTCCCATAATTCACCTGAACACTGAGCTGTCTCTTTGAAATTGAAAAAATATGTGTCCTTTTCTACTCTGGTCCCCCCAATGGTGGAATGAATTTCCTGTCAAGGAATCCTGTGAAGCTCCTATACTCTCTCTGGCACCTAGTAAGACATATAATGGTATGCTCTGGGTCAACTTAATTGTTTTTTTCATTTCTGGCGCTGTCAACTTGGTACTTTCTTAGCTTGGTGTGCTAACTTATTGTATGCATTTATGTAAGTCTCTATGGATAAGAGTGTTTGATAAATGCTTAAATGTAACTGTTGTGATCTATTTCCAATCTGCTCCACAGACATAAATGAATGTAAGATGATCCACTCTCTCTGCACTAATGGACGCTGCCGGAACACTGTGGGAAGTTTCAAGTGTCGCTGTGACAACGGCTTCGCTCTGGATTCCTATGAGAGGAACTGCACAGGTAGGCCCTGCCTGTCCCTCAGTGTTATGTCAGATTATTGTCATATGTATTAATTAATATCAGCAATGATTTTTCATTTTAGCTGGAATACTGCGCTGAAACAGTAAGAATTATAATTCATGTCCAAGTCTGCTACACGTGTCTGTATGTCAATCAGAGGTAACAGTGTGAACATGTGTGCGTGTGTGTGTGTGTGTGTGTGTGTCAGCCAGCCAGAGTTAACATTATGTGTCCTGATCTTCACAGACATTGATGAGTGCAAGATTTCTCCGGACCTCTGCGGCCAGGGAACCTGTGTGAATACACCGGGTGACTTTGAGTGCAAGTGCTTCGAGGGCTACGAGAGCGGCTTCATGATGATGAAGAACTGCATGGGTACACAAACACTTCCGTACTTTCGTACTCTTCTTTGTACTGCATGCACACTTCCATATTCTCACTCTCTATGGCAGACAGACTATGGAAGATTTCCTTTCCTCGGTACTGAAACCAAAACAAGAAACCAGGAACAACAAAATACTCATGCCCTTCTCTGTCTGAATATAATTTTATGCAGGAAATCAGTTTCTTTATGAGGGGGTCAGAATGACTCATGATAATTAAAATAATTAATGTTTCTCCTTTACTATTGAATTCAAGGGCTTGAACAGTATGTTGCAAGAATAAACTGGGGCAGGAGGTTTACTCTCTGTCTGATTCTCTGTCTGAGCTTTAATACTCTCTTTCCCTCCCTCGTTCTCTCTCTCTCTCTTTCCCAGACATTGACGAGTGTGAGCGGAACCCCCTGCTGTGTCGGGGTGGGGAGT
Organism: Albula goreensis; assembly: GCA_022829145.1. Taxonomy (NCBI): domain Eukaryota; kingdom Metazoa; phylum Chordata; class Actinopteri; order Albuliformes; family Albulidae; genus Albula; species Albula goreensis. The sequence continues at coordinate 8,146,767 of CM040741.1, read as the reverse complement.
GCATCAACACCGATGGCAGCTTCCAGTGCGTCTGTCCCGAGGGCCACGAGATCGCCACGGATGGCTCTGCCTGTCTGGGTGAGAACTGCATGCTGGGATGGGTTCCTCTAGCAATGGAGGTCTGAGCTGAATGAAGGGTGTGTGCATGTTGCATATGTAGTATCTGTTTAGGAGATGTTGTGTGTGTTGGTCTATGAAAGGTATTGTAATGGTTGATGTTGGTCTATGAAGGGTATTGTAATGGTTGTTGCGTATGGATGGGTGTGGAGTTGCTGTGGACTCACTGGGTGGATGGGATTCTGGATATCTTGGCACCTGTATTGGTGAGGTAATATAAGTTTAGGTGGAGAATGGACTCATGTAGGTGAGAAGGCATGGGTGACGAATGGATCAGTATGGGACAGGTGACCAGAGTTTTGGGTGGAGACTGGTAGAGGCATGTCCATATTGGGGAGGACTTTAAGCACATTTTGGTAGTAATGGGACTGTGAGGTTTAATGAATTCCATTATGGGAGGCGCTAAAACCATCTGTTAATTATTGCCTTATTTGTCACGGTCGAGTTGCTTGACTCAGTTTTGCTCTCCACAGCCTAACACAATGGTTTGTAAAATCACTGAGTGAATGATAGCATATGTTGCCCCACCCTTCTTTCTTGGCTTCATGAAATTCTTGCTCATTGTTGCATCACTAGCTGGGTGCATGTGGAACCAATAGGAGCCCCTCTCTTGCGGTAGGTTCAACCCCAGATGCTCCTTCTCTGATACAGTGTCTGGAAAATGTATTGATTTTTTGGCATAGGTCATCTAATTGGCCCTCAGATATGTGAGTGTGAATTTTGTTTACTGGGGTGGAGTCCTGCTCTGATTAGCTGATTTCAGATTTGAGTCCCACCCACATGAGATCATGATTGGTCAGAAGGAGTAACTGTTTGTGGCCATTTGTTTATTATCGAAGAACGTCCCCAAAGTCAGGCAGCATTATTCCACAACAGAAACAGTAGTTTGCCAAGCTCATAGTTACAATCATGAGCTTTAGGAGTGAAGTTAGTTTCCTTGCCTTAAGAGAGAGTGCAAGCTGTGTGCTGAACCCTGGAGAAGCCTGTGGAAAACCTCTGCCTTCCAGCTCCCAATGTCAGACACTTCAGCTTCCTTCATGAACAAATAAACCCGCCGCTGTCTGAAAGCAGACTGCAGATGTATCGGGTTGCCCCGAATGCCCGGAGCTATGCCTTTTCACGGCCGCTAAACGTCTGCACCAATTTCACATTGTTCCACTGATTAGAGTATAATGGGTGGATCATTATTGTTATTTTTTTAAGTGGGCTGTTTTGGCCGGAGAACATGGGTGTGAATGTCTCAGCGGTGAATGACTTCATGCATGTTAATTGCTCATATATTTTTACTGCTGGATTAAAGGAAATTGACCCTTGAACATATACAGAGAGATTTTCAGTCATTAAAACTTCCCCTCCCTCCACTTTGGCTTGTACATCAGAACATAAGTATATGTAACGAGGAGAACCTATCTATACTTGCATCATTCACCTACAAACTAGAGAGTGTCCAGCACTGTGTCAAGCACGGACTTGAGCACATCAAGGGTCCCTGCCTCTATTGCGTGACCTGGAAAATCTGGTCCGTGCATTGATAGCTGTGTGTGTGTACAGCGTCAGATATTTCTGTCTCTTTTCAGATATAAACGAGTGTGAGCTGAGTGATAAGCTCTGCAGGAATGGGCAGTGTGTGAACCTGATTGGACGCTATCAGTGTACCTGCGACACTGGGTACAAATCCACAGAGGACTACCTCTCCTGCATCGGTGAGAATCCCATGGCCATCAGTGAAATGTTTTTAACTGCTGTAAAAAGAAAGATATGTGTGCGCTTAGTCTGGATTATGTTTGGAATGGCTTTTTGAAGCATCTGTGCAGTGAAAACCAACTCTTGTGTTTTTTTTTTATTCCGCTGTAGTATGTGATTAGTGTTATTCTTTCTCTCACTCTTTTTCCTGTCTCCTTGTTTTGTCTCCCCCTTTTTGGCAGATATTGACGAGTGCACCATCCAGAATGGCGGCTGTGAGACGTTCTGCACAAACTCTGAGGGCAGCTATGAGTGCAGCTGTCACACAGGATACGCCCTCATGCCTGATCAAAGGAGCTGCACAGGTGAGGCACAAACCTTGACATGTGCAACACACCTGGGCAATTCCACCTGAATTTACCTGGGCATGTTCACCTAGATATACAGAACTCATCTAAGCACGTGAACCTGAATATACCTGGAAATATAGCCTAGCACACCATGACATGTACACCTGAACCCACCTGGGGTCATACATCTGAACACACCTGGACGGGTACACTTGAATGTTCATGAACACACACACCTTGGAATGTACGTCTGAGCTCACCTGGACAGATATACCTGAAATCACCTACATATGTGAACATAGACTCGGTCACAAGTACCCGAACCAGCACTTTACTGCAAACTCCTGTGCACACCTGAGCACATACACCTGGACCCACAGAAAACTGGATAAAATCAATTCTCAATGCTACCCATCTTTTGTATAGATATTGACGAGTGTGAGGAGAATGCAGACATCTGCGATGGAGGCCAATGCACCAACATCCCAGGAGAATACCAGTGTCTCTGCTTTGACGGCTTCATGGCATCCGAGGATATGAAGACATGTCTCGGTACTTTTCTTTGAACTCATCCCAACCTGAAAAAAAACATTAGCATAAACTATGTGCTTAGTAATATTTTAGATGGGCATGCCAAAATTATTAAGCCGGTATGAAAGTATTTTTGTAAAAAAAAAACAGGCAGACAGAGAGAAAGTGAGATAGGTATGCTTGCAATTCCACTGCATTTTTGATGTTCATAAATAGTGAAGTGGTGAGGCTGATGTAGGCACCCCACCTTCAGACAGAGGCCAGACTCCCCCTCTTACTACGTCATAGCCAGAGCAACCTTCTTTGGTCCGAGTTGAGGTAGATTTTATTTTTAGACACTTTACGTTTCTCTCCTCCTTCCTTTTCTTTCCCCGCTCCTCCTGCTTTTCTCAGATGTGGATGAGTGTGACCTGAACTCAAACATCTGCCTGAGCGGGAACTGTGAGAACACGAAGGGCTCCTTCATCTGCCACTGCGACCTGGGCTACTCCGTCAGGAAGGGCTCCACTGGCTGCACAGGTATTCAAATCCACCTGACTTCCTCATGACCTCCACCTGACCTCCTTGCTCACCTTCCCACAACCTTTAACTTACAACCTTTAACAACCTTTACCTGTGACCTCTAACTGACCTACCTGTGACCTCCCCATGACCTTCACCCAATCTTATGTCCACACAGCTCAAAGGCCATCCCACGAGCCCATGGTAAAGCTGGCGCACTGAGTAAAGGTGCATGTTTGCAGTGAGACTGTGTGTCACATGGTTGGGGGTTGCTGTCACCCAATTACTGGCAATGGCCAAAGGTTCACGATATTAAAGCACAGTCTCACCTGGGTTCAGTGGTGGGTCGGCCATTGAAATGAATCTCTCTGGTGTCCAACCCTGGCCAGCTCATGAACTAAAATGTGAACTCCTCTGGCACAGTTAATATGTGATTTGTGTTGCATCTGCACTGTGAAAAATAGTGAAGACTGGTCACCATGTGGAATAGAGGAATCATATGGACAGGCCGATGCTTCTTCCTGAGTCAGCACAGGAAGGGTCACAGTGGGGCTGATTTTGTCATTCAACATGGACAAGTGAAAAAGGGGGAAAAGAAAATCCAGTAAGTTTAGATTAAGCATCACAGTCCAAAATGAAAAGCTTGTGCAAGTTGTACTGCAGATGTGAGTGCATCTGTGGCTTCCAAATTTCACAGCAGAAGGAGGTCTCCTCTGATGATGGGAATTCCATGATGGAGCAGCCAGAAAAATACAGTGCTTTTGTCATGGTGGACTCTGACCAAAATCACAGCAAATTTAATAAAAATCACGAAAAACTTAGAAAAGGGTAAAATCTTAAGGGAATGTCAGAAAAAGCTGCAGCCAAGTCATACTTGGAGCTGGTTGAAATTGCTTCAAAAATGACACCAAAAAATAAGGGCTAACCGTGAAAAACAAGTAAAATCGTAGCATATGGCAAAAGCCAAAAAGTCGTGAAAAGTGACTGTGACAACCATGACAAAAGCATAGCAATCCTTAAGCAGAATGAAAGGGTGATAGAGGAGCTGGGTTTTCAGGAGACACGGAGAGCAGGCTGGCTGTGAGGTTCCCTGCCCTGAAGGTCATGGGATCGAGTCCCAGGACGAGCGCTGCAGTGAAACCTTGAGCTGAGGCCCTTACCCTGGACCCACTTCAGATGAACACCCAGCTGTGCAAATGGACACCATGTAAAACCCGAGCCTCGCAATTCGCCGGGAACAAGACTGTCTGAAGAGCGAATGAGCTGTGTAGCGTAGCGCATTTCCTGGCTTCTCAGCGCGACCAGATGTTGTGGCGGTGCTGACGTGCGTTTTGCGCTCGTTTTGCCAGCCATGGACACGTGCCCTTTGCACCGAGGTGGAGTGTGATGGCAGAAGGGGGCACTGCGAAGGCAAACTGAACAAACTCTACAAAGCGGTAGGGTGGATTCATGGGATTTGACCTTTGACAGCGCCCCCCCCCAAGGCTGTATCACTCTTGGGCTGTATTCATAAAGCATCTCAGAGTAGGAATGCTGATGTAGGATCAGTTTCAGCTCAGAATGGATATAGTTAAGGTGTGGACGCTGGAAAACATCCTTGATCAGCAATCTTGCTCTGAGACAGTGAATGAATGCAGCCCCTGGTCTGGGCTCTGGCAACACATGTGAGATGAGATGTACCGGATAAAATTAGTGCCATTGCTGCAGAATAATTTATTTCTTTTTTATATTTTTGGAGGCGCAGCTGGGGAAAAAAAAGGCGTTTGGATGAAGAGCTGCCAAACGCCATGTGTGTCTGGGCATGATTATACATTAAGCCTGCATTGCTTAGTTCTCGTGTCATCGCCGATTGTTTCCAGTTCCATAAACAAAGTCAAATAAAAAAAGTTCAATTAAAAAAAAAACTGCAGTTTGGAGTATCCCCGTCTCCGCTTTCGTTTGTGCCGATGTTCATGTTCGCATCCCGTTCCTTGGCAGAGGGCGGCGATCCTCCTTGTTTCCAGACTATGTTACGGGTGGTTGGGGGATGGTGGTGGTGATGGGGGCCCAGGAGAAAGGGAACGCTTTGTTCCCGTCGGTCCTTTGATGCGGTGGAATTTGAAAGGAGCGGAGGAAACAGAAACGGCCTTATTGTCTCCATCTGTCACTTGCAGCTCGTTTGTTTCTGTGCGTTGGGTTTATGGGAACCTCATGGTTTGGTCCCTTCTCACCGGCATCGGTCTGCACCGGCTAATTACCGCTGCTCTCTCTGTGGGTGCTTCGATTCTAGAGCCAACTTGTTTTTAGCCAATTTTTTCTTCACTAACCCAGATTTCTGGAATGCGCTCTCAGGCTTATCTCACCGCCGTGGCATCCTCCATGGATTCGGAGGAGCGCAGACTAGCACGCATGTTCTCAGAAGCGTTCGTGGCCAGCCGTCACTTCTTCTCACCCTTGTAGTCCAACAGCCACAAGGGCAGCACAGTCACTGTGTTGCAGAAGTTCCTCTTCATGCGCAGCTGGGGAAGGCTGAACGCAGGTGCTGCAGACAGTCATGTGAGATGACACATTCCCGGTCAACACCATGGCTCATTATGGCCACTGGCAGAGCCAGGAAAAGATACCAGTCTGTGAGCTGACAGGCTGGTTTGGGTACCCACTTTCATTCTAAGCAAGCACTAAATCAGAGTCTTGATTGAAGAACATCAGTCAAGTTAATTGACCAGTTTGTTTTGCACTACGCAAAACTGCACCCACACTGGCCATTTTCAGGTACCTCTGTCTCAGAGTTATGGGTGACCCAGAGCCCCCATGTTATGATAGTGACCCCCCCCCCAATCAGAGGTCATTTTTATTGCCCTGAGCAGGAAATCCCTGAAAAAACATAGCCAGGTGCAGGGTAGCAGTGCAGCATAATGTTTAAAGCACTGAAGTCGTAACTCAGGGCTTGCAGGTTTGATTCCCAAGTGAGTACTGCCATTTTAACCTTGACCAAGGCACTTGACCTGAATTCCTTCAGTAAGCACCCAGCCCTACAGATTTGACTGTTAGTAAACATTGCATGCTGTGCAAACGTCTTTGGATGTATACATGTGTGTTACAGTGAGCTTTACTTACTCCAGCTGTTAGAATATTCAAGTACACTGGGGTGCTCTGTACATTGCTATGCGTTAGATGTGCAGAGCTGGGCTTTCCAAAGTCCATGCCGGCCCCCTGCTCTGCGTGCTGGTCTCCCCTCCAGCTGTGATTCCAGTTCTTCAGGGCTAATGAGCTGTTGATTGGTCTCTGGTCTGAATTACCCAGCTATAATGATCTTTCTGAAGGCATATGATGTGAGATACCAGTATGAGGGCCGTCTGGAATAGATATGAGGTATTTATCCAAGTATCCCTCTAATCAATGGGGGAACTTCTCTAGCAGCCAGTGACCTGATGTTGATTGATTAGAGCACATTATCGTCCACATGTAAGGATATTCTCTCCATGGCTCGTGCAGTTAGACAGTAGTAATAAGCGAGGACTATAACAGGGAAGATATTTGACTCAACTGTGCAATCAAATGGTCGATGTTGGCAAGCACTCACATTTATGTAAAAAAAAAAAAAAGGCTCCAGAGTTTCATTCAGGCCAAAGCTGGCTAAAACACAGCAGGCTCAAAAACAGCATTATCAGAGTGTCCAGATAAGGCACATTTGGCACAGAAATCAGTCAAACGGTCCAGAACACACTGAAGATGCAGGATGTTTTTTGCTGTGTAGTGCTGTGGCGCACACTGGATGCTACATTCAGTCAGACTGGTTCTGCACAGTCTCGCAGGGGGTACCCACTGGTGTTAGATTTCTTGAAACTGCTAGCGACTGACATGTTTATGAATTTCCCTCATGTTGTCAGCCACCAATTTCAACGCTCTGTAAGTGGACAAATCAGTGCAGCGCTGTTTATAAAACATTTTAATTCAGCTGGAGCTGACTGTGGCATGCGGCACATTTGGACATGGGGATTGAAGAGCAACACATTACTCCTCTCACACTCTTTGGCTTTATTAAAATAATGACCCACAAAAAATGACGGCTTCAGTCTCTTTATGACCTGGATTTTGTCATTTTAATGTTTAACACTTTCTTCTAGTGGGACAGAAGAGCGAAAATAAAAATGCAATGCAAATTGAAAGTGGCAGGATTGTGATTTTGAAGCTCTGTCATACAGTAGAGTGCAGCACTGTACATTGTTCTGCCATGTTGTCACTATGTTCTTCACAGATCTGGGGCTGCTCTTATATCTTGCCTGTGAAAATTCATAATGAGATTCTCAGGCCAGAGTCTTGTCCAGTAACTGTCAGCTAGTGACGGGATCAAAGAGGTGTCATAAAACAAAAAAATGGGCAGAGCAGCCATAAGCCATCAGTGACACACTGATTTGAACCAATCGTTGAGTCTTTCTGTTATAATCACAATCGTTGATTTGGTTCCTATGGCAAGCACAATCTTTTCATTGGTTCAGACAAGGGCGTCTTCAATTCTCACTCTCCCATCCCCACTGGCACTTCATTATCACCTCCTTTCTGACATGTGAGGGGTAAAAACTTTTCAATTGACATTACACTCTCTGATCTTCATTAACTATAACCCTCCCTCATGAATGATAGTACATGAAGGCATGAATGATATTACAGAGAGTGTTTTCTTTTTGGGAAATAGTACCACCTTCTAGTGAACGTTATAGTCCACTTGAAGTTTTAAAAGTGGCGCATTTGCACACTTTTAACAAGTTTATAAGTGGCCCTGCATGGGTCCGCATTAAATAATTCAGATGTTTTCCTTTCGCTGTTCCTCACAGGAAGTAATGCTGTGTGACAGAGACCCAGTGTGTCATAGACAAGCACTGGCCTCTCCAGCAGCCCTGAATCTGCATTTGTCATCAATGCCTCAGGCATGACGACTGTCTGCAAGCACAGCACAGCTTTGCAAAGAGTTGCCTCTGATTATATTTTATTTGTGGATGGTCTTTTTTGGTACTCTCCTGGTTTAGTGGTACTTGCATCCATGTTTTCTGTCATTTTTGCTTTCAAATGTTGATAACTGGAATTTGTAATGGTGTAATGGTCAAACAGTATGCATTGTGTTTGGTCATGATTTTGAAAGCAAAGGTGGGTTTTATATCACATGGAGTGTTAAACCACTCTTGAGTGGAAGCTCAGACTGTACCCGTTGCTCCGTCGCTCAGGTGGTCTTCATTCCAGTACCACACTCTGTGATGCGTACACAGGTATCCCTTGATTGTTGAAGGGGTTACGGCCCTGAGAAACCATCCTCGAGTCAGAATTTCATAACCTGGTCAGCATTTGCAATTGATTTAAGAGGTATGCGCTCAGTCAAAATATTGGCAACAACAATGGGAAAAACGATCTTTTGCACTGTTTTGCATCTAAGACTAAAACATCAGCATGACCACATTTTGTAAGTCTGCTTCTTTAAAGGCCTCTTAATTTACCAGGCTAATAAGTTTATCCTGGGCAGGGGTAAAGTACTGAAATCCTTTTGCATCCTGCACAGGTGTTTTCATGCATCATGCATTACTGGCCTGTATGACATCACTGCAGGACTCGCTGATGTCATCAATGGCCTTCTCTGTGTGGTAGCCCTTCCATCACTTCCCAGTGTCTGGCGTTGTTTTTGATGTTGATCTCAGAAGCAAACTGTGACTTCAGTACGGAATTTTGTTAATGTGAGAATTCGATTTGGGCAATGAAAAAAATATCCCCAATGTTTTAAGTTGGTTATTGCAAAATCTTACAAGTGGAACATTTAAAAAAACGGGCCCCTGTATTGTTTTACATGGTGAGGATGTGATGGGGGTTTGATAATGCTCCATGACAGTTGCCCTCAGCTAACCTTTTTCACAGGTGAGTGCCTTTCAGCTCATTAGTGCAAGACAGCTGCATTACAAAAGTATCATTAATAGGACTTCCCATGAGCCATGTTTATGGAGAGACCAATTGAATGTTAATTATAAAGAAATAAAAGAAGTTGTTCCTGTTCTGTGTTAGTTTAGGTACACTACATCCCAGCTGCTTTTTTTATTGACATTTCCAGCAGCTGAAGTTTCCATTCTGCCCTTTTCAGCATGTAAATTTGCAAACAGTTCCATTAAAATGGGGCTGTGCAGTTAGAGACGAAAGAGCAGCAGCAGCTTTCTGAGTGTGCCCCTCCACCCTCAGAACTGAGTCTCATTAGCTCTCATTAGCTGTTTGGGCGAGCCAGACTCCTGCAAAGCCTTCAGGATCACAAATGACATCCAGGAAAACAAATCCTGACCCCTAAAGCTGCTTTAAAGAATGTTTTTAATTGGCTGTTTTTGATGCTGCCAAAAATTGTGTCATTTTCCCGTCACCCTTACCAAGGGCTGTTCACTTTTGGAAAAAAAAAAACAAGAAAAAGATAGGTGCAATTGCCAAAGAACACTCAAAGATGAATTCAGAAATAATCACTCATTATTTATTATTTGCGCTGTGAATATTCTGTAACGAATTGCCATACTTTTTGTCATTTAAAATTCATTGATATTTTAAAAAATAATATCAATAAAAACATTATATAAGGTAACATACACACATACACTCAATTTGTTTAGCACATTGCATACATGTGCAGCTCTGTGTACTTTACATAAGTTTAAAGTACAAAAACATGGCAAGGACTGAGAGCAAGATGTTGTAGTCATGGAAGCTCACTCTTCTGCCAATATGAGTCAGCTGTGTATAGCTGGGTGGACAACAGTCTCCTTTCCAGATGTTCAGTCTCTGACTGAACATCTGGAAAACATGTATTACAATTTTGGTATAGACTGCTTGCAATCTGATTGGAACACTCACATTTCTGAGGGCAAATTTAATTGGTTGAGGATGTTAGCATTTCACACACCCACCCCTCCCACTTGGCAGTCTTCCCACTTGGCAGAAGAAGCATAAGTACTTTTGGGCTTTGCTGATATGAAGGATTATTTAATAAGGTTTTTAAAAAATCTAATGTTGTTCAGGTTTACAGTGTTCACATTGTAAACTAATGACACAGCAAACATGTGCACAGTCTGAAAGCTGTCCTTTCTAATAAAGAAATTCTTGCCTACCTGCCAGTGGGATATGGAAAAAGTTCGATCTATTAGTCTTGGATAAAATATGCAGATAGCTGTCATAGAATTATCCACAGAGAATGCTGTTGTCAGTGGTTACACACCCTTTATTTTCTGTCAAGGAGGAATCAGTGAAATGTTTGCTGGGAATGAGCTTCTCAGCTACATATGCAGGTCAAATCACAGATGTAGATGAAAATCTGGCCAGTGTAAAGTTTGTTTTTGGATCACTGTAGAAATGTAAATTTGAAAGTAGAAGTTTTTTTTTTTTTTATTGTGGGTGCTTTCCGTCCTCAGACATCAACGAGTGTGAGATCGGGGCTCATAACTGCCACAGGCATGCTTCCTGCACCAACACCGCTGGCAGCTTCAGGTGCAGCTGTGCTCCTGGCTGGATCGGAGATGGGATCAAGTGCACAGGTGAGACCCCTCCCCCACCCCTCCCCAATGCCTTCTCTAACTAAAGGTATACACGAGGCCCCTACCCCCCATGGTTCAGATGTTAGTTTTCTGGTGAATTTGCACATGCACAAAACAAAATGAGAATTTACACTTTGGTGTCAGCCTTGTACTACAGGCCTTTTCCCAAACATGACATGTGAACATGTGTGTGTTTATTTGTTTCAGACCTGGATGAGTGCTCCAACGGCACCCACATGTGCAGCAACAATGCGGACTGCAAGAACACCATGGGGTCGTATCGGTGTGTGTGCAAGGAGGGTTTCAGTGGAGATGGGTTCTTCTGCTCTGGTGAGTCCAGTTTTTTTGTAAAAATTGTTTTAGACAATTCAAACACTCAGAGAAACAATTAAAATCAATCATTATATTTGTTAGGAATATATACATGTGTTTAATTGTGAAGGTATCAAAGTACAGATTCAACAAAATGTAATTTTTTTCCCTTAAATATGTGATTGAGAAAGGCTGGTTTGTTACTAAGAATATGTATGACTATACGTACCTGCACACACACACTCACACACTATCACATGTGTTGTTATCCTGTGATGGGGAAGTATTAGGTATAATTATTTTTGCAGTGAATTGTGGGAATTTTGCCTCTGAGCACTCCTGTTACACAACCACAAGTTTCACTATAACAAAGCAATCGTTGGGTCACTGATCTCTCTTGCACTGTTTTGTGTAACATGCTACAGTCGGCTGCAATTGTGTAACATGCATTATTTTTATTTGTGTCACAGACAGTGACGAGTGTGCGGACAACGTGAACCTCTGCGAGAATGGGCACTGCCTGAACGTTCCCGGGGGTTACCGCTGTGAATGTGACATGGGCTTTATCCCCACTGCTGATGGCAAAGCCTGCGAAGGTCAGTGATCTGAATTCTGACACCACTGCCACTGCCCAGACCGTCTTGCTCACGTAGCACATCACACATATTTTGCCATGCATCTAAAGATAATGTCAATGATGCCTACCAACCCCCATTAGCCATCACGTTGACTTCCCTCAGTCCCACAGTTGTGGCTGTGGTATCCCATTTAAAAATGTGAAAAATATTCTGGGCTTGCTTACTGTCTCGCTGTCTCCAATGCTCCCATGGTCAGCTAATCACAGCTGTCTGGTCTCTCTCTCTCTGCCCCACAGACATAGATGAGTGCACCTTCTCCGACATCTGCGTCAACGGCAGGTGCCAGAACATTCCGGGGCTGTTCAGGTGTGAGTGCTACATTGGGTATGAGCTGGACAGGAGCGGAGGAAACTGCACAGGTAAGAGCACACACCTGCAGCAGCTCCCCTGCAGTTTTAACTCTCGTGCCTGTCCCACAGACCAGTTGCCCACCCCTGATGGAGGACCCCTGTAATGACACACCAAGCTCCCTCTTGGTCTTGACAACCAACAACTCCCTAATGTCCCCTGCCCCCTCATATGACTCCAGGTGTTAAATGTGAACCACCATCCCTCTCCCCACTCACTGTCACCAGTGGGGTGAGTCAAACGACCTACACCTATTCAGAATCATGTTGTGAACTCTCAGAGTCATGATGAGTGTTGGTTTGATGTGGTGCCTGAAGGTTGCTGTTGGCATCCCTTTTGCTGCAGTGCACACAGGGAACATCAGATCGCCTATTTTAGCTGTGTATCTGTGCTGTTGCCTCCCCGCATATCCCCTCTGTCGTTCTGAGCGTGTGGCTCCGGGCCCATTGTGTTTGTTTATTTCCCAGATATCAACGAGTGCGCCGATCCCACCACCTGCATCAGCGGCATCTGTGTTAACACTCCTGGCAGCTACATCTGCAACTGCCCTCCGGACTTCATGCTCAACCCAACCCGCGTTGGCTGCGTGGGTGAGACACAAAGAGCCCCGACGAACCCCCACAGTGTCGTAAACCCTCTAACAGGCTTTACTCTTCAATGAGCACCCTTGTTTTTAAAGGTCACTGCAATGTACAGGACAGTAAAGAATTCAAAAGTACGTGTTTGATGTGGCAACAATGTGTACTTAAATGAAAGCCTCATGAGCCGGCTGTGCTGTACATTTCATTTTACTGACCTCTCAACATCACAGCACATCATGATTTACCCCAGCGCAACGGGTTTCTTCTCCTTTCATCAAGGTCTCAGTTACGCCTACTTGGCTCTCTTTAGAGGCTTAACTGATGCACTGATATGTTTAAACGCTCTGCTGGGAACCATTTGGACTTTATCGGGTCAAGACTTCACAAAGCGAAACAGTTTTGTTTTTTTTTTAAAGACCATTGCCCAGCAAACGTTTCTGGCCTTTTGCAGACACTCGATCAGGGAACTGCTACCTGGACGTGCGGTCACGGGGAGACGCTTCAGAGAGCCTGGACTGTTCCACTGAGATCGGTGTGGGGGTGTCCAAAGCCTCCTGCTGCTGCTCCCTCGGCCAGGCTTGGGGAACCCCATGTGAAGCCTGCCCTCCACTGAACTCCTGTGAGTTACGCTGCCATCACACCACAATACAAGCACCTACCGCTGTACTGTGCACCACAATACGCATGCTTTCTGTTCTACTACAGACTGCAACACTCAAGCTTTTCATGATACTACAATCTACAATACTCAAGCCTTCCATCATTCAACAAGCTACAATACTCAGGCCTTCCGTTATTCTACAAACTATATTGCACATGCTTCTTCTTACTGAAGTACACTAGACAAGGCCTTTTGTTGTACTTAAATAAGCAGGGATCCAAGGTAAGAGCTTTTAGAATAGCCTTTGAACATTTTTAAGAAATTAAACATTGGCTGTAATTAAAAAAATGTAGACATTGTTTTGAGCACTGTCCAGAAGATCTTGATTCCTAGTGAAGAAGCAAACTGGTTTGTTTCCCTTTCAGCTGCATATAAGATCCTGTGTCCTGGTGGAGAAGGGTTTCGACCCAACCCCATCACTGTCATTGTGGAAGGTGAGCCCTACCCATATGTCAAATCAGTCACTTCATCAATCAACGCAAACAAACAAAGCAGTCAGAACAATAGTAATTCAGATAATCCATAGAATATTAAGGGTATGTTAAAGTGAATGATTTTAGATAATTTCCCAAGTTGACTGGTTTTAAATAGAATACAGCTGTGATGTGTGATCTGATGTCATATGATATGATGAGTGATGTAACATAATGTAATGTGTGATGTAATCTGATATTATGAATGATGTATTATGATGTAATGTGTGATGTAATATGATATTATGAATGATGTATTATGATGTAATGTGTGATGTAATATGACATGATGAGTGATGCAATATAATGTAATGTGTGATGTAATCTGATATTATGAATGATGTATTATGATGTAATGTGTGATGTAATATGATGTGATTATGTGTGACATGATCTCAGAGCTCAGGGTTAAGCTTATCCTAGTCCTGCTTCTTCCTATGGCCTCCTACAGAAATAAATGAATGCTTCCCTCTTTTCCCGTGTTCTCCTGCAGACATAAATGAGTGCACTGAGCTGCCTGGTTTATGCCAAGGAGGAAATTGCATCAACACCTTCGGCAGCTTTCACTGCGAATGTCCCAAAGGCTACGAGCTGAATGAAGATTCGCGGGTCTGTGAAGGTACAAATAACCCCCCACCAACCAACGCCCCCACACACACACACACATCAGGCTTATTAATGGAAACATGTGCTGTTTATAGCGCTTTTTATCGTCTCATTTGTTTCTGCGTTTTAAAATGAAATTGAGAACAGGGTTTCTGGCGTTCGTGAGCGCCGGGACAGGATAAAGGCGTGATGGCTTTAATGGGCAGCAGTCAGAGAGCGGACACAAACGGATGCCTGCTGGGCAAGGCTGATTTCATGAGTCCATAAAAAACAGGGAGCGTTTGCACATGTTTTTCCCAGTCGTACGCAGAAGGTGGCCGAATGCCAGTGAGTTGCGGCCAGTGTCCCCCCACCCCCAAGGGTGGAAAACTCTCCCAGCTCAACCACACGCCTCTATCAGGGGCCAGTAATTAACCGCAGGGCTCTCACGGTCAATTCGACTTTAATTTGTCACACATTAGCTGGAGAGCAGTGTGGAGGCATGGTGTCCGGAGATTTGATGAAGCATGTTTGTGCCTCTTCAGTTTATAAACCACCAAACAGGACGTTTATTTTCGTGGGCTTTAGGGGCTGACTGAGAGTGGGCTTTCTGTGGAAGACGTTCTCTCTGTTTTTGTTGGCTTGCAGATGTGAATGAGTGTGAGCGACCGGGAATCTGTGGGCCGGGCCAGTGCTACAACACTATAGGAAACTACACATGTATCTGCCCCCCTGATTACATGCAGGTCAATGGGGGAAACAACTGCATGGGTAAGACCCTGTGTGTGCACTTACGTGTGTGTGTGAGCATGTGTGCACATGTGTGACTGTGTGTGTGTGTGTGTGTACGCACATGCCTGTGTGTGTGTGTGAGCGTGCGTGTGTGTATGTATGTATGTGTTTGTGGTTGTTTTGTTTGTGAATACAGATTTGTGTTCATTTATGTTATTCTCTGTTTGCACTTATGCATGTGTGTAAGTATGTTTATTTATTTATTACTTATTTTTAATTCCTACTTCCATGGTAAGCTTTTCCTAACTAAAATAGAAGGTCAGATCACAGCATTTGAAAGCTGCACTGAGAACCGTCCCCTTCATTATCTTCCCTGCCTCAGACATGCGCAGGAGTCTGTGCTACAGGAACTTTTACTCTGATAACGGGACCTGTGATGGAGAGCTCACCTTCAACATGACCAAGAAGATGTGCTGCTGCTCATACAACATCGGCCGGGCCTGGAACCACCCCTGTGAACAGTGTCCGATTCCCAGCACCAGTGAGTACTGTAGCATGACCACACAACAGAGCCCCATCTCCGGCACCATTGATTACTGTAAGATGACCCCACCCATATACCAGGGCCCCGCCCCAACACAAATGGTACTATAGCATGACCCCGCCCGCATATCATTAGTGCCAGTGGGGGCTATAGCATTGCCACACCCACACTGCAAAGCAGAATTCCCAATGCCACTGAATGCTTTAGCCTGATCCGGCCCCCAGTACCTGTGAGTGCATTAACCTGACCCCACCCACACACTGTGGTCCTGCCCACATATCAGTGTTCCACCCCTAGCACCAATGTGTAGTTTAGCATCGCCAAGCCCATGCAGTTGGGCCCTCCCACCTGAGTCCTATAGCAGGGCCCCACATATAAACCAGGGCCCATCCCCCCTATCTGTTCACTACCACAGCAAGACTAGCTAATTTGTCAATGAGACAAACTGCTGAAGGGAGTGGCGCCCCCAGAAATATTTAGTTTCTGATCCCAGCCGTTGCTGGGACAGGGCCTGTCCAATGCCTCTGTGAACGGGAGGAGCGGATGAGCCCCAGGGCACCCAGGCGGCCACATCCTCCCAGAACACGGAGACAGTTACTGCGGGGGGATCGGTCATTACAAGCGCAGACAACATAATCTGCACATGAAGCAGGCTCTCTTGTAAGAGACCTCCTGGAGCGTGTAGACAAGCTCCTAGCCAGAGTGGGGATGGATCCACTGCTAAAAGGAATGGAAAAAATGTGTTTATATGGCAACTAGGATTAAGAGAAGCCTCTCACTGAGCCAAGCAAAGGGCTCAGCAGGAGATGAGAGACGGCCATCAGAGCAAGATGTGGGACGGCGTCCTAACTTTAGAGAACTGCATCAGAGCCCACCATGAGAGTCATCCATTACAATGTTACATTCCAGTTATGAATTTCTGTCACGCATTAGTGTTGTTTCAGTTTATGTAGTGTATCACAGTACATAAAATGTTACACCAAGCAACGGATGTGCTGTATATGCTGTGAAAATACACAGGATAATGTGCACAAGAGAGTTGTACGACTTATTGCCATCATGGTCCTGTTCAGATAAGGCAAAAGCTGCATTAGCAGGGGACTTAAAAGACAGATTAAATGAATTCCTATTTATAATAATTAACCAAACATTCAAAGTTTGCTTTGCTTGGGGTGGGAGAAAGTGATCAGAGAGGGAGGAATTTGGAGATGTGGTGGTAGCAGTTTGTTTATACTGAAATTGCTCCACTAATCTACTTCTAAAATTAGCACTGTTTGTTCTGACCTGAAATTCATGGAAAACATCAGCAACAATAGATTTGTCAGATCTGTTTCTGTTTGTTTCCGAAACAAAGTGTTCTCTTGTTTGTTTCTTGAAAATAAATGGATAAACGAGCAGATGTTTCTCATTGGGAAAAAAAAAAATGACAACTGGAAAATTTGGAGTCTTTAAATGAGCTGCTCGTTGCTCAACTTGAAGATGTTTATGTTTATATCAGCTAATAGCCTAACGCATTGTTTGTTTCCTTTCAAATACTGACCTTCAGACCATTTCATTAAATTTGCCCTCCAAATATATGATTAGATTTGTTTTTGAAAGAGATGCTAACAATGTACATGTGGCTGTATTGATGCGAGTGCGATGTCTGGAGGAGTGGGTAAATCTGCGTGGGCACACTAAATGGACGGTACTGTGTATCACACAGTCTTATGTTCATGTCTTCCTTCATTCTGGTCCTACCTGCCTTTTCTGTCTCTAGGTGAGTTTGCTGTCCTTTGTGGCAGTGAGAGACCAGGATATTACATAGACATTTACACAGGCCGGGTTGTAGGTAAGGATCTATTCCCCAATTTCATGTTATTGTTTTTTTGTTTTTACTAAGTTCATTATTTTTAGTAATAGTAGGAGTTGTAGTAGTAGTTACAATAGTAGTTGTATAATTAATATTATTATTGATATTTGTAATATTCATAGTAATTCATATACTACTAGCAGTAGTAGTAATTGTAATTGTAATTACTAGTAGTAGCAGTAGTAGGACTATATTTTGTTATAGCATGTTTATTACATTTTCATATGGACTCTGTAGTCCTTCTCAGTATGAGGGCTGGTGAGATCATGGCTGCTTTTTCAGACATTGACGAATGCCGTGAGGTCCCTGGTGTGTGTGAGTACGGCGTGTGCATCAACATGATCGGCAGCTTCCGCTGCGAGTGTCCCATGGGCTTTGTCTACAACGACAAGCTGCTCGTCTGTGAAGGTGAGTCCAGATGAAGGTCCGTAAAATTTACCTGTGTGTGCTTAAATATGCTATTGATGTATTTAGCCTTAGAGCCCAGATGCGGGGAGACCCAGATCTCAAGACATACAGTACTTGCTTTACTGTCTTGGAACAACATTTACTGCAGCAACGATCACCCCAGCTGAGACATTGGTCAGATTCTGAGGGTGATTTGTGGACTTGTGATATAACTGATATTCCTCTTCTTGCTGTTAAACCCAATAGTATCCTATGTCACAGTTTTAATAGCAAGTTTGAATTTCTGACCTGCTCAAGAGTGATGTGATTGGTTAAAAATCATGGGTATTGGTTACTATGCCTGGGCTTGTCACTGTCTCCTGCCTTCATCAGTTATCACAGACAGGTTTAAGTCTGGTGTGACATATACACCTGTCAGTGTATATTTGTTCTAAAGTACTGTCTGAGGTTAGTGATCCGACGGGCATATGTAAGGTGACAGGTGTGAATGTTCCCTTTGGGTGAGACATAGGGCAGGTCACTCTTCATTACCTGGCATTGATGTATGTGCTGCTATGTATTTTTACTACTCTCCAATGAAGATATCGATGAGTGCCAGAATGGGCCGGTGTGCCAGAGGAACGCTGCTTGTGTCAACCTGCCTGGAACCTTCCGCTGTGAATGCAAACCTGGCTACCGCTTCACCCCCACTGGACAGTGTCTTGGTATGTTCCACCCACCTTCACTACTGCTGGGCCTGAGACTGTGCCAGGTGAAGGAGGTGGTTGGGGGGGCGTAATTGAGAGAAATATACTGTGAAAGAATGTAATGGGCTTGGTAATAATCATTCTCTGTTCCCAGTTGAGTGTGAGCAGGGAAACAGCAGTTTCCAGGATTATGGAAAAAATTCTTTATGTTACATTTTCTTTTCAGAAAGAGACCATTCATTTTATTGTCCCTCTGTGTTTGTCCACTCCTTAAAATGTGGTCTTATCATCTCCAGAGGGACCTGACATCAGTCTGAATGATATGAACTCAGTGATCGCAGTTTATGGGAGCTATGTCAACTTCCTGTTATTTCTCATTCTTTTATATGTCAGGAAAAAATAGAATTCCCCATGGGGCCCATTTAGAAACCAAATCTGATAAGGCCTTGAAACCAAGCCGTGTGGAAAATATTCTCTGTTCATACTCTAGCTTCTTGGCGATGTTAAGCATTCTGTAAATAATAGAGGGATTTAAGGGAGAGGAATATTGATTTAAGGGGGGCTGACTTCAGGATAGAGTTAAGGATTTACGTAAATTGTGGCAAGAAAACAACATTTGTTCGGAGAATGAAAAGTTTTGTATTGAGTGAACAATCGGTAATTTACAGCTGCCTTTAAAATTACAAAAAGATGTTTAGTTTTACACTCCCGTAAAATGTGAGCATACACATATCATATGATTATTATATGAATATTCAGGTGTTCTTCAGACTGTCAGAACAACTTGGATTGGTGGAAATGGTCTATATCCAGGAGTATCTTGACTTGACATGTTTTTTTATGCCAAAAAAATATTGACCATCTCTGAAACATTTGTAGTTTTTTTTGGATATCAACCATAACTTGATATATATTAAATCCACCTTTCACTTTCAGACATATGTTATCATTGTATTCATCTACATCTCATTGTATACCATACAAGGCAAAAACAGCTTGGTTCCAGACTTAAGATGTTCCATAAATGCAATGAATGACAGTCAAGGTTGGAGCATGTACCCTCCAGTTATCACCTTCAAACATTACCAATCTTGACGTATAAACCAAGAACTCTTATATACATATATGTATGGATGTTTGACCTTTACACTCAGTATCTATGTACCCCCCCCCCACCCTGCAGATCGAAATGAATGTGTGGAGAACCCCAACATTTGCAGTCCCGGGCAGTGCATTGACACCGTGGGGAGCTACCGCTGCGTTTGCCCTAACGGATTCAAGCCGACGCCTGACTCCACCATGTGCATCGGTGGGTCTGTCTGCGTTGCATTAGTGGTCCGATAAACTGTACCCCTTAACATTTATCCACACAGGTTCTGTAAGCCCGCTGAGAGCCAGTTCCCTTTTACAATGACATATAACATCTAGTTAAAAGCGACAGAGGGAAAAAAAGACATATGAAAAAAATTGAGACACAATTGAAAGCATAGTTGCATTTCAAATTCAGCCCACCAGGGATGCAAAAACTTACTTGAAATTGAATTGGCATGAGGTGATTCCATGTGCAGTTTGAAATTGATTGGTGTCATATGTGTAGTGAAAAACAGGCACATGAATAGCAGGAGTCTAGTGTGTGACTATCCCCTGATTCTATGGGGAGGTTTGCAGCGGGTGGGGATGACGACATAGCTCAGTGTTGATGGGAAGAAGAGGACATAAATGTTTAAAATGAATAATAATTTATTCAACCTTCCTCTTAAAGTTTGGTAGAGAGATCAATGTATTTAACGACGGTTTTATGATAGGTTGCTTTGAAGTGGAAAGCAGTGCTTCCAACATGTGAGGAAAGCGAGATGTTTTTGAGCACTTTGTTGGATTTGTAGCCCTCTTTGTGGACAGAGCTCATGTATAATGCACTGCACATTGACTGAAGTAACCATTAAAGACATTTGAGTGACTGTGCCATTCCCAGTGATCTTTGTCAGTCTGGTCATGCTGTTGACAGGACCCTCCATGATCCAGAAAATCCTGGAAAAGTTATTTAATTTTAAAATTATATTCTCCAGGCTTGGGTAAAAATGCTGATTATGTGAAATGTTTGGAAAAAGTCATGGAGGTTTGTTTGACAGTAATTGATTGTGATTTTCATTTCACTGGTTTGTAAATTCTCAGGGATACATTTTTAGCTTAACATTTTCAAATATTAAAGTTGATCTTACAATGGGATATTTTGGATTTTGGGTTTGTAAATGTCAACCTGCAAACTGTATTCCAATTTCAGGCTCTAAATCCCACGAGCGTAATATAAATAATAAAGTCTCCATTGCTGTTCTGCAGAATCTGCAGTCATGGAATTTTAGTAAGGGGTCATGGAGAGGTCGTAGATTTTGGATTGCTGAAAATGTGTGGGGACTCCATGGTGATCTTCTGGTGACTGGCTTGTTTCCATGGTTACAGATGTTGATGAGTGTGAGAGACAGCCGTGCGGGAACGGGACCTGTAAGAACACCGTTGGATCGTACAACTGTCTCTGCTACCCAGGGTTCCAGCTGTCTCACAATAATGACTGTATTGGTGAGTGGTGCCCTCTTTACATTGTGCCGAATGATAAAGATATGAACAAGTTTAAAATGTATAACTCGTTGTAATTTGAATGTGATGGTTCCCAAATTCTGTTGCTCTGTGTATGATTATTGTGGTCTGTTTGACATCTGAAGCAGGGATGCCTGCATGGCTCTGTGTGCGATTATTGTGGTCTGTTTCAGACAAGCGAAGCTGAACTTTTTGCATCACACAAAATGTGATTGATATGTCTGATTCAGGTAAAGCAGGGATGTTTGTGGCTCTGTGTGTGATTGTTGTGGTCTGTTTCAGACACGGACGAGTGCAGCACTCAGAGGGGCATCTGCAGAAACGGCGACTGCATCAATACGCAGGGGTCCTTCATCTGCGTGTGCCTCGATGGGTTTGATCTCACGCCTGATGGCCGGATCTGTGTGGGTGAGGGGCTGCTCGTTTGCCTTATCCCTCCCTCTCAGACACACACTCCCTCTCTCTTCCTCTTTCCCCAATCCCTCTCTCTTTCTAAGCATTTCTAGCATATTTGGACAATAACTCATATGCGTTTTTTTTTCCTGTAACTTTTTATTATCAGTACAGGGTGGGGTGTGTAAACAACAAATAAATCAGGAGATTTATATGCATGTTCTCAAAACTATTTCCCCATAAAAGATTAAATTCCTGGCTAGACATCCTGCGGTATGAGGGGCACACGCTCTCATTGTTTATTTATGTTTAGTGTCAAAAGGTTTATTATCCAAAAGCAAGCTATGACGAGCATGACTCATTTCTGCAGCATGTTTTTCAATAACACAAGCTGCACTTCCACAGCATGTTATTTCTGGGCCTGTATTTATGTGCCTTGTTTGTCTCTACAAAACATTGTTTCTCCAGTCAAGTTTTATATCTGACGGACTGGTATTGCAAAACTCTCTGCAGACTGTCTCGTTTGGAATCATTTGGAAAAATGTTGTTTTAGAACTCGTGCGCACACACACACTGTAGAAATGAGTCATTGCTGTCATAACTTGCTTTTGGATAATAAACCTTTATTAGAAGAACACCCACATGCATGAATTCTAATTATGATTGTCAACATCTTTCTACAACTTGTTTCCATACATAAGCGCATATAAGGTTTTGTATGTGTTCATGTATAATATTTTTGCTCTTGTGTTTCCGGCACAGACATTAATGAGTGTTTGGTGAATCCTGGGACCTGTGGCCCGGGAACCTGCCAGAACCTGGATGGATCCTACAGGTGCATCTGCCCCTCTGGATATTACCTGATAGACGAGAAGTGTGAAGGTAAGCTCACCTGCAACCTTACGAATAATCAACTCACCTGACTTTCAGAAAAATGTTCCCAGATCAGCTGCCCAGAGTAAATCCTTATAATAGGGCATTATATCCTTAAATCCTTATAATAGGAGGTTACAGGATGATGATCACAATCTCATTACCACATTTAGACATATAGCAAGTGCTCTTATCCAGAGTGACTTACACTGCTACACTGTATATGTGCCACCGGTTTACATGGCTGGCTTTTACTGAAGCACTTCAGGTTAAGCATGTTGCTTCAAGCTACAACATCAGCGCTTCATTTGGGAATCATCGAACCTGAAACATCTGGTTAGAGGCCCAGTTCCCTCACAGTTACGCTGCACTGCCACCTGCACATTACGGAGCCATCAGACTCAGACTGTTTATAGTGCACACGCTACTTAAACGAAACCATCTCTCCCTTTCGCCTGCTTTCTGTTTTCCCTTGAAATGTTCCTCGAAATGACTGCCGCAGTTCAAACCCAGCTCGGGAAAAACAGACAGCATTTGATTAGATTCCATGATTCCCTCCCACAGATCTTCTCTGTGTGCTTTTGTTTTGTCTGCAGATGTGGACGAATGCGCTCAGTCGCCAGACTTGTGTGTGTTTGGCACCTGCTCCAACACGGCCGGCAGTTTCAAATGCCTGTGTCCTTCAGGATTCCAGCTCTCCTCCTCAGGGACGAAGTGCGTGGGTGAGTCTACTATGATGGCATTTCCATCCTTTCTTCCAGAACTGGTGACCTCTGACCATGCCTGTGTGACCTTTCACTCTACACTACTGCAGGGACATTTGACTGAGCATTTCTCCTAAGTTGTTAAACTTATATGTCTTTTACCCATGAGATCTAGCACCAATCCATTGTGACGCTCTTTTGGGTTTCTTGAAAAGAGTGAATGGTGCTATATATAGGCAACCCACTCACCACCCCTTTTCCCCTTGTTTTTGTAAACCCTGCAGATATCCGAGTGAACTACTGCTACACCAAATTTGAGAATGGGCGCTGCCAGTCCCCCCAACCCCTCAACAGTACCAAGGCAATGTGCTGCTGCAGTACTCTCCCGGGACAGGGCTGGGGTGACCCCTGCGAAATCTGCCCCACCATGGAAGAGGGTGACCCTGCCTTTCTGACTCCATCCTGCCCACTCTGGGTTTCTTCTCCTAGCCAAGACCCCCTCCCTGTTGGCTCAGTCCCTCCCATTATTTCTTGCCAGACCTTGAGAGAGCATCTGCACCACCATGCTTATTTATTTGCTAAACCAAATTATGAGCACATTATTATTATTTTATTATTTTTATTGCTGTTGTTATTACTGTGGCACAGGGGCAGGTGTGGCCTCTGAGCCTGGTGGTGAGTGGAAGGAAACAAGCCAAAGATTCAACCCAAAAAGGCCTTTTATTTATCCCTTTTGGGAGAGCAGAGGAACAACAAAACAAGAATGTAATCAAAAACAGGGTGAAACTCAAAAACAACACAGCCACACAACAAACCCAAAACCAAAAAAAAATTCCCCTTCAGCTTCTAGTTCTGTGCTTAAATAGACGGCCTAACTGAAGGCAAGTGCTCACAGCGCTGAGTTGATTAGAAATCACTCTCAGGTGAGCCTGCCTGTTAGTGAGGCCACTGCTGTTGCAGATCCGGTTAGCTCTACTGAGGGAGGGAACCAGGAGACTGACAGCAGTACAATGGGAGGAGCTGAGGTGCTTGCTCCTCCCTCCACCTCTCCTGGCGCCACATTACTGTTAGCAGTTATATTCTGTTATAGTTCCTATATCATGCATGTGTTGCACAAGTTCACAGGAGTATATGTAGTCCAGTATACTTCCTGTAAAAGAAAGGAAGTACATTGACTACAGAAATGTGATGGAATTGTCATATAAAGTATGTTTTTCTGCCAGATGGCTACAGGTTGCTCTGCAGTGGAGTAGGTCATTTCCAAGGACCAGAAACCACTTTAGGTAAGCTGAATGTTTTACCCTATTTTGCCCTACTATTTTGTTTTTGAGTTTTATTCAGAAGGCTTTTAAAAATAAAAAAGGGGACAGGAAATAATGTTCCTGTTTTATCCCTCACATCGTTTTTTTCTCACTCTTAATGTATTTGATTGTATTTGATGTATTTGAAATATTGATTGATTTATTCATAATTGAGCTGTGCATCAATGCCATTCATATTTTGTGTGAGACAGATGTTGACGAGTGTGCAGCCAATCCTGGAATCTGCCGTAACGGTCAGTGCATCAACACGGACGGGTCCTTCCGCTGCGAGTGCTCCTTCGGGTTCCGGCTCGACTTCACCGGTATCAACTGCGAAGGTGAGCTGTGATTGGACCAGCAGGAATGCCATCTGTCTGGTCCTGGGGGAGCCACGCCACATATGTTTTTGTCTGCAGAGAGCTTGCTGGGAGAGTGAGGAACTCAACCATTGGTGGAACTGCAAGTCATTTACCTGTTGGAACCAATCAAATCATATTACCCTCTATGACAAAACAAAATGATTGGTTGAAAATGAGCAATCTACTAGTAGAGTATGGTGGCTCTATCTATTGTTACATCACCAGCGTTGGACTAATGCCCAAAGGGGTGAAACGTTTTGTTTCCATAGATATCAATGAGTGTGAGCTGGGCAGCCCCTGTGGCAACGGGACGTGTACAAATGTGATTGGAGCATTTGAGTGCACCTGCGACGAGGGCTTTGAACCTGGGCCAATGATGTCATGTGAAGGTATCCACCAATATTTGTCTCAATTACATAACTAAATGAGTTACTTTTATGTTGTTTTTAAGAGCATGTTTTTGTCTGTTTAGATGTTTACATTTCAAACCAAGTCAATCATCAAATTAATGTAGAATCAGCACAAAGGAAGCTAACCCTTTTAAGCTCAAAACTGACAGATCTCTGGCTCTGCTGATCTGGTGTCTGTCTCTGCAGATGTGAATGAGTGTGCCCAGAATCCTTTGCTCTGTGCCTTCCGCTGTGTCAACACGGTGGGCTCCTATGAGTGCAAATGTCCCAAAGGCTATGTGCTACGAGAGGACGGCCGAATGTGCAGAGGTGAGGCTTAGCCAATTAGAACTGCCTTTAACCTGAGGCAACACTGCTTGGAGCCATACCTGTCAGTCATACAGGCAAAAAAACTGTGAGAGACATGTAAGCATAGATGGGCACACATACAAACATATGCATACAGCATTCTCACACATCCACACATATGCACACACACTCTCGTGCACCCCTATGCATACATTACACATCCTCATGCACACAAATGTATGCATGTACGCACACACACATATGCATACACACACACACACACCTCTTCTTCATGCGCACACATACACACACACTAACATCCTCGCTCATTCAGTCATCCACGCACACTCATGCACACGCTCATGCGTAAACCATGGTGTCTGTGTCTTTTGCAGACCAGAATGAGTGTGAAGATGGCATAGATGACTGCGACTCCAAAGGGATGACCTGCAAGAACCTGATAGGCACATTCATGTGCATCTGTCCTGTGGGATATACCCGTCAGCCCAATGGAGATGGCTGCATGGGTAAGGCCTCATCCATTCTCATAGCAAAATCCTAATCTCTGTAAGTATACATAGAAATCAGTTTAGGTAACAGGCTGTATGTTAGCATGAAAAACAAGCTCTTTGAACCATGGTTGCCGTAGCTTTGCTACCAGGAACACTTATGTTACATGTGTCATTGCCATCTTGGATTTTACTGACCTTGTAAGTGCATTTGCCCAAAGTTCATCTGAACTATCCTACACTGCTGCCCACAAAGTGCCATCAGTTCATAAAACACAAAATCTTCTGTTCCATCTGTCCTCCAGTTTCCCCTGTGTGAGTATATGTGTTGTGTGTGCGCATGTGACTCATGTACCTGCCATGCTTTCTCGTCAGATCTGAATGAGTGCTCCACCAAGCCAGGTATCTGTGTGAATGGTCGCTGTGAGAACACAGTTGGCAGCTACAGATGCAAATGCGACCAGGGTTTCAGTGCCAACCCCACACAGACAGAGTGCATAGGTAAGTCACACTTCACTCCTGTTTGTGTGTTTTATTTTTACTATTATTATTATTATTATTTTTATTATTGTTATTATTATTATTATTACTAGTAGTAGCTGTAGTAGTGGCAGTGGTCTTTTGTTTTACAGTGAGAGTCAGAAAGTGTTTTGTGTGTATGTGTGTTTAGTGGACATAAACAATGTCTTAAAATGTTGTGCTAGTGGTGACACTTCCACTCTCATTCTCCACCCTTGCTCTGTTGTCAACTTCAATATCAGTCATGAAAATGTGACCTGAAAGCAGGTTAGCGTTAGGTTAGCTCTGTGTGTTTTGTGTCATGATCAGGCAGCTGCATGCTGGACCAGCGGTGTGTGTGCAGTGCTGGTGGGGCTGAAATGGCAGTGGAGTGAGAGGGAGAAGTAGCACTGTGCATAATATCCCGGCACTGTGGTTTGTGTATGTGTGAGTGCGTGTGATAGAGGTTGTGAGAGAGAAGCTGTGTACATGGGCACCCAATGAGTTTCTCACAGCCCCTCAGCTCAGGCAAGGTTCGGCACCGCTGGGGCAGATACGGCAAGCCGGTTTTATCAGGCGCGGTTTCCTTCCCGGTGTGAGGTTACCATGGGAACAGGGCACACTTCCTTGTCTGTGGTGTCCTGAGGGACGCTAGCCCCTTTCAAGTGGAGGGAGAAAAACTCCTGGTGTCTGCTATCGAAACTAGTGCTATCGGCTTGCCTCCTTCCTCTGTGCGTATCGTCTGGGCGTTAAACATGACGCCTCCCAGGAGAGGAAATTGGTGAATGAGCAGACCTTGCTGCCCTGTGACCTCATACAGCCTCCGGTTACTATAATAACACAGATGTTATGGCATAATGGACAAACCACTGTTTTAATTGTAACACCAACAGGTGTTAGCACAGATTGTGAATTAAAACCAGATGATGAGCTCCTGTGTTCTTTCCTTTTATGGTGGAGGGATTAAGCCATTGTGATTTCAATGGATACTGCATCCTGCATTTCTGAACAGGGTTGTTTGGATGGGAAATATGCTGTTCAGTGCTGCTGTGGGTGGATCTGGGGCAGGTGCAGTTTTAGGTAGGGTGTGACCTCTCCTCTGTGAACTTTTCCCTGCCCCATGTAGATAAAGGATAGGGATTCTGCTTCACCACGGTGCATTGTGGGTAGTGTGTAACCTCAGTGATCTCTTCACTGCCCCCTGCAGATAACAGGCAGGGATTCTGCTTCATCAAGGTGCATTGTGGGTAGTGTGTAATCTCAGTGATCTCTTGCAGATAACAGGCAGGGATTCTGCTTCACCGAGGTGCTCCACACTCTTTGCCAGATGTCGTCAAGCAACAGGAACAGTGTCACCAAGTCAGAGTGCTGCTGTAATGGAGGGCGGGGATGGGGTCCCAGCTGCGAGATCTGCCCCCTGCGAGGAACCACAGCCTTCAAGAAGATGTGCCCCCTGGGGCCTGGCTACACTACCGATGGCAAAGGTACCTTACCTGGACCAGGCCCTGGTGGATAAATATTATATAAAATAACTTAAAGCTAAACTAAATAATAACATGACTTTCACCATTTAGAACTCAACAGATGATACATAAGAACATGAGAACACAAGAACATGTCATGATGAGAACAGGCCATTCGGCCCAGCTGAGCTCGAGGTTGTGCTTGTCATGTTATGGTGGCATGCTAAGGTGATGTTGACTGGTGACTGCTGTTTTCTGGTATTTTCTTCCTGCCCATCAGACATCGATGAGTGTCGCGTCACGGCCAACCTGTGCCGTAATGGGCAGTGTGTGAACACCATCGGCTCATACAACTGCATCTGCAAGCCAGGCTACACCACAGACATTACCGGGGCCACATGCGTGGGTGAGGGATTTTACCAAAATACTCACCCAAATGTTTTTAAATATATGACAAATGAAAACACTTGTGTTTTGCTTCTAAAACAAATAATACATTTTATTTGAAATACCATATCTCTAAGACTCATAAATGTAATGTTATGAAATACAAAAGCAGTTTTTTTTATTTCCTGAAATCTCTTCTTTTTTGAGGTGAAACTAATTTCACAGCACTGATGATATATTGAAGCTGCAGGAGTGATTTTATCGATCTGATAGTATCTGCAGCCTCACACTGGTTCTGCTCATGCTGTTACAGATGTGGATGAATGTACCCAGGCACCCAAGCCCTGCAATTTCATCTGCAAAAACACAGAGGGGGGGTACCAGTGCTCCTGTCCACGGGGATACCTGCTGCAGGAGGATGCCAAAAGCTGCAAAGGTAAGGCCGTGCAGGTATCCACAACCACAGTGATTATCTGTGAAGCCCGCCTGTCAGATGTCAGGACACTCTTACCTAGCAGTGTGGGAATGGTACCACGGCAACAAGACCAGAGATATGCTGTAGTCACTGGTCAGATTGTCAGACAACTGCACAACTGTGACATGTGTCAGTCATATCATCTATTTGTTAAGTTCATATTTTAAATGGCAGTTTAATTTCTTTGATTAAATGGCTTTGATTAAATCACATCCTGGCTCTGGTACCCGCAGCCTTACATAGTCTACATTTTACATACAATCATTGCTAAATTTTAGGTGTCACTGTCTAATCTGTAACTGCCCCTCATGCAGACCTGGACGAGTGCTCCACCAAACAGCATAACTGCCAGTTCCTGTGTGTGAACACTATCGGTGGCTTCACCTGTAAATGCCCCCCTGGGTTCACACAGCACCACACCGCCTGCATTGGTAAGACACACACGCACTCATTGTGATACCCATTCTCTTATAACGATGCACATGTGCACACACACATTCAATCACATACACACTGACACAACATTCTGTAAACTTGCATGCACAAACAGACATGCTGTCTCATAAAATGTATGCAAACACATTTACAGGCACTCTGTTGTAAACACAAGTACACAAACTTTTACATCTGCTTTCACGTATGCTCGTATGACCATATACACATGCACTCAAACACTCTTACAACACACCCATACTGTGGTAATGTACTCCTAAGACTGTACGCCCTGCCAGACAGAACTAATGTAAGCATTTGTCTTTCATCGTTCTCCATTTAAAAACTCCTTTTAAGATTTTTTTTTTATGGTCCACGGAGTTAACAGTCGAACTTTGATATCAAGAAATCTGAATTGGGCTTGACGGATTTGTTGTTACGGTAACTTAACCATCACTTGTTGTGGAGCTTTGAGCCGTCTGTTCCTATGGAAACATCAGAACCTGCCAAGCGTGGCTGTCGCTCCCATGAGCTCAGCGTTAAGCACGTGAAATGAGGTAAATTCTACCCAGGGGATGGCTGCAAACATGCCCCGGGATCCAAAGAGGACTAATGAGAGGCCTGGAGCGCGCCCACTGCAGAGAGGATACAGAACGCTTAAACACCTCTCTGCCTGACCCCTGCCACACACCTGCACATCTCAGCCACTAAAGGCTGAAAACCAGAACCCTGATAGGAATGCAGTTGTTTGTGATTAAATGGGAAATACTGACTTTTAGGCTCTGAATGTCTCAGGCATCACTCCAGTGCTTTTGCTCTTGTTTACAACTGTGAGGAGAGCCAGCAGTCCCAGAAATATCTGTGGCTTCCTCCATCAGTATTGATCATTTTGATGCAAGACACATTTAGAATTTTATATGCAACTGAAAAGATGAGAAGAAGAAGAAGAAGAAGACTAGTTCCAATCAAAAGCAAAATCTTCCAACTGAGACAACAAGATGCAATTGTCAGTTGCAAGATGTGAACGTCTCGCTGTCTGATAAAGACTTGGTCAAGTATTGGTGCTTGAATTGGGTTGTAGTAGCTAGCCAGCCCTTAGGTGGGTCTTGCGGTCTTGTTGAAAGATTTCACTTTTGATTGGACCTCATTCAGCTGCTGACTGTAGACTGTTAATGAGGAATGCTGCAGAACAAACAGAAAAAGATCAAACAAAAAAGGGTTCTGGTGGATTTCTCAACTCTTGGTTAGTAAATAAAAGTGCTTAATCAGCAAAATATTGGAGCATCCCTTTAGTTATTATATTTCATACCTGTACATCATGGCAATGAGAGTGGCTGTCACTCTATGATCTCTCCTCTCTCGACAGATAATAATGAATGCGCCTCGGACCCAGGCCTGTGCGGGTCCAACGGCGTCTGCCAGAACAGTCCAGGCAGCTTCAACTGCGATTGCCAAAAAGGCTTCTCATTGGACGCCAGCGTCCACAGCTGTGAAGGTCTTGCACCCAGGGGGCTCTTTCTGAAGTTTACAGGGTTGTTGCGGGAGGTTGGGGGCTGTGCATGGTAGATGTTCATGACCGGCTAACTGGACACCTGCAAAGAAATCACATGACAACAGAGCTAAAAGAAGCCAGAGTCTAATTTTGAGACCTGTATATTTCTAGTTGAAACAGATGATTAACTGAGGTTTTAAAACAAGTTTTCGACTCTGAAAAGGGTCATAATTTTCCCCCTCTAACATAGAGGAGTGAAATTCTTCTTTATGTTAATGTGTAGTAAGGCTTGCTGTGTTTACTCCTATCGTTTGTTGAGGTGTGTCTATATGTTTGCGCGTGCGTTGTTGTGCATTTGTGTGCATGAATGTATGCTTTTGTAGTGTACATGCACATTTGTGTTTTTTATTATACATATTTGTTTGTGTGTGTGTGTGTGTCCGTGTACATTTGCTTGCAGGTTTGACCTATGAACGCGTCTGTTCACATGTTTATATGTGTGGTGTGTGTGTTCTTGGCTGTGTCTGTGTGCATTTCTCCGAGCAGATATGGATGAGTGTGACGGTAACCATCGGTGCCAGCATGGCTGTCAGAACATGGTAGGCGGGTACAGGTGCAGCTGCCCACAGGGCTACCTGCAGCACTACCAGTGGAACCAGTGTGTAGGTGAGCCAAAAACCCCTGCATCACTGCACTGCCTGCCCACTCTTCACTGTTTATGGAAACAGACAATGTGCAGTTCAATGGCTGTTTATTTAGATGTTACTTCAAACTGA
Source organism: Albula goreensis (assembly GCA_022829145.1). Taxonomy (NCBI): domain Eukaryota; kingdom Metazoa; phylum Chordata; class Actinopteri; order Albuliformes; family Albulidae; genus Albula; species Albula goreensis. The sequence goes on along the minus strand of CM040741.1, from coordinate 8,115,287 downwards.
TCTCATTTGTTTGAGAGTAAGAATATTTTAGGGAAATGAATTATACAGGGAAATAGATGCATGTGAAGAAGAGGTGGCTTGTGTATGAACCTCAGATAGTTACAATAATAATAATGCATATGAATTATGTGTATTGTTATGATTTTTCAGAAAAAAACTTTTCAGGAAATGGAACTTTTTATTATGGCATTTCATTCTATGACTCAAGCTTTACTCGCATAGTGTTTCAAATGGATGCCAGTTATTGCAGAGCCATTGATGACACAAGTGTTCATCTCTTCTGTGAAGCTCAAAAATGGGCATACAAGGTTTTTTTCCATGATGCTGACAATGTGAAAATAGTGTTGGTTAATGCTTGTGTCTGTATTGATTCTGTCCCTGCATTTGCCATTTTCCCCGGAAGATGAGAACGAGTGCCAGAACAGCCAGGTGTGCGGCGGGGCCTCCTGCCACAACACGCTGGGCAGCTTCCGCTGTCTGTGTCCCACGGGATTCAGCTTCCAGCAGCATGGAACCGGCTGCCAGGACATCAATGAGTGCACCTCCCCCAAAAACCCCTGCAGTCATGGCTGCTCCAACACCGAGGGGGGCTACCTGTGTGGCTGCCCCGCTGGGTACTTCCGAGCCGGCCAAGGGTGAGAAACCCCACCCCCTCACTGATATTGACCAATCACTAAGTTCAGTTGTGGAGAGCAGAGTGTTTTGATTAGTTTAAACCTGTTGATGATTGAAAGGTCATTGCAGCTTTGTCCCATTGCCAGGGTTGGGTTGTTGGGTTTGATCACCTGTGTGTGCCCAGGTGAACATGAGTCCAAACTATGATACAGAAAGCAGAGCATTCCCTCCTGCTTTTTTTCAGTTCCCCAAAAACTGCAAAATACATAAAATGAGGTTGCATTGTAGTTGCAGCAACTTAGGGATTGGGCTTGTACCTTAGGGATCACAGGTACAGGTCCCAGGAGGGCCAGTGCATTCGTAGTCTGGATATTGGATACTGGATATTTTTAAATACCTAGCTCCCCGTGTATTTAACACAAATAGCTTCTGTAAATATAATGTATCAATGCATATATTAAGGATTGAATAAAGCTTTATATTATTAAATGCAGCAAAACAGTTATGAATCTAGAGGTGAATGTTAAAGGAATGAAGAATCTGTAGCACTAAAAGAAGATATATAAATATTTTATTTAGCATGTTATGATGTTAATGAATCAGAGCCTCAGAGCCCTGGATAAATCAACAGTTAATTTACTGGTGATATTCGTTCCATTTTTCCTGCCTCCAAGTTGAGTGAAAGATCTCCTTTCATTGAGTCATTATTTACTATTTCACACAGTACTTGAGTGGAAAAATTGTTCCCAGAACCGAATGCTATTCTAAATGTGGTCTAGCTCTACTTTTGCCTGTGGTAAATCAAAACCTATGTTTTCCCAAATGAGAAGGAGCTGGTTTCATTATTTGAACTTGGGAGCCATAAAATATTATTGTGTCAAATTAATCAAATTCACATCTGTAACGCTGGCTGCTTTCGGGTCGTGTGTGCGGTGCAGGCACTGCGTCTCGGGCACCGGCTTAGGGACCGCAGAAGCTGAGCAGGGGGGCGCTGCAGACGATAACGTGCTGTCCCCAGAGGCCTGCTACGAGTGCAAGATCAATGGCTATCCCAAGAAGGGCAGGAGACGCCGCAGCGCTAACGGAACCCACGAGGAGCAGCTGGAGGACTCTCAGGTACAGCAGAGCTTTAATATAATCACTCAGACACTCAAGGGCCGCTAGGTGAGGCTCCCAGGCATTCGGATGTTTCCTGAAAGTTATTTTAGTCTATACCCAGCTGAATCTGTGATTTGCATTTGATTGTAATTTTAGCACTTGATTTGGGATTTTGTATTTGATTTGGGATTTTGCATCTGATTGCAGAACGAACAAGAGACAATCAGCCTGGCGAGCATGGATATCAATGACACTCTGCAGCTGAAGTTCAACATCAGTGAACTGGACCACAAGGAACATCTCCTGGAATTCACCCCGGCCCTCTCCGCCCTCACCAACCACGTCCACTATGTCATCGACTTTGGCAACGACGAGGGTCTCTTCAAAATAAACCAGAGGGAAGGGATCAGCTACCTCCACCTGACCAAGAAGAAAGCACATCCCGGGGCATACTACTTACAGATCGGCAGTGTGCCGCTGTACAAGCAGGAGGAGCTGGCTCGACTGGAGGAGGAGAATGCCAAAGACTACCTCACAGGACAGCTGGGAGATGCACTGAAAATGAAAGTGCAGATCATCCTCCATTAACTAGTCTTCAAAAGAGGATAAAATCCTGTTACAAAAAGTCCTGTAACCAAAGAGATGGGGGGTGGTGGGTGTGGGGGTTGGGGGTTGGGGGTGGTCTAGCTGGTATGGGAGGGGGTCTCTGTGGTCCCCCAAAGGTGAAACTGCTTATCATGGGTACAGTCTCTTATTACAGCGTTTCTGCTACAAAACAAGGCCAATTCTCTGCCTTCAGAAGTAAAAACAAACAAACAAAAATAGGCTGAGGATGAATTTTTTCCCCAAAACCAACCACTCTCTGTCTCAGGCCTCCTGTGAAAAGGTGTGGTGATAAGAGGAACCTCACGCCATGTTGCGTGAACAGACAGGTGGCAACAGCGCTGAGAGTTTTCACCACCTTCCAGAAGCTGAAGACTGTTTGGGCTTGAAGGAATCTTTCAGAGCAACTTTTTCTTAATCTTTCCAACTAAAATATGTCCGCTTTTTTATAATACTGTATTAACTGGTGCTAGCAACAACAACTTCCTTGTTTTTTTTGTTATGAATGCACTGTAATATTTACAAATACTTGGTGGCCAAAAATGGTGACCTGTCTCATGGTTGTCACAAAGAATTCAAGTTAACTTTGCAAATGACCAAATTTAGCTCAACAGCCTTTCTGTGCTCAGCTGTCTCTTTACTACATGTGATTTAAGTGTGTTTATACTGTAATCATGCCACTTTTTAATCATGGAAGCATTTTTTAAACAAGATAAAAAAAACAAACCCTATACGGGTTTTTTTAATGGTGCTTATAATGACCAACTTCTGTGTTTAATTGTGTACTGCATTTTGATGATGTAATATCTGCGACCTAATAACCATTCACTGGGTCCCTTTAAGGGGCCAAATGTGGTCATGGTTACGGGCAGCACCATCGTCCAGGGCGACGGGAATGATACCATTGTTCACTTCCAGTGTCTCTTCATGTCAGTAAGGGTGTAAGAGTCGGTAATTTCACAATAAACCATTTTTTTCAGTGTAAAGAAGCTGTCATACTGTATGTGCTTGGCTTTCCTCTCAGTTCCCTATGTGTGTGTCCATCTGAGATACTTCAATAACTTAATCTCAAGAGAATTGCCATTTCTTTACTTATCCACCTTCTTTACTTATTGAGGATAAGATTCATGGTTTCATAATGAAACCTCACATGTCTCCAAACACCACTTCTCAGGAAATGAGACGAGTGGTTTCGCTACGCTACCTGTTTTTCTGTTTGTCTGGAGAGCATCTAGCATTGTGCCAAGTCTGACCAGTACAAGAGTCTGCTTCTACTACATGGCTTGGCAAACTATTCCATGTATCAGTGAGTCTCTGGGGGTGCCCTGCTAATATTAGTGTGAAATTTACTAAATTCAGCTTTACACATAAATGCTATTTCCCCTCCTGTTCTTCTGTAAGTAATCTGGTTGAAATAAGTAGAACTGCTGTATTTTTTCAATTTTTAAAATATGAAATCCTCAATCTAATTTGCAGGGGGAAAGTCCAGCTGCTAGCCATCCAAGGCAGGAAAGATTGGCCTGTTCCATGAGCATCCGGTTTTAAACGTGCCATGCTGTGGCTTTATTTGACCAGGACTGCAGCCCATTCCAAGTATTCTGAAGCCCACTTTTCAGGCCAGGATTTACATGCATACATCTGAGAGCAGGAGTTCTGATTTAGGATCAGTTTTTTCATGTCCATACCCTACACTTATCTATTATTGGCTAGGGGGTAGAACTGACCCTAGATTAGCATTCCTAAGGGGCTGATCCTTTATGTGACTAGGAAGATAAGCACAAGTGCTCGCTTTCTTCACGGCTCCCACACAAGATGTATGTATGTAACAACATTTTAATGCCATTTTAAGGAGGAGTGTTGGATTCTCAATTATTTCTGTGCAACAGTCATAACATCTTTGAGATGTACTTTTGCAAAGTGGACACAACTACATTAGAAAGAACAATACTTTAAAAAGTACTTAACATCATCAATAACATGCCAGTTATCACACCTCACTTCTCACTGACCAATAACTTTTCATAGCATTTTCCAGTGTGCTACCACTATCATAGCACAGATAATGCAAGATTCTAAGTGACATCAGGTTGAACAGGTAGCATAAAAGATGTATTAAGGGCTTAGGGGATGCTTTTTTTTCCCTGGTGTGCTGTCCTTTGCATTGACAGCACTGAGGAAAGCAGAAAAATGCCCCAGGAGGCATTAGCTGATGCATGCATTAAAAAGCTGCGCTGAGCCGAGCCAAGGTAAGAGCTCTGGGCTCCCTTCCTCTAGCAGAATACGACAGAGGCATGTGTGTCCATTACTGAAGCCAAGCTGTGATCTCCTTCCAGTAACTTCATCTCTCACTCCAGTAAATGTGGCGGTATGTGATTTCTGTAAGCTTGTACTAATGGTGTTTCTTTTCATAATGAGCAGACTGGATCCTTTGCACACGCAGACTGCTGGCACCTTCCAACCATAGACAGTGTGGGTGTATCTCAAACTCCTGTGGAATGCAGACTGCACACAGAAATGCTTATTTTATTCATGTTCATTTTCACAGCATGAAAGCCGCTGTGGCCAGTTTCAGTTCACGTCCTCTTCAGAGGCACACAGTGCTCTCTGTTTTTGCCGATTAAGGTGTAGCATATGTACATGTAGTGATCAAAACGGGTCCACCCAAAAACAAATGAGCAACTTTTCTTTAAATGTTGAAATCTTACCAGTGTGTCATTGTAATAGTACACATTAAAAAATCAAAATGATCAATTAATTCATATAATTATAATTTATATAATTTAGGATTGCATGTGGCTTTGAGGTGATACATTTTTTTCCATGGTAAGGTCCACTCCTGAGTATGAATGAAGTATTTTGTTCCAGAATTTCTAACAATAGCAGGTCAGAGTTCTGGAATTTTATAAATGGGCAATTCTGTACACAGGACAAGAACTCCATTTCCTAACATGATCCTTCTTTGGACAGTCTGAACTCTATTATATATAGCACAGGGCCTTTGAGAATGCTATGTTAAGACAATTCACACTGCAGGGACTGTGGTGTTTCCCAGTGAGGATGTTTTTGAGGTGGGTGCTCTAACTGGCAGCCAGTGAACTTGCTTCAGAAATGTCTATATTTCATTTTGGGCCAGGAAATACAGCCGATCTAGAAAGTGTACTCAATATGACCTGTCATTTAGATTTTTGACTCCCAGTGAACATGGAATTCCATCCCAGTGTGAAGACGATTCATTTTTATTTCTGGCCAGATGTTCAGAAAGTTGACTCTTAAAAGAATACCCCAAAAGGAGGAAAACCTGATCTTTCTCAAGAACACAGTGGGGTATTATGAAACAAAACATGGCACATATTTGTGGAGTAAGCCAAAGTAATGTCATGGAAGAAAAAAAAAAATGCTCTTCCCAAAATCACTGCTGGCAGGTTCTGTTACAAATTCACCTTACAGGGAATTCCCCAAACAGTGGCCACCTGTAACCAATACACAGGGCAGTGATCTGAACTCAAATTATATGGCTTGGAATATCAGTCTACACAAAGACTCTTCATGCCAGAACCCAACACCCCATTTCCGATTTGTACATAAACAGATGTCTTTCCTCCACTAAACTTCACCTGAATATATGACCTGTACTTTATGCACCAGAAAAGCTACAAGACTGTCAGACCCAATTAATGGCTTTTAAAGGCTTACAATGGATAATTCATGGTTTCAGCCAACAGTACCAAGATCCAAAAGTACAAAAACTTAAAGTCATAGCACCATTATGCTTACCTGGCTGTTATTTGCTACAATTCATACATTACACATTAATTTTGAGGACCATCAGGGTAAAATCATTTTAGAAGTATGAAGCTGATGTAGTAATAACTAATCTACAGTTCAAAGACTACCATTTGGCTTATTCAACTGACCAGAAAACAATGATTAAATTCAACTTTAACCGGTCAATGAAAACAAGCCATGTCATGCTTTCAGCACCACCCTGTGGCAGGTCACAAGCAGTAACACAATTCAAAATAGTTACGAGATTGAAATCACCAAGAGACATTGAGAGAGAGAAGAAAAAAAAAAAAAAAAAACCTGTACAATCAAATTTCCAACAAAGCCAAAAGGAAATGACTGCAATTTCTTGGTTTAAGTTTTGAACCCCATGGAGACAAGCCCAGTTCAGTCACCCATAACATAACCTGCTGTGAAATTATTAATAAAACCATTTTATGAGTGACCATTAACAATTCACAGTACAGAAATTCTTTAATGGAAACTCTGAACATGGTCAAATTCATGACAATATATTTACAAGACTACAGAATGTTTCCATCATTTGTAACAAGACCACATTTTAAAAAACACTTTATTACATGAATTTCTTTAAAAAAAAAAAAAAAAAAAAAAAAAAAAAAAAAAAAACGCTTCAAGTATTAAAAAAAGGCTGTTCAGTTCCTTCCAGTTGACCCAAACCCACCGTCTCCTCTCACAGTCTCGTCCAGAGTCTAAGAGAAACAAGCCAATATTGTGGATTAATACGGTGTATTATGCTGGGAGTCCGAAATTTTATGAATGTTGTGTGCTTTTATGTATTCACTTAAGACCAAGAATTTCTCGTTGGAAACAATAAAGTTAAAGTTGACATTCATTATTCAAGACCAAGCACCCTGGTACTAGCTAGCCACAGGATCTGACAGATACATTTTTTTGTTAATTTTAAGTATTTTTAGCACTTCAAATGACTAATTGATAAGCAATTCATTGCAAGGACCACAGCTTAACACCATGCTTAACAAAACCCAATGTGTTTTTAATCCAGGGATTAGAGATGCCTGCACTACATATACACACACACACACACACACACACACACACACACACACACACACACACACACACACACACACACACACACACACACACACACACACACACACACACCACAAATTAACTTAAACAACTTACATCAAGCTGCTCCAGTTCAGGGTAGCAGATTTTCTCACAGATTAACTGGGCAACACGGTCCCCCTTTTTCACTGCAATTAAAAATACCAAAGCAACACATTCCATATCAGCACATTTATGCATTTTTAATCAAAATAATGTATCAATGCAATATTATGCCACTCAAAACCAACGTTACTGTTAGGGAACATAATTGCTTTAACAGTTTAGCGATGAATCAATAAAATTTAAGTTTCTCAGACGTCACCTTCAAATGTGTCTTTGCTGAAGTTGAACAGAACGACTCCTACGTTTCCCCTGTAGTCTTCATCAACAACCCCCGCTTAAAAGGAAACAGAAATAATGTAACTAACACAGTTGCAGGTAAATAAGCATTGCACTCTCATCAGACTTGAGAATACAAAGGATTTTCATTTTGAGACACTCGTAGCTGGCTAAGCATTCCGGAGTGCAGGGAAACATACTTCTGCTCAGGCAGAAAGACAAACGTTTCATTACCTCCAACATCGATGAAGTGTTTCGCCGCCAATCCAGATCGTGGAGCTGTACATATACAACATTGAAGACATGAAATATATAAAAAATGTAAAACTATGGGTTTTTGAATTAGTCAAACTCGTTCAATTAGGCCATTTTAACTAATGTTAGAAAACGAACGAGTATTTTGATCCAGCATTTCAGACCACACGTCTCACCTACTCTTCCGTAACAGCCGGCGGGAACGGCTATCTGGATGTCCGTCTTCACTATCACTTTATCAAGCGGGGCAATGGAGTAGTCATATGCACTGTGGAATAAAGCACACACAGCGCTGCTGGCATTCCACGTACGACAAAGATGAGTCACATGCATTGGAATGCATGCATTGCAATATAAACATAGAAATATTCATGAAGTTTGACCTACCTGTACAGATCATAACCCGCAGCTCTGACAGAGCCCTTCGTTGGAACGGTCGCGTTTTCTGAGAGTTTGGCGAATTTCAGTATGCTTTTGACTGGTACTGGATCCGTCTCTGTCCGGAGACGCTTTGAGGGCGAGTTGGCAATGCCACCGACAGCCTCTGAAACTTCCGAGCACGGCATGTTTGAGGTTTATGTATAATAATAAAATAACAAAATTACGTGTAAACCAGGAAAATTACAAATTTAAAAAAGAGGCTGCAGCCAGCTACTACGTGCTGTCTAGCCAGTGCAGGAAAATCTTTTGATTTTCCCTCCAATATCTACCTTTAAATACTCCCGCCAATTTTCCCTTCCTCCTAAAACTTTTACTCATTATTAATTCCTATGAAATTACTCCTGGAAAATTTTACTTGCGATCAAATAAAAGTACAATTCAAAAGCAATGGATTAAAACATAATATCACTGTGCAACATAAAATAAACGTGAGGTATAAGAAACATAAGCATAATGATTATTTATCCTAACAAGATAAGAAACATGGCCTTAAAATACTCAGTAACATTTACCGGAACTCTCAAACTCTAATCGATCTATTAACATAGAAATTTTAACCGGAACTTTCTTACAACTCTGTACACTACAACTCTCTAAAGATATTTTAAATGCGTGACCGGCCTTCTTCTGTTTCTAAGGCAACGTCGCCAACTTCCTTTTCTAAATCATCGCGAGAATATGACCGTCGAAAACTACCAAATGTGTAGTTAACGATAACATTTCATTTTATTGAAATATCTCAATGCTTCGTAGTCATTAGCTGTACAATAGTGGTTTATGGACACCGAGTCAGTGTCCAGTACAGGCTAAACCTGTAGCTGACTCATCTACGTTACATCTATTTATACCCATACTCAGGCGAACATTACAATTGACAAGCCAGGTTACTGTAATAATCTAGTTCGCAGTTACCAGTGTGTGACGCGTCTCCTTTTTGTCTGGTGATGAACCCCTCAAGACGAGGACGAGGAGGAAATCCATTTGTTTGTAACTGCTTTGACCGCCGAAAAAAACTCCCAAAGTAAAGTGAAATGTTTTTTCTGGTAATATGGGCCATTTTGTCCGTCACTGAATTCAGCTCGGTCGACTGTCAACGGAACAGCAAGTTGGTGACTGATGACGGAAATCCAAATTCACTAACGATTTTTGTGTTCACAAATATTCCCCCTTGCTGTTATGGCGCTGCATTGGTTGTGTCTCGCTAGTGGTTGCTCATGTGAAAATATCCAAACTAACCTTATGCAAGCTCGCTAACTGCTTACGTATGGTATTGAATACATTGGCTAGCTTTACTTTAGCCCGTTTGATATACCATTAAATATCACACTTGGTTGCGTGGTATTAATACAAAAATATGCAATGTGAACTTGCTAGTGGCAGTAAATACAAGAAAGCACAGGACTAGCTAATGTAACTGGCTAATCCTACCTTACCCTCCATGACAACGCCGGTCTTCCAGATGTAGGTGAGGTAGGCTGCTCCTGCTTACATTCTTGTGTAATGTAAAGCCGAACACGTGTTTATTAAAATGCAATTCAATAAAACAGAGCAACACATTTTCTTAGCTGTGTTATTTTTTTATTAATATTTTTTTTTTTTTACACTTGTGAATTAAAGCGAACATTTACATCAAAGGTTTACATTATGAGAACAATTTATAAAATACAAAAAGTGTACAATTAAATTGAACATACGCTTATTACAAACATACAAAAGTTGATTAAACATTTCCATTGGTCTCCAGTGTGCGCATGATTAATACTAAAACATTGTACAAATTATAACTAGTTTTTGGCTTTGGCATTTTTATAACTTTGACATAAGCTCATTGAAACAATAAACATAAATATAATCTGCAATAGAAGACAATTGGAGAGAGACAAGCACATCTGTACAAAAATATATCTTCTCAATCCTGTCCTGTAGCCTCTACATAATGCATACAAGTACTTCAGTGAAAATCAGCTTATTTAGAGTACTATCTTAGGATCTCCGCCATGAGAACTGGATTGGTTTACTAAATCTGAAACGGTTACACATTTATGCTTCTGCATCTCCTGTTTTGAGGCCCATTGCACATTTGATGAAGAGCAAGTGGACATTGCACCGAATGAATATATCCACTAGAGGGCAGTGTAAGAGCTGCATTTGTGCGTTTGTAACGGTGTTCCAGTTGGCGCAAGGTTGTCACACTTTGGTTCCTGCTGATGCTTGGTTAGCCGTGGCGTGCGTCGCTTAGGAGTAGAAGGTCAACACGCTCTTTTGGTTCCCTCTGATTAGCAAGGTGGGTGGAAGGTTCTTCGTAAGCACCTCTAGCCAGGCCATGTACAGATGGTCAGAGACGGACCCCTTCCGAGCAATGGGCAAGCTCCTGCATAATACAAACATAGTTATTAACTTGAGCTTATGCCATAAATTATTGACATGTATTTTTTTTTTTGACAAAATCATTGACATCAAGGTTTAAGGAGTTTGGGTAGCTGAGCTTGGATCCATTTTATGCACATAGAGGGCAGAAAACTGGACACTTAGTCACACAGTTTTGTGTGTATTTTCGGGACATATCTCTCCACTTGGTCTGAATATTATTTAACTATTTGGACATAACTCCATGCTTTTTACGTGCTTGTAAGCATCTCTGGGTCTGCATATACTACCAGTTCATTGATCTTTACTTGGTTTCTCACCACTAAATATTTCTGATACATTTGTACTTACACAATAATAAGGTTAGCGGTCTTCGAGTGCTGCTGCAGAAGTTCATTCAGGCGGACTTGCAGAGTGGTCTGCAGGGGGAAAGATAGGGATAGGAAGGTGAATGGATGGCGCACAAAGTTTTTAGTTTTTAGAGAGCCCAGCTATATTCACAAACCACGGTCATTGCTACAAACGCAGCTCTCAGTTCAGGAGAGCATAGTGGTGTACATGCTCGTTTGAAACCTATGATGTCAGCTGCAGATTATTTTTCTTCCCCGTGGTCTAAAGTTTAGGTCACATTGGCATGCGTCAGAGGCGGACATTTTATGTGCAGCTTTGTGCTGATTGACAATGGGGGTTCAGCTGAGAGCAGTGAGACACATTAATTCCCATCGACTATATCTCTCCCTCCCTGGTGGCATTAAAACTCAGATGAGGGTTGCCGTGTGAAATTGCCAGCCACAGGTACTTGATTTATTTACTAGGGTCATTTTGTAAGCTCATCTCTTGATTCAGACTGCATTATTCACCTTTTCCTCAAATGTTTCCAGCTCAGAGTCGGTAATCTTCCAGGAGTTCTCTGCATCCACCTCGTCAACTTTGACTCCCTCGCCAAGGCGGAAAGGTTTGATCATGTCCTGGAAAGCTTTCCAGCTAGGAGGAAAGAAGGCGCACACGTACAGGTGATTAGTCCCTCCCAAGGACCACAATCTAGACTTCAGAGCAAATAATATTTAAACTGGATTAATGGCAAGAGAAGTGCTGCAAAACAACACATTGGGTGTGTTCCAATACTCCAATTTTGTCTCCTCGCACCATCCACTCATCTACTCCTCTCCTTCATGCCCCGGAAGCTTATCTATCAGCCCATAACTTGTTACTATGGGAACATTATTTTCATTTGTTAATTGTCATTTTGGATATGTGTAGTCTTTACTGTATAAGAAATATAAAATGATAAAGAGAGCTGAACATTCTCCGTGTATACCAGTCAAGTGCTCCTAATTATGTATGTAGACACAAGCAGTTGAAATTTACTTGGCTTCTTACTTCTGATCACTGGGTTTGTCGTTGAGGTCATCGATGACTTTGATTTCTGCAAATTCAATCCGGAATTTTATCAAAAGGGATTGCATCCTAAAAAAATCAGATATATTAAAGTCAGTTAAAATGACTCTAAAGGAATGCTGTCCACAGTATCACATATTCCAAGTAACTCAAACTTTGTGATGGCTACGGTCAGCCTGTAACTTGTTGACTGTACAGTCCAGCATGTAACTGTACAGTCAACAATTGGGCTGCTGTTGCATGAGTTTCCGTCTCACGTACTCTATTTTGTCCTGCTCGATGCGACCAGGTTCACCCGCGATGAAGATCCTCATCTTGCAGTCCTTCCACTTCTTCCGTGTGGTCAAGATGTAGGGGAGCAGGAGAGCCAGCCCTACAGTGGTCAGAGCGGCCATTACAACGGTCATTCCTTCACAATCATCATTCTAGCCTTCTGTCAAACCATTCTAACTGATATTTGGCCGTTCTTGTCTTCAGTACATCAGTATACCTCAAACACTCAGTCAAGTAATTTAACTGTGCTGATATCCATATACACTTTAAATGCTAAACTTAAACATTAACTTTAAAAATGCTGTAAACTGATCTCTCTAATCTTACTGAAGTATCATAAACCGCCTGGGCTTTGGCTCGTGTCTTTGAAAGAGACTGAAGAATGACAGCAGTTACCCTACCTCCATCATCGAAGAGCCACCACACATCGATCGTGCCTTTGCCCTGTTTTTCTGGAACTGAGTGCTGGCCTCCTGAAGTAGCTGCCTCTCTTTGACCTCCTGGGCAGACTGAGGCACATTGACAGATACTGTACAGAGAGTGCGGGGGTAGGGGGGGGGCATAAAGGGAAATCAATATTAATGTTTTCATTATGGGTTCAATTGGTAAGACTCAGCACAGTCAGAATAGAATTTAGACTTTATTGTCCCCTTTTATAGGAAGCATACAGGCCCTAGGCCACATGCTGGATTGCCTGCCACTGGTCTTAGTTATTGCAGACGTTTCAACTGAAAAAATAATGTGCTGTCCCCCTACATTAAATCTGTGAGATCGGAGTATGGTGACAGATCACACCAGTGTGGCGGGAGTGAAGGAAGCTGCTTTCAGTTACATTCAAATACTGTTGCCTGGAACTCGGTCAACATCTAATTCAGTCTAAACTAAATGAGAGTTCAGCTCAAACTGAACACAGAGCCCACATTGACCAGAGCAGGGAAACTACTACTCAGCTCTGTCCCGCAGGGAAGGGAAGACTTGTTTCACAATCCATACATATTTCATCGATTATACTATTTCCATGACCCTGCAGAAAAGACTTTGGTTGCTGATGGAAGACTTCATCAAGACAAAGAAAAGAAAAATTCAATTTGATGTAAATCTGAGGACTGTGAAGACAGAAAACATGGAGTGGATGGGAGCGGGTAGGTACCTCTGGTGAGAACTTGCTTTGAGTGTTTCCTGGACTTCTTGAACACCCCTTTCTTTCCACCCATCTCCTCATTCTCCAAAGCCAGCTGTTCAGCGACGTGCCTCTCCATTTCCTCTGGGGGTTAAGATGAAGAGTGTTTGGACCCATTTTAAAATGCAAGAAAACCCGCTAACTATAACATGTGAATGCTTGTACACTTAAAGTTCCAGGTTGATCAGTATTTATTTGCTTGGCACCACAACCCCGCCCCCCACAATTCCCACTGTACCTGGGGACTTTTACAAAGCTAACGTTTATCCTTTTATGCTGCAACTTCAGTGGTTCAGTTAAAGCACCAAGCTTCCTTTAGAACTGCACCCTCAACCTTAACGATTCAAGTCCAGCTCCTTAACTGCTAATCCAAGGTGCTACCCTTTTTCTGTGGATTTGTTGAATGTCACGGGTATCGTGTTTGAAGCAAGGCCTGTCTTCAGGGGGCTGATTACTATCAAAGGAACTGGATAAATAATACAGCAGAAGAGTATTTAAGAGTGTAAGTTTGACAGCAGGAACAGATTGATTATTTGGACACATGCCCAGCTGGAGCCAGACAAAGACTGTATTCAGAGCAGCATTTTACACTGGCGTCATAAAATCGACTGACTCTGCTGTGAAGTTTGAGCTTGCTTCACAGTCTATTTGCTTGTTGTGCTTTTGTGGTTCTAATACTGTGCGTGCATGTGTTGTGTGTTCATGGGATGTATTTTAAGCGAGGCAGGGAAATGCACACCTCGGTCGAGGACGATGTGAGACACATCCAGTCCCTCAGCTATCCTGAGAATCACAGCGCCGTACTCAAAGTCAAATGCATCACTGCCAGAAAATAAGAAAGAAATGAGAGAGTTAGAGCTCACTGTTCCAACCTCTTTCACCTGGGCACACATCCAAGATGCAGGCAGGAGTCAATGTTGAACTTACTGCAGCACTCCAACGTAGTTTTGAATGTCCGTCACCCTTGCTTTCTGCCAGTTTTTCTTGAATCCAATCACCAGTGTGTTTGGCCTTAGTCGACCAAGGCCTGAGGCCTAAGTATTCAAAATAAAAATTGGAATATGGATATCAATTTTTAAAGGACAGACTTATCAAAGATTCTAGAAGGCCATGTAATGATAATACAGAGTAGATGTTAGAGTCCTTTCTCTCTTGTTTTATTTTTACTTTAAGCAAGTCCACATGATAAACCCCTTATACGCAGTTTATTGACTTATTTTTTTTTTGGTACACATCTAATATATCATGTTTGTGAACAGCCACAGCACCAGGTCGCATTGCGTCACAGAGAGTGGTGTCAATCAGTCTGTGAATCTCAGCTCTTTGAAGTTTGAAATCCTGATAGCGTGTTGTGGGCTTATCTCACCTGTGGTGATAAGGGCCTTCACACAATCCCACAGCTTTGTCATTAACTTATAGTCCAGATTCTGGCTGGATTTGCCTAGTCCTTAGGGTCACGCACCTGCAGGAGATTCTCCACTCCGTCCCTGAAGCTGTTGCCGCGAATCCCCGCAAAGAACGCTTTACGTTTCTTGTCGTTGAGCCACATTTGGTTTCTTTCCATGCTGGTAGCGATGTCCTTCATTGTCTCATCTTTAGAACCCTGAGGAGGACAAAGTCAGCAACTCTCAAAGGGCAGCATCATTCTCATCAGTCTATCCTGCGTTCAGTGTTGAATTACACCCCCATTTTTTTCTTACATATTTCAGTTGATAAATAAAATCACATTGACATGTTCAGCATACTGGCTTGTCCTGGAATCCTAATTTATCAGAGACATAGGCACTCCTGTGGTTCCCCGCAGACCTGAAGGAAATCCCACAGGGGTCGAAACGTTATCTCTTTCTCACAATGAAATGTGTGTTGTCAAAGCTCATGAGCTTCTTTATTATATTTTTCATTACAGACCCCTCTCCTCAGCACCTCAGCTAATTAGGATGCGGGTGTTAATTTTCTGATTTTTTTTAATTCCCTGCAGGGCTTTCCATCCAGTAAAAGCAGAATAGAAAAATCTTGAACTGGCAGAGTGAGAGGGAAAAGAACTCTTGCCCTGATTAGTCTCAGCAGAATCTGCCATTGTGGCATTTGGTGGCCCTTAGCCATGCGTTGGTTTGCATTGAGGGTGGCAAGTACATGTTCTTACCACAAACACTTGGCAGGTCAGGCACAGGCCGTAGTTCTTGGTGAAGGAGTGCGAGATGTCGAGGAGAGCTGGTCTGGTCTTGGGGTTTCCAGTTAGCACGATGCACTGTGGCCTGGGGAGGGGTGACAGGTGTTTCTCAGGTAAGATCACCTGAACAGCCACATGCTAACGTGTAGCAAGTAATGTTCCTGATCTTTGAATTGGCCATTTCCTCATTGCTCTCACCTAAAATTTTTCACATGGTCGCTGATTCCGCTTAGAGTCAGCGTGTTGTTCACAGCGTTGATGAACGTCACGGCCTGGGTGGAGGACCCCCAGTTTACATCTGTTTTGTGGGAGGGGGACAAAAACACAAGAAAAGACAAACATGTTGAGAATGAAAATATAAGCAGCGGGAACAAATCTATTGAGCTTCCAAGCCTAACCTTGGACAGCTTCAGAACCTCATGAGTTTTTTGTGAATTCTCAGTACCTGGCTTCTTTACTATGACATAGATGTAGAGGAAGATCTCCAGGATGTATGTGATCAGAGCTGCCCACCAGTTGATGACAAACATCACAGCACAGCAGAGCACAGCTCCGAACAGGGACAGCCACATGTTGTAGTACTTATATGCAGGCCTCCACCCTGCAAGACAACAAATCAGTCATCCAAACAGGTCAGTTTATTTCCAGGACTGTGAATAACACTTGTTCTATGTGTCAAAGAGTTCATCTTGATGTGGTTGAACTACATATTGTGGTGCAGGCTTACTCAGCCGATTGTGATGGAGCACCATAGTGCTGGCAAGGCTAATCATCTCAGGTCACAGATGACTATGGTGTCTTCAGGTAACTCTTGCATTTCTCCTGACGTTGAGCAGCTTTGTTGAACTTATTTTTCTCTGGTTGAGTTAGACACGGCCGTGTTCACAATAACATATCGATGCAGAAGATCATTACGGAGATTTGACTTGCCCTGCCATGGCCAGCACTTTGACTTTAACCTATGTGACCTGACAACATGAAAACAGCAATGAACACTAATCACCTGGTGACTTAGCATAGGAGGCATGGAAACAGGAGAAGTTGATGAGGGCGTATGATGCCAGGAAGAAGTTGGAAATGATGGGGGCAATCACGTTGAGCTTGGCTGGGGAAATGAAAACCACAGGCATAAATTAAGATGGCAACGATTATATGCTTACACACACTGATTTTTCTTCTTTGGTCAGTATTCATATTTTTGAAATGTTGTACAGAGCCAATAAGGCATGGACATGTCCTTTACATTTTTGTCAATCCAGTCCACTGCCAAGATAAATTCCTTTTGATGGCGAACCATCATGAACTGACAGTTGTGATAGTTGGCTGTTCAAGAACATAGTCACCTATGAGAATGAAGCCCACGGCGATAATGAAAGTCAGGATGTAGCCTCGGATTGGTTCGTTGTTTTTGCCTTGGCCCTTGGCAAAGAAGTGCAGTGCTGTGTATATGTTGTCTTTGCATAATGCCTGTGGGTACAGCGGTGTACAAGGAAAGACAGGTCACGACTGCTGTAAAAAACAGAAAGTGCTGGCATATGCATATGTGGCCCCTGTATCTAAGAGGTTGATATAAGTTCAAGGTACACTTACAGTATGACAATAAATTTATATCATATCAATGCACATGAAATGTATGTTATAATTCTGATTTATGACAGTGTTTGTTTACATTAGTTGACTTTAATGTTGTGATGGCTTGTTATTATTTTATTGAAAGAATTATGTCACAATAATATGATAAACTGGATTTCTTGGACTTGCCTGAAAGACTTTGGGAGCGCTAACGAGGGAGGCCAAGGCTGAGGACAGAGTAGCAGAGAATGTTCCAGCTATGATCAGTGGGCCAAACCCAGAAACCATTGTCATGACCTGAAAAAGTCAGAGGTGACAAAATCAGATTAAATTAAAAAAGAGCAGACAGAGTGAAACATGGCTTCAGTCCCTCACCGATTTGAACCAATCATTTTGTTTTGTTATGGAGTGATGTATATTTCAATTGGTTGAACTGATTGACAGCTCACTGTAGGCCTGCCCCTTATGGGACTTGTGAAATCCTGCTGTGCCATAAGTTTGTAATACTCTGAGCTACAAATGTATATCAGTATTTTGTTTTATATCAACAATACCTATGACTGTAAGGGTAACAGTTCATTATGGTATGTGCATTATGACATTATGACTTCTGGCAAACCTGGAAGCTGTTCATGAGGCCAAATCCACATTTTTCGGTGTTGCAGACGGAGAAGTCGTAGCCAAATTTACAGGCGATGGTATCATTGCAGGTCATTCCCTCCTGGAGGACATCAGTGGTATTTCCAGTCGCGTCACGCACCACTGTGGCAGCTGCACACAGGCAAAGGGAACAAAAGCATTGGGTTTGTTTAAGTAACCTGACATTGCTCAAAGACAATAACATAACCTGGATTCCTACTGCAGGTTTACAGGTTTATTGTCAAGAAGAGTGGAAATGTAGACTACTGTACGGGCTAAGTTTAGATTAATGAGTAATCCTCACAGTGCTGGTGGTAAACAGTAACACAGGTAGGAAAAGATTAACTTTTCAAACAGATACACAATTAAAAAGAACAAATAAAGCTGTAATCTCTGTTATCATCAAAAGCATTTTGCTTACACACTTGTATTTCAGTTGCAAGCTTCTAATTAAATAATATTTTATTGCGCATGAATTCTCTGCAGTTGCCAGCTATCAGAAGTTGTAAACACCTGGATTTATGCTCAATGCAGAACCCAGTTTATGCAGAATCAGTGGGCTGGAAGACCTCCAAAGCAACAAAATAAGGCTTAATACTACTACTGGCATATATATGCCCATGTGTAAACAATTTCTAAAGCAGGCTAGAAGCACTGACTCTAAATATACATATATAGCTTTGGATTTCCTCCAGCCCATTGATTCTGAACAAGCTGGAACCTGAATTAAGCTTCAGTGCACAGTCTTAATGAAGCACTGAGACAGCTGTCCGATTGGGCTAGGGGTTCGAAGTGCTCTGCTGTTTTAATTGATCCCTTAGTGAGCCTTTTGTGCTTTAATCTTTTTTTTTCTTCTTTTATTTATAAATATTCAAATCTGGACAAGATGCACTCTCCCATACTGATTTTTCTAGAGACAGCACAGCCCCCAAAGCTTAAGGTGGTTGGGTAATGCAGCAATCCATTCCAGCCTGTCAGTTTTCAGTTGTAGCGCTAAACTCAGAATAACATTACGTTAATTCTTGGTTGCTCACTTTTAGGGTAAAGCTTTTACAGGATAGTCTGCATGTATTTTCCCAGTAAATTTGTTGGGCGGAAAGCCCATCGGAACAGCAGCCATCAGTCAAAGGCTTACTTAATTTGGAATTCCTCTTACAAGGCAAATTTCACAACAGAACTTCACTAAGCATGGTACAGAAAGCAATCGGAGCACTTAATCTAGTAATTAAAGACCAATGATGGCATCACAAAGACTACAGAAACATAAAACAGAATTCAATTGTATTACATCTTAACATTCTGTAGATATCATCATTCATAGTCATACAATTTAAAATATTTATGTTAGCTATATACTAATTGCATACGTGTGAATGATTTATTCAGCTGGCCAATACCTCAGGTTCAACACTGTGTTTGTCTAGTCTATTATATCTGGTGACCTTAAAATGATAATATATAGCTAAAGTGATATTTTGATGGAAAGTTCCTGGTTGAACATTGACTGTGATTCACTTACAGACACAGAGAGCAATAGCCTGATAGGTGATCCCTGTGATCACGATGGCCAGCAGAGTTCCTTTAGGGATGGCTGCTTGGGCGTCCTGCAAAAACAGACATGGAACCATTGACATGTCACCATGACAAAGGAAAGATTCTGTGAAATCAGTTGTGTGTGTGTGTGTGTGTGTGTGTGTGTGTGTGTGTGTGTGTGTGTGTGTGTGTGTGTGTTTGTTTGTTTATCTTGATCATATCTGTGATTCATGAGGAATGTGCACTTTTTCTTGAGTAGGGTCCAGACTTCGACTGTTTGGCCATATGGTTCAGGGCTGTGGATGACTGTATGCATTATGATTTAACTTCAAACTTGCATAATCAAGTACTGAATGAATATTCGCATCATGACAGAAGGATATCTCCACTGAAAAATCGTTTTCTCTCTCTCACCTTCAGATCTCCGGAGATGTTTGCACCTGCCAGTATGCCTGTGGCAGCAGGGAAGAAGATGCCAAAGACTGTGAAGAATGTTTCTCCGCCACGGAAGTCCGGCCAAAAGTTATCAGCAAGTATGGGCACTGCAAGAGAGACATGCGGTTAAGCAACAATATTTGAACTTCCCTGAAAGAAGACACCCCAGAGGGACAACAGAGGTACTGATCAGGGGGAGCATATTTCATCGACCAGGGGGATATGACATCACAGGACTATGCAAGAATCAAAATATTTTATGTAGAATTATTATTAAGTGGGACAGTGGGATCCATTGACGCATTTACACTTTTAGGGACTTACTTTAACAAACATGTCAATTTTCAGACCTGGCTCTTTGAGTAACTATTTTAATATATATAGCTAAAATGTAAAATACAGCTGAAATCTGTCAAGAAAGGACTGGTGGGCCTTAAAGATGGGAGATTGTCAAAAAGAAGGAAAAAATGTATGAAGTCATAAGGAATCCTTTTATTTCTTAGCATTTCAGCCACATCTGTGCATGACTCACGTTGGTAATTGAAGAAGCCTTGGGCTTTCTTGGACTCTGTGGCTGGGATGAAGGTTCCCACAATAACGTTGACAATTGCGATCAGCAGGATGACCAGCAGGACCAGTTGAGCCTAGAGCGGAACCACATCAGAGTGCATTCAACCACTACAGCAGAGCCACACTGTACAGGATTTAGCCAGGGGCATCACCAGACCCTATTTACTGTGGCACGTGCCCCAGTAGTGCTAAAAGTCTAGCAACATCCCTGGATTTAGCTGCTACAGCAGAAGCACATCAGACTGTCAGATATCCGCTCACCTTGGCCTCCCACTCCATACCGGCCACCGAAATCCCCAGGAGTAGCACCACTGTGATGCAGCCCACGATCCTGATGTCATTCTCCACATCAGTCATTAAGGCATTATGGTCCTGTAAAACACAACCACATGGCACATACTGAGGTAAATACTGTTAGACATGATCACCACAATATCACTCCACAATGGCATATATTCCATTATGAATTATTTATCCTGTAAAGCACCATCATATCACATTACTTCTATATAAATAAAATCAGTATATTATCCTCTTGTTAACCAGTGCCAAATCCCATTGTCTTGAAGTGAACTGCCCTGGAGTTTGTACTGTCAAATTGCTGATAATTTTGTGATATTCTGATTGATAGATAACATGAGAACATGCTTCCCTTTTTTAATTCTTGTTTCTTTTTTTAAATCTTTTTTTTTATCTTTTATCTTTTTGTGATTAAAGTCCAGTAATTTTTACTTCCTTGTTCCTGGCAAAACAGTTATGGATTCATGCTTTCCTCAGAAGTTTTCACACAGTCAGTTGAACACCGTAGATGCCACTGTTTGAGGGAAGATGAGCTTGTTTTTGGAGAGCACTCACCTCGAGAAGTTCCACAACTGTCTCTGCAAACCCGACCACATACATGGCTACGGCCACAGCATTGGCAAAGGCGAAAATCAGACCGATAGATCCCCCAAACTCAGGTCCCAGGCTGCGGGAGATCAGATAGTATGCACCCCCTGGAACAGTGAGTGAGCCTCAGTTGCAAATACATTCACTCATTCATCACATTCACTCATTACATAAATGCATTCCTTCAAATCATATTTTCATTAAAACCATTACATCAGTTAATCCATTACATTCATGTTCACTGCATCCATTTGTTCACTTCTCGATTTTGGCAGATACTCTTATTTTAGAGAGCCTGAAAACTGGAGGAAAAATAAGACCTGAAAATCTAAAGAAACAGGAAATGAAATTGTCTTGTCAGTAATAGTGTAGCCACGCATGATAGAAAGATTAAAAAATCCAATAAAAACATCTCAGCCACCCGAAAGTACTCATATTATATACGTGACAAAAAAAGATTAAAATCAAATAAACATTGTGGAGTGTGTGTGTGTGTGTGTGTGTGTGTGGTTCTTACCTCCCCTGACTACTCCGTTGGTGCAGATGGCTGACATAGACAGTCCAGTGATGGTGGTGACCACCACGCTCAGGACGATGACCATTGTTCCCAGACCTGGGAAAGCACAAATTCACAAAACCTCAACGCCTGAAAAAGTCAACTTTTTCACAGGAATGCTAACGTACAGGATTTACCCTTTGTATGCGCTGTGCTCTAACCCAGCAACATTTATACAGTAAATTAATCCCCAGTAAATGAACACTGTCCCATTGTTACAGGCACTGTCACATCCTAATTTATAAAGATTGTGTGGTAAAGGACTGTGCACATCATGAGAGGGCTTTGTATGCATTTGTTTTCTGTTTTAAGCTCTTTTGAAGGATTCCTCATTTTCATGTTGTTTTTTGGTGAGTAGAGATGTAGACATATTCATTGAAGGTTATGTTGACACAGAAGTAAAGTTTATTGACTTGAATGTGTTGTTCTAAAAAAGGATGCTATGCAGGACTCAGCCACAATGTTGAGAGGTCTGTTTTTCTGGAGATGTTTTTAGAGGGATAATTAACGGTGACTTTTTAGCCTGTGAGGCACAATGTTGTTCATGAAGCTCACGTTAAAATGACAGACTGCTCTTTGCTGCAGAGAATGCGAGCTGCAGCAGGTCGCAGGTGGACCGTTCTGAATAATTATTTCCACTCTGCAGACTGTAACTCAGTGCCAAGTGTCTCCTTTTTTTCCTCCTGGACTTTGTGGCTCATCTCCAATGTAATTACACCTCATAAAAAAAACACTGTCATTTGAGCGCCACTCAGGCTGGCCCATGCGCAAGAAGGGCGTGTGTGAATGGTGCACAGTGCTCTGAGATGTTCCCCAAGACTTTGGTGACATCGTAAGAGAATGGGCACTGCCCGCTTCCAGAAGGACAGAGCAACGGAAGGTCACGCTGGCGTGGTTTGGGTTCAGTGCGGCTCATGGTGTTTTACCTTAAGTCAGCTGAAGGACACTTTGAACGCTTAGTAATGAGCTCAGTCCTCTCATGGTCACAGTCTGAGCTGTGCCCAGTGCTCTTCTAAAAGTTCCCATCATCCTTGGCGCATACCGCATACACCGTGCCCATTCGTGAGGACTGCCACAGCAGGAGTGCTCATCTCCCTTAATCTCCCAGCGTTATGAGCAAACATCACTCCTTACTGTTAACTACCCTACCTTAGGACCTGGTGTTGAAAATCTCATCAGCAAGCCGTGTAGTCACAGCTTAAAATCTAATTCCCCTGGCACATTCCAGCCACGACCAGCCCCGCAGATCAGAGAGGCCTCTATTTGCGGGGTGAAGCAGGCTTTGAAGTCCGTTGTCTTTAATTAGAGTTAATAAGTGCGCTTAGGGTGTTCATGGTGAGGAATGAGCGATCGATTGCTTTGGCTGTCCCG
The DNA here is from genome assembly GCA_022829145.1 of Albula goreensis. Classification (NCBI taxonomy): domain Eukaryota; kingdom Metazoa; phylum Chordata; class Actinopteri; order Albuliformes; family Albulidae; genus Albula; species Albula goreensis. Next base: position 8,092,103 of record CM040741.1, on the reverse strand, counting down.
GCACAAGGGGGTCTCGAGAGAAAGGAAGTCCCGGGCTGTGGTGGGACAGTGCGGATGGTTGGTTCACTCACCGACGCCAGCTTGACCGAACACCCAGGACAGGCGGATGAAGAGCATCACTCCCCAAATGTTCAGCATGCACCTCACCTGGGAAAGGTAATGGCAGAATGAGAATACGCTCACATCACTGACACACACAAATGATTCAAAGCCTACAGAAGCCTAAAATGCAGTATGGAGTAAGGACAAAATCGGCTCATAATTTACTATGGAGATACATTAGGTGCTACTGTTTAGTTCTGGTAGGTCTGCTTCTATACCATCATGGGCACAAGCTAAGCCAACAAAATGACTGAAGGTTGATTTCCACTTGAGGAACGCTGAACAATTTCGGATATGAAATGAATAGAAAGAATAGAAAGGCTGCTTAAAGCGTGTGTGCGCAAGTACATATGCATGTGTGCTCCTTGCATGTGCATGTCACTGCACACATATATCAATATGCATGTACTCACCAGTACGCCCTTGACCCATCCAAATTTGACCACTCCCTGTTTTTCTGGGGGAGGGGCGAGGGACTCCACATCCTCAGAAGGTGTTCCATCACTTCCTTCTATTCTGTCCATCATGTCTAGACCAGTATCATTCTTCAGGGAGACATAGAATGGCAATGATGAGTTTATTTTGTTCTGTTTATTTTCACTGTTCATTAAATTTTTCCCATTTTTCCCAAACCAAATTGAGCCTGACCATCAGTCCTAATAAGCAATTGCCTTACATGTAAATGCTTTGGCCCATGCTTTTTTCCACACTGTAGATAAGACACCAATCACATATTGTCCATGCCATCACAGGAACACAAATTCAACATGTTCTCTGTTCACAATCACTGCACATGTCTGGTCAGCCTGGAGGGTGATTAGACTGAGAATTTTTTGGCTGGCTTAACCACTATTTCTGCAACCAAATTTCTGACACAACTTTGCCAGAAACACATGTTTTTACATGTGCCGCCTGAAGGCCCAATTTCACCATATTTTATGATGACTTATACCTTGGCTTGGTCCCATACATGTTTCTGATTTGTTGCAAGAATGTCACTTAATTTGCTATATTCACTGAGAAAGTCACTCCTTCATGAGCAGTATAGCAGCATAGATTTAAACCTGCAAACCCTTGTTGCCGTAGCAACTGATTTACACTGCGCACCGTGTGATAACCACTACACTACAAGCGGTGCATTTCAGAGTTATCAGAACTTGATCGGTTTGTGCTGGAGCATCAAAGGTGTTCTCCGGCCATTCCCTGTCCTTGAAAGATGTGTGCGTGTGTGAGTGTGTGTGTGGTGTGGAGGGGAGGGGGTAGGGTGGGGGGTACTGGTGAATTTAATTCAAGTTTCTAAAGGCAAATATTGAATGCTTATACTGCGGACTAGCAGAAGTGGACCCCTCCTTCTTTGCCCTGTGGGACAGCTCCTCTCTGACTGCTGCAGATTTCCTGACCTCATTTGCATTAAGTACTCTCATTTGTGGGGAAAAACATTGGCCGATCGATGGGTTCGCCAGAGGGGATAATTATTCATAAAGCAGGTGTTTATTTTTGGGCGTGCAGCAATCTCCTCTAAGTCTACCTGTGTGTCTCTGCTGCCTGTCTCTGAGATCTGAATACTTCTCTCCATTCGGGTTTCCAAAGCAGTAGCCTTGCTTGTCACACACGTGGCTGAGAGCTGTAGTAACTTTTCAGTCCGATGTAGCATAACTCAGCCCAGCTTCAGGGGTCATTTTTTGCTAATGCATACCAGCAGTCAGTTACTACTTCTAATCTTTTACTTCTACTGCGAATCCCACAACAGAGTGTGTGAGTGAATTGAAGAACTGCCTTCCGCTGCCAAATATACCCACAGAAATCTGCTTTCATCGATAATTTCAGTGAGCCAAGGCTACAAAAACAGGAGTCTGGGCACTTAATAGGAGTTTGCGCATCTGGAGCAGAGACTACCCATGCAGTGCAGAGAGAGGAAGTAACCATTCCATACTATACTGGCATAGGCATTTGGGCATACACTGACTGACTCATGTGACTGACTCAGCATGTCTCATGTTTGTAGTCAGTTTCCTGTCTCAAATCTCCTATGCACAGATAACGGAAAATATCTGCAAGGCATTCTTAAATCCAATGAAGAAAAAACCAACAATAAGGAACAGTATGGAAGTGCAGAAAAGGTTTGCAAAAATGACATGTTGCATGTCTGTTTGATGTTTTCCAGTATATTCGTATACAAAAATATGTTTTTTTTTATCCACAGCAAATGAGCCCTGATGGAAGAGATTCTCTCTCCTGCCATGCTTCACAATTTTACTAGGCGTAGTAGTGGCAGTTTTGTTTAAATTAATTTAGATTTCAGTGTTGTCAGATCTCAAGGGATGGTTCTATTGGAATAATCCCACCAGAGTGTGAGGACTTCAAAGTGTTGGAAAGTCAATTTCTCTTAAACCAGTCAAAATAGGGCAAAGCTGCATTTCATTTTAAATAAAATGATTTCAGTCTCATTCTCACAGCCAGCTTCCAGTTTACTGCAGCATGGAGACCCCGATTCTACCCTTCAAGAGTGGAAATGATTACTTTTCATATTTGGTTCGCTCAATCAATTCAGTGAGATCACAGACTGCTCCTTCGTGCAACAACCTCAACTGCAAATCCTTACAGGAGGACATGCACAGGTGACAAACGCCAAATACAGGTGGCATACAGTGCTGCGCTGATGACTCACAGGTAGCACATAGGTTTTTCACACCTGACAGACAGGTGACAGCAAGATTCTGTTGGTGTATACATGTACAGAAGGGTCTGACAGGTAGCACATAAATGGTACTGATAACACACAGGTATTACACAGGTAGCACATGGGTGATTCACAGATAAGACACAGGTAGCACATAGGTCGTACACAGATAACTCCCAGGTGACATGCAGGTATGCGGTGAGGTACGCTGGATCCTTACCTTCTGGAAGACATCGTGCAGCTCCTGCAGGGAGGGCCTAACGGCGCGGTGACCACTGACACTGCCAGCATTACGGTAGTGCTCGATTCGTGGCACACGGTCCAGTGTGTTGTGGCCGAAGGCACTGACCACTGACGGCCTGACCTCCCTGTGCTCGGAGAAGGACGTCTCATAGGCCGGAGGGTCGTCCCCTGTGTTGTCGTAAGCCTGGTTCACATTCTCACCCCCTCCTGAAGTACGCCTATCCATCACTGCTGTGTGAACTCTCTCTTGTCTTTACGTCCCAGCCAGAGGCAAAAATCGGCCAGTTAAAGTAGGACCCAGGGCTTTCAGAAACGAGCACAAACTTTTGTGTAAAGTCAGCAACTCGAGGCAGAACACTTCAAATTAATGATAAAACAGAGATTCTGCCCACCGATTTTAAATAGAACTCACTGTGCAGTGCCACTCACAAGTGCAAGTGCCATGGTGGGGTGTTCTGCACCTGGCTTTATACCCTCCTGACCCCCAGGGCTTGTTGGCTGGGAGAAAATGATTGGCTCTGCCCCTTGGCTCTATCCTAAGAATTCAGTCAGGATGGTAGGATTGTCCTTGCCTCACTGAAAAGGATGAATAGGAGGGTGGCTTAAAAATTAACCAGGCCATAAACGGGAAGAAAAGATAGAGACACTTATTGCCTGAGTTTTTGAAGTATTGATTATTAATACTGTTGTCTTGTTGTATCTAGAGGGAGCACATGTTGTGCCTGGGTTTATGGGTCTATTTTTAGTGCTGTTCTGAACAAGGTGCCCTGTCAAGATGAATCATCACTTGAATATTAAGAAATCACACAGGAGATTATATTAGGGGGAACACACCTTACTGACAACAGGTACCTGCAATTCCGGCCATGGTAAATTCCATTGGATCAACCTGGAAATATGACAAGAATGGAAAAATCCATGCAGTTTTCTGAAATGGGAATGGTGTTTACATTTGGTGGAGGTTTCCGTGAGGTTAATGAAATAGTGTAAATTCTAGGATGGAAAACATATTATCAGCATTATAAAGATGAGGCTAAATGCCCATGTTAACTCATGGAGGGATTTGAAACTGTTTGTATTTCCAATACATTCCAAAATTAATTAAAATGGTGAAAAACACAATGTGCCACAAGATGGAATTTGATAATGTAGTCAAAAAGGTTATTGGACAGGTTCCTGGGAAGACAGCCTCATGCAGCAGAATAATTAAAAAGTAGGATCTATCTATATGTCAAATTGCTTTTTCTCTGACTTTCCAAGAACTGCAAACACAAATAACAACACAAATGTTGTGTTACATTTGCAATTTTGTTTCTTTCTAGTACTTATAATAGGTTTGAGTATATCCAGACATGCAGATGTACGTACACTATTACATGTGAAAAAGTAGATATCAATTTACTCTTGTACATTTAAAAAATTGAAATTCTGCTGTTTATGTAAACTTATCATATTATGCACACACACACACACACACACACAGAAAATAATGAAGACATATGGACCCACATCTGTAGTGTGTTAAAGTTAATAAAACACCATAGCTGATGGGAAAGATACCTGAGGCTTACCTTCAAAGCCACATGACCCCCCTGGCCTCCAGCACCAGCACAAGCACACTCCTTTAAAACACATTGCATAAACACTTCCTTATTACTGCTGGGTTTTAACTGCCATCCAACCTCATTAAACTGAGAAACATTTTATAAATGTTATATAATATTATAACATAAAGCTGGTTGGTTTTGCACCAATGATGAGTATATTTTATGAGTGATGAGTATATTTTAAGGTTTATCAAGAAACAGAGAGATAGAGAGGGAGAGATGAAAGACAGACTCAGTCTCATTAACCTGGTGTTTGAGGTGTTGAGCATTGAGCAGTTGAAAGTTCAGAGATCTGTCTACCAGCAGGTCATTGCCACTTAATAGCCTTGCCATTCTCTTGCAGCTAACAGGGGTGCAGCAAGGCTCAGTGCAGGGGCCGATCATGTTTCTGTTCTTATGGACTGTGCCCATGTAGGTCAGAAGCAAGGACACTGTGGGGAAGGAGGGGGGGTCACCAAGACAGTGAAGTAACCAACGTAAGAGATAACAGGTGTGTGAACGCAAATCACAGTGCACCTGCTCCCCATTGTGCAAGAGATCGTCCTCTGCACACCACTAGTCCATTCTCTGGCATAGAAAAACCTGCTCTCTCTGGGCTCGGTTGTACATTTACCCTGGCAGTGTTTATTAATTGTCTTGTTAATATTTATGTTGATTTGTTTCTTTTTTGCACACCACCTTTATCCAAAGCCCCTCATGTATAATTCACAAAAATCTGCATCACATTTCTACTAGGGGTAACATAATGGGTTAAATTTGTATACATTAATCTTTCAAATGTTAAACGCATGCAGTAATGTAGCTAAATGTTGTGTTGGTTAAAAAAACATTGGATTACTCATTGGATCTAAATGTAAATGAGCAGAGGCTGATGTAAATTCTTGCTTACCAGAAACTGATTTTGATTCCTCTGCAGTTTATGTGCTGTAGTTGTGTATTTTACCAAAGTATTTATGGCGGAGTGGGAATGACAGCAGCATCTAACCTAAAACAAAAACCTCCTGTTATAACCCCTTAACAATAATATTGGACTTTGAAGTGCCCTTATTGCTATTCCAGGGCTTTGACTGAGAGAGGCACAAGTACAGAGTCCAGCATTTTTTGATTTTCTCTGCAGAGGAACCTCATTGTTTTGAAATGTCTGAGGGAAACTTAACAACATATTTTATTTTTTGAATATGTAGTTCATTGGTGCTGTTGTGGTGTGATACTGACTTTTTAACCCTGAAGAAACAGGCAGGCTGCAGCTGGAGTATTGCAGAGGGAGAAGATGCTTTTATTAAAGGAGAGAAATCAAACCCATGGCTCAATCCCCAGTACTGCAGTGAGAGGCAGAGGGAAAGAGGAATTATCAGATGTCAAACCACAAACACACACACACACACACACACACACACACACACACACACACACACACACACACACACACACACACACACACACACACACACACACACACACACACACAGTTCACACACACACACACACACAGTCACACCTTCACAGACACACTCTCACGCTCACAGAAATGCCCTCACATACACACATAGTAACATGCATGCTCATACACACAGATTTACAGACGTACACACACATAAACACACCCACTCAAATATACACACACATATTCACTCACACACACACAAAGAAAAAACACATACACCCTCCTTTACACATTCACGCCCACATAGAATCTCATGAAGAAGTACTGCAGCGTTTTTAAATGAAGGCACGTTAACCAATTCAAGGTAACAGTAAGGCAAGTTCACAGCACTGGTACACTTGAAATGCGCTATACTGTATCCCACTGCTCTCACAAGCGACCTCTGCCCTGTCTAATCTGTGAGAAGTGAGAGAGAGAGGATGAACCAGTGTGAAAACGATAGATACCCTTCATCATTTGCCCGCCCACCTTTCCTTCAGCCCGAGTGGCAGTGACAGGTACACCTCTGTCCCAAACTGTCCTGTGTGGGAATGACAGAGCACCTTGGCGTCTTCATACCTCTGTTTTTAATCTCCATTTATAAATTAAGATTCATAAACCCACTTAGTGTCCTGATTGAATGAGCGCCCATTTTGCAATGGCAAGAGGTGCATCTGAGTCGACCAGACAGGTTTAATCCACAAAGGCTGCCAACCTCTTACAGGGCACATAGTAATGTTGGCAGAGGGGTGAGGAACACAGAAATCTGTCTTTTTAACATGAATATTTAACAGCAACTTTCATTTGTTAAAGATCATCAAATATCCACAGGTATATACACAGAGATCTGCTGATTTTTTTGTATCAATGAAATACAGGATACAATATTACAGTGCGACTGAATGTATAGTACTACTGTTTACATTTTTTCTTTCTGCCTCTTTGTGAAGCTGACAAATGTGTGATATATTTTTGGACTAAAATCTTAAGTAACAACATTGATTAATGAAACCACTTAGAAGGTGGTAATTAAGACAGTGAGGCTTCATGAGTCAAAAGATGGGTGTAGCTACTACTTGCTCTCGATCTCTGACACATATGAAAGCCTTGGTGCTGTGATTGGTTTAAATCTGTAAGTCAGTGATGACACCTGGTAGTTCAACCAATTTTGAAGATCATGAAACCTTGTACCAGCAATTCATAACTCTAATCTGGGACGGCCAATCCATATGCTGGTTTAAGTGGTTTCCTTTCATATGAGCAGCCAATTAAGGCCATGCAACAAGATAAGTATACTCTTCAACCAAATAGTGACTCATGATTTAGCACTTAAATGCCAAAAAACGGCATCATACACACTGACATTCCAGGGCTTGGGTTATGAATTCTCTGCCTCATACTGTCAATTTCAGTCAACATTACAGGAGCTCTATATCAAAGACTAGAACTACACACTGGACAATGTCTGAGGATGAATTACATCTAAGAAGATGCAATTCTGAATAGAGCACTTGAATACAAAACATCGATGATATCCACAATCACCCAGTGCGTGTGCAAGGGTAAAATGGCAAAGCTTGGCACAGCTGAAGAAGAATGGCAATAAGCTCAATGCCCAATGTCCTATTTCAGACAGAAACAGAATTTTTTCCTGTTCTACAAATCACAAGTTTTAAGACTGATTACAATTTTTCCCTGAGACTTCTATCCATCTCCGTCTGCGTACCAGAAGAATGTGCGCAGCCTTCCCCAAGTAAACAAGCAGACGTCTGACCAGGTAGAGTTACGTTAAAACCATCCATCCAGAGAAGCATGTCCTGTGTTATTTGATTTCAGGTGCGCGTGAGGGGGTGGGGGGATAGCGTTTTAGGTGAGGGCATACTCAAAGGTTCCTTTCTCTAGCCCCTCCACCCCGTCGGCCCAGGTGGAGGATGGCATGCTGCTGTAGGGGTCCAGAAGGATCCGGAAGCACCTGACGATGAGCAAACCCAGGAAAACCAGCAGCATGCCCACAAAAGCAAAGGCCGTCTTCTGCTCCAGTGAGAGGGAGTGGGCCATCAGCTCGTTCCCGTTCATGGTGGCAAGGGAGTGGTTGAAATGGATGCTACACATACTGATCTGTGGGCCTCCTCATCCCTCACATCAGAACTGTCAGCATTTGGGCGGGGCTGCAGACGTGACCAACCTGAAGGATTAAAAAGACAAACAAGAGGAGGGGAGAGGGTGGGAACTGTCCAGTGTTAATGAAGTGATAGCAAGGCTTCACCAAACCCCATAAGGGGCAGAGCTCACGGGTGCTGTTGATGAACCACTGATTACTATCAATCAATGAAATGATTTTGCTCTCCACAATAGGTCGTGCTGATTGGATCAGTGGAGTGCTGAACACTTCGTGACTCCACCCATTTTTGTGGTCGAGGAAACTTCATTCTCATATCACTTGTGCACACTGCTAACCATGAATAACCCTGACAGCAAAAACAACAATTAATATTCATTTGATAATACTAAACATATGTGTATGAGAGAGAGATGGTGCTTCTAGCCTCTATCAGACATTTTTTTCACGTGGACATCTGAATGCCATGAAATGTCTGTTTTGTCTATGAATAAAAACTGCATTAAAATATTACCATAAAATGTGACTGCATATCCATTTTGTCTGCAGAAATGACACACTCCGCACTGGATCAAACACAGCCTGAGGATCTTTCACAGACCAGGGGAATGACAGTGAAGTCTAATTTTCAGTCGTAATGGGATTCTTTATTCCACTGACATCTGTAATGATAATACACTCCAGATGGAACCAGCGCTGGAATATAAAGCCCCATACATAAAACAGCACTCAGAAAACAACTGAAATTCAAACTGTGCTGGCAAATAGATGTTAGTATACAGTTTAGGGTTTGCTAAATAACTTAACCCTAAGCTAACCTGATCTTATATGCACACTGCTACGCTTTATCATTGCATAACACAACAACACACACCAGTCAATGAAGCAAGTGCAGAAAGAGGCAAAAACATTTATATACCAAAGTATATTTAAAAAAAGCCATGTAATAACGAAAGCATAGAGTAATCTTACCTGTTGCTTAGGAGCAGCAGAAGCGGCAGCACCCTGGCACAGCTGTGATACAACAGCGAGCAGTAGAATGCAAAAAGAAATGCCTCATGACAAAAATAAAAAAAGCGCTAAGGATGTGTTTCTGACAAATTTCGTTTTGTTTTCACCATAAACCTCGCCTGATGAGCGAGGGCAAGACCCGCCTGCGGTCAGCTGGCTCTGAGATATGCAGCATGTGGCAGAAGACGCAGACGGATGCTGCGTTTTTGATGTTTACAGATGATCTTGTCTGCTTGCGCGAGGCGGAACAGCGAGCGGCTCACCTTCATTTTGGCCTCATTTCCACAGACCTGTTGCTCGCGATCCTGCTCGAGCGCTCTCCTTTCTTCGCGTGCCATAAAGCAGACAGCTCACCGCTGATCTCCCCATTGTCACTTTCAATTAGTTGCAGAGGTGTAGTCCCCCGTCTGTTTGCGTTGGTACTCTACTTTTGACTTCCAATGGGCTGATCTTCAGATTTGTCAAAATGTTGTTTACTAAATAAAATTAAAGAATTTGTACTGTAATGAGCTCACGCAGCTCACTTGTAGTTGCCTCGAGGTCTGAAATCTCCTGTGGTCTCTCTGAGAGATGCGCGGCTTCTCGCTGATTCTCTTCTATCTCATTATCATTCAGCCACTACGTCCATCTCTTCCAAAAGCATGCACTCTCCGCGCAACGGAGAATTGTTTGTCTCAGCCGGCCTATGGCTTCTCAGTCACAGGCAGCAATCGCTCACGACGGGCGGACTGAAGGCTGCAGCTTGCAATTTTAACAACCGCCCCCAACCACTCCTCTTTTATTTTTTGGGAATTTTCAAAACGACTGTGTTAGAATGTTAAGGCATTTCATTTTCGACTCATGCAGGCTCTGCTCTTGATGTTTTCCATTGAGAGGTGGCAGATGAGGAATATGTTCATGCACTTATACTTAGTATAATATAGTCCATTTATAATATAGTACGTTTCTATTTAAAGTCACATGAGCATATTTCTTATTTTTGTTTCATGAAGATAAGATTTAACTATTGTGGATGTTGTACAGATTTTATTGCATTGTGAGAGCATGCACATCTGGCAGCGTGATGAATTGAAGGCTCGGCAGTTTCTCCTGCATTGTTTATGCCCATCATTTTCATAGGGAAATTATTTCACCTCAATTATTTGAAGTTGCTCAACAGCAAGAGAAAGGGAGGAAAGACAACCATCTAATTTGTCACTGACAGCAAAAAAATTTTACCTTTTGTATTTTATAGTTCTTACATAATGTTACTACAGGTGAAAGGGGGGTTAGATACTTTGATTTACTGCTTTAATGATCTGATCACCTTCAAGAGCAGGTAGACAGATTTGGCTAGCTAGCGTTTAAGTCCATTGGCATTTGACCCATTATAAAAACATGAGGACATAATTTGTTGTTCAAAGGACATCACTGTAATCTAAGCAAAACCTTGATTCTCTGAACTTGTTGGAGAAGATAAGAGGTTAATTTTTTAACAAAGATAATGAGAAGACCACTGATGATTGCTAACAGCAAAATTATTATGTTTAATAACAAAATAATGAGCCACTTTACACTGGTGCAATAAATATATGCTTTTCATTAATATAAAATTGATATTAACAGTGATTTACTTGTCACTCATTAAAGTTTAACCATGCTGTCAGATTACCCCCACCCAAGAGATTTTTTTTCTCAAATTTCACATGAAAAATTGAGATATTGCAAATGATTATTATTATTCAAGGCAAGATTTATATGTTTTTACTCTTCTTGAGATGATTTTTTATGAGTTCATGCTGAGGTTGTGATCCATGCCTTGATTTGTATTCTAGAATTTATCTGAAATTTTCCATAGTTATGGAAAACATCAGTTTTTTGGAACACAAATTGTTCCACATTTTGATTATCTTCAGCCTGCACCCCCCACATTCCTACCCCACCTCCAACACCTCCTACCACAATCAATCATTTTCTGGATTTCAAATCAATATCTGTTGATTATTATATATTATATAGTTTTAACTGGTTGAAAGTGCACGTGTGCTTGTCCATCCCTGCATGAGGGCTTGAACCACCAGCATCTGAAAGACGCTGCTACTTAAAAACATGAGAGAATGTTTGGTCAGAATGAAATCCTTCTCAGAAACCCATTATGGAGGGATATTTGTAAAAGATACTGACACAGAAAGCAAATTAGATTAGCAGAACCCCAGTCTGAGGGACCCCATAATTAGTGCTGTGCTGATGAATCCTTTGTATTTTACTCTTCCTGTTGCTCCTTTGTGTGGCCTCTTCAGCTGCATGCAATTTCATGGTTTGGTTGGGTAATATAAGATTAGATACACTATTATATAGCATATTATACTGTGTTGCCTAAGTGACGGTGCGAATCTGAAGATCTTGGAAAGCTCTTTCCCCTGCTGGAAGGTCAATGTTGTGCAGAGGGAGGGCTAGATAACAGCAGTCACTTGCCAAAAAAGGCTGGCACAACTTTGTTATCTCTGCTGATACCATGTCACAAGGTCACAAATATTTCTGGTCTCCATGCTTGTCATTAGGTACCACCCTTTGGAACTAGTGGGGCTGTTTGTCTATGAAATGCCATGTTATTTAATCAAACTTCCTTGTAATTGATGAACAAAAGAAGGAGACCATGTACCTATCCTCAGTTGTATTGGTATGTCATGGGTAAAAGCCTCACAGTGAATGGTTTCATGGGTGTAATTGAGTGTAGTTAAAACAAATAATATTCTGTTATTTTTTCGATAAATGATTTCAATGTTAATGAAAATAGACTTGACTTTCCAATTTAAAAGATTAACTGCTTTGTCATTGTGGTGATATGATTTATAACTGTTGATCAAACAATACATCCATTTCCAATCAACACATTAAGTAAACACAATTAAGATTAATTTGCAGATTCATTTAAAAAGAGACACATTAATTAAAGTAATTGATATTAACAGTGAATAAATGTCTGCAAGGCCAGTAAAATGGCCTGGAAATAAGATCTGAAGGCTTGAATTCCCTTTCAGAGTCTTGGATCTACTGTTTTATCTGTCCTTTGAGAGCCTGAAATACTGCAGCTATGCCAAGCTTAAGCGGATATGCCAACAAAAAGCCTTATGGAAGAAAGTTCTTGCTCCATCTACACTTATATAATTAATAGGCCCACAATAATTGTTCCAGGAAAGTTAATAAAATGTCTTTCTACATTTGTTACTTTTCATGGTTTGGAAACTATAGGTGAGTTGCAATCGAAATGGTGCAGAGTTTCTTGTGTTTTAGCAAATGACATTGTGAATAATGACAGTACCATGGAAAAGGTATGTCAGTAGATGGCTGTAAACGTAATGCCAAATCACATTTGATTCGCGAAAAAGTTGGATTTAAATAGAATCCACATGTATAACATTGACCAACAGCTTATTTGTATTAATGAATTAACAATGCATTATTGCACACGGTAAATATGGTAAGTTCCTTGGTTCAAAATGAATAATTACTTTTCTGAGTTTATTACTCCTTATTTTATCGAAGATTTTTTGGCCTTCGATATTTCTAATGTATCTGTAGGCAATGGAATGCATGGGGATGTGGGAGTGTCCATCAATCATAGATGCGACACATTTTTAAGGTGGGCTCTTCCAATCTTTTCGCCCCTGACCCAAAGAGTATCTGTGCACGCCCGCCACTTACTGTGGATATTGTATCTGTAGATAGAAGCGCCCAAAAAGCAAATGAAATCATCAAGAAATGTAATGGATGGTAGGAACAGCAGCTACTCTGACTTAGACGCGGATAATGCCTAGCTATGTACGCGTACATTCATTTAGGACGATGATGCAAAACAAATCGTGTTGATATGGTAATTACACATCTATAAGTGCCTCACCGCCGATTCCTACTAAATCTCGCGATAGGAACTCTTGAGTCTGCTGCTGCCGATTTGAATTGCGCACTTAGGAGCAGGGCATTTTGCTGTTCATTCAAACGCTTGTAACAATGGCTGATGTTATTCTGGAATCTGAAGATAAACAAGAAGAAACTAGCTCGACCACCGAGGCTGAAAACGAACCGCAGCAGGAACCCACAAATGGCGAGAAAATGTAGCTATCTAAAATGCTTTTTCTTTTTTGGTTTATTCAGTGTCGGTTAGCTTGCGAGCTAAGATGGAGACTGGATAGCTTGTTGCTAACGCCAGCTAGCAGTCCTTTGAAACGCCGGCCGCAAAGGCCTTCAGAACTAGCGTTTATGACTATATTGTTGAAAGCATAATGGCATGCAGAGTAACTAACCTACTTTTTCGCTTATTGCTAACTAGTTAAAGCATTAACTGTTCTATGAAACTATGTTAACATTATAAATATCAGTCTTTTTCCGTGGTTGTACAGTTTGCTAGAACGTAAGTTAGCAAACTAGCTAGATGCAGCAGATGAATGGATTGCTGAAACAATGTCGTCAGGGACAATGGAACGCCGTAGCTTGCAAACTAAAACCTTTCCAGCTGACGTTACCTAGCGAATTATGTGTGCTAGGTCTGTCCAGCTACATCACCGAGATAGCCAAAGGAAAATGAACTGCAGGATGGGGGATGATTCATGGTCTGTTAGTCCGTGATTCCACGGATTGAACATGGTCTGTTTCTCCACCATCATCATAGCTATCATAGACAGAAGTATTCTATCGCTACGTTAGCATAGCCTGGTCGGTTGCAGGCATTCTCTGTGTAGCGGTATCGAACAGTTGATAGCTAGCTAGCTAGTTTGCCAAGTCGTCTTGACTCCTATCTAGACAACTTTAGGCTATTGTATTTCCTTAGCGACGCCAGGGTAGGTATTAATGAATTTCAGAATACAGCCAACATTATCTGGCATGCGACCGCAATGTGAACCTTTTGATGTGTTTTTAGTTTGTCTAACGTAACAAACAACAATTACAAAACATCCAAAACAATTGACTAAACTTACGTTATGATTAGATAAAGCTAGCTAAACTTGCACAGCAAGTAGTAGTACTAACTGTTTTAGCTGCCTCTCACTAAGTAGTTTGACTAATACTTTTTAAGACATCTCACACACTGTTATCTCAGCCCTAGTGAGTCCGACGAAGTCCCAAAGGAGAAGTCTGAGCTAAAGGAGAAGGCATCTGGCGGTAACAAGAGGTCGAACAGGTTTCAGCCCTATTCCAAAGACAAGTATGCAGGCGACAAGAAGGGTGCCCACCGAAACCGAGTTTTCATCAGCAATATCCCATACGACATGAAGTGGCAGGCCATCAAAGATCTTATGAGAGAGAAAGGTAATGTTGTCAAGGGGTCAAAGAGTCTCCACTGACTCCTATCCCATGACCCACGAGCAGTGAATCCATTGTTTTCCATGGTGATGAGAGAGCGAGTATCTTTGGAGATTGGAATTAGCCACAGTTGGTTTCTTAAGACACTCTTTTTATGAGATGTTCACTGTAGCTAATTGTGTAATCTAGCTCATTGGATTAGTTCATTTAACACTTGGCAATTGTCAGTGCTTTTATTCTCTCATGGTAGGAATCCTTGACAGAAATGTGTGTGTACGTACGTTTGTCAACGATGTGTTTGTAGCTCTTTTTACTCATGGGTTTGTTTGCAGTATTACTAGCTCCACAATGTAACCTCAGTTTTACTGTACTGCCGCCTTGCTTCTTGTATCTGTTGTAAGGTGACACAAGCTTGTTTTTCCTGAAAAAAATTGGAATCTTGCCTTGAAGTGACCTGCTTTTTTGAACTATTGGAATTTAGCTTTAGTAGAAAAGTGTTTCTTGAAAATGTTAAAGGGTGGATGGTCACCTTAAAACAGTTAAGTTGTATGGGTTTTGGAAACTTGTTCAACGATGTGTTCAGCACACTGAAGTGTTTTTATGTTCAAGGTTCTCCATGCAGTTGAATTTTTTCTGTCCACGGTGGATGGATGTGAGGGCATGGTATTGCCTGGTGGAATGTTGGTTGTGGATTGATTGATTGATTGATTTATTTGTCTGAAATAATGGGTTTTTCCTCTGTAGTGTTTGTACCAAGGGGAACGGTGGAGAGAAGACTGGTCTTTTAAATGCTGTTGTTTCTTTTGGTATTTTCCCTTTGTATGTCTCATGTAGTTGGTGAGGTTACATACGTGGAGCTCTTTAAGGATGCAGAAGGAAAGTCCAGGGTAAGTGTTGTTGGACGACTTGCTGCAGAGGCGTTAAATGTCCCCTGCGCTTCTCATTTTACCAAGTGTTCTACCAGGTAACAAAGCTGTGTTTGAACTGCTGGTTCACTGGAGAGAGTCTGGCTAGAGCCTGTTTCTGTTGGCTGTAGATTGTGACATTTATTTTGACAGAGGGATGGTTTGTTACTCCTATGAGGATTGATTTAATTTATCCAAATTATTCAATTTTCTTCAGGCAAATATTGTTTTTTGTGGTAGTTTTAAATTGGTGTATCTGTTTGGCTGTTTATTTTCCCATAGGAAACAAGCAATTGATTTTTTTTGTAATGATTTTTTTGTCACACTGATGTTAAAAACTTGCATTTAGATTTGATAAGCAGAAGAAGGTATGTGAATGGCACAGTTCATCTGATGGTATATTCTCCCCTCCTAATCTCAAATCATTATACCCAAATAAATGCCCAAAAAAATGCATCCTTCCAATATTGCTCACATCACAGACATCAAGAAAACTCTGCCTTATAAAATAATGTTCTTAAAATATGAACTTTAGAAATCCTATTTCTTTTTAATACATAACAACAAGTCTATTTTCCCAGCGAATGCAGTTTTTAATTGGATATTTTTTTATGTAGCTACACAATTCAAGCAAAATGACTTCTGACTTCAAGATGATATTAAGGCAGAAATGCATGCTGTTTCTGGTTTCCCTACTGGCAAAAACATAGAACTAAAAAGTAACACATGTTGTTCTACCAAATGCTGTGAGCCCTTTTCAACATCTATCCTGGAAATGGCAAAAGACTTGCATAATTTAACATTTCCAAGGACTTCAGAATGTCTTTGGAGATGACAAGGTCTTTACGTGTTCAGTTAATGTCTTGGTAACAAACAAAATTGTTTAGGGTTTGGATTAAGTATAGCCTAAATGCCTGGAAATGCTTGTATGTAGAGAGTTTTCGGATGCTGATTTTCTTTACTCTTCTCTTGTCGTCATGACATTGGCAATCTCCTGGTCACCCTATGATTCTCCTGCAGGGGTGTGGGTATGTACATGTGTTTTCCTTTTTGCAAATTTGAAACAGCTTTCGTATGAACATTTTCAATGATGATATGAAGTCTGCCTGTTTTAACAAATGTGTGCTGTCTTGCCCAGTGTTGTGGAGTTCAAAGATGAAGAGTTTGTGAAGAAGGCCATAGAAGTGATGAACAAACATGACCTGAATGGCAGGCCACTCAACATCAAGGAGGTAAGACATTTGAAATGGGCAGAGGGTGAGGAAATCCTGGAGATTTCTGTCAGCTGTCAATGAAGTTAAGGCAGTATGCAGTAGATTTTAATGGAGGAAAAGTTTCATATCTCAGGTCAAACCTGTATGTGCATTCACTTGTGCTTTTAGGTCTGTCTATGCATGCATGCCTGCCTGCATACATGTATTCAATGTGTGTTCATATGCATGCGTGTGTCTGTCTGATAATGTTCTGCTTGTATGCGTGTTCCAGGACCCTGATGGCGAACATGCTCGGAGGATCCTTCAGCGTTCGGGAGGCATGTACCCAGGGGGGCGGGGCCAGGATGGAGGTCCAGGCGGGATGAACCTGCCCCCTTCCATTGCCAACAATCCCAACATCCCCCCAGAGGTCATTGCCTCCCTACAGGCTGGGAGGCTGGGCTCCACAGTTTTTGTTGCCAATGTGAGTCATTTCTGCCTTGTGTGTGGAATTAACTGAGGAAAGAACATTGTCCCCTTCCTGCCTTGTGTAGAATCAAATGCTGGGGCTCCCTTGACCCCTGTGAAGGAGGAGGAGCTGGCTTCATTCACCAAAAATTTATAGAATAGACCTTAATGATGGAAAATAGATATTATAGTGGAGTGTAGTGATTCTTGTTACATTCTAGATTAAATCTAGATCTTGCCAGACAGATCTCATCAAGAGTCCCAAGATGTAACACATGATTGGCCACAGTGTTGCCCAAGGTGGTAGTCTGAGTTAGCTGAAGATCCATTTCCACTGTGCTTACTAGCACCTCCCCTGGTCAGTTTGGTGCCTGCAAGCTGCAAGGCACCTGCCTGTTTTATTCGCTGCTGCAGCTCCACAGGTGGCCAGAGGTGTGAAAGAGGTGATTGGCTGGCTGTTTGGATTCCAGAGGACGCACATGCTCTTGGTGGAGGACACTGCATCAGGCTTTTAACAGGACTCCACTGTTTGCCGTCATCAGCGTTTCTCCCTGATGAACTCCGAGGACGCTGAAGTGCTGAAACGTGTTTGTTTTTAAAAGCTTAAACGTAGGAAATATGGGTTTTAACCTCTGTTTTGGATAGAGGCAGACCTGCGTCATGTCTTTCATTTTTGATTTTTAGA
Organism: Albula goreensis; assembly: GCA_022829145.1. Taxonomy (NCBI): domain Eukaryota; kingdom Metazoa; phylum Chordata; class Actinopteri; order Albuliformes; family Albulidae; genus Albula; species Albula goreensis. Next base: position 8,074,387 of record CM040741.1, on the reverse strand, counting down.
GATGCGAGCCAATGGTGCTGCAGGGAGCAATGCGACAAGTTAAAAAAAAAATAGACAGCTGCTCGCTGCTCCAATAGTGTTTTAATATAAATATGTTTTAACATGATGTTTGTCATGCATGTCCACCATGTTGGATGTAAAGCACTAGACAAAAGCGGAAAAGGCCAGGTCATGCTACATCAATTATGGACATAATAGCCAATTGGACCTAAAAGTGTAACTAAATTTCTTTTGAGTGTGTATGTGATTATGTGTTAAAATTGAGCTCTTCCCTTGCTTTCCCCCTCAGCTGGATTTCAAGGTGGGCTGGAAGAAGCTGAAGGAGGTGTTCAGCATGGCAGGAACGGTCAAGCGAGCCGATGTCAAAGAAGACAAAGATGGGAAGAGTCGGGGGATGGGCACGGTCACCTTCGAGCAAGCCCTGGAGGCCGTACAGGCTATCTGTATCCCTGACCACAAATACCTTTTACTCCATCTGTCAGTCTGCTTTTAGTTAGCCTTGCACCTGTTAAAAAGGAACTTTACCTCAAAAACATCCCTTTTCATTATAAACTGAACTCTCCACCATATTATGGCTTAAAAAAAACAAGCCAACTACAACATACTAGGTTCCTAGGTATCTTATCTCCTGGCCTGGAGTTATGTGCCCCAGTAAAATATCACCAGACGTGTAAGAGAATATCTGTAGACTTCATATGTTGTAATTGTTTAATTATTTAGACCGTATTAATTGTGGGCACAACAGTTTATCAGTTGCACTGATATGGTGCTTGTAATGATCTTAAGTCCTGTAAATATCAGCCGAGGTGGAGAGGGAGGGAATTATGGACCCAATTAAATTGAGAGAGATAAGGTTTGAGGTTCAAGGAAACTGAGCTGGGGGTTTTCATTGACTGTCTGAGGCAGACAGGCAATGAAGGGTTTAGAGTCTCAGATTGCGATGGCTGAATGAGGCTTTATGTAACAAAATAATTGGTGGAGCTAATATGTAACCTGTGCCTCTCTGATTTTACCTAGTCATTGCAAAGAATGATTTAAGCAGTTAAAATGAATCAATGATTACCAGCTCATTATAGCTGTATCATTTGAAGGGTTCATGAGACCTCGCTCTGCCCTTAGGAGCTAGGTATGGGTGACCAGGTGAAGGGTGAGGAAGCAGAAGAGGCCAGTAGAAGGGCTCGGGTGTGAGTTAGGGTCTGATCACTGACTAACTCTTGTTGGCATGGCCTATAGCAGTCAAAATGATCAGAAATGGCACTCACTTATTGTATTTGATGCACAAAGCATACCTTCCTTGACAGTGACCCTAAGCTATGTTCAACGGACAGATGCTGTTTGACAGACCCATGCATGTGAAGATGGTAAGGTTTTTCTGTATCTAGTTGTTGTGAATAAATGTCAAAACCCTTCCATATCCACTTGTTTGAAAGTCTGTAATATAGTTGTTGTGAGTGTTTGATTTAGTCTGTTTAGGCCTGCATTCAGCCTTTGGAGTTGCACATTTTATTACATATAGAACATGATCAGTGACTACTGAAATAACACATTTTGTGTTAATTGGAAAGGGAAAAAATGGTGAAGGCTAATGTCCAGTTAGGTCAGATTATTCATTTATTTTTCTTTGGCTGAGAAGACCTGGAAACTATAGAATCCATTGACCACTCATTGCCTTCTCTCCTGGGCAGATCTCCTGATGTAATGGAAGTGACAACAGCAGACTATGAGAAGGCATTAGTATTGGGCTGGGGTTTTCTGCCAGACGGTTTATTGCCAGACTTTGATTGGGAAACACGATCAAAGTCTGACAAATTAAAATCATATCTGTCCTAATAGCCTCTATAGTTTAACCCAAAGCAGTTACAGTTATCAGTTGCTGGAGAGTAAATTAACTTGGCATTATGAAATGTACTGGATGTTACAGTTGAAGAGTTTGGTTACAAAACATAATATAGCCTGAGCCAATTTCATGGATATCAGTTTTTTCTGTACGAGTGGTTGCAGGAAATGAGCTTTACATTAATCTTTTCATTAATACTTTAGCAGATACAAGAAAGTATTGTTTAAACAAAACATGCATCACGGATGTAATATATCCTCTGTACAGCTGAGATTGAACTTTCTGAAAGGCATCTTGTGTAGTCAATGTATGGAGAATTGCATTGACAAAATATTGTGTGATAAATTATTGGTTGCTGTGTCAGGCATTCAGTGTTTTTTGGAGCAGTCACAGCTGTGAACTCCTGAACGGTGTCCCGTTTCCTTACAGTTCTGTTTATTTCCCCCACAGGATGACAAGTCCATTCCCCCTGATGATTTCCGCCCGGTTGAGAAGGCGCCCCAGTTGCCAAGTGAGTTGCCCTCTTCCCTCCTCCTCCTCTTTGTGTCTTAGCTGTTAAATACTTCCTGTTGTCTGGGGCAGTAACAGGCTATGGCCTTCAGCACTGACTTCAGGGAGGTTTAGTGCCCTGAGATGTGCGAGTAACCCTCCCAAGTCTAAATAAAGACTCATGTCTGTTTCTAGGGGGACTTGGTGGAATTGGCATGGGGCTGGGGCCAGGAGGGCAGCCAATCAACGCCAACCGGCTGAGCGGGGGCGGAGGCATGGGTAACATGGGCCCTGGAGGTCAGTGGAAACTGTGGTTGTTTACACACCATACTGTGATAAAGAAAATGTCATTGACTTAGTAATGCACTTGGCAACATCCTGCTGTAGTTGCATTTAAATTCAGTGGCACCTCTAATTTAGCTTGTATCACAATGACATCACTTTTTAAGAATGATCTTACACTAACCAGCTGAAGTGTGGTGAATTGGTGTCCACCACACCATGTTAGTAATACATTTTGTTTGTAATTAAATGAACGCCACTGTAGTAACTCAATTTATTGGTTGAGCAAACATCAGTTACTAGTTAATGTGTAAAGGTTACTCCATCCAAAAAAAAAAAATGTTTTGATTGTCTGCTTCTCCTGCTGTTGATCCATGTGTACCAAAGCCACCTATTAATGTGCTGTTTGTGGCTGTTTGCAGGCATGGATGGGCCTGGCTTTGGAGGAATGGGACGCATGGGAGGTGGTGGTCAGTCCTGTTCTCTTACTCTACTTCATCCTCATCTCAGAAAAATAGCTACATTGAACAATTAGAAATTGTGTGTTTTGCATTTGAAACCTATTTTTTAATTGAGAGATTAGGTGGAGGGATCTTATCGCCCACTCTGAGCAGTGGAGTTTGTATTTTATGCATGGATGTCACTGTGAAATGGAGGCTTTGACCGTCTGGCATTTCTCTCTCTCTCTCTGTTTGTCTCCCTCCCTCTCTCTCTCTCTCTGTTTGTCTCCCTCCCTCCCTCCCTGTGGTGCCAGGAATGGGCGGTGGTTACAGTGGCATGGATGGCATGGGTAGCATGGGTGGATTTGGCAGCAGAGACATGGCACCCATGGGCAGGATGGGAGGTAACGGTAAAAGCAGACAACAATTTTTTCATGCTAGTCCAAGGGTCAGAGGATCCTTTTATTAATTGTATATCGATTTTACAAATGCTTTCAGACCCAGAGTTACTGAAAGGACATGATCTTTATGATTTAAAAGATTTCATTTAATGTGAAGCACAAGCACAAATGTTCTTCTTGCAATTAAGTAAAAAAAAAAAAAGAGGAAAGAAGCCTGTTGGTGGCAGATGCAGCTTTAATTAACATTGTTGCCTGAGGATAAAAATGCCTTGGAAAAAAGAATTGAAGGGCCACAGGTGTCCATAGGATGTTGGGTTTTTTATGGCTTCCAATCAGTCAATAACCAAATTATGTTTTGGAAACAAGGTGTATGCATTCTTTAGTGTTCTCCAACCATTGACGTAAATACTTAAGTGCTGAAAATGCAGAAAACCAGCAAACGCCAAAGCCCTCCACCATTGAAGTTGGAGATCTCTGCTCTTCTTCAGCATGGAAAGCAGTAAAAAAAAGCATGAACGGTGGCATATAGGCTCGGCTGTCGAAGTGTCAGTCCTGGATGACCGCAGTCTGCTGCTGTGTTGCCATGTTTCAGCAGTGAAGTGATTCTGTGAAATCACCAAATGTCTGCTGTGTCCACACATCTTGTTTCCAAGGCCTAAACTGGTTGCTGATTGGAGGGGAACTACAGAAACCTGCAGACACTTGGGCCCGGCTCTGCAGGATCTGAGTTTTTCGTGCGGGATGTCAGTCAGTTTGAGGGGAGCTTGTGTGTGGGTGTTGGATTGCTGACTTTGGTGTGTGTCCTTGCAGGAATGGATGAGTTCAGAGGAAATCCTGGCTCTGGACTAAGCGGAATGGGCATGGGCTCTGGAATGGGCAGTAACATGGGAGGTATGGAGGGGAAGGGGAATGGCCATCTACTCCTCTGGGGTAACCCCATGAGTTCAGAGTGTATGAATGCTGTGTTTCAGTAACTGGATAAATGTCTTGAGTGAATGCATGAACTCGGGAATCTGTAAGTGAATGAATGCAGGAATACATGAATCAGTGAGTGGATGTATGGGTGAGTGAGAACATAAATGGTTGAATGAGTGGTGTTTTGCTCTCAACATTTTCATGTTTTGAGTTTCTGTAATTGTAATTGTGGAGCACAGCTTTTTACGATCATATTCATTTTAATGCTTTTGGGGCCTTTTTCTAGGATGTCAATTAAGTGCAAGGTTAAACCTTTGAATTTTAAACTGTTAAGTGTCCTGATTGAAAAGATATTTCAAGACAGATCTCCCCTAAAATTGTCTTTTAGGACTTTAGACTAGAGAACCTTTGGTGTTCATGGGCTTTGTATTTTTTTTAATTTTTTTTTTTCCCCCCCTCCTCTCCCCTCTCTCTGTTATGCTGCCTTAGACATGTACCGCTCAGTAATGGGTGGTCTGGATCGTGACTTTGGCAGAAATGATATGTCAATGAGCAGAGGGTTTGGGGACACGTATGGAGGAATGGGTAAGTGCCTTTTGCTCCCGTGCATTTTGTCGTCCTGCATGCATGCATGCATGTGTGTGTGCCTGTCATGATCACACAGGTCACCCATTACACCATAAGCAAGCCAACAAAGTTTGAAGATGGTATAAAATGCATGACTTTGTTGCTGTATTATGTCTTTAAAGTAGAACCTCCAAGACATAAATGCATTGGAAGTAAAGGAATCCTGAATTGCATGCAAAGTTGACAATGATGTGAAAATTTCACAATTTTAATTATATTAATTCTTTATTGATTAGAATGGTGTATTTGTGTTACAGTAGCCTTTTACAAAGCAGCAACACATTTTGGGTATAAACCAATATTAAAACCAGCAGTAATCTGTATCTTGGAACATTGAGCTTTCTCCTCTTATTAAAATACTGCTGAGTTTCCCATGTTGTATCCATAAACAATTATGTAAAGATATGCCTCTTTTGAATAGTATTAAGTTTTTTAAGGAAAATTCCATTGAAAGTGACCAGTCCATCTGTAATTGACGTTTGCATCTCTGAGGTTCTGGGACACCAAATTGTCCAGCTTGTGCTTGTGTCGTTTGTGCTGGCCGGTTCCAGCTTGACCGTGAGTGACCTCTCTTTGTCAGGTGGAATGGGTGGCTTTGGAGGCATGGGTAATGCTGGCATGGGCCCCAAAGGATCTGGATTAGGTACAGGACCATCACTCTCTCCATCCGCTAAACATCCGCTAACACCCCACTCACATCCTGGGGGGACCTGCTCAACCGCTCCCATACACTTAAATTAGCAGGACAAGAGTCCCCACTCTGCACAGAAACACCCCTGAGGTCTTTGGAAAGCTTGAGCACTGACTCAAAGGCACCTTGCCAAAATGTCAGCTGCATATTGAACAGTACCTTTGCACTCTTCTCTTCCATTTATTGTCTGCGCCACCTGAGCATGATAAAATGCTTGATACCGAAGACATTCAAATCAGGACGGTTGTGCATTGTGCTGACGGCCTCAAATTCCATTTCTAGCTCTGCGCACCTGCAGTCTTAATTTTTTGACTGAGCATGAGAATCCATGAAGTGGCCTGAATTTATATTTTTAAAGAATTGCATTTGTAAGGGAAATATTTCAAATAACTGTGCCATTACAATACTCAGATGCAAGTGGTAACTGTCTGCATTTGATTGATGGTAGAATGTTTTGGCTGACACCAGCATGTACCCCCCCTCCCTCCAGGAAGTGAGAAGCACCCCTTGCAGTCTTTTGCTCTCTGCAGGAGATATGGGGTTAGAGGGCCTTCACATCAGCTCACATCTTCATTACCCAATGATGGCTCTCTTACCAGCACATCATCTTTTAGGGACTCCGCTCATGTACTGGAGACCTGGCAGAGATTCACCTGTAATAGGTAGCAGATAACTTTAGGTCAGATTACCTATTCAAGGACTATTAGGGGCTGGTAGAAATACTGAGTAAGGAAAAGACTCTGGCTCTTTGAGGGCCAACTTGGTTTAATATGCCAAGTTCAGTTAAGATGGTTGCCTGCCAGCCCAGGTGTCTGAGTAAAGGTGTGAACTGTGCTGTCCCTGTCCAGGTGGTGGGATGGGGAACATGGGAATGGACCGCATGAGCACCGGGTTCGACCGGATGGGCGGGGCCATGGACATGAACCGTGGATTTGGTGGCTATGGGGGCGGTCCTGGGCCCATGGGTTCAGGAATGTCGGACAGAGGATCAGCCGTCAAAGGGGGATGCCAGATTTTTGTGCGAAATGTAAGTTGAAATGGAAAAACCTCCTCTTTGTTTTGCCTTTGTAAAGTTATTTTAAACCACTGCAATGTGAAATGACTTGAAGCATTCAGCAAGGTTGTGCTGGCAATATTTTGTATTTTAAAAGAAGGTTACTCAATTGGACATGAAATTTGACACCAGGAAGGTAATTGTGACATCATTAAGGTTGGATCTGTACCCATAAGTGGAGGTGATGTCACATCCTATTTCAACCACTTGAGTCTGGCAGTGAGAGCCATTCAATGTCAAAACCTTTGCATTCTCTCAGACTACATTAGCTGTTAGCCGTAACTTCATATGGCAAGGTAATTGACTGTTTGCTGTGTCAGACACTTAAAAAACACCTATTAACTGACTAAATTTTATTTCAGCTCTCTTATGACCTCACCTGGCAGAAGCTGAAGGAAAAATTCAGCCACTGTGGTAAGAAGCATGCACATTTGTTTCCTCGGCTTTATGTTCCTGTGTTGCTGTCCTGGAGTTCTAGAGGCCACTGGAATGATTGAGTATTAGCAGAAATGTCTGTAATGTGTTTGTTTATTGTTTTTTTCTTTTCCAGGTCAGGTGATGTTTGCAGAAATCAAGATGGAGAATGGGAAATCTAAAGGCTGTGGCACGGTTCGCTTTGACTCCCCAGAGAGCGCAGAGCAGGCCTGCAGGCTAATGAACGGCACCAAGATCAACGGGAGAGAGGTGGATGTCCGCATCGACCGGAATGCATAGAAACACCATGGCAGCGCTTGCACTTCCTGCCACCCATTAACCCCCCACCACCCCCCTGGAAACGTCCTGTTTTTGTTTTAAAAATCAGTTCCTGCCCCCCCCCACAAAGTCTTCACTGTTGTGTCACAGAAGGTTGATCACCACCAGCGCCTCGGCCACTGGACGTGTTTACGGAGTTTGTTTGTATACCGTGACTTTTTTTTTTTTTTTTTTTTTTGTAAACCCTTTTTAATTTGTGGGTCCCCAGTTTATTTGAATAAATAAGCTTTTTAATTTTTTTTCTTGCATGGTCCTTGTGATTTATTTTACCTGACATTCAGAAGTTTTATTTTTCAGGAGTTAGCATTTTTCAGGAGAAAGATGTTTGATTTACCATTTGCACCTTTTGGGTGTTTTAAAAATGTTACAAAAATGATACTTAATACAATATATTTATTCCTAAATTAATTAGGAAACAGCTGGAGGATGTGTAGAAAATATTGAGTTGGGTCATTTGAAAATTTAAAAAAAAAAAAAAATTCTGTAATGGCAGAAAAACATTGTTATTCAATCATTCAGTCAAATAATTCCCAACAGCAGTTTTTTTTTAACCAACAACCAAAGTATAAATCTTTATTACTTCACTGGTTCAAAATAAGTCTTGTATCACAAGACACTGTTAAACTTCATAAAAAGGATTTACAGTGTCATGTTTATACACATTCAGTGGTGGATGTTTTTGGGCAATTCTATGATGACCATTTTATGTGGATAGCAGTCACTGATGTGCTAAAATGTGGGGGGGGGGGAAACTTTTGAGTCTGTCTTAAGTCATGGAGCTGAGCTGCACCCAGAATAGGTGTGTTATAAAACTACACCAAAGTGTTTCTGCAAGTCACAGAGGCTTGTGGTATGTTTTTTAGTTTTCACGTGATTGCCCAAGTTCTCAGCTCTTTTCCTGGTCCGGCTTTCTCCGAAGCTCCAGTTCTGATCGTAAAAAGGTTATCAGTGCTGGGGTGGCAGGAGAGAAGATAAGGCCAGATTAAGTCAGTTGATGTGCCCGCCATGTGCTCTGGACTCATGAAGGTCAGTCATCTCAGACCTGTATGTTGTGGGGTTGCTGCAGAAGAGATGTTCAAGGTCAGTCTTTGCAGGCCCCGGGAATGAGGATGTTACTCTGCCTTAAAGTTTTGTGTTGTCACAGGCCTGTGAAGAATGGGGTTATTGGCAATGCAGTGAAGTTCAATCCCAAGTCTGTATAGCATGGGTGGTGTTGGTTAAACCTTGAACCTCAGCTGTTGCTGGCTTGTGTGATACAGGGTTGTTGCTGAGACATTCAAGGTCAGTCCTGACAGGCCCATACGGAGTTGCAATACGTTCAAGGTCAGTCTTCGCAGGCGCGTATGGGGTTGTTGCCTATGATCCCGAGCTCGTAGAGGATGGACAAGGTGGCGAACAGGATGTAGAGGAACAGGCAGGACAGCCCGAGCTTCCAGTCCAGCCTCCAACTGTTCAGGTGAACTGCCAGGAAGAGAAAGACGATGGAGAGGAGGAGGGTGCAGGCAGTGTAGATGAGTCCTGTGCTGTTGACCTCCACGGGTGAAGACGTGTCCACAAACACCGTCTTAATGAACCAAGGCATCCCCAGACACAGCATGTCGAACACGTTGGACCCCACGATGTTGGACATGGCCATGTCTCCCTTACCTGTAACAGTCAAGTGAGTACCAGTGTTCATTTCATTGAAATTTTATGAGGGTAATATTCAGCCAAATGCCTGCTTTTTAATGAGGATAAGAAGACAAAAAAGGAGTACTGTGGTTTTATTGATGAAAAATTTGTCTAAAGTAGCTTGCCATTGCATCATTAGATTCTAAATTAAGTACAACCCTCTTCCCTTCAGTGTATTTTCTTAACATTATCATCTTTGTCATAATCAAAAAAAAAAAAAAAAAAAAATTTGCAAATATTTTCATTGACAAAATTAACATTGGAGTGCATCCGTCATTGGTTTTACGTTCGAGAATGCAACACAGTACACAGTTTATCACAGAGGTTCTTGCATGCTCATCACCACAGCTGTCTGAACATGGCATTGTGTAGACAAGCATCCAAACAAATGATACATCATGCCCTCTACTGCTTCTTGCCAGTTCATAGTCCACTACTGAAATACACACAGACACCAAGTCAGAGGACACTTTACTTATAACTTTTCAGAGCACACTGGGTGCATGATTGGCCAGGGAGGGGTCAATGGTGCACAATGAATCCAATGTACTGCCAATTGAAAGCCCTCAATTCCTGGACAATGTAATGGCTAATTATGCACCTCCCTAGGGTGTGGTTAGCCACTGTTGGTACTGGCAGAGTTCAGATTGAGTACAACTTTACCACCGGACCCATCTGCACACTAAAAATGCCTGGGACAGAGTGAGCCACCAATACATGCTGATTTAGTGATGATTTGTGTTTTGCACCTTTCCAGCGAAACATAACTTTGCATTTTTCTTGTAAAGGTAATCAAGAACAGCCGCAGAGAGTAGTGATGTACTGATGTATGACATCACAGAGCTGAACAGAAGAGTTACAGCGCCCCCCCATAGGCTTAGCAACTTTACAAACAGGATAGCTGCATCACCTACTATATATGCAAGAATGTGAGTCATGCCATGTGGGAAATAATTTTAGGAGGAAGTGAAAATTGACATTTATGGCCAAAATACTTTCATTACCATATCAGTTTTTGGACTTTGATCATTTTGCAGCACTATTTTCAAACTGCAAGGTTGTGGTAAATAGCAGAAAAAAAAACAAAGCATGAGTACAGTGCACCTTCTTTAGCCTCATAAGCACATAATCATACCTTCTCTGGCCACCATCACACTGGCCACGGTGTCAGGGATGCTTGTACCAGCCGCCAAGAGCGTCAGGCCCATCACTGTGTCCGGAACTCCCAGTGTTTCTCCTGCACGGTAAATATGGATCAGTCTTTAAAGGTGAAACCAGAAATAAATGTTTTCCTCTGCTAATGTTTGCCAAGCAGATTCACAGATCTTTATTTTGATTGGCTGAGATAACGGTCTTTCTGGAAGGAGGAGCCATACTGATAGCTGAAAAATCAGTGAAATATTTTGCCAGTAGGTTAGGCTCATGGTTTATCTAAACAATTACACTTAAGTTGGGACACTCTATCCTGCATCTGAGTAAAGTACAGAACATGCCATTAACATGTCCTGTTCATTGTATTCCATGATGTATTTGGCTTGTGAATGGTCACATTGTCGGGGAGGTATCTGATTGAGGGATACAGTAAGGAAGCGGTGTGATCGTGAGGACGTCAGGAGTGGCATTTCCTGCTGGAAGCGGGGCAGTCCCGCTCCCGCCCACCTCCTGTATAACAGTCGTTTTACCCTCTTTTTCCCATGTGAGTCTCCGTGAGCGGTGGTTTGATAATAATCCTATTATGCTCCACCATGTCTCCTGGCGTCACATGGTATCCCATGGGGCAGTGCAGACCTTAATCCTGCACTGACCGAAAGGCACGTCTGACTCGGGATGAGGGCCCGTGCTAATCCCCCAGGACACAACAATGGAATTCCAAGAATTGGGAGTGAGGCATGTGACCCTCAAACAAGCCCCCTGAAGGAGTTCTCTCCGCTCAAACCCTGGGATTTCATCTTCTACTACCCCACTAACAGGAGGAGTTCTGATGAATACTTAATTGTTTTCACTGCTGTGGCTTAATGTAGAAACATTTTCAAGACGGATGCCATATCTGCATTTCATTCTTTCAAACTGAGTGCACACACTGTTTAACAGGCCTCAAAGGGGGATTTCTGAAGCCTTTTGAGGACACAAACCAAGAAGGGTTATTGGGTTCTTGTTGTTTTTTGTTTTAAAGAGCTGAAGGTTTTACAATCCCAACTCTCCTTTTCTTGGGACAGTTTTATTTGGATATGTGGCTTTTCCCTTAATTAATTAGGGAATACTCATTTTCACATCCAAAAAAGTGCCTTAAACAGACACAGAAGACAGGAGTATGTCATGAGCTTGTACTTCACTGGTTTTGACAGCTGTTGACTGAAAAGAATGTTCAGCAAACAAGCCAAATACTAGTGGTCCCAGATATAATTCCGATAAAAAAATAAAAATAAAATAATCACATCCCAACATGAATTGTTGGCCCTTTTATTCTATCCATTGCATGAGATCATAAATATAGAAATTACAGTAGTAACCACAATAAAAATTAAACAGCCTGCTCTGGTCATTATGTATTCTAGTGCTCTTATGTACTCTTAGGTATACATAGTACTGTAATTTACCCCTTATAATGACCATTAGTTATGTTCAGGAGTGTTCAATTCTGAACAAATGGGACCACAGTGTTTAACTGTTTTTGTTATCCAGCACAGTTAATACAGTTGATTACACAGTTATCTCACCTCAACTACTTTCTTTGAATCTGAGCTACAGCATGCCAGCATACACTGGCCATTCTGGACTGGAACTGAGGACTACAGATGTTCTGTATGATTAACCACAGGTGATCCTCCAGACTGGTATGCAGAGTATATATACCCACTACAGTCAGTGGCCCACAGCTTTAGGTTGAATATATCCACGGCACCCATCCACACCAGCACTTAGGTTGTACAGTACTTACCCACTACAGTGACCATCCACACCAGTATATAGGTGAAGGCTGAGATCCACACCGCTGACATGACGAAGGTCAGCATGAAGCAGCGTTTCCAGAACTTTCTTCGGCAGTCTGGGATTGTCAGGTACAGAAGCAGGATTGTTGGCAGTGACAGCACCCACAGGATTCTCTTCAGGTCGTTCTCTGGCATGGCGAAGACACTCTTGGGTTCTACCACAGCGAGAGCGAGAGAGAGGTAAGTCACCAGATAAAACAAATGAGTTTTCTAACTGCATTCTGAGAAAGCTTAGTAAGCAAAGCACAGGGATTCTGTTAGATCAAGGGTGTCAAGACTAATGAGGTTTTTTCTGTGTTTCAGTATTTACGTGCTTAATTTCAGTAACTGACTGGGTAAGGATCCCACATACCTTGTTTTCAAGATGTAAATTGGCTGCTGATTAAAGCCCTGCAGCCACTGCTGCTGCAGTCCTTCAAGGGACTGGGATTGACATTTTAATTATGAAAAGGGGCCCCATTCTTAAGTGCACTGTGCATTTGAAATACAATCTGGAAAATTATCTTCTTTATATTGTGTCTTTATCTGAACAAAGGGCTGTGTTCTGTCAATTCATTTGGCATGATTGAGCATGTTGATGTACACCACGGTCATTCCCTAGTAATATGGTTGTGGCAGGCTAAAACAAGGGATGTGCTTCTAACTGGAACCCGATTAATTATCAGGATGAGCCACTTGGCAGCCTCCTGACAAGTGTTTTTTTTTTTACTTCAGTATGTGCAAATAGTGGAAAACCTGAACTGTTTTCTTTTTATCATCCTCTTGGGTTCTGCAAGGCTTATAACTCTGCCCAATGAGCTTGGTGAGAGCTGCACAGTTGAGAGCTCTGAACCCACCTGCTTTTATGACATAACCAGTATTTTCTGACCAATCAAATCAACTCAATGACAGACAGTCTAGGGAGGATGCTGCACATCCACCATTAACCATACAGAGAGGAGGCCTGTGTCACATATCACTTCTCTGCAAACCACTCTCTGAACTTGACCAGGGTCTAAGACATGACTTCTTTGGAGTGGTGACGCTGGCTCAGAGTCAGGGCGGTTGCCAAATGGTAAGGCAAGAGTGATTATTGAGACCTCTTCCAGTTCCTAGACTAATCCAAGCACAGATATTTCACTGAGGCTGATCTGGGAGGGGGCGGCGGCTCACCCTCGGAAATCTCGTTGAGCCCGTGCAGGCTGAGGGACAGGTGGGAGTAGCCGGAGTCGTCCTGGAAGATCCCGCTGTCATTCCTGGAGCGCTGGTGCGTCAGCAGGCTGCTTTGCTCGTTCCAGCCAATCAGGGGCTGGTGCTCAGCGCTGTCCTCCATGGCCTTGGTCAGGCAGGCGCAGCACGGGCTGAACTTGCGCATCATGTACTCGTTGATGCGGATGTCAAAGCACAGCACCACAACGTACAGACCATACACCAGCAGCAGGCAGGCTGCATCGTACCTGAGAGGATGGCATACAGAGGTCCTGACAAATCACTGGGGATGGGGGAGACGGAGGGGTGGGCCAATACTAAATCTAACCTGAATGGTTTCCCCTGTCCATATCCTTACCTCCAATATGAGATGGGAAAAACTGACCCCAGACCAACCATCTTAATCAGAGACACTTCATGAATTAGGTGGTCTTGTCCCCTACTCATAAAGAATTTCAAAATAGCTGTGCTGATCTAGGAACTGTTTCGTGTCTTAGCTCATAGTAGCTTAGGATTTGAATATAAAACCTGACGCAACCAAATTATACCAGAACCATCTGCGTCTCCCATGAGGACTTCAGTGACAAATTGTCAGACTATGTTTGTTTGTCTCAGCTGGCAAGTGTAAAAGGCCAACGAGGCCACAATTCCTTCAGATGACTGCTAGAACAAAAGAAGGTCAATGAAGGAAACATTTATGTGAGTCTAAATGAGGGAGGAATTTGGTAAGAGCTGCTGTAGGAACATGATATTACACTCTCATAAAAAGACAAAAATATATGGAGAAACCTTTGGCTTGTTGTTTGTTTGCTTGGGTGACAGGAGAAGCCTGAATGTGTGTCGGCTTTTTAAGTCGCTCAATAAAACGCTGCTGCGTTACGATCTTTATCAGCTCTGAGGAAGTCAGGAACAAGGAGAGACTTACCAGTACACCTTGTTATCGGAGATAATGGCAATCACGGCCGCTACGCTTATCGCGTATGCGATGCAGTCTCGGAACAAAGGCCAGCAGGTAAGCCGCCCTACCTGGTTGGGGGGGACAACAGTGTTTCAACCTGGGCAGGATGTTAAAAGTGTTTTACAATACCTGGCCTTGTGACATTTCTCCCACACAAAAGTGGAATTTTACAAAGACAACACATGATACATCAATCACGCTGCTGCTGTTTCCGGTTATTGTGGTCAAGGCTCCAAATTCTGCTTATAAACATAACAATGAATATAAGAGAGGCCGTCGCTCTTCTGTGTGGACCTGTGACAGAAATTCACTGGAGTCTGAGTCTGAGTGACAGCAACTGAATAATTTTCCCACCCAGGACTCTCTTGATTCCCTGTCACTTAGCTTCCAGACACACACACACACACACACACACACACACACAAACGTTTGCCCCCAATTTGTAAGTAAGCCATGCAAGCCTGCTGTCAATCACCAGCACATTGGCCTTTGGCCTACACATTACATACCACTGAGGTCAGGAGTCCACACGCAGCACAAATACCAAGCAGATTGTACACTGCAGAACCAACTATGGTGCTGACGCCAATATCTCCCTTTGTGACAAATACACCTGGAAATGAATGAAAGAACAATGCTTCATTATTGCAATTACCCCTTCATTACTGTTGCTAACACTAAAGCAAAAGGAATCCCCACAAATCGAATATAGGATATCTCATTCTTATTAGAGCTATATCGTGCCCTGTCCCACTTTTAAACCCATTGCGTTCAATCACTCCTGCTGTGTGCACACTATGCTTAATTGGCAGCAGTCATTGTTGTACCAAGGACTTACTCGGCAATTCAAAAACATTAAGGGTTAGCTAAAGACCTTAAGAAAAGAACTTGCATGTCATTCACATCACTGAAACACTGAAGTGACAGTCGATCATAGTCACTTTAGTTAGTCGATATGATTACCTAGAAAAGCGGTAACCAGTTCTGGTGCGGAGCTGCCTGCTGCCATGAAAGTCGCACCTGCGACGTCCTGAGAGAGCCCTAGACCTGAAGGAAAAATACTGCACGTTTAAGTAACGACAAACAAACAAAGGAATCCACGGAAATCAGATTACCCGCAACATTTACTGGACTAAGGCTGAGAACATTCTGTAACAAAGACAATAGTCATAAAATGAGTCAATCAAACATATTTCAGACTGGCACTTACGTTCGCTGATAACCTCCAGGGACGGAAGGAAGTAATCATCGCAAACAATTGATACTGCCAAAAACATGTAAAAAATTATAATAAAATATATAATAATCCCGCCGTCCTTCCTCTCCTGTACGGTGAAAAATCCCTCTGGAAATTCAGAAGACTGTGGGGGTATACACTGCGTTTCATTTTCTGAAAGTACAGAAAGTAATTGCCTTAAATTTAATACGAACCTTTTCAGTTTTACATTTGGCAGTAGCTCTAATCCAGAGCAATTTACGAAAGTGCGATCAATAGGTTTACGCAACTAGCAGTGACAATAGACCATGTCTGTCACAACGCGTTATTTTTAATGACACTTTGTAGTACCATAATGTGTACGTAGTCACAATTGAAAAAAAAAAAATATTATGGTGCATTAGGGTATGCAACAAACAATTTTAAAAACATTTCACACCTTAAAAAGCAAATGACGTTGCCATTATCTTTTAAACACACACAATGGGGAAGAAAACTGGCCAACAGAAAAATGCAGGCACAAATAAATGTATGACAGCATCCTTGCAATAAGAACAGAACATAATTTAGACCACATAAAATCCATGGAATACAGAAATATAATTCTTCAAAGGTTTATGCACCGAAGAAGAAGTGATTACAGCAGTACAATTATCAATGCAGTCGAACAGCCAACAGCAACAAAATAAAAGAATTATAAATAAATTACTTAACAGGCGCTGGCCTATTCATAATTCTAACATTTATGTTGATTCGTTATAGTGTTCCACCAAATCCTTTGATCTACTCTTCATGCGCCTGGAGAGGCTATTCAAATTGATTTCAAACATCGGTTCCAGCCCATTGATAAACCATTAGTCATCAACCGTCACTTACCCAAATCCCGGCGAACTCTCTGAGAGCTGAGCTCACGAGAAGCTGCTGCAACTTCAAATATTAAGTGGACAGCACAGTAAAGCAGAAGTAATACCCCGGCTATGTAAAATAAAACTTCTTTTCTTTTTTTCCTCTTTTGAAGAAATGTGTTTTTATCCATCGTCCTTAGATTCAAAAACTTGGGTGCTGTGAAATGATATGGAAAGTCATGAGACTCTTATAATAAGCCTGCTAAAACCCAAGGTTTGCCTTTCCGTAAGCCTCTCACAAATTCTCCTGCACCTCTCGAGCTTTTTCTACGCAGGCCATAAAATAGATGATTTTTTAGGGAAAACTATCCCTTAAAAAGAGAAGAGAAAAAACGTATGACGGGGATCACGAGATTAAAGAATTTCTACGGAGCACGCTGCTCGCCCAAAGGCAATTAGGGAACCTCTCGCATCACAGGATCTGAAAGCCATTCGAATGGAACGATTGTCATTACACGATCATGGTAGATTTAATGTAGTTACTCGGACAATCACACAGATATAAAACGTCCCGGCAAAAAAATCAATTTTTCACATTTTAGAAAACGTTTCCCCATGACAATGAGTCTTTTCACTTTGTTGATAGTGAGGATAAATAAACGAATAACAGACCTGTTATGTGTTTGTTCAAGGAATTTGCAGCCATTGAGCCGTTACCTTGACATATTGTGTCACTCAATATGCTTACACAAAGATCTCCTTTTTAAAGAAATGAAATGTAATTCAATAAAAGAACATCTACAGCACAACATAACAACTACAATAACAACAATAATAATAATAATAATGGCCAACTACTATTACTACTACTGCTACTAGTAATACTAATAATAATAATAGTACGTTTTAAAACGTTACATTGCAGTTATTTAAAGTTGACTGTCGAACTCAACATCAATTAGGGAAGGGGGTGTGTTTCGATTCTTTGAACTTTTAGGTCATGTTGGGACATGTCCAAAACCTCGGCGTCTCCTGCTATCTGCAGGATAACCCACCTCTTACTACGTTTTTCATCCCCTAACGAACATAACAGAATGTACCACTATTAATAAAGTGAATATGACAATATAACTGTACAACGAAGACCTTGTGGTGGGTAAGTAAGCTATTTATTTTGTTAAATGAATTCCACGATTTAGCCTGAGATGTTTCTGCCTTGCTACAGCGGTGAAAGCAAATTGTCACACTGCAAAGGAAAATGTGTGCACGTCAAGCAAAATGAAAACAATAATACGTATTTCAATGATAATATACTTCAATAAGCAGTCAATACACCTGCATCTGTTGCTTCTATTTAATTACAATTAAAACAACGCTCCTAAATTTGCAACAAGTGGTTAAATACATTTTTTCGGAATTTGCTAATGCAAGTTTCTTCAGCAAGCAAATTGTACCAATAGGCACTGTAAACGGTTTACAGTTTTCTTATCATCAAAGGAACAAACACATGTTTTATGAGGTTTTTTTAGCTTTAGAACTATTTTACTGTTCTTGTAAACTTTATAAATGCAGCTGAGGTTGTGGATATTGGCTTTGTTACAGTGACCTCTTGTGTTGTGTTTCCGAATCACAACGCAGTCCCGCGCTCCGTTCAAAGATGTGTCGTTCGCCTGCGGAAGGATGTATGGTACGCGTGAAGGGCTCAGAAATTCCTGGTTCATGAATTAAAGTCTGGTGTTCATTTTTAAATCGCATAATCAAAACAACCTTTCTTGTTTACTACTTTTCATAGGCTGATGCAGTTTTGACATTTTTCTCAGTTTTAATGTCGTAAGGTTTTCTCTCAATTTTATTAATTTGTCATTTGGTTTGGCCATTACGACAGTTGAGTTGAATATTAAGTTGTTAAGTATTGGCACACATTCACATTAAAGACAGTCTACAAGCTTTGAAGGTTCATGTGTGTTAGTTATTTGATTCCTTCCTGTAATTGATGGGATTATTTCTGAACAAGATATATGAGAAGAGACTATAGTGACCATGCTGTTTTGAGAGGAGTCATAGTACTTCTATGGGCTCTACATATATATAGCTACAGTAGTCCATTGTTTTGTATATTTGTATATTTTACACAAAATCGGAATTTGCATATGACGGTCAGACTGGGATAAAATAATTTGAATGATGTCCCAGTTTTGTATAAACTGTTATGATAAAGCGTGAAACTCATTATGCATTAATACGTAATGGGTTTTCAAAGTGCAGACTTTTACAGTGTGAATGTGACCATACTCAGTCCTGGACTGCCCCTTTGTATTCTGCTTTTTGGTCCAACCATAATTGCAATCCCTGAAACATAATGAGTAGATAATTGTTTCTAGTTATATGCTTTTAAATCCTAATGAGTGATGATTTACCCTCTTAATGCGACATTAAATCATGAAACAGATATTCATTTTTAAAAGGAGTTAAACAGTCAGATCAGGTCTGAGACAACACATTCTTTCATTTTCTCTAATGTGGCGTGTGTGTAAATGGTTCATTTTGAGACAGGACATTTTTCATTGATTTATTGATGGACCTTCAGCTGAAATCACTGAAGTCTGCAAATGTGCACATGTGGTCATTGAAACTAAACCATTTGTGGAAAAATGTAACAGTTCAAAGACAAAGCAAGTGGGAATGAATCAAACAAAAGTTTGGTTTTCTGCAACCTCAATTATTCGAGAGGTTTTGTAAACAAATACCAGATGTTTATTTGAGAACGTTTAAAAAGCTTGTGTGTTACCTGTCATTTAGCAAGCTCCTGTATACTGCATGGGCACTAATGTCTGAGGATCAGGGAATCCTTCGCCGTG
This sequence comes from Albula goreensis, assembly GCA_022829145.1. Taxonomy (NCBI): domain Eukaryota; kingdom Metazoa; phylum Chordata; class Actinopteri; order Albuliformes; family Albulidae; genus Albula; species Albula goreensis. Next base: position 8,055,172 of record CM040741.1, on the reverse strand, counting down.
CTTTGAAATGTTTTTATGATGTCACATTCTGTGGAATGGTCTTTTGATCTATCTGGGTGAGAGTGCAGTTGTGTCACCCAGAAATGTGAGAGATTAGGCCACACCAGAGAAACCACTGCTGCATCAGAATTCAGAGGGAGTTTTTGCATGCATCTCCCCTTGTCCTTAGGGTCACAGAGGAGATAAAGTTTTGACGAAAGGAAGAGACATTTTTCAACTTTTGGAGGGGAACCCATTGCTAAGGAAAGCCGCTTGTATGATGGTTATCATTCTAACCAATTAATTCTGCTTTAATTAGTGAAATCACTCACTCAGCCATATGCACATAATTCTCTGTTGAAGTACAGACTATAAGCTGTGTTCATTATGTAGGCGATGCAAATAACCCATTTTACTTTACATACATTATGTACAAACCGAGAGGAGTAATTTAGCAAATAATAGAGCTAATTATCTACACGAGGGGCTCAGCGGTGGAGTAAAAACCAAAAAAACATGTGCATAGCCCCCCCATGGTGCAGGCTTTGTACAAAATGCAGGGCACAGTACAGCAGGGGGCAGCAAAGGGCTGTCCCAAAATCTCTTGTGTTACTGTTCTCAGACATCTGCCCTTTGACACTCAATCCTTGTCTTCAGTCATGAGTTACTTAATTACTCCTTTTGTTACATACCACAGAAAAACTGTTTTATTCTTTTTTTGCTCCTGTTGATTTAATGTGTTGTCAAATATTAATTTGGATTAGCCAAACCAATGGATGCATAATTTGCATATTTATAAGCAATCTCACAGATAATGCAGGACCCGGTTTAATTAGGAAGTGCATTGCATTGCCTTTGTCAAAATTAAAATTGTCAAGTTGTCATGGCAAACAAAATATAAGCATGTGTGTGTGTATATATGAAGACTGTTTTTGAAAACCATAAGGTCATATGATATATCTCTCAGCGTTTGTTTTCATGTGGGCTCACAAAAGCCTGGTCCATTTTGAAAACATTTCGAATGTGCTGTAACACAAGGCCAAACAAAATGACAACTGTTTTCCATTTCGTTCTCTTTGGCGAAACTACTTTTGAGAGGAGCCAATCAAATCTACCCCCCCCCCCCCAAGTCCAACGAATCACACGCAAGTGTTCCATTACATTGCGGAAAAGGAGGAACGTATGTTTGTATCTGATTTACTGTATGTGAGATTTAGAGCTGGGTTAGGACCCAATAAACAACCCTGTTTACAGGCCTGTCTGTTATGGCCCGGTATTAAATGCATATGTGCGGAGTCCAGGCGGGTTCTGCGCTGACCTGCCAGGGAATGCAGGCTGTCCCTCAGTGTTTGTGCAGGATCGGAGCGTGGGGCCCAGAGATGGGGGAGCCGGGGACACAGTGGTTTAAATTTCCTCCTGATGAATCTTTCCAGATTGTAGAGCTGCAGCAGCTCTTTGCATCGGACTGTAACCGGGGTGGACTGGGGGGGCAGTTAAAGGGAAGAAACCGTACTTCCCAGGAAACCGAATGTTGTATGCATATTGTTCAGAGAGAAAGAGGTGAATGGTTTGGTGAATTGTAGAGAGGTGAAGTGGGGAAATCTGCCTGAAGATTTCATGCATTCATCGTTTCATGCTTCCATTTGGAGATCAGCCCCTGAAAAGTGAAGGACTTTCCCCAAACTGCAATGAAATCAGTATTCCATCATAAAAATGCAGCTTGAATATGACTTTATAGACAAGGCATGTTTTAAGACCAATAGCAAGCTTTTGTTTTAAGATTGATTGTATGTTTTATTTATTTAAAGGTATTATTTTCTTAAAAAAAATACAAAAATTCATAGAGCTGCGACTTGCTTGTTACAGCTGTATACTACCCAAACCGTTGTATGTTTTGGGTGTAGTTTGGTTTGGTCCACTGCTTGTAATTCAACCCAATACTAGCAGGAGGACATGGACACAACAGAGAAGTTTTTTTAAAAAACCTTTTTAAAATAAACTCCATATGCAACGGCAGTGTTGCAGCAGTAGCAGTTATGGGGAGGTTTGTTGTGTTAAAAATGGAGAAAATAACCAAACATTTCCTTTTAACAACAAACAGTACAAACGTTTATTCATTCCTTTGCTTTCGAAGGTCCAAACCGTAGAGAAGTGCAAAAACCTCAGTGCTGGGCTGAAAAACCTGAGGCAGGGACCGGGGCCCAATCTGCTATTCCGGTCTCATATTTGAGGAGACCGCCGGCCAAAGGTATAATTATAAGAGGAGTTTAACGAGGAGCTGCAGTCTTTCTGGTTCTCTGTCTGGGAGCTGGAGGATAGGATAGAGTGTATTAATGAAAAAAAGTTTCTCTTGTGGAATAGTCACAGACTAAAACTGGAAAAGCAGTTATTCCTGCATAGCGTGGCGCTCAGGTTCTGCAGCAGAGCGAAATATCCCATCAGCCCCTCAATCAATGAGTGGAGCTCATCCTGGAGAGGTGAGCCCCAGACGCTAGACTGAATCATACTGCTCTCCAATTAATCCTAACATTTTAAGTGCAAAATTTAACAAGACAGATAATATTTTTAAAAAATATTCCTACAGAACCTGCCTGGTTACTTTGAAGGGCTACCAAATGCAAGATGTTGCAATAGTATCTAAAAAGTAGTAAACTTACTCTACATGTACAGCTGAAAGGCAAAGGTAGGCCTCATTCACTTTCAGCCCCCTCTTTTGCCATAGTGGGGAACATTTATCAATACTGAAATGTTAACTTAGTTTTAATGATCAAGAATCACCAGCTCATTTAAAATTCTTTCGTGGTTTCACACATACTCTAGGCAATATAAATCTCATAGAGATCCCAGAATGCGTTGCTTTGCATTCTCTGTGGATTGCAACAAATTGCATTTGCAAAAAATAAGTTATCGTTACACAGTATTTCACACTGTGAGAAAGTTTAAAATGCATCCACTTTAGCAGTGTGCTAGCTTGAAGCAAACAGGTGGAAAAGTCTTGACCAGCTTCAAACAACACTCTGGAGACGGGAGCAGATGAAGTATCAGCATGCAAATATTAAAAAAGACTTAAAAGTTTCACACATCCCTGCACCTGGACATGCCTCGAAGGCTCATGTTTAGTTTGGAGGAGGAAAACAAAATTTAAAAGGGAGCTGGAAATCGAAAGTCCATTTATCACCTTTTTCATCGGAAAATGGGAATGTTGCACACAGCTGCCAAAATGTGAATAAACTGTGGAAACAAATCGGACATTTTCTCACTGAGAAACTGGCCTTTCGCCTTCTGGTAAGGAAACCCCATGAACTGTAAGTTAAAGAGCAACATACATCAATCTTAAGTCAATGAATAGGTGAGAGATACAAAATCTAAAGACTGAGTAGGAAGTTCAAGGACTGAAGCAAAGTTGGCGATGACAATGACTTGGGAGGCGTGATGGGGTTGTGGTGTCACTTTTTGGAGAGGGGGTTGGTTGGTGTTATTTGTGTGAATGAGGATGTGGTATTGTTCAGTAGGGCTGGGTTTCACAATCCACGGATACATGTACAAACCAGCTGAATCTGCCATCCAAGTCATGGAATTCCCAGCATGGTTGATTTTGATTGAAACATATGAGATTTCATGATTGCTGTGTGAGATTGGTCCTTAATGCCAGAGGTTTCTTCAACATGTTTCTGTGAAAAATTTTTTGTGAAGCTGCCCCACTCCAGCCAAAATTACCTCTGAATTTTACTCATGAAATGAATGTGGAGTGGAGTGGAGTGATTTAGGAGGTTCATTTGCTCGCGGGCTTCATCCACAGGTTCACATCGCTTCTGCAATATTCAAATTTAGGGTATGATACACAGCAGAAATACATCACAATAAGAAAAGTTATTTTCTGGTAACATATGATTAAGTTCTATTAGCTCAGAATGATGCATTCAACATTTAAGCAGACTTTAAAAGAGCTCTTCATATATCAGTCCTTTTACGTAGCTGCATCCTGTCATGAAAAGCACGGGATCATTAGAGGAGTTGCTTTAAGCAGCCTCCACTGTCATAAATTCACATGTCCTCTGTCTGTGAGGCGTTTGTACAAACCAAGAACTGCAGCTCAGGTCAAAAGCTCTCTAATTACATCTGCAATTGTCTGCTTGCGTGCGTCCTTCAAATAATTGAACTAACATAGACTAAATTAATTTGATTAAAAGAAAAGAAAAAAGACATGGCCAAACAGGAAGAGGGGTTTAAAATAGAGCGGAAGCTGTGTGCATGTATATGAGCTCTGTTCCCTCCGCATTTGCACAGGTACAGACTGATTCACCATGTGCAATTGCATTTCACAAGCATCTTCAATGCAATTGCATTTCACAAGGACCCTTCAAAAGCTGGGTAGTTCAGCTGAGCAGATGGGAGTCCTGTTATTTAAATGGGCAGGTTTTTTTTTTTTTTTTTTTTTGAGAGGCAGAATATTGGTTTAGATTCTCTCGGGCCAATGGCTGATTTAACTTGAGGTGTTGTCAGGCTGTTTCCACCTCTGGTTTCAAGACCACTTTGAAACGGGCTTCCTGCAGACTTCTTTCAGTTACAGTCTGCTTCTGGTGGGGTTTGGATAGCTGTGTAGGGATAGTGAAATTGGGGGTGTTTGGGGAGGGTATCGGCTCCAGGTTTGGTGTTCTGCCTGCTGCTTCGTGCCCAGAAACCAGAACATGTAGTATTCATCCAGCCAGACCCTCAGTATCTGTCCATTGGCATTGTTTTTGGCACTCACAATCCATTCTTTGTGATGGGAGGATGGGGTAGGGCGTTTCACCTGGAAGGCAAGCCGTGTGTGTGTGTGTGTGGGGGGGTCAGTAGACCTGAGGGGGGTTTCAATAGACCTGAAAAGCAGGGGGAGGGTTTGTCACACATGGCAGTGTCGGGCTGCAGTCCTTTGGGGCACGTAATGTCCAAAAATTATCATATCATAATCATAATGAAAAATCATTATTTTGTTTCTCCTTTTTGTGTACCGTTTTCCCATTCTGACTGCATGGGGCTACCCTTAGAATCCATTCTGTGATCTCCAAAAAAGGTGAGGAAAAAGGCATTTCTTCTTTAAATGTGTGTTTTTGTTTTTCATAAGAATACAGGAAAGGCCATATTTGGCACAGTACGTCCTGTTTGTAATGACTTACAAATGGAGCAATCTGTAAAGAAAGAGCCTGCAGCTGCCAGTTTAGTTTGTCCAGGTGTGAGTCATCCATTTTCCAAATCCAAGTCTAAAAATGATGAAATCCACGGTTTTTGAGAATTACTTTGCATGAGCGTATATGTGTATGTCAGTGCAGTTCACTTCCTCGTGGGTGTAGGAAATAAGGGTGCAGGCAAATGCCTCCCATTGGCTGTCTGCCTCCTGAGGTATTCCCTTCCAACCAATCAAAGCTGTGGTGAGAGAATACTTGTGAATGCTTGGAGCTTAATTTACAAACCGTGGAGTGGCCTTCTCTTTCTGAACTCTGAAAATATCATTTGTAGTCAGTATTTTTTTATCACTATGTTGTATTTGGTAATAAACAAATAAATAAACTATGGAATGTGTATCCCATTGCACCTCTATACATCTTTAAGGCTTAGGTTTAAGAAAACAGACCCCAAATTTCACTTTCAGAAGTAGAAATGAATCTTAGCATTTCAACTGAAAGTCTTCATAAAAACACTTTTGTTCTGAATGAGAACTTCAGCTGCACGTCCACACAAGTAAAATATTCCTTGAAGAATCAACATTAGCTTCACAAGCAGGTGCTGAGATGTGAAATCTGCCCGTCTTTGTCAGAGTGTCAGACACTATAAGAGTGGTGCCCCTGAAGCATGCAGCTCTCCTCTGATCTAATGTAGTTGATTCTCTTAGACTTAGATCAACGTGAATTAACATGTAGCGGAGGTACTGTGTTCAATTAACTCTTTTTTTCAAAGTTTCTTGTGCTCTTTGTTTTTTTTTTTTTTTCAGAACATTTTGGTACCCAGAGATGTTCTGTTGGTACAAAACATCAGCTCGCCTTCTGGTCCGCTTTTGCTCCCCGTGTTGGTTCTGGCCGATAAGGTTTGGCACGGTGTCCTAATTGCGTTCTGTGGCCAGAGAGATACAGAGGAACAGTGTTGGGCCGAGTGTTCACTGTTGGCCTTGTGTCAGATTATCTTGGCACTGGATTTTCCCTCTTCTGGGCCAGTAGATTGGAGTCCTGCAGGAATCTTGTGCTGAATGCAGTTGAAATTCCTTATTAGGCTTTATGCCTGTTGGCAAAAGACAGGTCCATTACGTCATGTGATTGACTTGGGTGGGAGGGTTGGGGGAGGGGATGTATGCTTGCCATATATGATATTGTGATGTGAAAGAGATTACCCTCAAATTATTTCACAATTTAATTAGTTTTCAGTTTTCATTTTGTTCCATTAAACTCGTTAGTGTTTTTCATGTATGCAGTCAATTAATTTGACGATTAAATCAAAACAGGGTGGCATGTTCATCCCTTTGACATTAAACATTCAAGATGTGAAAACTGGGGGATGGGCAGGGGTAGTGATGTTTTTTCGCCCTAACAAATGTGCTGGGTCTCATAAATGACACATTGTGCACCCCAGAATAATGTCTATATCCAGGTGTGTGTGTGCATGTGGGGTGGCGGGGTGACTGAACTGTTGCGGGGGTGCGTTTGTGGGGAGTGATTGCTTTGATGTTCTTCCTATTTCAGACACAAAGACGTCGTTTTTCTTTGTTCTTTGCTCCTGTGTGATTTTGCCAGCTGTAACATTTGGTCTGTGGTGACCCCCACTGACAGCGGTGAAAGCATAGGGCCCAACTGGGCTATCTGGGGCCACAGGGTCCTCCTCTATGGGGATCTGGTCATCTCGTTTTATAACTCTGTAGTAAGCCCAATGAAAGCAGTGCAATTTAGAATGATAAGCACACATACTTTAGGGACATGACCAGTGTTTTCAAACCATCAACACATAACCTCTAAGCTAAGACAGGAGGAGATAATCAAACATGAACTAAGAGGCACAGGGAAGTGTTTGAATAGTGAGAGGAGGCAGGTGTCAAATACATCACACTTCTGCAAACCAACTTCTGATCAACATCGCCAAGCTGCCATATCCCCAGCCTGACTGTTGCAGCTATAGCAAATATTTCACCTGGATGGAGAGGTGATAATGTCCTATATTGTGTGCTGATGGTGTGAACAGGCCAGCTTGCTATCAGACTCTTTACTGCCCTCTGGTGATTGGTGGATATTTTCAACTGCACCATTGCTGTACCCTGTCTCACCTTATACACACACACACACACACACGCTCTGTCTTTTACCATTGTGTTCTTGCAGGCTTCAAATATGCCAGAAAGCACATCCACTGTAATTTAATGGCCACTTAGGCACTGATGGACTCATTTGTGAAACCATTCAAATGTATGGCAGAAATGGGAGTCTCTAAATGGTCGTAATCGGTAAGGATCGCCATTATTAGTTGTTTAGATTAACTACCACCCATAAGCGACTACGCATTGTAAGTAAAAACATTCTTGTCTCCATCAGCCTTACTTTCCGCATGGCCCTGGGATCCCCCTGGTCTAATTGCAATAAAATGTTTTGAAATATCCATTTCAAGCATCTTTGCTGGAATAACAGGTTGTTATAGTGCTGACACAAACGGTCTTGTGTTTTTTTTTTTTTTTTTTTTTAATTTTCCCACACTCGCACTTCCACAAGTGCTTCTCTGCAGGTTTACGAGTGAGCCCATCTCTGACTCTATCTCATTAACCACTGCTAGTGCACAGCAAATATAGGCCCTTTTGTGCACTGGGACAATGGAAGGTTTTGTTAGGTAGGGAATAATGACGCGCATTGTTTTGATGGTTATATGTGGATGGGCATTGATTACGCACCAGAGAACATCGCTTTTGTCTTCCTCTATTCTCTCAAACGCGAGTGTAGAAGAGGGAAACGCCAGTGTTTGGCTGATGCCATTTTCCTGTATTTCATCACACAAGACAAGTGGGGCTTGTGCTGGAAATGCATAGGATAGTGATATAATATGCCCCATTTAATGCCAAATTTTTTTTAAGATGCGAAACTGCCAGTTTTATTGGTGTTTGTTTTATAAAGAGCCTTTCAATCCGAGATGTCACTCAGTCTTAAGTTGTGAATGAAGCCCCCTTTTGTCTTTGCTTTTTTTTTTAGTGAATTTGTTTGCCTCCCAAAGTCTCCTTCAGTCTTAAGAATGAATCGGTCTTTGTTGACAAAGAGCAAAGCTCATAGATTTTCTTGCATTAGATAGATTTCAGATTTGTACCTAAGGCAGATGAACACCGAACCCCCCCGCATTGGGGGAGTGGTACGCCCCACCCAGCAGGGTTTGAAAAACAGCACAGCTCAGTGCTGGAGCCACAAGTTTCCACATGTGAGGCTTAAACAGGCCTGGAAGACCCATATCCCAGCCCTTCCCTATTTATTTATTTAAAAACATCCACAAGAAAGAACATAATCCATGTTATGTAACCCTTACAGGTAAATATTTTTAAGGTGGAACCACACATTGCGAGACACCAGATAGCCCCTGCAGTAATGTCTTCTGAAGGATCATTATGAAATGTTTAACAAAATTGGAGCTTAACTTGCTCACAATGAAGATAATCAGTCTGTTATTTTGTGAAATGTACATCTGGCCTTTCTTTTTTTACATTTTTTTACCCTGTTTTTCCCAACCCGAACTTCTTCAACCGAACTAGTTGACCTCACCACAACACCCGCCCTGATGGCTTTGGGAGGAGAGGTTGAGCATGTGACTCCTCCGATTCACCTGACGACAGTCTTGCTTCTATTCACGTTGCAGCTGCGCCACTAATCACACACGGCCTATGACGTTGGAGGATGACGCAGACCATAGCTGGTAATGGTGAGACCAGGGATCGGACCCCTGACCTCAGGGCTCCCAGGCGATTTTTATCCTGTGAGCCACCCAGGGGCCCCACAGCTGGTCTTCATATTGAAAATGGTGTTGCAGTACTGCAAGAAAATTGACGTCAGTAAATATACACATTACTTTGGCTATAAATGTCAATTTTCTCCTAGAAGAATTTTGTATGTGGTATGACACGTGTTACTGTATATAGTTAAGATGTGACATATCTATTCTGTTCATTAAGTTATTGAGTAAATATGGAGGCATATATACAGTTCCAGCTAGTTCTGCAAACTGCTATGTGGCTACTCTCTGCTTCTTTCTCATGGGTGCATTGAGTAAAAGAACAAACTTTAACTTTAGCTGGATGGAGCTTTCAGGGTCTCTCCCTCAAGTCAGTCACGCACTGTTCCTCAATGATGTTCTTTTCCCATGATTCCCCTCGTTGACCCTTGTGCCCGTAGCTGCAATCCCTCCTCCTGTATGCCCCCAGCTGACCTGGGCGGTGAAGTGTGGTTATGGGGCGCTGTTGGGTGTCTGAATGTTCGGGCCAGATTTGGGCCCTGCACTCCCATGATCAAAGACCAATCTCTCAAAGCCATGACCTGTGTAATGCTCAAGGTCGGCACCCCAGAACATGCAGGTGCTAAGCCTCTTAACCACCACCTGAATCCCACCCCCCTCACCCCATCGCCTCCCCTACCAAAATTATCACTGGTGCATCGGTCCTCAGTCTTGGTCCTGGAGAGCCAGTGGGTCTGATGTGTTTTTTTGTTTTTATCCTATAACCAGCTCAGGCCCAACAAACCAGGAAACAGAGTTTATTGCGTGATCAACTGCTTTGCTGATAAAGCCCTGAGTGACAAGAAAGACCAACAGGTCATGCAGCTCTCCAAAGCCAGACACAGTTTGAGATGATCTGAGTTTTCCCAAAGCTCACATCGATTTTGTATGAACACAATAAGCCTTATGAACTCATGAGGACATCAAATGAATCGAAAATGTAACCAGATGATAAATATGGAATATTGTGTTTATGTTCTTCCTTTCTTTTTGTTATATTTCTGAAGAGAAAACTAGTGCATTTAGTAGTCTGCACTGTTAATTGTTGTGTGGAGTGTCTGTTTGATTTAGATTATGTTAGAGATGATTTCTTTATCTATACCAGCTTTAATCTGGCATTTATTATATATTCACTGATCTGTGAGCTGCACTGGGTGCTCTGGGAATATATAAATTATAAAAGACAAAATTTTACAATTTCAATGCAGGATACTTGCAAATGAGAATTTCATTTGAAAAGCTTTTTTTTCCCCCAGCACAAGTGGTCAATTTAGCATTAGTGTGTAAATGGGCTCTGAGCGAGGGTTGAAGGCTGTGCTGGCCTGCCGTTCGAGGGCCTTTTATCGGTACGTCTAATCCTCTCCTTGGCTGTGGCTCAGTTAAAGCACTTCTGCAAATGTTTGCCTTATTTTCCAGGGCTCTTATTGTTTTATCTTAAACCAACACAATCCTGGAGCAACATCGTCCGTCAATATTTAATCTTGTTTGTTTGAAAAGGAAAAATAAAATCAGCCTGGACTGCTAGCTATTTTTTGCAGAACCTTTTTTACACATTTTTTTATACTTAACAAATTTTTTTCCCTCCTTTCCCTCCTGAACGCAACTGTATGAATGTTCACTTCCTACAGCTACCCTCTCCTGCCAACAGCCATGACAAGCTACCAATTACATTACACTGCCGATGAACCGGCTTTTACATACATCCTATGTTATCGGAGGATGAAGATAGTGTACACTTAGTTTATACATCATCAGGTGCCCAGCCAACCAGGAGAGGCAACTGGAGAGCAAGAGGAGGATCCACTTGAACACCTGTCTTTCCTTCGGGAGGCTGAGCAAATTGTTGTCTCGCTAGCGCTGATCTCTGTCCATAGCCGGTAATGGCATGGCTGGGATTCTCAGGGCTCACGCTTGCTTCTCAAGCAAATGTCTAACTGCATGAGCCACCTGGACTTAAAAAAAGTCCTTGGTTCATCCCTGAAAATGAAAAGAAATGTCTAAATTAAGTAGTTATAAATAAAAATACGGATATAGTTTTTAAACAATTTAATTTGAGAAGTTTGTTCATAGTGTCGTGTTGACAGTGCTGCACCAGTTGACCAGATGGTACCAGTTACAGAGAGTCCTTAAGGGCTAAATATCCCAACAACACTGTGTTCTGTTAAAAACCGAATTTTCACAGATAACAGCCCCCTGTGTGACTCCTGGTGCGGGCATTTAATTAGCTGTCTCTCCCTGCTCTTCTCTTGAGACAAATTACCAATTCAATTTCACAGATGGGAAGTGATCCTCAAGTGGCTGTGAAACTTTTTTTTTTGCAAGGAATACATGCTAGGTGTACTGTGATGAGCTTCACAAGAAGCTGCAGAACTTGTGAGGAGTTTTTAGCTATCCGTTTGAGGTCGGGATCCGCCCTTGGAACGTTTAAGCTGTTTACTTGTTTTTCGTTGTTTACGGTGAATTGTCAGCCTCTTCTGTCCCACAGAGTCGCCGTTGTCGCACGGAGCCCCATTTGTTAATAACTCACGCCGTCTCTTGGTCCCTCTGTGTAGCTTCGGTCTGAGGTGGTCTTCGGTACAAAAGGACAGTGTTTCTGCCGGAGAAGGCGTTGAGTGAAATCATCCCTTTCTCTGGTGCTGCCATTTTGCATCGATCCGTTTGGAGACAGGCGGCGAGGAGAGGCCCTCCGGCCCTTTGTGCATTTATGCCTATCCGCTGAACTCTGGAGTTTTCAGTGGGGAGAAGAACGAGCTGGGGGAGAAAAAACTACCTCTGGGATCAGCATACAAGACTCTGAAGGTCCAATTTGTGTGAAGGCGCATTGAATTGTGCCCGGTAATTAATACTCTAAAGACCTAGCGACGCGTATTAATTTTTTTTTTTGGGCTGAAATTGTTCTCAAGGCATGCTGTACAAGGCTTGAAATACATGTTTTGAAAGACACTAATCCCTTTGGAAAAAAAAAGTCAGGCTCATTTAATGCCGTTTGCCCAAACTAAATGTCCAATTTTTTGGGTGTTTGCCAAACAGACCCGTCGGATGATGTTTGCTCTGCGTGAAACGCACACAGCTCTAATCAGAGCGGCTTGTGGTCAGCATGATGCATCTGCAGCGTCCTGATGGAAAAATTTGTTAATGCTTTTTTTTTTTTTTTTTTAAACATGCGCTGTTTAAAATGTCTGGCTCATGACTGACGCATCCAGACAGCTTTACGGGATTCTTTTTTTTTTTTAACGTTTAACGCGGGTTGGGCAGTCGCAGGTGAGAAAGATGATACGCACGCTATAATTTGTCTCGTCTAGTAGCCCGTGGGGTTTGGCGGCGTTGGAGGGTGGGTCCGCCCTCGGAAGGATGGGCACAGGATTTCATTGGCGTAGCCAGGCCGAAGCCCCTGCTTTTTGGCAGGATGTGACTAACATGCGGACACCTCCTCGGTGGGCTGGGGATTTGATTGGGAAACCCAGTCCCTTCTCCGCCCCCTTCCACTACAAGCTCCCAGAGCTAGTAACAAAAGACATTGCTGATAGACACAATAACAAGACACATACCTGCGGAAATTGTTGACTGTTTCACTGGGATTTCCCCAGGCCCCGCCCCTCTTCAGTGGGGGTCCTGGTTGTGTCTACCCACTCAGCATGTTGTCTCTTGTTCCAGAAAAGTCATGCTAGATTCACAAGCAGCTTATCAGCTCCTTTTTACCTGGATAACAAGAGCCTTAACCTGAAAGCCTGAGCTCCTTCACACACCCACAGCAAAAAAAACTTCAGTGTTTTACCATGTCTAATAGACTACATGTTGACAACACTAAATTTTATTTGTAAAAATCTCACAGTGCTGAACAGAGACGAGGTAGTCAAATTATATGAATCAATAGCACAGCTTAATCAGTTATAAATTCAGTCTGAAGTAGAAGTGCTATTTAAAACCTGTGTTTGCTGTGGACTCGGTTAGAGCAGTCCTGGAGAATGTCCCACTGCATCTGAATGAGGTTTTGAATCATTCTTTGTTAACATCACTCTCCTGTCCTCAGGGCTTTCCTTATAAATCCTAATTCATAATTATTCATTGTCTCCGTCTCTAAAAATGCTAATCTGCTGCAAACAATGGCAAACACCCACCCATGCCACTGTGATGTAAAGCTCTTCAAAACTGAACATTTTATTTGGAGTTTTTTTTTTTGGGCTTTTGCTTCAATCTTTTTCTGTATCATAAACTCAGACGTATAAATGAAAACGCACAACTGGTGATGGAAGAAGACTCAAGAGTGCTGGGAAAATTGAGCGTAAAAAGTGTTTTCTTTTTTTTGTGGCAGTTATGTTTTTTTGAAGGATGTTGACTGCTCTTGTCATCTTAAGACATGCTTGTAATCCCTTTTCAACTGTAATCATGGTCTCTCATCCTCTGATCTCACCAATCAAAACCCTGCAGTGAGCATCCAAACCAGACGTCTAATTCCATTCACAGCCTGTCTCTCTCTGGTCTGACATCCACGCTGGGGCAACATGACTGGTTTGGCGTAATTAAAGGAAATATCAAAAGTCATGGATTTACTTTATCCATGTGGACACGTGGTGTTTTCAGTCCAAAAGAAATGAAATCTTCCAGAAGAGTCTTATGGGGCATGGACAAGTACCTTCATATCCCCTCTTACATTAATGTTGTTTTTACAGGAAATATATATATAATATAAATATATATATCATCCACTGTGGATTGAAAAAGTGCACTTTTTCAGTGGCCGTTAAAAAACGCAAAACTAACAAAAGAAAGATTCTGACTGCCAGACTTCAAATTGACTGAGATGAGAGGTGATGTGGTGCTTGCACTCTTTGATAATTCCTCTGAGGTTATTTGGGTGTAAGGGTTATCTGAAGTACATCTGATGGGCACTGAATTTCTGCAGTGGGACGAAATGGGCTCTGGCCTCTCTCTCTCTCATTTTCTCGCTCTCTCTCTGTCTCTCTCTCTCTCTCTCTCTCTCTCTTCTCTTGGAACTCTGATTACTTTGTCAAATCGATTTGGCCCAGCTTGAGTGAAAAACAAGCATTAACACTTTAAATAAGTTTCTTTTTTTCAGAGTATTTATTAGTTTGCCTTTTTTAACACTGGGTCAAAATGCAGGCATTCCATGGTCTGTGTATCTGGCAATAATTTTTAAAGGATTTAAAATGACCTTGTTTACAGAAGCTAGCACTCACCTCCTCTTTAATTTGCCAGTCTTTTGCCTCTCCGCACATCATTTTGTGGCTTTCAGTGTTGTGGCATGTGGGATATGTGTGGAATTGTAGAAATCTTGCCCCAACAATCCAATTTTTTTTATGTCTTTCAGACATAAAACACAGAGGTTTCTTTTGACTTCTTAAGTGGAGGTTGACTGAATCAACATCAACGGTGCAAGATCCAAAGATGAAGGCTCATTCTGCCCCAACGATTAGAAGTGCTCCTCAGACACCTCTGCATAATTAAAGTGTCAAATGAAAATTAAAGGTTTCACATTCTAAGTAGGCCTACTCGAAGAAGGAGAAGAAAAAAAAACAAGTTGAATTTGTGGAGAGCAAAATGTTCACTGTAATTGCTACCTTTTTTAATCTCTGGGAAGAAAGCTAGTGGAAATGATTTTTTTCAAAGCAGGATCAAGCTGAGCGATGTAGGACGGCAGACATGAGAGGACTGGTGCCAGTTTATTAATTACTCTGGCTGTGCCAGTCTTGAGAAACACTCAACAGCATGCAACTCTTACTCTGATCCATAATGTTTCCTGGGTCTCACGTTTGGCTTGATGTTCTTTGTACGAGAAGTAGTGATTCAAGATCATTCATTTTCACCACATCGATGACACAGCATCAGAGTGAAGGTGAGAGTGGATGATGCATTCCGAATGAGAATTTGACGCGCCCACATTTCCTCAACTCCAACCCCGCCTTTCAGCCGAATGAGAATTTGACGCGCCCACATTTCCTCAACTCCAACCCCGCCCTTTCAGCAGCCCAGATGTGAACGTTCGGAATGTGCCACGGTCGTGTCAAAGCTGCAGGGCCGAATAAAAAAAATGGAGGCAAGGAAGAAAAAAACACCCACAATGACTGAGACTGTGCCATGCCATTTCTCTGACTGCACCACTGTCTCTAGCTTTTCTCAGTGGGTAATTGAAGGGACTGTCATGCCACTGCAGAGGGTGCGAAGAGGACACTTGAAAGCATGAAATTGCCTTGATCTAACTGGCCTTTGCCTGACACCATGAATACAAATTCACGCCTGTTCTTTGCGAGGGTCCTTCGCCCTTAACTCACACCTTAATGTACTGCCAGCTGAAAGGGCCTTGTATTCTATTGACATCTTTCTATACTTACAAGGTTTTTTATTTTTAATGGAGAAAGTGCCCATAAGCAAACATGGTCAACTGGTTTCATCCATTCCTTACATACAACCCTGACAAACTGTCCGGTGGCCCATTTCACAGCGATTAAGTGTCGAAAGCTTCTCAGAATTAAAAAAGTCACATTTTTTGCAGACGGATACCTCAGGGCAGAGGCTTGAAGTTGCTCTGTGAAGGCTCAAACAACTTATTTTCTCAGTATTTAACTTTATTTTAAGGCACTCTGATGCGGCAGAAACCCACAAAATATGTATTTGCTTTTAAGTAGGGTATTTGGTATCAAAACAAATTCCTATGCTTGCGTAATAATAGTGGGAATGTCATTACCATCTTTTGTGCCAGCAAATGCCAAATTGCCATCTTTATATCCTAGTATTTTCCCAGTGCCACAAAGAATACAGCCCATACCACCCCTGGCTGTGCGCCAAAAATCATTCAAATGATACATTGTAACATTTTTTGCACAGCCATGTTTCACAGGATAGAGAGCAGCTCAGAGTGGCTTTTACATGCACTCAAACCCTAATTTTAACTCCACAGCATCTGTGTTTCTTACACTTGTGAGCTATTATTCTGTAACAGTGTGTAGCACTCCCAAAGTGCGGAGAGCTGGATAAACACAGCTTTGGCTTTGCTCTCTCTGGCTGTTTTCTTTTTACCGGGGTTGGGGGGCGCACATTGCTAGCTCGGCAAAGCGGCGGTTTGTGGTTTTTTGGCTGCTTTCCACAGGTACATTAACCTGCTCCCCCTCCCCCTTTTCAGACCCATTCCAACAACATCAGATGCTGACGCCTCTCCTCACTGCACTGCCATTATCCAGCTATGATGAACTTTTTATGTCTGCAAGTTACACTTAGTTCTCCTTCAGGAAGCCTCCATAAATGAATGGAAAAATGTAAACTGAAGGATAAGAAGAAACAAAAGGAAAAATAACAAAATATGACTGTGGCTCCAGTGCTCTCTGTACTTTTGCATACAGCTTTGATGAGAAGTGAAGATGTGGCAGCAGCAGCCAGTTCCCCTCCCAGGGCAAATACAAACTTTGACCGAAAGGTTTTATTTATTTAATTTTTTGGTGCTGTGTCACCACAGAAATGCACCAAAACAAAAAAAACAACAGCCCCTCTCGGCTTGTCTGGCTGGGAATAAGGCATGGGAAAGGGACACCAGCCTGATTCGTCATCGCAGCTCTGCGTATGAAATTTGCCTGTTTCCAGTGCCCTGGGCTCAAGCGAGCCTAGACAAACCCATCTCTGCGTCTCCACAAGTTATCCCTGCAGTGCTGGTAGATAAGCCAAACAAAAAAAAAAGTTAAATCCCCAGCCATGCCGAGGCATATCTGAAGCTGAGCTTTTGGGTACATGCCCTCCGTGTCTGACGCAGTTATGACAGCGCGGTGAATCACAGCAGACGAGCCACCGAGCGCGTTCAGGAAATGTCTCAGCTTGTGACATCATCACCGTTCGTCTTCACCCTGCGTCTGGAGGTCACATACTAAAAGTTGAAGATGCCCACCCCCCTGCGGCCTGTTATCCCTGTCCTTGTTGTGGGAGTGAGTTGTTGTTGTACGAGATGGGCAAACCCGCTGGCAGGATTTAGTCACATCAGGTAGGCTACAAAAATTACCATATGCAAATCAGAGTTTACACATATGCAAATGAGCAGCTGCGGGGAAGCAGTTAGTCTTGACAGATGTTGCACACCGGGGTCAGAGACTGAACTGGAATCCGTCCCAATGACATCAGAAGGTGGTCTACCCTCCACCGGAGCCCGAAGTCTTAACTAGACAGGCTGGAAAATTTCCCGCAGAACCTTCCCTTTCAATATTATGCTACATTTGATGACATACTTAAGCAGCTGGATGTTTGCTGAAGCAGTTCAGCTTCAGCACAGTGACCAAAAGCATAGGGACAGTGCTGCCGGAGGGCTTTGAACCTGCAACCTTTGGGTCACAAACCCACCTCCATGATGACTTACCCTCCTTAACCCTTGCTTTGGCTCCATTTACAAGTCCTTGTTCTTTCTGCTATTCACATTAATTTTTCCTTATTTGACCCTTTTCCTTCCAAATTTGGGGTTGTCATCTGCATCCAGATGGCAGACCAGACCTAATTCAGCAGGGCAGAGAAAGATCGTACAGCACTTTCACAGTTACACTTGTCTACTTACCCAGTGTCAGATGCCTTTGAGAGGAGAAGCTAGTTGTTACCAGAGACATTCACATACTTCCAACAACAACTCTGTAACATATTTAAAACTGCATGTATGGACAAAAATGTTATATGAATGAGTGAGTTAGCAGCACAAATAAGTTTAATTATGAAAGTGTCCTATCACTGTGTGCTCCCAGTTAAAGTCTCTGGAAGACATGGTCTTGTCTGAGCCCCAGTCCTGTGCTGGCGACATGTGCCTTTTACCAGCTGCGCCCCCCTGGGAGCCAGTCTGCTGGAGGATTAAATAGCATCTGCTTTACCTCCTAACTGCCCTAGCAATGCTGAGATCTCAAGCTGCGAACTGGCTGTGAGTGATTTCCATTTGCTTAATGCTCAGCCTTAGCCCAGCTGACCTGCAACACCACCATTACACAGCATGAGAAACCACCAGCCAGTAGGGAGGAGCACAAGAACACCCTGGAGTAAAATTGCAAGGCGTTCTCCCCCTTCTTGATTTCGCTTCAGGAAGTACTTACTTAGAGACTGCAAATCTCGAAAGTGAGGATGTTAAAATAAATAATTCTGCGGGAGATATAGGCATTTGCACGGGGATGTGGCGGGAGAGCTGATGAAAAGATGGAGGGCTGATATAGCACTGAGTGGCCAGGTCAGTCACTCACACGAGGAGGAAAGCTTCCGGCACTTTGAGTTATTTTGCTGTAGCTCTGCACTCTTTTGTAAAGGGGGAAGGGGGATGAAAAAAAGCTGTGGACAACAGAATAGGGTTGGAGGCTATGGGGATAAAGGAGGCTCTTCTAGCCTGCGCTCGCAAGCAATCTAGCGTGAAAAAGAGGCCGTTCTGAGTCAGTATTACGAAGAGGTATATTCATGAGTTTTTTGCCCTGGGCTAAAACAGCGCAGGATTGCATAGACGGCAAACGCGCGTTAAAAGAACGGGGCAAGATCGGGTCAGCTGAGAGAGAGCGCGAGAGAGAGGAAAAGAGAAATAAATAGACAGCAAAGGTTACATCCAAGATTCCACATTGTGATCACAATTGTGATGTCATAAATGGAGTCGAAATCTGTACAGTTGGATGAGTGGAATATCACGTGACTGAATCTTATTGTTTGAAGAACAGTAAAATACAGCGGTACTGTAGTCACAGGAGCTATTTCTCTGTCCTCCTCGAGTACTCTGCATCGCATGGGGTGTTTAAGCCTGATGAACCAACCCCACCCATCTTTCAGCTTGGTTTTAGAGAGCATATTTTCAGACGGAATAAACAATGAACGTAACATAATTTCTTGCACGTGTAGAGAATTTCTCTGATGGATTCCACACATTGTGAAACACTTCCTCATAGAATCATAAAAAAGACGTTCCATAGAACTCTGACTTTCTGCGCAGTAATGTTTTATTTCAACTATACATGCCGTGTTAAAAAAAACCCTAAAAAACAATGAACATAATTATTTACACATTCACAGTACATGTTTACAACATTATCTACACGTTAACATAATTTTGTAAAACACACAACTGTTTTTCAGCCAGCGATTTGCATGTAGTATGAAAGGAAGAGTCAAGGAAGCCTGAGAAGGTCAAACTGCAACATAAAGACTTGACGTCATATTGCAATATACAAGGCAGCTTAACGTTACTGACCTCCAAGCTTCAAACACATGGACAGATCACATGTTATTGAAAAAAAATCAAAATAATGGTTATTAGCAGGAAGAGACATCCAACTTAATGAATAGGCAATTATTCTGAATACATACATTTCTTGTAAACATAATGTAACTTTGGGCTCACGTACAGGCAGACTACGCTTCGGCCTTAGTACAATGAAATGGGATGTAGGAATGGCCCTTATGAGTGCAGATTCACAGAGAAATATGTATTCTCAATGCAGTTTTCACTTTTCTGTGTTTGAAAGTCCTCCAGTGGAGTCATATGACATCCTTTTTTCTCCAGTCAGAAAGGAGGATAAAATGGCTTGGATATCAGTTTATACTTGAAGGTAATCTTTCATATTTTTGGGTATCCATTATTTCTATAAAACATTCAGCCACATGTTTAAATGAAGTGGTCATTTCATCAAATTTGTTTAATTTTAGTTGTTGTTTTGCTGCTTTTTTGTAGTGCCATTTTTTAAAAGAATTTACTACAATGGAGTTTGATCGCTGCATTACTTCAGCCAGTCCATGAACTGAACATTTTTAGGGGTACAGGAATGGACAGGACTGTGTTACGATGCCGCTGTAGCAGGGCATCTGGGTATGACATAGCAAAGCCCAGCTCAAGTGCGCAGACTGCAAAACAACTGGACTTTCTGTATAAGTAAAGGAGAGGAAGCCAAAATACAGCAGATTATTTTACAGACAATTGGCGAGATGCCATCGTCCTTTTAATGTTACATATTACTGCCATACAATGGAATGTTTGGTCACAAGGTCAGCTCTTAGTTCCAGGAACTGCAGCATTGGAGCTGCAAGTTTAATCTGCATCTCTCCTTCCATTTCCCCTGTTCCATTTCTAGTCGGTTGCCTACACCTGCTGATATTTACCCCAATGTTTCACCATCACTCATTGAATAAGGCACACAATGCACAAATTCTGGTAAACTCGCCTAAAAAATAAGTATATAATTATATATATACGCACTCAACACACTGTCATTACCAGCATGACTTTTCAGGACACATTGGTTATCTTTTCATGTTTTTGTTTTGTTTTTCGAGCAATTGCACAATTACCTCTTAAAATCAAAAAAGGTTGAAGGTTGCAGGACAGAGGGTCAAATAAAAAGTGACTTAAAAAATAAAAAGTCCAAAATTTTCCCCCTGCATTGCAGCAAACTCGGACATAGCTCCATTACTATTTCCCAAGGAACAAGGGGACACAATAGCTGTAGTGGCAGACACATGCGTTCTGGCACACTACGGTTCAGGGCCTCATTTCTAAACCTGGCTGGCACACCTGCCGTCTGCACTCTCGTTTCAGACAAAAAAAATCACATGACGGGCATTGATACCACCTCCTCTGGGCAGTGCCAGCTGTATACCTTCTCCAAAACACGCTGCTTCCTTCAAGCGCCAGACTGCCCGCCCAGAGCCACATGAATGAAATGCTACACAAGTCCAAAGCACACAAGCCCCTCCCTTTTACACCCACTTACACCAGTAGCAGCAAATAATGTTTTGTTAATTTTCCCAGTGAGACGAAACTGTAGTCCAAGTAGGCAAAGGGGACACTGCTTACAATGAGTGACAAGCTGAGATTGATGTCCATTTGGAAAAAAAAAAAAAAACCCAAACATTTTATGGTACGTTGGGCAGTTACTCTGAGGAGTTGCTCTGATTTGAAACGGACTGACTGCTGCACAGACAGACCTTGCGAGTGCATCCTTTGGGTTCGTGCCCATGTTCCGTGAAGGACCAACACCCATCTGGGGGCGACGTCCTGCCCACAAACACGACGTCTCTGCTACAGTTGGCCACATGCACACTGAATTTTGTTTGTTTGAATCGAAGCCACGTGTTTGACTATTCAACACATGGCAATTTACTCTTGGAAGTTTTACCATATATATATATATTTTGCAAATGGTTAGAGAAATGCATATGATATCTCTTGTTCTATTGTTCACATTTAGTGGGAAGATGACACTCAAGTGGCAGTGAATAGAAACGAAACCCGTTCTTCAAGTATTCTTGGGCCGCTCCGAAAATGAGCAGGGAAAATGAGTCCCTCACTGTGCGGGGAACCCCCCCCATCCTGTGCAGGGGACCCCCCCCGGCGAGAGAGAAATCCTAGCTCAAGCCTCGGAAAGACAGGAAAATGCAACAACAAAAGGAAAAACAAGATGGTGTCCACAGTGTCTTCCCTCTTTGGCCACTTGTAATTCTCCCTCTCCGTTTCCCCTTCCCCCTGACTATCCTTGTCAAAGCAAAGGTTTGGGGGGCTGGGGACTCCCGAAAAACATAGGGGCATGCGCCCTTCGGGCCGCTAACGGCCAGCGGTCCCATTTCGGAGTGGAAACGAGTGCTCTCTGCTCCCCCTCACCCCCCTCAGTAGCTGTACTTGTTCACCACCCGGATCTGGGCAGTCTGTGGGACGAACCCGTTGGGTTTGGGCGGGACGTCAGGCTTGAGCGAAGGCGTCCTCTTGACCCCCATGCGGGGCAGCGAGCCCTGCCCGCTGTAGCTGCTCTGTCGGGACAGGGAGGGCTGGGGGTGGCCCCCCCTGGGCATCCCGTGAGAGTCCAGTCTGGAGGGGGGCGTAGGGGGCATGTAGCCCCCACCTCTGTTCATACTGGGTTGCCTCGAAACGGGGACCCCCACCCCGTTGGGCGAGTTCATGTTTTTGGGGAGGGCAGATATGGAGTGCCTCTGGGATCCCCGGTGGTAGCCTCCCCTCTGCCTCTCCAAGGTGTCCATCTGCCCTGTGGGCGTAGTGGGGGTGGTGGGGACGTCCACCCTCTTCGTCGGGCTGTTCCTGGGCAGGGAGGAGGAAGGGGAATACAGCGAGGCCTCCCTGCTGGGCACTTTTGGTGGAACCTCCATCAGACCCCCGCCTCCCATGGGTTCCAGCATCAGGTTCTGGCGGGGACTGGGCGCATCGGCAAGGATGGCCTTGGGGCCCCCGCCATCCACCCCACCAACACTGCTGTCGTTCAGGTGCTTGAGGAGGTCGTTGAGTGTATTCCGTGCATCCACAGACCTCCGGTTCTCCTTCCTGCCAGACCTGGACCCGCCCAACTGCTCGGCGTTCTGGACTTTCCTCTCGGGCCTAGGCATTTCGCTGCAGCCACTACTGCTGGAGAAGGAGGCACGGTATTCGTGGGTGGCGTTGGGTAGGACCACCGCGCTGGGGATATGACCGTGGCCCATGGGTGAGTGAGGGTGTGGGGGTGGGCTGGAGGGGTAGTACTGCGGGCTTTTGGGTGGGGACTCCCGGCGGGAGGGCGCCACTTTCCCGTGGGCCTTCTCCCACTGGTTCCTGATTGGCTGCAGGCTCTTCTGCTGCAAAACAGGCGTGGACTCCGGTGTGGGGAGGGCAGAGAGCTCAGGGGGCTGGTGGCACTGGCCACCCAGGATGGTGACCTTGGCGTGGTCAGCACTGGGAGGCGGGTCCTTGCCGGTACTCAGCAGGTTGGTGTAAAGCTTTGGAGAATCCACCATACCCTGCTGGTACTCCTTCACCGGGCTGTCAAAGAGCCCGTTGAGCTTGGCGAAGCTGCCGGCTGAATCCGTACAGGACTGGGCCAACTCGCCGTCCTTATGGATCCTCCTGGGCTTCCGTAGGAAGGCGTCCCGGTAGCAATAGACCACCATTCCCGCGATCATCGCCCCCAGCAGGAAGGCGGCGAGCACGCAGGTGATCAGTACGTTCATGTGGACCATCTGGTTGGACTCACCCGACTGCACCTCCCACTGACCTGGAATCACAGTGCAACACTTTTAACATCCTGCAGTGACAATACTGCTTAGATAGGGCTTGGGCTCAGCTAAACCAGGAGACCTCAATTCAAGACCTAGGAGGGCCGGTGTATGTATCGACTGTCTAAAGCAGCGAATGACTACTATTGTTAAATTTCAAGCTGATAACTGCCAAGATAAATTATAACCTGCAGGCATAACAGCCCTCCAGGACTGAAGTTTTGCACCCATGCCCTAAACACAAACTCCTCCTCCCCTTTCTCTCTCTCTCTCTCTCTCTCTCTCTCTTGCTGTCTTTGTCCTTCACCTGGTGTACCACATTAGCCTTGTTTCTGTTCATACAATTTTTTTGTCATTTGTATTTCCTGTCAATTATGACGGCACACTCACGGCCTATGATTGATGCCTCTGACAACAGTGTAAAAATGATGGGATTTTAGATGAGGGCACACCAGATGCGAATCAGGGGTCGGGCATATTTGCATTTATATTCCTGTACCCGAGGCGATTTAGGCCCCGTAGATAAACGTAGCATTTATATAAGGGTTTTTTTTTTTTTTTTTTTTTTTTACATTGATGCATGAGATTTGTCACGGCCAGGGTGATTGTGTTCAGGATATGGTAAGGGCCATTCACTATTCACAAAAAAACTGTTTAGAAGTACATAATGGAATATCCCAAGGGAGAAGAGCGTATTTCAGAATGACGTGCAATAAACGAGGGTTTGTGTCACCGTTCGGTTTTCTGAATCCCAGAAAGCGCAGAAATACAGAGTTAAATTAGTTGGTGTTAAACTCGAAGATTAGAACTTGATTAAACGAGTCGAGAATTAAAACAGTTGAAAGAAAAGCATTGAACGTTTAAGATTTGTTAGTAACCACAGACATAAGAGTTAGTCATCTACCCATGCAACACCCAATGTGTGCTAAGAGAAGTGCTGGTTGGGGCAAGGAGTGTTAATGGAGGGCCTCAGGGTGACTGCTCTAATCACTGGGTGGGTTAGAAATGAGTTTTTGGCAGAACAAAAGAAAAATGAGGTGAAAATTAAAAAGAAATAAATTCTACATTTTTTTCAAGTGGAAGAAAAAAATGCAAGGACGGTGACAAAAATCTCTGAACACAAGCATAAACACAAAAAAGCTGGATCAAAGACAAATCAAAATGATACAGTGAAATAAAAAGAAACATAATAACTGGTGTATCAGCTGATGGAGGTCCCGCATAGCTGCTTGCAAATTATGTTAATGAGAAAATGGGGCTTCTTCTTATTGAAAACAACACCCCGTTGCGCATTAGGGTAATTTGCATGAAGGAAACCATTAAAAACTAAATGTGGGATAAAGCAACAGCTTAAGGAGTACACACTATGAACATAAAGGAGAAACGCCACACTCATGTGTAAAACAAAGACCAAACAACAATGACGCTTACAATATATAAAATATAAATATTTAAAAATTGAGAGTCGTGCAAGTTTCAAATTTAATGAATGTGGCATTTTGACTACTCTGGTGTAGCGTTCTTCTAGGAGCTGCTAACGAGGACAGAGGGGCATGTCATGTTTTAAAGCATTTAGACAGATATGACATATTTTAAATATAATTCATTTATGAATGTAAATTATTAACGAATATCAGTCGTTCATTGGTAATGTATTTATTTTACATAGGAGTGTCTACGCGCTTCTCCTCCTCGTGCTGTGGGGATTGAGAATGTGATGTCTGGCTCGGCTAAAACGATTCCTGGCTCGGCTTGTCGCGTGAATGTGTGCGTGTGTGCGTGTGGTGGCTGGCTCACATCGCTG
The DNA here is from genome assembly GCA_022829145.1 of Albula goreensis. NCBI lineage: Eukaryota > Metazoa > Chordata > Actinopteri > Albuliformes > Albulidae > Albula > Albula goreensis. The sequence goes on along the minus strand of CM040741.1, from coordinate 8,030,436 downwards.
CCGCAGAGGGGCCAGGCAGAATGCCGTCCCTCTGCTCTGGCTCACGCTCAAAAGAATTCGTTAATGGCAGCTATTATTCGGGCCTCCATTCAGCGGAGCGCTGACTCTCCCCGCGGGGGCGGCTTACCCTGTAGCACACCAGGTAACGATTCAAAAGAACGGGAAGTGGCGGTGGGGTCGTCTCGGAGCACAAATTCCCTTGAACCAACAATAAGTTCGGGTGTCTGAGTGGTAGTGGTAGTTATTTGGGATGTCGCTACGGGGACAGACGCCACCCTTGTTGTGACTGACGTTGGTGATGACAACTCCATGTCTGTGGTGACAAACAAAACTGTTAAAAACAAATCGCGGGGGAACAGAAAAACAAAACAAAAACAACAGTTGAACACAACAAACTGTTACAAAAAACATGGTTAGCGGACGCGTTCAAGGGGTGCCGGTTAGTTTATCGCATTCAGTTTTTTTTTTTCGAACATATTGAAAACCTGGTGCCTGAGCAACAGAAACATTCAGATTATATTTTTTTCCCTAAGATCCTGGTTTATTTAAAATTCCTATCACAGAAGAGGATAAAGTTCCAAGAATCACATGTAATTGACCTGAGAATTTCCAATTACATGGAAATACCTTTCAAAACACCTTTTTAAATATGACTGTACATCATAAATTCTGCAACATTGACTGGTTAATGGTGAGACAGCACAGTTTGTTAAGGGAATAGAGGGTACATTGTTCTATGAGTTTGAAGAAAACGAGGAAGACGTGGAAAAGAGAGTTGAGCCTGATGCATGTTCTCGTGCGGGAGGTAATGGGTTAATGGCGGCTGTCAGTTCACCAGCGAAATGGTTAAAGATCTGACAGGAGCGTTGTCATGGAAACGCGCGTCTGAATGCGAGATTTGGTTGGACGGGACAGGTGAGATGGGAAGGTGGGAATGGGAGGGAGAGCTTGTTAATATGAAGAGTGACCAGCAGGAGCAGAGGGAATGAGGCGAAAGGGGTTGAGATACGCTGAACTTGAGGAAGGAAAGAAATATATTTCTTGTATTAAAAAAGTAAAAAAACTAACCAGACGTTGGGTCGCCAAATGATTTGTAATCTGGCGTAGATGTAGCTGCCAAAAATTCTACAAGAATTAAAGGAACAGGAAATCAGTATAAAATAATAATACAACTAAATGTATTACAACTAATAATAATAATAATAATAATATAAAATCAGTGTAAAATAATAATAATAATAATCATAATAATAAATCAAGTTGGAAATCAAAACAGTTTGGAAACTAAAGTTTTAGTTTACAAACAGTTTGTTTTCTGACATGGGAGGTCTACAGTGACATCTTCCATATACACATTCCCAGAGCTAGAGTCTGGGGTAGAATGAGTGGCTTTATTTGAGTGCAGCTGTTGCTGTTTGGAGCAGTTCAGCCTCCTGGATCTCTTGTGGTGGTGATGCGTGTCATGTCATGTGCTATGGGTGCCATTAGTAAGATGTGGCAGTGAAACGTGTCCATAGTCATTCCACAGGGGAATGTGAGTTGACAGCGTACTACTGTGTGCTACTCGTGAGCTAATGGTGTCGACCACAAGTGCGCGCCTCGCAAACGCGCACAACGTCTCACCGTGACAGTCACCCAGCTGCGCTGTGTTGCCGTATTCCACATCCTGTTCGTAGCCAGATCTGTCCAATAGAGGGAAGGAGGAAAAAAAAACTTTAAAGTGGAGAGTATTTAAAAAAAAAACACTTCCTTTGTTTCACCCACCAGGGACTGGCTACCGTATGAGGCCACTGCCCAGAACTGAACTGCTCAGGCTCAAGTTGTTGTCGTTAACGATTGTGACACTCAAACGATCTATAAAACGCAGTACATGCGCCAGCTGGCAGGAGCGTGACATCGGGAGTTAAATTCTTACATCTGTCCCGGCAGGATCCTCTCGCAGGCTCCGTGTGGCATCCACCCGCAGTAAGGGTCCCGCGACGCGATGCACGACCTGCAATTTCACAGAACGCTGTCATTACCTCCGTTCGCCCGGACGCCTTTCACGCCACGCCGTTAACGTTTTACAGGCTGCTGTTTGACACAGCTGAGTATTTACTGCCGAAGCTCAGGTGGGTTTAAGTGCCTTGCTCGAGGGCTTAACACAACAGCAGCTTCTCACTATATGACTGAACCCGCAAACCTTCTGGATCTGTTCTCTAAGAAAAACACCACACTGCTGCTTGGTTTCAGTACAGTGGGATCAGCACAACCACTGTGGATCAGCTGGCTAGTCACAGCAGACCAAAATATATGTCACATCTTTTTTTATTTCCCCAACTCTGCTCTCTGTGTTCACTCCTGCACATTTATTTGATTTGATGTTGTCTATGCTGTCTTGTTCGATTTGTGTGGTTTGTACGGACTGCAAGAATAATTTCCCTGAAGGAACAAGTTTTCAATTCAATTAAATTCAATTCAACTCCATTCATAAAATAAAACCAAGCATCCATCTAGCCAATGTACCTAAGGGCTCAGCCATAAAAAGGGCTTGGCAATGTGGTGTGGAATAAGCCTTCATTCTTGAAGGTGGGAATCAGCTGCCTGTAGTGTAGATTAGTGGTATAATATCTACACATTTCATTGATATACTCAGTAGCTGATCAGTGTATCAGATATGCCCTATATCTCAGTGACCTGGGTGGGGGTGGTGAAGGCGGGGTTTGGAGTGGGGGCGGCGATAGGGGCGGGACTCACTTGTGGCAGGAGGCGTGGCGCTGGCAGCGGCTGAGCGGAATCCTGACCACGCAGCTGGAGAAGGCCACATACAGACCATGTGTGTCTCTGTCAAGGTGCAGCGACAGGATGCGTTTATCCTCCTCGCTGTTTGAGATGCACCTGTGAAGGAGAACCGACAAAATTGGAGAGTTCAGACCAGGCACAGCCTGTGACAAAGCAGGTTTTTTGTTTTTCCTAACATTTCTTGACCAGAAGCAAAAGGCCTGGGTATGCCATAAGCATGGAAATGAATAGTTGTTTTCAGGGAGGTTGTGAACTGTATGTTAATGGTGGTCCACATACTTGGCCCGGTTGAAGACGTCGATCTCCTCCAATAAGACACTGTCATTAAGGGAGTACTGGGAGGTCTTCGCCAGCACCTTCAGCACTATACCGGCCTCAGAGCCGATGAAGGCAACCGTGTAGTTCTGGTGAGGCCCGGCAGCGTTATCCACAGCTACGGCCGTCAGCCTGTACCTGGAGAGAAATGTCAAACTCTTAGTTCAGGTGTGGGGAACATCCATCAGTGACCTTATCTCAATTAGCTCTTAACATTAATGACAGTTCACTTTTATATTAGACCACGGTAAAAAAAAGTTTAATATAGAGACATAAAATCAGTTTTCAGTTGTCACTCATGAGCTTATCAAGACGTTTAGTGTTAATGTCAGTTCCCATAAATGACTGGGCTAATTAAGACATTAAGAAGTTGGCATGAAATCCAGAAACTGAAACGGCTCTCTTTGCCCACCCATGTCTTAGTTAATACTGCTCTGCGAATATAATGAAGACAGTTGTTGCAGGGCTTTTTCTTCTCTTTGTCCTCCCCAGAGTAATAGGGAGAGCCTTCTTGGACCTTCCCTGGGGATGGGAATGGCAAACAGACTAATAATAAAAGTTCTCACTCCCTAGCAATGGAAGCTACTCTGCAAGATGGCAATTCTTTTGAATTGCAATGTCGGTGACCCTAGATCTCTACTGTCAGTCTAAATGTGAGGTTTCACTGGCAGTTTTTTTTTAACCAAGCACAAACACCATGCATACATTTAACACTGGCCACCAAGGTTATATTTTATTTTGAATTTCACGATGAATCACTTTGCAGCCTCTGCAAACTTCTTGTGTACAAATGCAACTGTAATTAAAGTTCTGTGATCCAATTCTCACAAAGCATACTGGGGGAAAAAAGGAAACTTTACTTGTGACCTCCTGTCACAGCCCATAATAAGGGTGACTGTGGCTTCCAATACGATCGCAGACTTTATTTCTACACATTTTAGACATGCAACCAACTCTTATGTAGAGTGAATCACACAGCCAAGTTAAGCCAACAGCTCTTAAATATGATCCATTTATATAGCATACACCTATTTACTGAGGAAATTAGTTTTAAATACCATGGGTACATACAGTGGTCAACAATGAGGATAAAGCCTGCAGCATTGGAGAACAAGCCCAGCTCCCAAAAAACTATACTAAAGCACTGCAGTCTCCGACGATGCCGTACCTTACGCGAGTCTTTGTGAACCAGGGTTCATCGCTGATGGACGGGACAGCCGCGTCCATCAGGGGGTGAGATTTGATGAAGAGCAGCGTTTCGTCTGGGAACTCGATGGAGGTCTTAAACCCTTCTGCAGGGCCGTGCCCCGCACAGCAGCCAGGCCTGAGAAGAATAAGGATGGGTGGGGCATTAATAACAGGAGTCGAGGGGCGGTACTGGGGGTGGGTTGGGGTAGGGGGGTGTACTCTCACAGGGAGGGACTGAGGGGGTCAGATGCTTTTTTGGAAAGATGAAAGAACCTAATGAAGCGCCCGGCGCTCATAAACACGCGTTGTTCAGGGTGCCTGTGGGGCAGGCATAAATATGCAGCGGCTCTAATTATCACCTCATTAATTATTTACCCCACTTGAACCACCGACTAAATACGTGGTGTCAGAGACGCTGCGCCATACCTGGGTTTTGGCAGCCGGTGCTCAGGGAAAGCTGTCCAGACGGAGTCTGCTGTTTTCTGCTCCTTGAACTGACCCCGGAAGACCTTTTCGATGTCCGCCATCGAGAACGCGCAAACCGCAGAACCTGGGATACTATGGCGACATGGGGACATGGGCACAGCCAGTTAAAGACAGCATGACCACTGAAAAAAAACTGCCTGATGTCAGAGGGGTTACTGGTGAAATATTTAGGCACAATCAGGCGTTACGATTGCACCCTTATCCTAACGCAAACCAGTTTATATATTTAAACACTATCCATTTGTATAGCTGGATATTTACTAAAGCGATTCAGCAGGTAAAGTCCCTGACTCAAAGTCACAATTTCAGCCCCCTACCTGGGAATGGAACCCGCGATTTACGATAACTCTAACCGTGGCACTACGCTGGCGACCTGTTAGTTTACCTGTTGAGCTGTGTGGTGAAAACGCCCACCACCGTGGGCACCCCGTTGATGTCGATGATGTCTGTGATGGACTGCAGGACGTCGAAGTAGAAGAAGGACTCGCCGGGAACGGAGCAGTTGAGCCGGGCCTTGACGAACGAGGTCCAGTGCTTTTCCAGAACTCTCTGTGACCCCCCGACGTCATTCTTGCATATGCGCGCCACTCTGGAGTACACGGCCTGGGACGAAACGGGGGACAAACGTCATTAGAGGAAAAAAAAAAAACACTAACTTCCAGCGTCTGAATAATGCATGGTGAAGCGAGTGCTGCTACCGGCCCTGCGCTGCAGAACGCTGTTTTAGCCCAAATCAGCTAACCAGGGCCCTGCCGGAAGTCTCTGTCTTACTAGAGGGACGTGGGGTGGAAGCACTGTCCACATCCCCTTCACCCTCCACGTGCTCTTCTTCAAAAATCTCAACGTGAATCAGGAAGAAAGGAGTGAAATCCGGAGAGGGCTGAATTCTGTAGGTTCCGGACTCTTTAAATTAACCATGTGGCGCGGCCTTAATAATTCACTGCTGCAAATCTCCAGCACTGAGCAGGTATCATTCCCTGCATTAGCGAGACTGAAATATTTATGGACTTGTGGTTAGGGGAAAGTGCTTAAAACCTGTCTGGAAATTCCCCGGGTGCTGTGTTGGTAAATTTTCGAGCGAGCTGGAGGAAGCGGTGTGCATACTAATGCCCAGGGGGAGACATCAATTACCGCCAAACAGGGGCCCAGATCGGATCTGCAGTGGGCGCAAAGAGCAGGTGTTTATCTTTTTACAACTGCAATGAAATCAAATGAATTGTTCCCATTACTGTATGTGCGTGTGTGTGTGTGTGTGTGTGTGTGCATTTTTTTTTCTGGTGTCAGGTGTTTATTCAGGACCCTACCTTTCCCAGGCTGTTGTACTCAGTTGCGATTTCCCTGAAGAAGAAGTACACATAGTTCCCATAATTCACTGCGTGCAGGAAGTGGGGTTCTGAAAAACAGCATTTTTTGAAGCATTAACTACCTTATTGTTGCCTTTTATTGACATAAGATTCGCACAACAGTTAAAGAGACCTGACTTCATGGTGTCCTATATTGTTAACAGGAGTACAAGATTTCACTATAAACTAAACATATTTTATATGTCTTGCAGGCATTCAAATCTACTTCAGCCTCAATGGAAATAAAAAGGATTAAGGACATGACATAAGATCAATGTGAGGGACATTGTGAAACTGTTCTGAGAGGGGGGAAAGAGGACTGCATGCATTCTGTTAATTGACCTTGAACATAGAGCAGGGACAAAACATTCCCAAATAGGGACTGAAATAAAAAATGTAAATGACTGTCTTACATCAGCACGGCCGTTTCCCTCCAGAGACTTTGGTTCATGCAATGAGTGAGGTTTTTCGGTCAGCTCAACGCTTAAATCTCCTACACTCGTAAGACGGCAGATGCTCACATTTCTAATTAAAGCGTCTGGAGACAAGTTGCCATGCTGATGAGGGGCAGTCAGGTGAGTTTCGCAGGGATGGTAAAATGGGATGAGATGATTATGTCATCACCTACCCTTAGGTGTATAAAATCACAACGTACGTACGTTAGATACTGTGACCTTCCTGCTAATACCAAAGGGTGCCCAGAAGTATAACCAAGATATATTGACCAATCATCTTTGACATTGTTGGATTGTGTTTTTTACGAATGTACTCTGTGATTGGTGGAACTCCTCTCTGTTCTATTCATGAGGTGATGACACAAGAGTCTTTTTATTACACCTGTTGTATTACATTTGGTGTTTTGTTAACGTAACAGTGACCCTCTTACCTTTCAGCCATTTGGAATCGTACTTGATGGTCCTGAGTGCGGAGCCGTCTCCCATGCTGCGGTAGATGACCGCGTCGCTGGCCAGAAAGTCCGCCACAGTGGCCGAGTACAGTTTCCCATCTGAAAGACAGGTCAGTGTTTCATTTATTACATTGATAAAAAAAACTGTATATTTGTTATACTAATGACTCAATAAAACCACATTAAACTTTGGTTAGGTTTTTTTTTTGCATTAACAAGCTTTTATTAAAATAATGAAATGCTTACATGTTTATCGACCGTTGCCGCAACTTTTCCGGTGCCATGGTTGCCATGGACACCGCAGCGCTCCGCTCATTGTGACAAATGCGATGATTATGATTTATAATACTCTTGATCAGACCTGGCGCTCATGCAACCATCACAATTTCACTTCCCCCCTCCCCCTACAACTGCCCATGGTCATTGAACAGGCCATTCATCACTGGGATTAGATTATTTTAAGTGTTCTTCATACCAGCAAAAAGGGCGACGTTGGTCTGTTTGGCGTCGAATGGGCACCTTGCCAGACCGCTGATCTCTTCCCCATCAAACTCCAGGTTGTCCAACTTGAGTATAAACAAAGAATCATGATTAGGTTTTATTATTCTTGCTGTTATTGTTTATGTCTACAGTCATTTGTTCACATGTAGATAGACATGACACTCTAAAAATATCTATTCACACCCCTCCTCTTCACATTTCTTCACACAGTATGTACCAGATGTTTGTCACACTACTGCTTGCTTAATTAAGATTCCTGGGAAAATGTATGTTAAAATCACACGAACCAGTGGAACCACAAGCGGAGTTAACCCAGGAAGAAAACCGAGGAGCAGAGTACTTACCCTGTAGAATCTGCACATGGGGTTAAATCCATTGGTTCCGCAAATGAAAACCAGATCGTCGTTCCTTGGAGCCAACACTTTAATGAAATTATGGCATTCGTCCTTCGGATGAAAAATGAGGATGAGCGAGAAGGAGAGGGAGAGAAAGAGGCATTATAAGTCTGCATGTTGTTTACAGAGAGGGGTTGTTCTAGCTCTTTTAATATGAAGGAGGAGAAGACTTAGTCTTACTCTGTGTTTTCCCTTCATGGCACACGTTTCCCGGTCTCCTTGGCCAGACCTCCATGTCAGTTTCTGTAACCAGAGAAGAGAAAAACATGCTACAACACACTGCACAAATACTGCAGTCCTTCTGGTTCTTTATTTATGAGCTGTTCAAACTTGCAACTCACTGGTTTACTTTCACTGAAATGTTTTTTGTTGTTAAACAAAAGGGTCATGACATTAATTAAAACAACACCTGCGATATCAAGCTAAAAAAAACACCAAGAAATGTCTTTCCTTAAAATATCAACATGTCTTAGCTACTGTTCTGCACAACTGAGAGACGGAGGTTTTAATCAGGTAGTTTTATGTTTGCTTACTCAGAGATGGTCTACTTGTCTAAATACATAATTTGCATGTTAACTTTTTGATGAAATGTGCATAGAGAGAGAGAGAGAGTATATATGCAATGAACCTCCGTAAAATTGACATTGGTCTTTGGACTTGAGGACTAATGCGGTTATGCGGAATGAATAGAACCATGCGCAGTTTCATTAGAATCCATGAAATAGTTTCAATTTACAGTCTATATAAGGAGCATCTGTGGCCATGACACTTCAACCCAACAAAGTGAACCTGATAGGCTTCATCTAGATCCACCCACAACTGGCCATATTACAGGCAACTGGATAACCTTGTGATTAACAAAACGCTCGGTGTTAGAAGGAGAAGGCAATGATGGGCTAATAGACTATAAATCACGTGTTCTTGGCAAAGTAAATTGAAGGCATCAAATGAGGTGTGAATAGCAGAAGTGGGTAACGCAGTAAAAGACGGTCAGTTCTGGACTCCTAGAGGAGAGAGGACACTCTTGGGAAACTTAATAAATGGATCAATTGTTATGGACATAGGGGAGCCAAGCATGAGTAAAACCAGGTACTTCCCTGCACTGTGTGATAAAGCAGATGTCCCCTCAGCCCTGTGAGATCTGTGCCATTAAAATAGTAGGGCAGGAAGATGAGAGGAACAGCAGGAGCAGAATTCAAAAACCGAATCCCACCACACCCACTAGAAGTGTCTCTTCCTTTATTCACCACACCACACCACACCACACACCACAAAATGCAACTGCTTACCCTGTAAGGGATGATTTCATTCCTGTACGACTCTCGCAGACTCACTAAGTAGACCTGGTCTCTGTTGAAAGAGCAAGCACAAACACACACTCTCAGGTCAGCTCCGGCTGCTGCTGCATTACAAGCAAAACCATTTCTTTTCTCCACCCCCCCCCTCCCCACCCAACGACAAGCACAGAAAGTCGTAGCCCATGCCCTGCCGGGTGGCATAAATCCCCTCCGCCTGCTGATCGATGTGCCGCCGGTATATATTATTGCGTAGCTGTTTCCGGGATCCAATACAATTAAGAGCTCCTGTAGTGATTTACCTGCCAGCGATGAAGAGTGTGTCCTGGATCTTAGCCATCAACTGGAACTCCAGCCTGTGCTGCGACTCATTGCCCGAGGGACGGCCCCTGAAGACCGGGTACTGCCGGGAGTCTGCGGACGGGAGATGAGCGACGGCGTTACTTGGGATTACCGAGCCGCGCAGTCGATGCCCAACATCGATTACCTGTATGTGCTCCCTGTGTAACGGTTTTCCCTTGGCACGGTAAGCGAATACTAAAGAAAACAGCATTGACACTGAATGCTTATAATAACTGTGTCAGCAGTTTTTTTTTGTGTAAGTGTTATTTCTCACCCTACATCATAGCAGCCGGGGGGGAGGGCTTTTAGTCTGCTTGATCCCCAGGCTGACTGACAAGGCATTGTGGGATTGATTTGGTATTCATGCACATGGCTGCCAAGTTATTTATTCTTTGATGCTGAGCTGGAACAGTGGAAAACTGAGCACTGATTGGCATTAGTTATGTTATTAGAAAATAAACAACAGAACCCTACCCCCTCACCAAAAAAAAAAAAAAACAACACATTGAGCAAATCTGCAATGTGCCATATGTTGGATATTGTAAACATAGGCTCTTTGAAATCAATGCGCTAATTGCTCAGCTAAAATAGACGAAACTGAACGCTAATTGTCACCCTTCTCAAAAATAAGATAAACCGAGTCACTCCCCCGCCACAAAAAAAATTCCACACAGAGCAATTTTGCAACGTGCCATATGTCTCTTATTGTAAACAAAGGCTATCATGAAATCTATGAGCTGATTGCTGATCTAAAACACCAACGACGGTCGGAAGACTGCCTCGGTCAACGCATCAGTGCTGATCCAGGACTCACAGAGGTGGTCTACAACGTCAAGGGGTGCGGAATCCTCTGGAAAGCTGACGGCGCAGACGCACAGGTGTGCAGCGGCCAGGATCAGGCAGCCCAATGGCAGGTGACCTCTCAGGCCCATGGTTGGCACAGAAAGCGCTCACTTCCTGTTTCACAGACGAGTAGGTGTTACCTGTGGAAACAGAGAAGAGGACTTAGTGAAACCAGGTTTTGTTTTTGTGGGGGGATAAACTATTGTTATTTCAGTTAGAAAATAATTGAACATTCTGTCCAAAATACCCTTTTAAGATTGTTTTGTTTAGGCGTTAAACTGTTTTTATTTTTTTCTTTGAAGATATAATTTGGAAAATAATTGAACATCCTGACCACACATGCTTTGGTAAGTTCCTTTTTTTGGATGATCAACTGTTTTTATTCATCTTCTGAGGACATCAAATCCAAAGTAATCCTGAATGTCAGATCCAATGAATACAAAGCAGGCTCTTTAGTGTGGACATTATTGTGCGATTAAAGCATTAAGGCCAAAGAACCATGAAGGATCCATGCCCAGCTCAGGGTCAGAATACCATCAGAAAAACACAGCAACCCACGTCATTAGGAAGTGTAGAGGGAATCGAGCTCAACACCTTTTAATGGCACTCAATCTAGTGAGGGAGGCGTTAAATTAAGGCGATAACTTTATCCCTGTCGGTTCCTCCCTCCTCCTCATTTACCCTCTCTTCTCATTGCATTCGCGCATCTTTTGCCGATCGCTCGTCTGAACACCCCCCCCCCCCTCCATGGTTACTGACAGTTCTAATTAGCATTTTCACTTGCTGTGTTTGCCTGCTGACGAATGCCGGTTTTGTGCTTAGGTTTCAGCGTGTCAGAATCGAATAGCTGCCTATTGTGGCATCTGCCGTGGCCTGAGAGGTCAGGAACAACTGGTCAGCAGGGTGTTTCTCAGGAACAGCCAGTGCATGATGGGTAAACTCACACCGTTTGGCACAACGGTGCCCCCATCTGTCCCACTGTTATCCCACAGGCACGTGGTAAATGTGTGTCACTGTCACGCAGCCCACTGCTGGTGACTCTTCAAAGCCAAACATCTGAAGTGTTGATGGCATTGTGTTTTTTTGTTAAACCCTATATCTTTATTGCAGCCACTTTTGAGCTGAGAGTGTTGTACATGACTATAAACCAATCGTTCACAGCAAAAGTTTCTTGGTTGATAAAATTCATGACGAACAAAATATATTGAAAACACCACTGACGAAAGCTTGTCTAATACAGTGTAATGTAATATCCTTCCAGTTTTTCTTATTTCCCATGAAAAGCTGTCTTTCCAGTGATACAGGCTGCATTTTAATAACACTCGTGATGTACAGCCATTGCAGACATCAAGCCTAAGGTCGCCGTGTCTCACTTATTTATTTATACATTTTTAATTTTATCGTTGCCTCCAGACTGTTGTCACCGCAGGTTTGACAGCATGACTGGTGACACGGTGGTGGCCTGGTGGTGCTCTAGAATAACTGGGTCTCCAATCAAACTGTGCACAAATTAAGGAGCGCTTTTCACGGTTAAGTGTGTTAACGCGTGCGGACAAATTAACTGTGAGGATGGGAGTGGAGGTAGGTGGGAGAGTAAGGTATGAGCAGTTCACCGGGAGACAGCTGCCAGGTCGGGGGATGTGGGGGTGGATTAGCCGGAGGCGTGCGGAGCGACAGATGCGGTTGACGCCGCCGCGTTCCACCCCCGACGAGCGCGTCTGCCCTGCGCGACCGCACATCGACCGCTGGCGCTTTTTCAATTAGCCCCCGCGCACACCTGCTCGTGGAGGCCGGTGATAAGCATCGACCGCAGGGCCGCTCAGGACCGTGATCGAGAAGAGGGAGGGGGAAAAAAATGCAGGAGTTTTAGCCATACCTGGCGATTACATTTTTTTTATTTTTATCAGCGTGGCAGCAGGTTTTCACGGTGTGCGTGAGCTGGACAGAACACAGTGTAATGGGAGGCATGTGTAAAGCAACCCGCCATCTGGTCCCAGCTGTTAAAGCATCAGCACCAGCATCAGACCTAAAATGATTATGAACTTTTTCCAACACACCGAATATGGTGCAGTCCAAACAAACAAATACCCATTCTGAATGTGCGTATCCTCCAAAAATAGACTGGACCAAAAAAAGTAAATAGTTTTGAGATATTTCTGATAATTTTGCTTTCAAGAAGGTACACTGCAAAGTTTGTTTGGAACTGGCATTAAAACTGTGTCCAAGTTGGTTTGTTGGTTCAAATACATGAGAACAACACTGAGGGTAGATTAGCCCTGAAATTTACCATTAAATTTTGTGATTATTGTTGTTCAGGCTAAATGCACAATGCAGTATACTATGTAAAGCACTTTAGAGAAGAGCGTACACTACAGAGAACGTTCTGTAGTTACATTTACAGTTTTCCCCATCAACACAGAACAGTAGGCATCAACAGAGCCAGTTATGAACTGAGCAATAAAAACAACCCTGAGGTTCCCTTCTTATTGGTCCAAGCTACCCACATGACCTCCACAAAAGAATCGCATATGTGTGCGTGCTAAATCCGAAGGCATAAAAACAAATGAGTTTACCACTCGTCCAATGTCCCTCAGCTCCAGTAACTCCGCTGTTCATTCCTCAGCCCCTTTTCATTTGATTGAATCACAATCCTGGTTACCCACAATGCCCCTGTTTCTTAAAAGGGAGAGCCAATTCCTCCTGCGATGCTCCATCCATTATTTATATGAAAGGTTATAGTGGGAGCTGTATGTACCCTGCTGTTACCAAATCCCACAATTGCTTGTAACAACAGCAATATAAATGGGAGGGGGGGCTGACTTAAAAATAAATAAATAAAATCTTGAGTAATGCAATGAAAAACAGAAATGCAAGACATACAAAAGGGCAAGCGTCTAAAATGACAGTTGACTCGCGAGCAGGCTCAGAGGCTCTGCTCAGCGCCCTGTTTTCTGCCCTCCAGTGTGTAGATCTTGGCAAGTCCGGAGATGCGAACGGGGCGCTTGTCACGCAACATGTTACCGCTCAGCGCCCCTTTGCTTATTCTCTCTGAAAGAGCCGTGTTACTACAAGTCCCTTCATTCTTGATTCCATTCACACGGCCGGGCTTCCCAACGGGTGACTTTGCCATAGCTTTACTGATCTTAACAAAAGTAATTGCTGTTGTCAATTTTTTTTACATTTTTTTTTTTTTGGGTTGGTAGAAATCGCATGCTGGCTTTTTTTGTCAGTCAGATCACTGCACTCTGCTGTTTCTTTGCAATGAAGCAGAGCTCCCCTATGGTGGAATCCTATCAGGCTGGGGGGGAGGGGGAGGCCCACATGCAATAAAAAAGCCGGCAAAACAATAAGAGCGATGTGTCATTTCAGATCTGCACCAATGGGGCCGCTCCATAAGGGGCCTGAAACAGGGCTGTCGTTTCGGGGCTCTGTGCTGTCCTGTATCCCGCTGTGTGGGGAACCATGGAACATGAGATCAGGAAATTGGCAAAATGTGGTTTTTCGGAGGGTGCCTCTCGCTATTGTACAGAATCTGGAAAAGGCCCCTCCCGCCCCCCTTCCCCCACACTGTCAGAACCTAGGCCACTAAGAATCACAGAGTTCTGGCTACTGGTTTGCCCGCTGCCTTTTTCTGCTATCAGGGCCAAGCAAGAATATTGTGTGATGCAGAATCATGCAGGTTCATTCCCATGACAAAGCCTGGTGAAAGCAAACTAGAACCAGGCCCCTGGGCAGAGTTATCACAGCCACACTGGTCCTGTCAGCAAAACCTTACCACATTTCGCTACCCAAATTCAGGAAAGTACCACCATTACAAGTAGCTCAACATACCCAAACCTGCTCAAGAAAGTAGAATAAAGAGTCAAGGAACCAGGCTCAGAACTGCACCAACACAGCCTGGGACCATGCCGGCCTTATGGCACATTGTTTTCAGCCCTGGTTCCGTCTGGCTTCAGTTCTGATAGTTCAATAAAAAAAGATATTGAGGGCTCATCTGAAGTAGCAGGCTGGTAAGCCAGATGGAGGACAACACCGTGCTGTCTGAGCCACTGTAAGGCAATCAAGGGTTCTGCCAAGGGAACAACTCTGACATGTGATTAGAGAGGACCTTGGCTGCCGTAGTAAAAAATGATTACAACTTCTTTACTGGAAATAATAAGGACGCGTAATCTTTAGTGCTGAGTCAATGATGTGATTGGAGGAGTCTGAACTTGTTTGCCGTGAAAGTGCTGGCATGAGACACGGCTCTCTGCTTTTGGCAGAACGGCGCTCCCCTCTCAGCTCTCTCGGGAGCGGCGCGGGCTCGGGCGCGCTCTTCACGCCAGCGGTCGCGCTTTAACGCCGCAGGCAAACTTTTCCTGCAGGTGCGAGTGGGCGTGGCCCAGCGCGGCACTGGGGTCAGATCCCACAATACAAGCCTCGTGTTCTGGATGTTGACTTTAGGGGCCAGCGCCAGGACAATGCCATTCACTGGCGTGGAAGAGCGAAATTGCTGTGGCCAGCTGTTCTGTCGTCAGTCCAATGATCAACCGAGAGGCTCGGTACAAAGCCAGAGGTCTCTTGTGCTGAGAGACAGAATGATTGATGGCTCCGACTCAGCGTTCGGGTATAGAATAGGAAAAGTTCACTTTGTGGCCGCTGAAGTGGATCATTTGCCTAATTAACAAAAGGGGCACTGGAGAAAGTGCACTAGGCTAAATAAACCTTATTAAACCTTAAATACGTAGCAAACGAGAACTGTAATTCAGTTTAAGTATTTCCTTCCTCGTAGCAGCATAAAAGTGTACATTCTCTCATAAAAAAATGGGAAAATGAAGTTGCTCTCCAAACGTATCATCGCTCTAGGGTGTGGGCGAGGGTCGGGAAGGGCAACAACAATAAATACAAACATCTCATAAAAGATTCAGGGCTAAACATGTATAAGCCAGACATTCTGTTTCATTTATACCATTTACAAATCCATAGGCAAACGGCTTGAGAACTTTTTCAACATTTCCAAATCAATATGCCACCGGCGATTTGCGATGCCTTAAGTTGTACTCAAAAATAGAATACACGGACATTGAAAGTCAGTCAAGGAACAACAAATCTGTAGGGAAATAGTCAAAATAAATGTGACACGTCTGATACTTATATTTAATTACCAGTGCTTTAACTAATCGATCTTTTTTCAGCCATTCTCAGGCGCACATGCCATGACTCTTGACTCCGCACCCAGACAGAATTTCAATGTCTTAAAAATCTGCCGCTTGAGTACATTTTGTAATTCAGTAGGCTACCACAGTTTCACCTACGGCATGCTCCGAATTCAACAAACACGCGAGGTGGCTGCAGTAGCGACTTTAACAGAGTACCTGTGATTTTTGGAGAGGCGCTAGTGATTAAAGGTAACGGAAGGGTCTGTTCAATTAATTCTTAAGCATCTGTGTGACTTCGAAGAATATGAGGAAAACGACACAGTCGTACAGGCTCATGGAGAAAGTAAGAAATTGTTATAATGCAATATGCTTTACAATTCTTCCACTTAAACCAAACCAAAAAAGAAAACGTATCTGAAGGCTATATACTTAAAACTAATTGCAGGGACGAATCGACTAAGGAACTGTACGTAGAACAAAACAACACTATTACTGCACATTTGTGTATACGTTACACGCTGTAATGGCCTTTCAAATGATGTGGTAGACTAAAAATAGTCTATCCATTCAGGAAATTTACAGCACACGGCATTCGGAACAGAAGAAGAACTGGATTAACGACCAATATAATTTGGTCATCACCAACCACTGCTATTTCCTCCAGTGGATACTGAACCATTATGAATTTAATTATACGAAGAAATACATTTTTAATTATCATGTCAACGATTGCAAAAACCAGGTTAGTAGCAGCTAAAATCCATTTCCAGTGAGATACAGGTAATTTCATAAACTGCACCGTGCTAAGGATTGCACAACACTGCTACCTATGAAAACTGTAAATGATTAAGAACATGATCTTAACAGATGCACAATATCAGTACTTGCCATCCAGATGTGGGACAATAAAACCTATCAAGGTCTAAGATATCGCCCTGTCCATATATCAACGGTTTACCTTCGTTACTATCTGGTGATAAAGAGTAAATATTATAAGGTAGGCTGGAGATTCTGTCACACAACAAAACACCCAAAAAAATCTAATTAAAAAGTATCCATACCTTGTGGCTTTCAGACATTCGTCAAAAACTAATGACAGGTCATCCGATTCCCCTGTATGTCCACTCTACAGAATAATCCACTAGATGAACTGTGAACATCCCAAACGTCCAGGATATGAAACCTTTTGCCTTTCTTTCTGTCCAGTTGAGGACTCCGAAAATTAATTCCAGTGGCAAGAGGGCGCATTTTCCCGCTGACTCACCAATCTATTCGTCCTCAGGCCGGGTTTTATGCTTTCTGATCTTCAAAGACCGATCAAATGGCACCACTCTCGCCCCTTCCCCCCTCTCCTAACCCCCGACCCCCACCCGACAGTAACTTTACTAAACCAGAGCAGAAGAAAAAAAAACAAACACGAGAAGTTAGCCCTAGAGCAAAGGCAGTCGTAAATGTGTGTGCTCGAGTTAAAAACCAAAAGGAACGGTTTAAATCTCCTCCGGAAAGACCGAGACCACAAATCGGACGTATAGAGATGGCTCGTGAAAACATCGGCTGCTTGATTAAAAATAGCTCCGCGAGTACTATTTTTGTACTTCACACACTAGCTTGGTGAGTTGGATGCGCTTCATTCTGCTCTGCCTGCCTACAACAGACTTCTTTACGGTCCCAGTATTTGCCAATCTCTTCCTTTCGTCCTCGTTCCCGTAATCCCACTATTTCATTCTTGTTTAAAAAATTGCCTAAAAGTAGCTTTCCAAAATCGCGACTCACCTCATCTGAATTCGTATTTTGTATCCTCTAGTTTTGCAACAAAGCAAATTGGCAACTTCTAACTTCTGTGGTGCTGTTCTCTCTGCAAGGAGAAAAATAAACTGCTACACGACAAACGGTGTAACTCGATCCATGCTGACTCGATCCACACAGAAGAGCACACCCCCCATCCACCAATAGGACGGTCGCTCGGTCGCTGGCCACACCCCAACTCTCCTATCCTCTCTCCTCTCGCGCTTTCCCTGAATGTGGATTTTGGCTTCTTTCCCGGCTCGACTGCTGCGTTCCCCGCTGCCGTGAGGCCCCTAAATCGTCCTGACCCCACTTTCACCCATCCCCCACCTCAAATAAGCAGGCTGTAAAAATCTTTAACAGAACTGGACTGTTTTCGGAGGGGCTTATGTGGAGCAGTCGGAGCGGAGACGATTCCCTGCATCAAGTTGTTCAGGCTGCGAGCTCGCCTCAGACATACGCTGCTCCTTTGCATTGTGTTGGCACGGGTACTTTCTGTGACAATACACCGAAAAACACAAAAACCTAAAGTCTAGTTGCATTTCATGCATGCATCCTGTAGTTAATATTTGTGTTTCTGCAGGTGTTGCATGTATTTATTTAACGACAGTTTCCCTCCTGCATTAACTGTTTGATTCTGGAGTAGCGCTGTACTATTTTGTTCGCATTCAAACCCTGGATATAATCTACTTAGACACCAGAGAACTTGAAAAGGGATATGCGACTCTGATTAAATATAACTGACAGAAGCTTGAAGCTGTGCGTGTGAAGGTTAGGACTGGGAGCCTAACACCTGTATTGAGATAGATCCAGTTGTTTGAGTAAGATTAAGCATTTTCTACTGCCTGATTAAATCCACAACACACACCCTAATAGCCGTAAGCATTGTGCCAGCGAGCGGTCGGAAATATTGCCCTGGAAAAATGCAAGCAAAAGGTTTGATAGTGGATCAAGCTTTGTAAACCTATGAAAGGAAATGAGATTCATGGCGGATGCATTGTCCAAAAAATACATCAACATTTTTACAAAGCATGTTGATTTTAAGCTTGTGGTGTTTAATGTCATGAATGCATCAATGTGTTTACAGCAGTATTCATAGCCCGAGCCTTATACGACATTTCAACTGTGAATTTAATTAGTAATGGATTAATAAACTAAAATGCATGAACCTAAAAAAGCACCAAGGAAATCCAGGGCATATTGTAATGAATATTCGTTGCTTTGCAGCATATATTCCCCTCACACACGTGAAGTTGTTTTATAACACACACACACATACGCGCGCGCACGTAATATAGTGGCGTTGGCAGTGACCGTTGGTAGGCATTGTCAAAATGTGTCCCATTAACCTAGATTGCCACTGGAAATCACATCATTGGCGTGCCCGTGAGTGCAGAAGGGCACTCGAGAGAGCAGCGTGTGAAAAATAAAACCCGCTGAAAATGCAAACAGATTGCCCCGGCTGTCTCCAGAGCTATAATTGAGAATCCGCGTGTCAGTATAGTGGCTCACACTATGAATTAAAACCATTTACCCGTTTCCTGTGAGCTTGGATGATCCGGCGTCATTATTGTATTTATGTAAATTAGCCGTTCGCCAGCTCTGGGTTTATCTTTTTCATTTGCAGAAGTTGCAGTCAAATTGTCATCCAATTCCGACCCCCACCCCACCCCCACCCGTCCTGCTCCCTCCCCATTTTTGCTCCGCACAAATGGACGAATACGAAAGGAAAAGAAAGAATTAGGTTACAGGAATGCCTCATGAATTGCATTATTTACGAGCCTTGTGCGTGGTCGCGGCAGCGGCTGGGAGGCTCGCAGTGACTTGGGCGGGCATGTGGAGGATGGGCACATGGGCACCGCAATAAATGCGAAGTTCAGTAAAGATCTCCCCTGATTAGAGCGGCAACGCTGCAGATACGTGGGAAGCGAGAGCAGCAGAGTCCTCTGGCTCTCGTCCCGCTGTTTTAGCTGGGATTTAATTGAACTTTATGCCACCGATCATCTGTTTCCATCAGGACGGTTAGACTCTCTCTCTCTCTCTCTCTCTCTCTCTCTCTCTCTCTCTCTCGTTTCCTCTCAGACACCCATGTCAAAGAGACAGCACCCACGCGCCAACCCCACCTGCGCGTGCAGTCAGGGTTTACGCAGGGGCTGAAGAGGAAGCAAGGTAACAGCAGATGTGTTGTTCTCCCCGTTGGGGAATCGTAGGCTTCTAATTTGCATTCACATTTACATTTGCAGACAGTGGTATCCCAATAGCTGGTTTAAATGAGATACTGGATTATGCATACTGTGGTAGTTCACACCACTTTGTGTGTATGTGTGTGTGTGTGTGTGTGGGGGCATTCTGAGATGACTTTGTAGATAAGCACTGCCAGAGAACATGGAACATTGATGGGTACGATGTGCATGTATGTGTGAATGTCTTTGTGTGTATGCTGTATGCTGATGAGTCGATGTGCTTGTGTGCCATTTATATATTTGTATGTGTGTTCTTGTGTGTATGCCTATGCTTTTGTATGTTATGTGTGTATGGTATATGCAGTTTATATGCCTTTGTTTCACATTTGTACGTGTATGCCTGTGTGTTTGTGTGGGCTGAAATATCTGTTGTGTGTATACGCATATGTAAGTAGTTTGTGTGTGATGACAAAAATGACCGATGGAGCCCAACACTTGGAAGTGCTTTAGGGGTCAAACCATGACTCAGCTAAGCAAAACACCTTCCACGTGTCAGACTTAGATAGACAAGGGGAGAGAGAAGAGGGAGAGGGGAAAGGGAGAGAGTGTAGACAAAATGGGACATCACTGCAGATTGTCTACAGATGGTGTCTGGGCTGAATTGCAAATTGCAATTGCAAGATTAGCAGCAAAGGTGCAAAATTCAGAAGCAGCCATTGCATTGATTAGCTGAGCCAATCACCCCTATCAATCGATGAATCCCAGCATTCAATCAGCGGAACAAATCATGCCAATCGCTCAGCAGAGCCAGTCATGGTGAAGCCAATTTGTAGAACTCAAAACACCCAAACTGACATATGTAAACATTATTAAGTATTCTCAAATGACCATTTTAGGATATTTTAACTACATATACAGTCCTGTCTTCATTCAGACATTGTTTGTTAAAGGACAGAATATTAGAAAGTAAATGAATGACTGGGGATTCCTTCTAGTGGAAAGTAAAAAGCACTGGAGGCATTGCTAAAAGCAGTTTCAGTCTTTTTTTCTTTTTTTTTTTGAAGAAACTAAACTTGCCCCTCGCAAGCCATAAAAACAAAGTCATACAGTCTTAACTCTCAGCGTCTGCTACTGCGTGAGTAAGTGGGTTCACATCAGGACTTTGGTCTAAAGCAAAATGCTTTTTGTCCAGGGGAACATTGATTTCCTACCCCCATGCGAAAGGAGAATGAGGGTTGTCATGGAGATTAATGGTGCGCTGAGACCTCTCCTTTTGGAGTTCGTGAGCGAAGGGTGTGGCCGTCATCTGGGGGTCCGCCTCTCTGACTCAGGGATTTCAGTGACATCTCAGCCATTGTGAAGGGATCAGGTTCCTGCAAGTCAGAACCCAGCTCTCCTGCAGAGGACTGCTGAATCCAGGCTTTAAATCAGGTGTGTGTTTTTTTTTTTTTTTTTTTGGCAGTCCGAAGGTTTTTGCTGTCAAGGTGACACGCTACTGTTGCAGCACCTGAATTTCAGGCTAACATTGAGCAACCTGAGAAACATGCTTTCCTCAGACCACATCCCTGAGATGTTTGCCCTAGCCTCACTCGCCAAGCTCATAACTATGCAGGAGTAATCAACTGACCCAGCCAATCAAATCCATGACCAGAAATCTGCAGCCATGAATCAGGGCGCAAAAATCAGAGACTATAAAAGCTGGCAAAGTTTTCCAGATGCGCTGTCAGAGATTAAGTGTCTGGAGTCGAGACAACATGAACCCTGATGCTTCTGTCTCTCCTCTCCCACCCATAGTGCTAAATAGGCCTTTATTGAACTCCAGCCAGTGCTTATTAGCGCAGTGCTCTAGGAGTGCTGACA
The DNA here is from genome assembly GCA_022829145.1 of Albula goreensis. NCBI lineage: Eukaryota > Metazoa > Chordata > Actinopteri > Albuliformes > Albulidae > Albula > Albula goreensis. Next base: position 8,009,074 of record CM040741.1, on the reverse strand, counting down.
AAGCACTTTCACTGCTGTCTTTGTTTTAGTCCACCCCTTTGCAATGGCAGTTGAGTGTGTCACAATGTAAAATTGTTTTGAAAAATCTTTTTTTTTTTATTTTTGTTGTGTTTACACACAATTTCAGTGTCAACAATAGTGTTCATCTACCACAGACTGTTTCTTAAGTCCCTGTGTATTGGTACCCCTGTTAGAACAGGGTAGGTTATGCTACTGGTTTCAAACCATGGCCGTTGTTGCCTGCCTGCACTTCAACAAGAGATACAGTTAGCCAGTCTGCTGATGTAAGGAGCAAAATCCCCAACCCAGGGAGCTAAATTATCTCTGCTCCTCCAAGGGGTGACATCACGTTTTGTAGCCAAATGCTCAACCGCTATCTTGTATCTTGAAAATTCGATACTTAATGAATCAATGTGCATTACAACGCACCCGCTGTTTCTTTGCTGTTTTACTTAACACAGCTTTATTCATTGCTCAGCATTCAGACGTGATTGAGAGAAAGGCAAAGCTCTCACTGTGCCCCTCATGGTCAGGCCTTGTGATTAGTGCGTCAATTTCCCAAGAACGCCAAAGCATGAGCTCCTCTAATATGACTTTAAAGTCATGCTTCTCTGATGAATTTGAGTTTTTTTTTTCTTGTTTTGTTATGGCAGGTCTGTAAGTTTCAGCATGGAGCTTAGTTTGACAGGCTATTATAAAACCCGTTCCCCTGAGTAATTATTTCTGCAGACCCAGAGTTTCCAACTGATCAATAACGCCTGTCCGTCTCACACCAACAACACTGTTGCTTTAGTTTTCTATTTTGCAGAAAAATATGAGATTTTCTGTCTTTTTTTGTCAGGTAGAAAATTAAGAGCTGTGTAGGAGCTGACAGGGAGGCAGGCTGCTTCCCTACATAGCTGTGTAAACGAGACAAGGATCACATGACTCATTACCTGAATTAGAAAAAAAAAATTGAGCGACATTTTCCTTTTGGTATTATTGGTTGTTTATTCATCATTATGCAACAGAAAACTGTCACCACAGTATTTACTTAGTTCTGTTGACTTGCCATGTATTTGTTGTTGGGTTTGTTCCCTCTATTTCACTTTTGAGCTAATTGACTGAGAACATATAGAATTGCTCAGTAATGGGGAAAAATATAATATTTTGCAAAAATAAAACAAACAAAGAAAAACAAAATTGGCAGACCATACACAATAAAAATACTCAATGAAGTGCACTGTAAGAGCAGTGAACCAAGTAAAAACATAATCAAGTGGCATTGGCCTGAATTCAAGAAACTTTTTTCCATAAATTTGACCCCTCATTTAATAGAAATTGAAGTTTCTTTTTTCCTTCCTTCATAAACATAGTTTGGCAAGCACAAACAATCAAGAAAACCAACCCAGAAAAACTGTGTGGAGTAGGGGAGAATAGGAACATTTGCATCAATTTGTAAACCAAAGTTAGGGACAACCATTCATTAAATCAAGACTTAACCCTGGTAATACTTACAGAAGAGTTTGAAAACCAATAATTTATGATCAGATCTGATGGCCTTTGAAAGCTTGCAAGCATTTATTTGTGAATTAGGTATTATAACACGAAATATGTATGATGCATGGAACTACCTTCAGCGATCAGTCACTGACTTGTTTCAGCTAATCCAAGCCTTTCTTCTTTACAGCAAGACACAATAATTGGTGCCAATCAGAGAGGTACTGGTAGCACATTCTAGATTCACCCTTTTTAGTGTATCTCATTTTCCCTTCCTCTAGAACTCTTGCAAAGCAAAGTCATGTGGTGTTCTGTACTCTATTAATTAATGTAATTGGATCTGTGGTTGGAATAGACTGAGCTGAGCTCTGATTGGCTGACGGCTCAGGGTTAGCTGAATGCTAGTGGTGGATGAATGAGATATCATGACACAAAAAATGTAATTCACATTTCTGAAACAAAGAATGTCCTGCTATGTACAGCATTACACATTGATTGGTTCAAATTTCTAGGTGCAGCCAAGATCAATTTTTGCTTGGACGATACCTCTTTCTTTTATCAATAGTAGATATCTTTATCTTAGCTGTTTTTGATGTGTTGTTGTCCATGAATGCACTTGTATATGAATATGTGAAGTAAGACTCAGTATCTACCAAACAAAGACCTGTACAGGGAAAAAAAAAACATCAAGGGCCAATTTGCTGATTTTAGTCTTTGAAATTTGTTGAAAGATATAGCCCTGAACAAATCTTTCACATACATAAGTATATGTGAGTCAGCAAAAACACTTCATAAATTTCATATGTTGTGAAATATTATTACTATCTGTCATCTGGGCTGGGCAGGGTGAAACAGCTTTAAATTGGATAGGAGCTGCTCTACCTTGATCTGTCATCATTGCCATCACTTGCTGAAGCTTGCCATCATATTTTATTGAACTGTTATTTAAGTTTGCCCTGTTTGTGCATGCTTTATGGTAAACACGATCATCCTGTATACATAGCAAACCACACTGCTAACATTCAAGGAAAATAAAATAAAGTTACAGTCTGAACCAATACATAATTTATGAACATGCTCTTCATTTTCGGGTCATTATTTATTCATTAGCTCCATTCCAGTCCATATCAATATGTTTTCGTTCTATCTGGTAGTAATATGCTTTGGAGAAAATCAATGATATACGTCAGAGGTTTCTGCTCATTGTACTCAGCTGTGGTTTTAGAGCTTGCTTCTCAATGGTCCACAGTCCCTGACAGGTAGTAAATCAGACAAAGTCTGACCTGTCAGCCAAAGGGATGTGCACATTTAAAATAAAAAGGCAAAAAGTCGCCAGGGCAAGTTCAGTATGCTAACCAGTATAAAATCCAGATCATGAGGACAAACAATACATTCATAACAATCCCTAATAAGGAAAGCCTAGCTGTAAATGCTGTAACCAAAACAAAAGTGAACTTTTAATGAACTTTCACTCTCATTATACTAATCAGTTTTTCATTGGCCAGATCCATGGTGTGTGCTAGTTTCTGTGGCAGGTTGTCATGTGGAGGTTCCTGGGTACAGACAGTATTCCCGTTTTTACTGCCGCTGAATGGCACTCTGGGCCTCTTGGCTTTGCCTGCCTTTAACACTCACTTGACCCGACATTAAAGCGACCAATCACGTTACAGTATTTTGTAAATGTAGGTTTCATATATGGAATGTCTGACCTGTTTTCTTTCTTATTTTTTTTCCTCTGAATAAGTGGTTTTGTAACACATCTGTGTGTCTATGAATGCCCATGTATGCATATTTCGGTTTTTTTGTGGGTGGATGTGTTTGTTTATGTGTGTGCATGTGTGCATTTTTGTGTGTGGGTATGTGTTTGTGCATTTGTGTGCATGGTGTGTGCATCTGTGTGTGTGTGCATTTGTGTGTGTGTGTGTGTGTGTGTGTGTGTGGGTATGTATGTGTGCGTGTGTGTGTGCGTGCAGACAGGGTGACAGTGTGGAGTAGCAGTGTGGGATTTGGGCACGGGCCAGGGCATTGTCCTTTGGTAATGACATTACTGAGAGTGACTCACAGCGCCAGCGGCAGATAGACTCCAGTGCTGAACCAGATCTACGATTCAGCTCATTGCAATACATTAAGAGAACATGAACAATACAATATGAAACAAATTAGAGAAATACAAAGTTCCATAACTGCATTACATTAAAATAGGAATACATGCATAAATATTATGTATAAAATATTAATATAACATTCATAGAAATAATAAAAATATTTCATTTTACAGTGTAATGAATTACCGTACGTTACATTACAGGTATTTAGCAGATGGTCTTATCCAGACTTACAACTCAAAATGTAAGTAGCTTTAAATAGGCACTAAGACGTATCAAGCTTGGTTCTCTGCAGTTTTAGACTCATCCCCAGATATGGGCCAGTTCTAAAATACTCTGCCTTGACAGCGTGAAGCAGCCATTTCAGCCTTTTAGGCTGCATTAATTTTGGGAACATTTAAATAGACACCTTTGTGGGACAGAACATTTTCCCACGATCTGGAGAGTAAATATAGAGTTCTATTTGTGTGTGGGTGTCGCTCAGAGCAGGCCCCACCCCCTGGTGCACGGACAGGTGTGTGTGTGTGTGTGTGTTTGTGTGTGTGTGTGTGTGTGTGTGCTGTGCTGACTGTGCAGGAAGAGAGCTGCTGGAACGGGCGTGGTAAGGGGCCTGGACAAAGACCCTCTTTAATAGGAGAGTGAGGTACCATAACTCCAAAAATGGGGTGGAGCTATAATGTGCGACCAGTGATCTCATCCAATAAAAGTGTATGATTTTAAAGAGCAGTCTTTTGATTGGCTAATATCAGCCAGGCCCTGTCATAATTGGGTAAAACCTCACTCTCCCATCCACACTCTGCCTCCCCAGCCTTAACATACTCTGAAAGATTCATGTCTCCAAGGCAACACAAAACCCCTCCATATCAGGTTTAATCCATGCAGCAAAAAACACACCTCTCTAGCTTTTATGTAGAGTTATTGCATTATTATTAGCTGAATAATATTAAAATTTTCCTAAATACGTAATTATCTATTATTATTTCAAACCTTTATCATTTGACTTTTGTTTTAATTAATTTTTATTGATTATCTTTTACTGATTTTAACATTCCTCACTGCTGGGTATTTTTAACATTTTAATCTTTTAACCTAACCACTGTCTTTTAGTACTGTATGAGATTTTCTTAGCTTTACTTTCTCCTGTTTGTTTTTATTTAGGCCAATAAAGGGTGTTTTAATATCTCAAGAAAAGCCTCCCCCCATCCTTACATCACCCTCCTACACTCACCCCCACGGAGCACCAACAAACAGAGACAATGGGTTGAAAAAGAGTAGGAACTCTGACCTTTCCATACCACTAACAGGTACTGTTTCAGGCCTGGAGGGCTGATCTGAATGTGGGTTTTTGTTTCTAACAAGTACATTAGCTTGGTTAGCTAATTGGTTGTATACACAAAAGTGCATTACCTCGTAGCTTAGAGCATTGTAAATGTTTGTTTCATATACACAAGAACAGCCTTCAGTTATAATCCACAGGCTTATCAAGAAATGCAGTTAAAATGTCAAACCGGGCTGGTTAAATAATTAATTTGGCATGAATTTAGTCGGCATGAGAAGCAGCAACAGATACCATCCTTCATTCCCACCCCTGCTCTTGTAGGACACCCAGGCAGGAGACAGCTGCAAGGAGCGCAAGTGCATGCCTCGCTGTAGAGAATCATTCACGTTCACGCAAGGGAGTACGTCTGCGTTAGACCACACAGAACTAAAAGAGCCGAATCAGCACCTCACGCTCCTGCTGCCTGCTACCCAGGAAAGGTCAACCTTCATTTGCTGAGTGCACGTGAAATTCACAACTTTTCCCATGCCAAGGTTCTGGTCCGGGACCACTTGCTGTGATCCCCCAATCCCCATCCCCAACCCCCTACAGCGTAAACCTAAGGTGCCTGTTTTATAGTAAAGTGTGAACACTTGTGAACCTCCACGGAATGTTATGCATTTTCACATATTTTAGACTGAAATTACATATGATCTTTATCAAAATCTCAGTTAATGTTACTCAACTCAAAGAAACTCAACCCTATTAATGGAAAAACATTCGGAAAAAAGGATTACATATGTGTGCACGCAATGATATTTAACATTTTTGTAATAGTCCAATTATATCTTGCATTTTTATGTTTTTTTAAATAATCAGATTTACATTTGAATGCTTGATGAGAATCCAATTGGATTTAATATCTTAAAATACAGACTATTGCAAAGGGGTTCACATACTTTCAGGCAGTACTTCTGCGGGCAGTCTCCTTATGTCTGTGCTGTCATGTACGACTTCTGTTTATGACCTGAAGAGTACGTTTCCTAAGGGATGATGAAGTGCTCAAGCACACCCCCCCCCCCTCCCCAATGACCCAGGGGCATACACTATCTCCCCATCTGCCCGACTCTCTCCCCACACCATGGGGTCTCCCCCATATCTAAACCCATCCTGGCTCCTCCTTTCACTCCTCTGTTTGCTCGTCCACTCCATCCCCCTTTCTGAATGCCAGAGACACACTCTCTCCAGATAAAAAAAACCTGTCTTCGCCGTGTCAAGGTCTCACTCCAAAGAGACCTTATCTAAAGGCGTTGGGTCATCGCGGTTCTGCACTTAACATGAAACAGAAAGGAGGAACTTGAAAGTTCTTTAAAGTCTTGAAAATTCCCATTTAGAGAGAGAATCCTCCACGCACCTTAGAATTCTTATGAAGCCTCATACAAGGTTTGAAAAAATGCATGAGGGTAGCTGACTATGGTCTTCACTAGAGGGATTACTTTGTTAAGAGTAGTCTCTCTAAATCAGGGATGTAAAAATGCAGGCCTGGAAGGCTGCAGCGTCAGCAGGTTTTTATGGTTCTCTTTCAGTTACCAGTCAATTTAGGCCATGGATACAGTCAATGACTTAACATAATCGCTAAAGGGCTGACATGCAGGAAAGATACCTGGGTTAGCTGGGTGCTGGTGGAAAGATGTGAAGTAACTTTAAATTAGCCCTTGTTTCAGCATGCGTAATAACACTTGAACTCCTGAATGAAAGTTTGTGACACTTAGAATATGGCAATTGTGATTTTAACATTTTGTAATGGGGGAACTGGGCTTGTAATTCAGGGTAGGTTTCAGGTTCACATACCAGGTGGAATGCACTTCAACTATACCCTCAAGCAAAGTACTTGAACCTTAATTGCTTCTGTAAAATGTCCAGCTTTATCACCTTTTAAATTAGTGTCTTCTACAAAAACGAGGAGTACATTGCATAAAGAATAGCATACCAGTGCTCTCCAACCATTTGGAAGTGGGTCCTTTTGTATCCACACTCCCAAAAGTACACTGTGCTATTCCCCCCCCCCCACACCTTTTGTGGAAGGCTAAAGGGAAAAAAGGACATGTGCCTCATATGGGATTTTCATTCACAACTCTGTGGAATGTCAATTGTTCTTTAACGTTTGCCTTAGGTGTTAACTACAACATGCTGTTCTGTGGAAATAAGGAGAACAACACAAAAACCAAACTGTTAATGGCTTCCTGGGTATGACCGTCCTGCATGATAATAGCCAGCGTCGGAATTTACAAGGTCGCAAGGCATGTGGACATGTCCAACAATATCCAACAGCTGCCCCCCTCGTTTCTCTCCAAAAACTGCCCACTAAATAAGCATCTGCGGCATGCAGGCATACTGTACAAGTGATTCCCATGGAAAACATATCCCTGATTAAACAAAACATGCTTTATCATTCCCTTTCTTTTTCTGCAAGTCAGTGCAATTAAGGCTATGCTTATTACAAACCGACACAAAATATTTGAACTGTTCAGTAGTACATTTAGTGTTGGGGTGTGGATTGTGTTGCCTGGGAGGATGTAGCGGACAGTGCTCTCTGCTGACATGTGACCATGTTTTATAGCATTTGCTTTAGTGGGTGCACCATGTTTCAGTGAAGAGGCATCGACACTCAGTCTCTCTAACACGCTCACTTTCTCTCTGTCTCCCCCTTTATTTATTATGTTTTGAAAATAATTCTGTACGCATTTCCCCATGACAGTAGTTAGTACGGGCAGGTTAGCCGGACGGAAAACGGTGACGCGTGCCGTCTCTCCATTCCATGAGCAGCTGGACGTTCCTTATGATTACCGCCTTGCAGACAGAGGCAGCTGATTTTCCTGTCCCAACAGGTCAGCCCACCAGGCGAGCCCCAGCAGGCTTTAATTTCTAGCGTCCTAATTAACAAAGACCAACTGGGAAATCTTTCAAAAGCGGGTGGCAGGGTTAAAAATATATCGATGTTTTCCCCGGCAGAAGAATCACATTTTTCAGCGGATGTGACGTGCTCAAACTTGCCTGAGCAGCATCAACAATGAGCTCATCTTTCCATTTCCCCACCCTCACAATGTGCTTCGCTGAGAGCTCTGATCAATGATTTAACAGCGCTGCGGACCGAGGTGAATGTGGATATCAAGAGGCATAAATGTGCCTGACATGTGGAGTGGTTTGCTTCCTCAGGTAAAACCCATGCTGAATGGTGAACAGGCAAATGGTTAAAAGGCTAAACGGCGGAGCACAAGATTTGATCTCAAGCATGTCTCCGGCGATCTGTGTGTCGTGAATTGGGAAGGAACCTAATTACCCAGGGGATTGTAGATTTATGTCCCCTGGGGGGGGTGCACTGCTGTTTTCTTAATGCGTAGCTTTTTTATTGCCTAAATAAGTAGCAAAATTGAGGTGAGAGTAGAGAACAATCCAAAGTAGAGCCATGGTCCTTCTGGACTGTAACTTTGTGGGGAAATACAGCATTCTGTTTTAGCACTAGATTTTATTGGAATGAATTTCCATTTAAACTGTTACTGTGTTGTTACTTCCACACATGGCAACTATATCCCCTCTTCCCAGCATTTAATGAAATTAACATTTAATGACAGCAGTGGGGATCAGTGTGCTGGCTTTGGAAACCGAGATTGTAACCTGGAAGGTTACTGGTACGAATCCCAAATGGGAGACGGCTGCTGTGCCCTTGAGGCAAGGCACTTAAGCCGAATTACTTCAGTAAATATCCAGCTGTACAAGTGGGTGATGTGTCAAATGTGAGCTGTGTAAGTCACCCCCCAGAGACGGGAATCTGGAGAGACAATAAATAACCGTGAAAAGACAACAGTGTAGTTACTGTGGCTTATTAGCTTACAGGCCGCAGTGTCTGGGCAGAGCTGGGAACTGTGTTACATCATTACTTTATTTATTTGCACAGCGGACGTCCTCATCCTCAGTGACATTTTTACATACTGTCAGTTGATACAGCTGAATATTTACTGAAGCAATTCAGGTTAAGTCATTTTTCTCAAGGGTGCACACTGGCAGATTTTATGCTGGAACTTCTCTGTTTCAAGGTATTCCCTAGCCACAATACTGCACTGCCATCCATATTCAGCTGCATGGACAATACAGTGGTTTTAGCTCCAGTAGGTTTAATCAGGTTTGATTAAGCTTTTGATTATTGTAGATATTGAAACAATTATATATGTAGGTGTTTTACCTGATACATACAGCTGACCTGGAGAGAATATGTACAAAAATTGGAAAGTATTTCATACATTTTTGTCCTTATGACAGCACAGACACACGCCACAAAACTGCAGTCTCTCATTGATGCTGAAGAAGGTAACCATCAGGAGATACCGATCGGCAAAATCATAGTCCAGATTAGTGTTTAATTAAAAGCTCAATCAAACTTAATTGACTGAGCTCAGTTTGAACGAAAGCCAAAGCACACAGAGGGCTCAGTGCTCTGCAGTTCAGTGGTACACTTTACCCTGTGGTAAACACCTCAGACACTTAGCTATTGCTGAAAACTGGTGCTGTATCAGGTTCTGGTGTTTCTCAGTATCTGTACTTTTCATCTGAGAAACCACTTATTTTAGAAAGGTTGAATTATCCCATATATCAAATAGACTTTCAGCAGACTTCTTCTTAAGCAGTAAAATATCCATTGCCTTCACTCTTTCTTGTCTTTATGTTGCACAAAATATTTTATTGATTTCTTTAAAAAAAAAAAAACTCAAATAGTAACTGGGCGCATAAAGTTGAAGAGCGCTGTGTCTTTTGTGTCTTTGTTTTACCCACAGGTGAATCAGGAGAAGCAGAAAAACTCTACAGATGATCTTTTTCCCACTGCTGAGCAAGCAGGTCTACAGTGGGATGAGATGAAACCCTCTTTGCATCAAAGTGCTTGTCAGGTGGAGAAAAGAGAGAGAAGGCACAGGTCTTGTACCATTCAGGTGTTTCCAGCACCAGGCTGAGCTGTGATCTCCCTTGCTGTGGCTTCCGGGCTGGTTAGCATTCACACACCGCTCTGTTTAACCCGCTCATGCTCTCAATGCATGCCTCGTATTGATTTGAAAATGGAGCAGGTGTCGGAATGCCTCACTACAAGCGGTTTACCTTGTAACACCTCTGAATATTTTGGGGAGTGAAATATACTCAGCTAGCTCACAGTGTCAGTCGCAGTTCCAGCTGGCACGTTCAAATCTGGTTTACCTACACAGCGCCAATCAGATGCCAGGTGCCTTATCCGAATTATAGCAGAGAACAAATAAGAGTGTAAAGTGTTTCATTAAAACTTTGGAAAGTTTTGAAGTTTAGACTTACATAATGATTACACTATTGAGTGTTTTGTTTGCCCTGATGCCAAGTTGTTCTGCTAACGCAGATTCAATTTCGTACCTATTCTCCTGGTATTTTGAGCCTATCTCGAGACACAGGGAAATTAGCAGTAAGCTAAAGTGTGGTTGCGACACCTGAATGATGTTAATTCAGTGCATTAATGTTTTAATTACATCTCTCCCAACTTGGATAAATAATTACATTAATTTATACCTCCTCATATGTATATTCAGCTCAGGTTTTTTCTAAAGGATATAAAGGCAATGTCACAGCTTGAATTCAAACCTGCAGCCGCTGTTGGTGACAGATCTGGCTCCCTTCCAACCACACCGAGATGGTGCAATGTAATAAAAATGTGCCATATTTAGCGGAGGGAACCTCTGATGTCCCCCCTGCAGCTCTTCTCATTCGCACATGACAGAGGTTGGTTCGTTATCTCCATAATAATTGTTCTCCTCAGGCTATTGGCAGGCCCAATCATGCACGTTTGGAAACGAGCATCTCAGGTGTCATTTGTCTTAGTCTGGCTAAAAAGAAAACAGACTTTCAAAATTGGGCAACTTCCCCCAGAAGAATTTCATGGTTGGATCGTCCCTCTCTTTCACACAAGCTGTCACCATGTCATGAGATGTCACCATGAATACATAGAAACAGACCCACATGCTTGCACAGTGACCATTGTTTTGTTGTGGGTTCTATGTGTAAGCTATGAGGGGTAGGTTGGTGTGTGTGTGTGTGTGTGTGTGTGTGTGTGTGTGTGTGTGTGTGTGTGTGTGTGTGTGTGTGTGTGTGTGTGTGTGTGCGCGCTTGTGCATGTGTTTGTAAATGTGTCCATTGACATTACTCCTTGACTTAGACTGACAAATAAATTAGCATTAGTTTTTTCTGCATTAGTTGAACTTTGGGAACTTCTGTGTATGCAGCCTAACTCAGCTTGTGAAGGAAAAAAAACAAACCCTTGAATTCATTTGTAAGTCAAAGTTAAGGACAAATGTGAGGCAGGCATGAGAGTGTGCCTAAAGAGTGAGAGTTTGCAAATTTATGAGAATGAATGAGAAATGCGTGGTGAGTGTTTGTGTGGGGCGTTAGTTGAGTGTGTGAACGGGAGTCTAAGAGGCATGTGACTGTGAAGTGTTCATGCATGGATGTGTGTGAAAGGTGACTGAGTTAGAGGGTGTTTGTGTATAGGGAGTGTGGAAGTGGTTTTGGTTTGTGACTCTGTTAGGTGTGTATGTACCTGTCTGCCTGTTTGTGTGTATGTGTATGAGCATGTACTTGTGTGTGAAAGGTTAGTGTGTGTGTGTTAAGTGTGTCTGCCTATAAATTTGTATGTGTGTGTGTGTGTGTGTATGTGCATACAAATGTATGATGGGGAGAGGTGACAGTGTGTGTAGGAAGGTGTAAGTGCATGAGGCGCACGTTTGTGGGGGAGTGGGGAGTGTCATTGCGAGTGTGTGAGAGGTGTGTGTAGGGGTTAGGGCTGTAGGGTGGGTGACAGGAGGTCCAGCCTGGCAGCTGAATGGGCAAAAGTGGCAGACTCTCCTGTCCGGTGGCTCTGTCTGACCTCTGCATTCCGTCTCACGAGACTGACATTCCATCTGCCACGTCTCTTCTCACAGAGAACGTGAGAGAAAAGAGCACACTCCCCACTGCACTGCCCAGAGAACAGAGCACACTCCAAACTGCACTACACAGAGAACTGAGCGCACTCCAAACTGCACTACACAGAGAACTGAACGCACTCCAAACCGCACTACACAGAGAACTGAGTGCGTTCCCAACCGCACTACACAGAGAACTGAGTGCGTTCCCAACTGCACTACACAGACAACTAGCGCACTTCCAACCGCACTACACAGACAACTGAGTGCGTTCCCAACTGCACTACACAGACAACTGAGCGCACTTCCAACCGCACTACACAGAGCTGTGAGGATGGCCACAGTGCTCTATTTCTTGTAATGTATTTACTTATTTATTTCTTTGTCCAGTCAGGATGTCAAACAGCAGTCAGACAGTGAGAATGCGGGCCCTGTCTGGACTCAGGCATCAGTGTGCTGTTTGCTGTAGTCCTTTTGTATGGCTGGAGGCTTTATTCACTTCCGTGTTTCTGATCCTCAGATATGGAGTTGGAACCTCAGGGAATGGTTTTCAAAGAGGGTTGCCGGTGGCGGGTTCACGTTATAAAATGACAGAGAGGAATGCAGATTTATCATTCTTTCTGTGCTTTTTTATTCACATTTTGCTTTCACGCTGACGGGCATCATTGGTTATTTTATGACAGGTAGTTTTTCTACTTTTTTCTTGTTTACTTTCTATATTTTTATGTCATTATGATGACCTATGTGTTGCTATGTTGTCCCTGCCTTACAAAGCAATCCTTGTGGTGTGTGTGTGTTTGTGTGTTTGAGTGTGTGAGAGAGAAAGAGAGAACAAGGAATAAGATTTTCAAACGTTTCCTTGCTGAAGGTCTTCATTGTTTTGAGGGTTTTTACTATGGCCCTCGAGGCCTGCATTCTAAAATGGGTTTTGTTTTCACCTGAGGTTTCAGAATCAATTTATCCCAAAGCAACCCAGGAGAGTTGAGCTAACCATGTAACAAAGCATTTTAATTGTTCATTATGTGTTGAGTGACAACAAAAACCAGCATACACTGCGGCCCTACAGGACCAGCAAGGATCACGGGCCTATGGGTGAAGTGACACAGTCTCTGTGTCAGACAGGTTCACTTCAGAATCAGCTGAGCAGAGCACTTGCTACCATCTGAATGCGTGATGTCAGAATCATATCCCCCCATGCGGGTCACAGCAATGGCTATGAGACTGCAGAGACCAAACAGCAGAGTAAAAGTTATTTTCTACCTCGTAAATCTCATCATACTCAGAACTGGAACTTTCTTGGATAGAGAGTACAGTCATATTTGAGGAGTGGAGGGCTGGAGGTAACGGTAATTTCTTCTGGCAACTTGTTCAATAATTACGCCTGTTTTTCGCAAAGCCGCTGTTGAGGTGCATCTAAGAGACATGTCAGGTGTGTCCTGTTAGGGTCTTTAATCATCAGGCTGTGCGGTGTTTCCAAAAAAGAACAAACACTTTCACAAACCATGTACCTGCGCCATGCAACTAATTACCCAGAAAGCTCAGCTCGCTCGTTCATTCGCTCACTGCCTCAGTATATCAAGACTTTTTAGTATATTTGACTAACTTTCTTTTATTCTAGGACAGAACATAGAGGTGTGCATTTTCTCTGGGAGAGTTTTGAAATAGTGATGAGTAAGACTGCATCACACAGATGGGGGGAGAGAGGGAAAAAGTGCTGCATTTGTTTGCTGGCGGAGTTGTCAATGACAAGCTGTGACTCTGCAGCTCAGGCTGGGACGGAAGATGTTGTTGAAGCGAGCGTGGTAAATGAGACTGTGATTCACCCCAGACGGCGTGTGTTTTCGGGGAGATCTGACTGCCGCGGTTAGGGCTGGTGGGAGGAGAGGGGGGACGGGGAAATGGCCGCGTGGGGCGAAGGCAGAGGGCGCAGTCTGAAGTCAGGAGAGGAATTTGATGTGGTAGCCAGTCACCCCCAAATTAAGGATTGTTCTGGCTGATTTTTTCCAGGATACAGCTGTGTGCTTTTGAAAGAAAAAAAAAAAAAACAACTAAAAACCCCTTAATTACAGTAGAAGGCAGAATGAAACAGACAGAGAGAGAAAGAAAGGGGGTGGTTGAGAAGGAAACAAAAGCAGGCCTCTTAAAGTAATTTAAAGGAAGTGGGTACCCCTGCAGGGCCAGGCGTTGGGGGTATCGTTCAGACAGGGCTGGTGGTGAGTCAGTGCACACACCTGTTTGTGTGTGTGTGCGTGTGTGTGTGTTTGTGCTTCAGCTGGCATGAAAGGTGTGGCTGTCAGGTTTGCTTGACTGAGTTTGAGCTTGGTGGGGTTGAGGGATTCACTCAGTGTCACCCCCTAGGGGTTTAAAGCAGCTGATTGTTTTGGGGAATGGAGGAAAGAGCCTCTCTTGTGTTACGCAGAGAGAGAGAGCGAGAGAGCGAGAGCTCCTTGTTTCTCCAGCTACAGAGGAACCAGGCTGGCAGCAGACAGTAATTATCCCGTTCTGCAAAGGTTACGCCCACTTTTAGGGCCAGCGTTACGACACCGCTGCCCCCTTCCCCCATAAACTGAAGCCTGAACCGCCTCACCTTATGGCTGATTTTCATTACAGCTTAAAGCTTTGCAAACAAGCTGCAAGCTGCCCTGGCACAGGCAGCTACATTAGCAGCTCAAACAGTGGGAATGAATCTGGGCTTTGCTGTGTGCCTGAGTGATATGTAATTAAATTCAGATTTGATGGAAATTGTGGAAATTGAGTACATTATTCCGATGTCAAAAAAAAAAAAAAATCTCATAAACGAAAGTGTTCCTCCACTGTCCTCCAAAAAAACCTTTCAAATGAGAAATCTCTCACGGAACATGTACGTATATAGGGATAATTCATACTCTGCAAATGTTATTTTTGTACATCAAAGAGGGAGAGATATTTTAAAGCTGTACATTCCAAGCCCAAGAAAGAGTTTATTTTTTTCCTCTTCACATTAGAGCTCTCGAGTGCCTCTTTGGTGTGGTTGGCATGGTAAGCAGTCAGTCAGACCCATGGGCGTGGTCTCAGCCGTGGTACTGGGGGTGATTCAGTGATGGGGGTGGGTGATTGGCGGTTGAGCTATGTCTCTATGGCGACCCACCACAACCCCTGTACCCTCTAACAGGGTTTTCACACCTACCAGGGAGCCAGGCTTGATTTTAAAAATAAGATGCTCCCATTCCATTAGAGTCAGCAGTGAGTTCCACTCTGTCCCCTGCTGTCATCGCGTGATTGGCTGGTTTCAATGGCTGGTTTCATTGGCTGGTTTCATTCAGATGGCATTGCCTGCCTACTCTCACCCTGCCGGTGGTTAAATCTACAAACAAATGCACTGAGCCCCATGCTGTATGCGGCATCTGAAATCACTTTTTTTTATATCGATTTTTGTGCAGTCACAGGATGCAAGAATCGCATCTGTCATAAACACACTTTTTTCTACGGGCCTGTTGTTTTGGGGAAGAGTGTGGCACAAGCTGACCTTCTCCTCCTTTCGTCTGCCCCTCCCTAAACAATACCCCCCTGCACTGAGTGCTTTATGGACCCCCTGGGGTTCTGAAAAGCAAGGGATAGGGAAATGGGGGGGGGACAGGGAGAGTGTAGACTTGAGCTACTCCTGCATTGCTGTTGACCCCCTGGCAAGACAGTGTTTCACCCCCCTTGCCCCAAATGACCCTCATTTGCATTAGAAAGAGAGAGACAGAGAGTGGCAGTTCCTCTGTGCGGACTGTTTGCACATGCATTCATATAGCTTCCCTTGATCCAAGACTCAAGATTCACCCCCTCCATTCCCCACTCACAGATGGTGTGATCACCCTGTATGGGAATCTCCCTTATGCTGCCACTCTCACAATTAGTCTCCTCTGCCATGATTCACTTTTTTTTTGTTTTGTTTTGCCATGTCATGGTGGTGGCAGTAAATATGTCTCTGTTTTTTGGGGGAGGGGTCAGGGAGGTAGGCAGGAGGGGGTATGGGCACACGTATAGCCATCTGTTTGCTGTGCAGCAGTGCGTTGTGTCGGAGGGCTGGTTTTGACGCCCCCACCATGATTCAAATACACGTCTGCGGAAATCCTTGTTCGTAAGCCTCTTCATGTAAATAACCCTTGTTTTGGCTCTAAACATTAACCTTTTTACTGTGTTTCCGAAGTATGAACGTCATGAAATTCCCATCCTTTGATGCAGGAAATCGAATGCTATGTACTGCAATACATAATTAAATATATGGAGTTTTATAAAACCACAGTTATTTACATATTTGCTAATTTATTGTGAATATCATGATAATATGTTTGATTTCAACATATTAATTTTCCAATAGGGTGGGCGAGCGCAGGCAGTAGCTCAATGTGTCATAGAAAGATTTTTGGAGAAGAACCTAGATAACCCCTCCCCCACCTCCCCACGGGATCAATCGTCCAATGGCAGGGCAGCACTTTCATCCCTCTGTTTTGGATGCTATCTGCCTTGGTATCTTGAGACGTTCGGATTTGACTGTTAAATATACACAAACAAAGGAAGAGCCAGCAGCCGTGCAAAGCACTAAGTGCTGTTTATACTCCAGTGAGCTGAGGGATTAGAGGTAAAAAGGGTTTCCACAATTTGCCTAAATTAAGCCTGGACAAAGGCAACGCTGCAGTTACACACTTTCAAATGGGTGGTTTTGAAAATTACATATGGGTCAAGAACAAATGCATTTGTGAAATAAAGTGCACATGTATGTCTTTGTGTAAGAACAGATATACTTTATTGTGCATTCATGTATATGTATACACAGCATTCTTGTACATGCTTGCTCACGTCAGTGGTGGCTGGTGACCTCAACACAGGGGAGGAACAAACTTTGCCTTTATACCTATCATTATGTTCAACCTGTTCCCATTTATTCTCCTTGATTAAAAACAAAACAAGTAATTCATGGTGTAATCAACACCAATTGATGTAAATAAATTAAAAACATCCATTATATAACAAATGTATCACTAGTTTGCAGAGAACAGCAATTCTATCTCAAAATGAAATTGGTAACCATTTATTCTATTTATGCCAGCTGGTGTTGATTACTCTGTGAATAATTAGTTTTATTGTTAATCAAGGGGGATAAATGCGAACAGGTTGACAGTAATGATAGGTTTAAAGGTAACGTTTGTTCCTCCCATCTTTTGAGCTCCCCAGCCGCTACTGACTCACATGTATATGCAAGTGTATATGTATATTCTCACATATGCGTGTGTTTGTGTGAGTATACAGTTTATGTATAGGTGCATTAAAAATTAAATGATATTCTATTGTGAAAGAGCAGTTGGGTGTTCTGTTGCGGAAATCTTCCAGGTAAGGGTGAAAGTGCTGACTCACTGCCAAGTCTTTGTGCACACTCACTTTTTTTGTGAGACTGGCTCCCTGCGCTTCCATGTCTCGGGGAGCAGAGGTATGGAGATAGCAAGAAACACTTTCTGGAGCCCAGAGTGCTTTAAGCCTTTATAACACACCGCTGGCTATGGCTGGCAACATCCTCTTGCCTGAACACAGGACACAATGCAGTGACGTACGCTACTTTCTGCTCTTGATTGCAAGGTGTGGGCCAGACAGTTTTTTGGCTAACGGAAGACTGCTCACAAACCTATTTCTGTCACTTGCAGTTACAGAATTTCACTTGGCCTGTGCCTTCTAAGGATAATCATAATTCATTAAAATGATATATATATAGTCATGTTTGTTTGAGGCTTGTTTGTTTCTAGTAAAAAGGGGGGATACTGACCAGATGTCCATGATAGAGGAAGGGTGTGGCAATGACATCTACCAACCAGCAGAGTGCCCCTATGCAGTGCAGAATCCCATCCCAGTCTGGCCAGAGACCATCTCTATACTGGACTTACAGGAGTGGTGCAGGGCCACCACATCTGCAAGCATCCAGGTGTGCTATTAATAACCAAAATATAATAAGAAACACAAGGGGCAGCCTGGGAATTGAATGGATATTACCCACAATCCCTCTGAGACCTTCTGTTCCACCTGACGGAGCCCAGGCGCCTCGCTTTTCTCTATTTTTGTAATGCCCAGAGTAAGCATGGCATAAATCTCTGTGGATGAAATAATTAGTTTAAAACCCTTGTCAATTTTATTTTAACATTAAGACACACTTTTTTATGACCCTGTTTTTTTTTCATTTTGCATTTGTCTGGCTGTACCCTGAAACAAAGTTCCAAGGATTTTTAGATCCTTCCTTTTTCAGCAACTTCCTTTTAATATCTCAGTACTGCACACAATGAAATTAATGTGTGCACTTGAATAATAAATAATACATTTTATTTATGAAGTGCTTTTAATTTTACTATCGCAAAGTGCTGTGCAATAGGTTCCCCAAGGTTCTGTTCTTGGGACTGTGAATAATTCATGTGCTTCCCCTTGGCCAGACGATCCTTCGTGAGAGCCACGTCTTTCACAGTTACACTAACGGGACATGGCTCAACCTGTGGATCAAGTCAACTACTGGCTTCACTTCCTGACTCCCTCCTGGTTGCCTGGCTGCCATCAAAACATGGATGCTGGGAAGTGTCCATCAACTATATTGTGACAAATGAAAATGGGGCAATAATTGTTGCTATGGCTATCATTTGGGGGGGGGGCATGATAGTTTTACTTTTTAATGTGTCTTCCTGGCCACCAGACCTCAAAATATAGATATACTAGCTCATTTGAGGCCTCTTTCAATGCAAATATTCTACTCAAAGTCTGAGCACTACACCTTATTTTTGATAGGTGAATGAATTCAAAGAGGGTGAGACGTTAACGAGGACGCTGAGAGAGTCCTAGGGATAGGGCTGCATGTGCAAAGTGAATGTGAGTGCGTGATTTAAAAAGGGGGCGGCCCAATCAAAATAATCCAGTCCCATCATTGTAATCTCATTACTGACTGCCAAGGTGTCTGTGGCATCTAAATGGGTAGCCAGACTCTGTCACTACTGATACAAATGAGTATGGACAACACCTGTTAGTTATCCTTTCCATGGTGTGAAACCTTGGCGTGACTTTTGTCTCCGACCTTACTTCTGATGTCTGTATCAAAATGTGACAGAGGTGTCATTCTACCACCTGTTTACCATTGCTTGCTTGAGACCGTTCTGCTCATTTACGACTACAGAAACTCTGATCTATCCTTTTAATACCCCTTGGCTTGGCTACTGTAAAAGCACCTGGCCGTGAAGTTTTGAGTCACTTGCAGTGTTCCTAAAATTCATAAGCATGGATTCACACACGCACACACACACACGAATTGGCCCCGGTGATTTTAAACTGCACTGACTCTCTGTAAAGTTCAGGATCAAGTACCAGCTCCCTGCTGACAGGACCCCAGTCTAGGGCCATCTCTGCTGCACCATGTCTGTGGAATTCTTTTCTACGGGGCTTTAGAGAAAAAAAGGAAACCCTGCTATCCAGTTTTAAATCACCTTTGAAAGTGCACCTTTTTATTAAGGCTTTTAGCGCTCCTCCACCCCCACCACCCCCTCCTAATTGGCGTTTACAGGTCTGTTCTGTCTTTTATGTTTTTCTACCATTTAATTATTTTACTTCTTTTTTATGTTTTGTTTTGTTCATTTCATTTTGCTCTTTTGAACTACATTTGATGTAAGGAGCTGTGAGTGTCATGAAAGTGCTGTATAATTAAAAATTATTGTTATTATTTCTATCGTTATTAATATGTGTTGAAAAGGACAAATTAACAGCTAATCATGGACAGTGAAGAACATATAAAACATGAGCATGATCTGTATAAAAGCAGCCTTATGTGATGTCTCCTGGTACCCCTGACTGTACTGTGTGTGTGTGTGTGTGTATGTATGTGTGTGTGCGCATGGGTGTGTGTGTTTAATACCTTCCAGAAAAGATCAAAGGGGAACCTAAATTTACACATGAGCCCTGAGCTCTGATGGGCCCCGCCCTGGTCTGAGACAAGGCGCTGTGAACACGGGGTGTGGCCCAGCACCTTCTTGTACAGAGACCATCCGTCACCTCCACAGGAAGCAAGCCTTCAGGGGTCCCCCCCCAAAAAAAATCCAACCCTGAACCCCACCTCCAGGCCCCGGAGCCCAGCCCCTGTGGCCCCCCAAGAGAGAGACAACCGTACACAGGGGTGTCTGCGAGGTATCCAGCCCTGCTAATGAGCAAATCACTGCTCTCAGGCTCGGTTTTAATTGGGGTTGTAGGGGTTTTAACCCCCTCTCCCTACTGTGTGGAGCAGCAGAGAGAGGGAGAAAAAGAGGGAGAGACAAAGAGAGGGAGAGAGATAATGAATAGAATGGGAGATGCACAGTAAAGCCATTAATGAGAAAGGGAAAGAGAGTGTGAAAAGAGAGGGAAAGAGAGAGAGACAGAGAGAGATGCAGAGGGAGAGATGGAGAAAGAGGGAGAGACAGGGAAAGATTACTATCTTTTCCTGGCATAGGAGGGTAATATTACTGGCTGTGTGTCAGTGGCTGTCCGTGGCTGATGTTTTGAGTAAGGGCTCTCGTGCTGTGAGCAGGGCCAGGGGTGACTTTCAGCGCTGCAGCTCACCCAGACTCACTGGGGGGGCAGAGAAAACGGAAACATTTTTAAGATCTGGACTTTACCTCCCACCGTTTCCCTCAGCGATAAATGCTCTCTGTTGGCACAAATGCAGAGGTATTGAGTAACCTTGCAAGGTGGGACAAATTTACACAAACCAAGACAGGCGAGGCTTGAACCGGCAGGTCAAGAGTCAACGAGCGCAGAGCTGGAGAGTGAATGATGCAAGCCTCGTTTCCGGAGCGATGCATGGCAATATGCACATTTACAATGTCTTATGGGATATTGGTGCCAAAAACAAGTGCAATTCTGGTAATGCTTTTTCTCTCTTTTTTTTTTCCTCTATGAAAAGGTCATAGCACGCCACACAAGCAGTGGATGCAGGCCAATATTTTTAGCTGACATGCTTTTATGTCCATATCAGCTTTACATAATGTCCTTTATATAATCGTCGGTGTTTAATGGCAGAATGTGCCGCGTGTCTCCTCACCCCGCTACTTAAGAGAGGTGGAGGTATCGGCGTGGCAACGGCCCTGACGTTGATGGAGAGGTGAACAAACACGACCGTCTCTGGTGACTGAAAGCAGATGCATGACAGGAGCATCAAAGAGGATTTTCTCCTTCCCATGGGAGGGAGCCATCAAATGTACTCAAGTATTATATTCATATTCAAGTGCTCCTCTCCCAGAGGGTTTCAGAAGACAATGCTGAGCCTGGAGAACAGCACTGATTTCTTTAACAATGTAAGTGGTAATGCACTTACAGAGGTGTGTCACTGCAATTGATTTTATTTTATTACATAAATAACATTTACCATAAATTCATTTGTGTTCAGCTCTGCAGGTTCCAAAATAAAAATCCTACTGATTTAACAAAAGAAGACATTCACTCAATTCACTAATGCAAATTTGTGAACGAAGCAAACAGTCAGCATAATGAGGACAATGGATAGGTCTGTCTGCACAGAAGCAGTGATTGAAAAACCCAAAATCACCAATAGCTAATTAAAGTGCAGACAAGGTGAAAACAAAATAATGATAATACATATAGATGCATACTTGCTGGGCTTTGATGATCATATGTATAGGTGCATACTTGTGGGATGCACACTTGCTGGGTGTGAGAACTGAACCGTAGTCGCCAGGAGTGTTTCCACACAACCACAAGCAGCAGCTCTCAGCTTCACTCCACTAGGATGTTGCTTTTTCATGTTCGCAGGGCACCCGCAGGTCTTGGAACAACAGCATTTTCCTATTATGCGCCATGAGCATGAAATAATCTGCAAACAAATTGAAACTGGATGCACTAATATCCCTGGGTGACTTTAAATCCCTTGTTCAAAACACCGTGTCAGACGAGAGCAATTCTTACAGGATTCGTACATGTTTTGCAGGCATGAATAATTGACTATAAGAACATACGTTTTGTTTGTGTATTTTTGTGCAGTTTGTGAATCTACTTTAAAAGAGAAATCTGGGTTGTTTTTTGTTGCTTCTATCCTGGCTAGGTCTCCCTTCAAGAAGACATCTTTATCTCCTGGGACTTCCTAGTTAATTAGAGGTTAATGAACAATGGGCCCCTTTGTCAGGTGGATATTCTGCTACAATGCTCTTTCCCTGTGATGTCACCCTGCCTGCCAGTTGTAATGGCTGCACAGCTAATGTTGCTGAATGGTTACTGTTTCTGAGGAAGGTCTGCAAATGTCCCTGTCGTCTGTTACACAGAATAGGTTTTATGAGCTATCCATTTTCACAGGTGCATATTTAACCAGAAAAATTCAAGTTGAGCATCAACAGCTCCTGGGCATGATACTTGAGTATGGAGTCTGGCCCCTCTGCTCAAAATAATAATTCTTCATTTGGTTAAATTATCTAGACAATCTTTTCGTTATCATACCCCTCAACGTTTTTTTTTTTTTTTTACAGTCAGCTGTCCAAGTCATGCATAAGGAATGAATTTAGCTTTAAATGTTAGCTGTTTCACCACACCTCTTGAAAAAAAAAAAAACTTGTATTTTTGGAGTCTGAATTGATGACTTCAAATATTCAAAACTGCAAATCAGCGCAGCACAGGACAGGACTAAGCCATTCCCCTCCTCTTAATTCATTATGGTAATGAGGCGTGGGCTACATTAGGGCCTTACTGGTAGCTGGGTAATGTATTACAGCACACAGATGCCTGCCCGTACCCCATGACCACATGACCGCAGATGTCAAAATGTACGATAAAAAAAAACAGATTTGATTTCAGAACCCTTTTCCTTAGTTTGAATGTGAATTACAGACACTGTTTTTGTTATTTTTTTTTTTAATTTGAGAAAGTGCACTTAACCTTTACTGTTTGAGGTAAAAATGCAACCTTAGCGGAAACATCTCAGTCTTTTGAAATCTTTACCAACCTTTGCTCCACATATACTTAAACATGAACAGATTCCTCTGGGCTCCGTGAGGCTCTTTTTTTCAGCTTGGTGAAACTGATGATATCCCCCCCATCCCCCTTAATTCTCTCTGAGTACTGCAGCCTCTCAAACCGAGTCGCTTTCACCCTGCCGCTGTACATGGCGTGCGTGTTGGTTTACACGGCATATTATTATTCCTTTCTCCCGCACTGTACCAGGGCATGCAAAGAGGGCTAACGCAAACTAAGAGCAGAGGGATGGATTAAACACTGGTGCTTAGTCAGCTCAGTGGCTTGGTACACTCGCTTCTTCAGGCTAATGGAATCGATGGTGACAGCTATAATTACCAGAGATGGAATCGTCTGTACTGTAATTACAGTGCAATCGTGAAAGCAGCCTGAGCTGTAAAATACACACCGCACACTGATGCCATTGAGATTGCATGGAGAGCTCGCCGTTTTGGCCCTAATGGCTCAATGTATGTTACTTATACCAGCGTGATTCTGGGGCAGACGTCAACAATGGCTCGGTTTATTAGAGTCATTCGGTTATCAAAGCAGTTCTGGGCTTTTGCTTGCATAGTTCTTGGTGTCACAGCATTTCAAGAGATTCAACTAAATTCGAATGAATAATACTTAGGTGCATGTTATCATTTTGCTGGGTTATTTCTATATGTAACTTGGATTGAATGTGTCATTGGCTCCATGGTTTTATTTTTGGTATGGCTTACATTATGCATTATATTGAGTTTTCAAGCCCTTTTTTTTTTTTTTTTTTTTTTTTAAAAATCGATTTTTGGCTGACCAACAGTGTTTAAGTGGTTTTCATGCTTCTCATTATCTGGTATGAAACACATAGTTCCTTTAGCAATGCCACTATAAAGAATGGGTGGGATTGACTTGACACTGATAAAGAACTCCAAAAATCATGAAAATATTCCCCAACTCACTACCTACACAGCCCAAATTGCAACACTTTTACCATAGTTATATAGTTATATTACTACAACCATTTTTCCTTAGGTTCTTTGACTTTCCCCATGGTGATGGATGACAGAAACACATTCATATTATCTTATTTTTATACCCTAGTGAAACAGGAAGTAATGGAAGGCCACAATACAATTCTTTTAGATACCGATGAGCATAAATACATGGAATCCTACTGCAGCTTCTTTTTGAGTTTATTTAAAAGAATCTTTTGGGTGCCAATATTTTATGCTTATGTAAAAGAAATGTTGTTCATCTTGACCGATTTATGAGTTTGTTTATAAACGATTTATATATGGATTAGTGTTTCTTCTGGGTATGATTGCGACTGTGCATACTAAAAAGTTATCTTGTAGAAGTTCTCATAAGTTTCGACTAAGCCACGCATTGATTTTTGAGTCTTGGCAAATCAAATATAAACAAATTAATCAACGGTTTCCCCCCTCTTACACGATGTTTGTGCACATACATTCTCTCCAGCTCCCATTGCCGTGCAGAGGCTGTCTGCTCATGCTGCTTTAAAGCGTCCTTGGAAAAACCGTCGCGTCTCCGGGCTGGCTGGTCTGTCCCGCCTGCCCTTCCCATCGTGCTCAAACCTCACGGTACACGTCGGCTATAAATGAGGTCTCCTGACTCCCGACGCCGTATTGATCACACAAACATTATTCAGTCGGCAGAAATTGACAGTGATTAATGCCGAGATGGGACCGAGGCCACGGGAGGACCGGAACATCTCCTCACCCGCATCCGACAGCAAACGCAAATATTTACAATCATTCCCCGGCATAGAACGATAATTAAACCAGGGGGCATTGATCCAGCTCGATGTAATAACGCAAAAAAAAAAAAAAAAAAAAACCGCTGTAGGTGACAAGGATATCATCTTGGGGCCGACGTCCCCGAACTTTCCGAGGCTAATACATGCGTGGCACGTTTCGAGAAAGCATACGCAAACCTCAGAGGTATCGCATTGCAATTTTGAAAATCAACTGCTATTAGCATGGAGTTAGCAATTGATCTACAATGACATTGCACAGAGCAGGGAACGCTCGACGAGAGTCTGCATGAGCAAGGAGATACGCACTGAGAGATCAGGAGAAAATCGCCTCTGACATCAACCCAATTTCCCAGGCTACACCTGTTGATGGAGAAGTGAGGTTTTGTGAAGCCCATGAAGGGTTTAGCTGCTATGCCCTGTCAATCATTGGCCTGATTGAACACATTCAAATCAATAATTTACTGTGGAAACAATTATTGGTTACATTTCATTAATCAGTGATAGCATATGGTAGCCCCACAAAATGTTATATTTCAGGGAACCTCACTCTCTCATCACAAGCCAAAGCGCCAGAATTCACCAGGGGAACGTCAGTGATATTCTGTCCTTGTAGCCTCACTTAAGAGTACGATCACGCTTTGCGACTAACACGCTGGGCTCATATCCAGAGGGTTGCATGTTCAATCTCCCTGATGACACGCGACCGTCATTACCTTGGACAAGGTGCTTGGTCCACATCGCTTGAGTAAATATGCGGCAGTAAAAAGGGGGTAATACATCAGATGTACGATGTCTAAGTCACCCTGAATAAGGGTGTCTGGCAGGCAGATAATGTACATGCTAATGAAAGTGAAGGGACCATCCAGCCTGTCTCACTTCAGGATGCTAAGTGGGTCTGATGTCATTGGGACTGATTCCAGGTCAGTTTTATGACCCCATTGCCAAAATCTGTCAAGACTCAAATGTCACCCTGCCTCCTTAGTGTGTTCCTATGATCAAGCGAATGAAGGATGATGACAGAGTTTAATATTTGGGAGCTGGGGGGTTAATTATGCTGGGTTCCAGTCACCAGTATTGGCTGTACTCATCGTATTGGCTCTGAAATTCTTCAGCAGTGCTACAGCAGGGAGTGGGTGATCTGATGGAGAAGAATAAGAGGTGTAAAGCGGAGCCTTTTCTGTGGAGATGGAGTGCGAGGGGACTGGAGTAATGGACGTGTGAACCTCTCTGTGATCTGCCTGGCCAAAACAGCGTTGCTCAGAGTAATAAAACCGCCCTCTTCCGGGAGTCACCCGGTGCTTTTTCACCCATTTGGTTGGAAAGGCGGGTCTAAGGACAAGGCATCCAATCTGACATGGTGATCCAGTCAACTATGAGTCACAGATTGCTGTTGGGTTAAATGGTGTCAGGGGGTGAGAGTGAAATGCGTCACACTCTCTGTGAGCCACCCTCTGGGAATCAGCCCAGCAGAGCAGTCTCCATGTCCCTGGAGTGGTGGCCGTAGATTAGAGGGCAAGGTGATGGCGTTCTCAGACCTCTTGAGATCTAATCATTGGGGTTCTGGAACCGGGGGGTTTGGTAAACCATTAAACCCTGCATGGAGGACGCATAAGGCAGCCCCATCAAGGTGGGAGGGTTGGAGGTGGGAAGGAGGTGTGGTGGGCGGTGCGTCACCCTTCTGTATTGTTGAGGGGATCCCCTCTCAGTCCCATCCACTCTCAGGTACCTGGCAGCAGTGTTGCGGGGGAGGAGGGTGTTTGAACAGAAAAGGTTCGGATTTCATTGGTGTATCTGGAAATTCCTTCAGCATAGCTCTTGTCTGACATCTCCTTCAGTGCGTTTAATATCAGATATTCAGACTGGAGGAGGGTACACACCCACATATCCCAGCGCGGTGCCGTTTCACCCCATTAAAACCACAGCCGCTGTCGCCCTTTCGGAGACAGACTCAGACAGCCATGCCTGGGGGGAGTGGGAGGATGAAAAGCCCCTTTCTGCAGTGCCACTCGCTGGCCTGGAGAGATCTGGAGCCAGATTTACCTGAGATTTACCTGTTCCTCCTCAGGTCATTGGGTCTGATCTCCGCTGCAGCCGGGAGACAGCGGTACTCAGTCAAGCTCTTTCCTGTTGAACTGTTGAGATGGCTCTATCCACCTGTTCAGCGAGCCAGCTATAGCTCTTGAGATGCATGTCTGGCTGTCAGACCGGTAAGGGGAACTCCAGTTTTTCAATACAAACTAGACATGCAGTTTTTTTGTCCCAATACCCCTATACCTGGACCTACAATGGTCTTTCCTTCATATTCCATACTCCTCTTCCTTTTTACCTCTGCTTTTTTTATCCTGCCATTATGATTGTACTGTTGATTTTTTTCTGTAAAGTGTATTGGGACTCTGTTCAATCCACTATTAATAAAGATTTGCTTTGACATTTTCAATGGACTGATAATTTACTGTCTACTATTGACTGCTTAGTGCTTTGCTCACCCCTGAGGGGTTTTATTTTGGCCATGGTGATGGGATTTTTTTCATCCTCTCTGACTTGACTGGTCCACAAGGAGTGTGGTGCCAAGTTTTTCTTTTCTATCAGTAGAACCTATTTTGTCCCACAACCTCATGAGCAAAGAGGATGCACATTAACTCTCACAGTGTGGTCTTGCATAAAGACCACGTTGCAGAAGAAAACCCTTTTAGTCGTTTAGTAAATACACACAGCATGTCCCACTCTATTAAAATGTCCCAAGCAGCTTGTATTCCCATTTGTTCTTCATATGGTAACTGTAGCTTTCATCATTTTTTTCCTTGCATGTATCTTTGGTGTTGTTAAAAAATAAAAATGTCCATTTTTGGCTTTTTAAGCTAAATAGAAAAACAATGGGCCATGTCTCTGCAAGTAATAACATTCATTTAAAACACCATGTAACTAAAACCTATGTAATGTAATGGTGAAATAAAAAAACTGGAACATTATTGTAGTTCCTCTGCAGAATCTGCAGCAGTGGACTGGCACAGCGTTGCCAGGGACTTGTCTGTGCAGTCGGCTCCTGGCACCCCGCTGCCAAACGGCCTTGGCTTGGGCCTTGTTTCATCTCTCCGTCTCCTGTTGCTCCAAACTCCATCTCTGGGGACAAGGGGTTTGGGGGGGCCCCGCCCCGCAGATCTGAGAGGGGCCCCATAAGGGCTGTGTCAGACTGCAGCCACAGGTCACACGGAAAGCAGGGGGTGGAGGCGGGTTAGGGGGAAGGGAAAGGGGAAGGGGAGGGGGGGGGCACTTGTCAGAGATCTTTAGCCGGACAAATGGTTTGCTTGGTGAGGGATTAAAAGCTGCCTGACAAAATTTAAGAGCCAGATTTACGGTGATCACAAGACTTGGCTGTCGGACATGCATGCTGTAACCCTACCTCACCCCTGTACCCCTCCCCCACCAAAAGAAAAAAAAGATTAATCATTCCCAACCCAAAATAACATATTGATTGATCACGTCTTTCCTTGGTTACTAATGGGAGGTTCCAATAAAGTCATAAACAAACCCGATAAGACAGCAAAACTACACGTCATACATATCTTTAGAAGCAAATATTGGGTTTTTTATTAGCTTAGCAAACAGGCTTCCTCCCTCTCCGAGGGCGACCAGCATGCCATGCATTTTCACCTGTTATCCATTCACAATTCACACAGCTGGGAATTTACTGAAACTGCTCAGGTTTAATTACAAGGTTTCAGGTTTGCTGATACCATACCCCACCTGTGACTCATACCTGTGACCTGTGATTGACAGCCCCAGATCACAGTATGTTGGAGGCACAAGGATTTTCTATTAGATGATTAAGATCTATGTTTTTATATGCATGCATGCACACTCATGCACTAATATACACATACAGACACACACAATTCACCCTAATATCTTCCATTTCTCCTATTGATACAAAGCCTGTATTCCCCGTATTCATTTCAAGGTCAGAGACGTGTACCGCTTAGGGGTGGCCAAATGTCTACATTCAGCATTGTGCTGGCGAGTGTGGAGATGAACATAAATTAGGACAGAAGAATGACTGGCCCTCAAATGTATGAGATTATCAGGTCTGAGAATGTGAGACTAATTCTGGGGTACAAGGCTGTGAGACTTGAATTGTCTGAGCATAGAAACCCATGAACACCCTATTTCTGCCCACACATTTTTTTTTTTTTCTTCAGTGCATACATATGAATATGTATGCATTTATTTCACATCAACAGGGACATGTCCCAAAGGCTGCAGGAAACAGGCTGTCCCTCTTTGCTCCCCCCTGATTCGTTTGATCCGCTGGTGAGGCCTATTGTGACTCATTACCCATTGTGATGTAAATGAAAACCCAGCCGGAAAACTTTGCAATCATCACAGCCTCACAATTACTTATGCCCCTCATTTATATAAACCTCATATCTCTATTTTTGATTTTGATAGTTGAATAGGAAGCTTGCCTCATCATTTAAGTTCTGTTTGATGTTTCATGGTCCTGAGATGAGGTTTATTAAAAAAAAAAACTTGTCACATGTAATAAATAAAGTTTTTTCATGTCCTTGTTTTTCTGGGCTCCTCACTCTCCTCTGGAGACTCATTTGTGGCAAATAATATGCCACTTTTATGAGGTCATTTGAATGAAGTGGTGATTGGCTGTGCATTATGAGTGATGTCCTCTAAGCCAATTATCTTTGACAGCAAGGACACTAGGCGGGTGGTCTGCAGGTAATCAGAAGGATGCTTCAACCTTTACACAGTCCATAAGGTGCACAATTCTCTCTTTAATTATTCATTACATGGACCTGTCCAGAGAGGGAGGCAACATAACGAGCTCCAGTCACGTCAACGTCTAGACGCTGCCGTGAACGTTCCAGCCGTGGAGGTTTGGAACCCTCCTCAGGAAACGCAGTGGCGGCCGCCATCTGCTCCAGATCACGCGCCTAGATAAGGCATTGCAAATGATTTCACGCTTACAACCGTTTTGTCAACGCACAGATTTTTCGTGCGTGAAAATGGAGTTTTAGTCTGTACTGTGCTTTATTTCTTTTTTGTGAAAAATGTTGACAACTGATGAATCTGAGTTCCTTTTGGAGAGCATCATGGGAATTTTGTACTGAATGTGCAGGTCATGAACTCAGACAGGTCCTGATCTCGGCCAACCCACACCCCCTCTCCCACACATGGCTCATATTTACAATGAATACAAATTATTCCATTTTTTTGATGGGATTTGTGAAGGAGTAACCTTCACTGTTGAAATGGTTGTGGAGCTTTGCTTGTTACATGTGTGCCAGGTGCATTTGTTTTTGTCAATTCGTGAACATGATCAGTTGGCAGCCTTGTGTCTTACCTGAAATTGATTGATTGAATGGAATATTAACATGTGAGTCATTGTGGGCCTACTTAATGACAGGTGTGCTGTCTCAGGGGGAGGGGTTTTGGCAACCATGTTAAAATGGCATAAAATGTTTGTAGCCTTTCTAAAGATATGTTTTTAAATGATTGTGAAATGAAATTGTTACCGGTTACGTGAACTTAAGTATGTAGGTATTGTCAAGCTTAACGTCAAATAAACCCTTTTTTTAATATATATTGGCTCTGATGGTTTAAGAAAAACCCTATGCTATTGTCCGAGGCAACGGCCAGCTTCATGACACGGTTAAAAAAAAAAGGGATCCACATTTCGTAGTCCTGATCAGTGGCAGACGGACGGGGCAGACAGATGTCATGCCGGGGAAGGCTGTTGTGGAAACATGCTCTGAAACACGGTCCCTCCACTGTCCACCTTGTTGCCTTCGGCTGGCACATGGGAGTGCTTGACAAATGATCCTGTATCGATCAGTCCCCTCCGTCTCTCAAGATCACATTAATTTCTTTTCTCCTGGTGCCACTTGAGTTTAAATAAAACTGCTCTGTGGTGTAGGGATGGTAACTGAAAAGGTCCCGTCTGGAGGTCTGTTCTAAGCATCAATCATGCTGGTCGTTCTGGGGACGTTTATCAGGGAAACTTTTTATGGAAAAAAAAGCTCTGCTCAAGACAGGCTGGGACACTGAGCTCCATCTGCAGTGCTTCATGCCATGACTCAGTTATTGGCACCGACACGGCTTTACGCTATCGCCCTGTTGAGGTATGGAACAGAAAACTTTATTGCCTCTAATGGGAAATGTACTTGGTCATGTGCGCAGACGGTCATGAAATTTACAACAAAGAGTGAGTAACAAAAGACATCGACATCCTGAGCAACTACACACCATGCACACAAGTAAAATATATCCTCCCTTATCTATATCCTCCACCTAACCTACAGTCCTGATGTAGCATTGTAGCAGGACTAAATGTAGCATAAAAAGTCTCAAATCTACACTGCAGTACATACAATAACACTGCGATATTGGCAGTAGGTCCACCATTTCCTATCAATACAGTACATGTAAAAAATTGTATTACATGGAGGCACTGACCCTGTTTTACACTCTTTTATTGACACTAACCCTGATGCTGTGGCTGATGTCTTTGACATTATTCACATATCATGAGTCCTTCCTGGTCAACCCACACTATGTTGACTATGTGACTATGTGGCTCCGGTGGATTTGACTGACCTATGACTGACTGTTTGACTCTTTGATTGATGAAGTAACTGGTGCTAAAACTTTGTGATTTGAGTATAAAGTTTGACTCTGATGGAACATGATAGCGCAGGCCTGGTTCAGTTCGGAGGTCTTGTATGGCTTAGGCATAGTGATTTTCCGATAAGCGCAGCACACCAGAATGATGCATAACCTTGTAGCTTCTCCTTGAAAAATAAAGAGGGGAAGCTATTGTCATTTATGAAGTACATTTTAGTGAGTAATCTGTGCTATTCCCTGGGTATCTGCAGCGCTAATTAAGGAGCTGTGCGTCATACTCTTTCGTAATGGCCTCCCATCCCTTCCTCCGTCTCCTCCAGGAAAATTGTTTGCTTGTTTCCCCTTGGCCCTGTGCTGGTGAATTTGATTACATCTGCTGGTGAAGCTGCTTCCTTCCATCCTGAGCTACCGAAGCTTATTACTTCCTCCCATTGTTTGCTGAAGCCGATTACTTCGGTGGTTTTCTGGTGAAGCTGTGTACCACTGAAAATGTGGAACTGAAACTTGTTACCTCTGCCTGTGTGCGAAGCGTTCTTTTAACCTTTTCTGCAGAAGCTGATCATCATCGATGCCATGCGCTGGTGAAGCTGACTCCCCCAGTGTCCATGTGTGCAAATGAAACTGATTCCTGCTAACCTTTGCTGCAGAGTTTCATTGCCACTGTCACATGCTGGTGAAGTTGTTTACTTCCCTCCTATGCTACTGAAGCTGATTCCTTCTAACCTTTGCTGCAGAGTTTCATTGCCACTGTCACATGCTGGTGAAGTTGTTTACTTCCCTCTATGCTACTGAAGCTGATTCCTTCTAACCTTTGCTGCAGAGTTTCATTGCCACTGTCACATGCTGGTGAAGTTGTTTACTTCCCTCCTATGCTACTGAAGCTGATTCCTTCTAACCTTTGCTGCAGAGTTTCATTGCCACTGTCACATGCTGGTGAAGTTGTTTACTTCCCTCCTATGCTACTGAAGCTGATTCCTTCTAACCTTTGCTGCAGAGTTTCATTGCCACTGTCACATGCTGGTGAAGTTGTTTACTTCCCTCCTATGCTACTGAAGCTGATTACTTCTAACCTTTGCTGCAGAGTTTCATTGCCACTGTCACATGCTGGTGAAGTTGTTTGCTTCCCTCCTATGCTACTGAAGCTGATTACTTCTAACCTTTGCTGCAGAAGCTTATTATTTTGCCCTACGTTGCCGAAACCAATTACCTCTGCTGAGAACTGTGAGGCTTGATTAACTCTCCACTGAATTCTGTCTTTCTGGAAAAGTCCACGATTGTATTTTCACGCACTCTGTGAAAGCTCATCTGTGTGAAATTTCCCCTTTTTCCGCAGATACCTTTTCCATGTGGACAGTGAATTATTACATGTTCGTTAGAATAATTATGCCAGCAACATTTTCCATAACCATGCCATTTTGATTTATGTGAAGAGAAACTATCTTTCTTGTGGCTTCCAGAGGAAATCCACATGACATTGAGTCACAGTCTGATTCACTTTTTTTTTAGATGTTGTTTCAGTTACGCATAACTGACATGTTTTAAAAAGCTGTGCACTATCTCTGCACAGATAAGCCGGTATAAGTATTTGATTGTAAATTATCGTCTTTCATGGAATCACTTGCTGATAAAGCCTCACCTTTTAAGCATGGCGTAATATTCTTAGCAAGCTGGAGGATTTTCCTCTCTGATAGAAGAGCAGTTAGGGCGTGACTGGTTCATGCTCTGATGCCTTTGAGTAACACTGACGCACACCACTGTAAACAATGGAGATCAATTAAGGGTGAGGAGCCCTGCATTTACACAAAATGTACCGTTTATTATCCCGTCAATATTCTCCCACTCACACTGGAGACCCCTGTGTTGTTTTGACACCTCCACGGCTGGACTGAAAGAGCTGGTACCATTCTGGAGAAGGCTGTCAAAACACATCAACACAAATGCACTTAATTAGAACAAAACGCACAAGCTATTTTTAGAATGGATAAAGTTATACTCTTGCATATTTTTAAATTATTTTAGCTTGCGTCATTACAGAAATGGCAATGATTGCTAACAGTGAAATTGGCAAAAAGGGGAGCGTGTAAAAAAATATTTTCATAATAGTCTAATAAAGCTGAGTGGTAACAGCCAGCTATGGATGGTGTCACATTGTATCTTTAACTTGTTGAACTCAGCGCTGAGAGTGGGTTGAGGTGGGGGATGTGTGCCATTGTCCAATGTGTGGACATTGGGGCTAATATCCCCTCCCTAGCAACTACACTCTAATGGAGGGCTATTCAGCTGCATGTCCTGAGGGCTGCAGGGTCTTCAGGTATTTCCTCCAACCACACACTACACCACCTGATGTCACTAATTAGCTCACCTCTTGGACCAAGGAGGATAATTAATTAGTGAAATCAGGCGTTGTAGTGCATGGCTGGAGCAGGAACCTGCAGACACTGTGGTCCTCCAGGATATGGAGCTGAACAGCCTTATCTTCACTGCCTCCATTCATTTCCCACTGAAACTAATACTGATACATGACTCAGAAAAAAAACAAAACTTTTCATAACAATAACAAAATATGACAATAAATATAACTGATAACAGCGATAAGGATGTTTTATGGTTTTGAATTCTAAAGGTGCGAGGATGTTTGTTGATCGTCCGTGTGTGCAGAATTTTCAGAAGTTATCTTTTTGGCTTTCTGAACTCGCACTCGGAATAGAGAGGCAAATTAAAGATTAGCGGGGGATGTATACAGACAGGCAGGGGAGGGGGAGGGATAATCCGCTCCTCCGTTGGGGTTTTTTTTTTGTGTAAGAGCTGAATGGGAGCTGAACGTGTGAGTCATGAGTCGAAACACTGCAGCCCTGACTAAGCCATTTGTGGAATCCTCACTTTGTTTTCCTGACTATTTCTGTGGAAAGACACGGGGATGCGGTTGAGCGAAACTCAGATAGCTCACTTCCCCCCCTCCCCCACACCCCCCACACCCCCCTTCAATTTAACACCTCTCCTGGAAGCTGGTAAAGGAGCCAGTCAAATTATGTCCAAGCACCACACAAATATAGGGATGAAACTGGCAGAGCGGGGACAAATCAGCTTGGCTTAGTGTGCTGTGCATTTCAACGGAGCCCTAATTGTTGTCAAGAGCGAGCCTCACAGAATAGGTCTGCTTTTTCATAACAAAAAGAAGAAACTCGCCTGGATTCTGTAGCAAAGAGGGGATTGAGATGTAGCCTGTAAAGCATACACTGCAGGGAGAAAACAGAGATATGTTACTGGTCTGTTGGTCTTTCCATTATGTAGAGTTAAACTAGCATTTTTTCCTGTAAATGTTAGAACCAGGAGCAAAAGAAGACAAGCAGATATATGAATGAGAGAATACTCAGAGCGCAGGCGGTCATGTCAGGTCAAAATCACGAGTATCTCTTTCCATACCATCTGGTATTGGGAATTACTGTAGCAGTAATCGCAACGTAATGAACATAGCAGCTCAGACATTGATCAGATCCTCAGAGGCCGGTTTACCAGTTTTAATTACTAACTTAAAATGAGACCTGCCTTCATTGAGTTCATGTGAGAGGTCAGGAAATATTGGTAATACCCTGAAATATTGCTATATTTATCACTAAGCTGCATTGAGTTTGTCAATGTTATTATGGACAACTATACAGCTAGCATGCAAGTACAAGTTGAGCCCTGGCCAATCTAATTCACTGCCATTCAGAGCTCAGGCATTCAGAATCCAGAAGCACGAAATGTGATTATCCTGCCGAGCTGGAGACCAAGGTCCCCAGCCAAGGGAACTAATTGCAGTCTTACCCTGTGTTTTCATTAAAAGCAATTTGGGCACATTCATTGAGTGTTGGTGATGAGATTCGTGATGGGGAAAAGTTTAGAAATTCTTAACTTTTCAGTGGTTTTGCCAGGCAATAGTCATGTTCAAATGTTGCTCTATTTCCCTACCACACCGTGAAACTATACACCAAAATTTGGTTCCAATCCATCAATTTGACTGCCTCCATTTCCAGCAAAAGCAGATCACTACAATAGAAAGCAGTCTTCTCAGTTTGGGATTCATGACTGAATAGTCCTGGCACAAACACAATTAATAACAACCATTCTCCCTCCAAAATATAATATTTTGAGGAAGAAAACCTCATTCTGAATACCCAATTTGCATATCAACAGCAATGAAACAGTTTTGCAATTTAGAATTCTTCCCAACTTTAAATGTTATTTAAATCAAATATAATTTACAAATGTATGATTAAGTGAACAAATGATATATATATATATTATTTATTGACCATGTGGTATAATTTCATAACTACCACATTGGAAATCACTTCAAGGTGGCCATCAGGCAACAGAACACACAGGGGGTACACCCACAAGCAATCAGCAGGAAGCAACCAATGAGATTACATTGCCTTGGCAGAATAAGGCAGCCTACAGATAGAAAAAAAGGTAGGTGGCAAAATCCCTCACCAAACTCCCATTCGGACGTCTCTGGGGTATGCCAGTGTACTGCGTATGTTTAAAAGTATTATTTCCGGTGTGCTTCATTGCATGAGAAAAAAAAAAAATTTGTGACTGTTGTTTTCACGTTCAACCTCCCTTTGGCCCGTCTTCATTCAGGCTTCTGGGAGTGAATCATTTCATGGATTGGATCATCTGCTCACAACATACCAGTTTGTCCTTTAGCGAGCGAGAAAAAAAAATGATATCAATCTGATGAAATTATTAATGCATTTAGATTGTGATCAATTCCTGAGGCCTACAGTCACCATGGTGAGTTTGCTGAGAGTAACAGGGAGTCTCTCATCTGTGTGTCTTCCCTCATGGATTAACTAATGTGTTACGCCAGTGTCTGCCGCAGAGGAGCTCCACAAATGTTTCTCTCTGAAAGCAGTTCTTTAATTTATGTGTTCCATGCACCAGTAAAATGTTACCATGCTGTTAACATGCTGCCCCCCCCCCACAACCGTCTCTACATTTCGAAGCAAGCTAATTTGTCACTGGGTGGCCACCATAGTTGCTAAAACTGACTTTTTAAATTAGCCTTGAATATTTGGGAAAAAAGACAACCCAGTAGACAGAGCTAAGGCCACCATCCTCCGGGGAAAATGGTCCGCTTCTTCTCCGTGTTGTGGCAGATTTTACGAGACCTTTTGGAGGTAATGAGGCGCGTGCTCATCCCCTCACAGATTTGATTTGCTCCCTCGCTCTGCGGGCGGACCCATAGTGCACCATTTTATTGCCAATTTTGCATATTACTGCTGCGTCGCAGATATTTTCAGCAGAACTAGATTTCCATCTAACTTCCGGCAGAAACAAGTATGCTTTTAGACACCAGCAGACCTTTTATTTATTTGAGCAGTTTATGAAGCTATTATTTATAAAGTTGCCAGGAAATATATAATGACAGAAATGTTAAAGTTAAGAACCTCTCCAAAGATTCAGTGAAATGTTTGTGGATGGTAACTACAGTTATGCAGCACTTGACATAACAAGGCCAACAACATTTCCATAGACCTCACAGTCACAGTTAATATTGCCTATCCCAGGCAATAAGTATTATATAGTAATTAACACTTTTGTACATGTAACCAAAGTGTTATTACATTTGAAAGAGGTCATAAACACATAACTGACCCAAAGTGAAACGTTTTTGAGATTTCTGTTTTTGGCAAGATCACTTCCTCAATGCAAACTACATAGAAGTGTTAAACAGAAAACTAGCCCTAGAAATACAGTGTGGTAAGACACTGCTCCGTGTGGTATATCTTAGTCAAATTCTGTCTCAAAAACTGGCTGTATGGCCACATCATTATCGAACTAGCTACATACCCTACTGCTTGGCCTATATGTTTATATCTGCTTATGTTCCCCAGGTCGCCTCTGCAAACAGGAACTGATTTCTCAGTTGAGCTACCTGGTTAAGTAGGAACAGTTCTGTGGAGTGGTGGAGCTGTATGCTGTTCTAGAGAGAGACATCCTTGGGGAAGGCGGCGGTTTGGATGCGTGGGTGGGGGTTGGGGTGGGGAGGGGGTGGCGGTGTCCGGTTAGAGGATATGGCTGAGCCGTTTCCTCTGTTGCACGCTCTCTCCTGCGCTGAGCCCTCCTACAAATACATAGTAACCTGATGCCAGTTTTCTGCAGGTGGCCACAGGTGGCCCCTGGCTTCCACCGCAGCTCTGGTGGAACAAATGACACCACAGTCCGGCCCATTGAGTGAATAACCCCCCCCTCTCCATCTGGAGCCTTTCGGTAGGGATCAAACACAACCCCCCACTCATCAAAATAAGGCCGTCTACAATACATCAAACACCCCCAACCCCTGGGACCAACCCCTTGGTCCTTCCTAGTGGATCATGGGAGATCTGACATACAGGGCCACTAAACAGTCCTCGTTTTCCTCCTGTTTTATCATGTTCCCCATGCAGTAGTTTTTCGGGGTAAGGAAGCTG
Organism: Albula goreensis; assembly: GCA_022829145.1. Lineage (NCBI taxonomy): Eukaryota > Metazoa > Chordata > Actinopteri > Albuliformes > Albulidae > Albula > Albula goreensis. The sequence goes on along the minus strand of CM040741.1, from coordinate 7,971,440 downwards.
GGTGCACCATTTGGTTGTTTAAATTAACACTCGCAAAGACATTTTGTGTACTTTCTTAGACAGAAAATATATTTCTGGAAAAATCAGGATGGGTGGAAACCCTGTTTTGATGGAAGGTTTCCAGCCCTTTTCTGCTACTGGAGAGGCTCAGGTTTACGAGCTCACCATGGCTCACTAATCACTTTGTCGACAGGTAGATGGACAAAGATCTCCTTACAGCCTTATCAGGTGAACTGTTTCAGGTGCCATTGTGCTTTTACAGGCGTTGTTTGTGGGAACTAAGGCTAATTACCTTGATAAGACTGAAACCTCACCCCCTTTGGTAAACACTTCCACCTGCACAATCTTATCTCTGTGCTATGTACTGGGATTTACTAGTGTATCTACAACTTTGGGAGGTGTGGTTTTGGTTCACTTCAGTTTTTAAAACAACATTTTAAGTATATGCTTTTTCTTATTATTTTTTTTATAAAATATGTGGGCATAAATTGACTGCATTTTTCAACTCAAAATGATTAAGGTCTGTTTCTTTAAATGCAGACACCAGTTTTTTTAGGGCTTTTATTTTGTGAAGGGTACTTCTTTGTCTATTGGCTGAAAAAAAAAATTCAAGAGGCTTTCCCAGTGTATAAGAACTTGTGAAGTTGATGAATGTATATGAATGTGGCTGGGTGAGTGGGCTGACTGTGGGGGTGTGCATTGATGGCACTGATGGTTCTGTTTATTTTCATCCTTGGGGAGGAGCTGTCAGATCTGCACATGCTCCCTGAGGTCACTTCAGTTCAGGGCAATCAAAGGTCAAAGGTTAGCCCCACCCCCCACGTGTCACAATGCACACTAATGCAGGGATCTTAAACTCAAATCCTGGGCAGCTGTGGTGTTAGCTGGATTTCACTGTGTTTCAGTATTTAAGTGCTTAAAGCCATTGATTGATGAAAGACTACATGCACTGTGTTTCCATATCCTAAACTGACTGATTATTAAAAGGAAACCACAAAACCTTGCACACATTGTGGTCCTCCTGGGCTTGAACTGAACAGATTCCCCTGTTCAGATACCTGACTCACATAGTATTGGTTAAACCGCAGTTTGGCTCTGTTAACTTTCCCTGTGAGAAGACCGAATTTCTGAACATTTCCAGGTGGAATTTCCACACCTGCAAGATGAAATGGTTCCTTTTCTAAACAGCATTGACTATCTTTAATGTGGCAGGTCCCTCACATGGGGGTGATTCTTTAAATTTTAGAGACCCCTGTTCCATTCTGGTTTCATAAGCAAGGAGGGATTATCAGTAGCCAATGGAAAGCAAGCATTTGGTAATGTAATGCGCCTAGGGCCATTCTCAGTAAGCTGTTAGTGTTTCCTATTCAAGCACAGTGGAAAGCAGAGGGGAAATTACAATGCAAAGATGGTGAGTTTGATGCTGAAAACAGACGTTGGACAGCGGCAGAGGATGAGAAATTTATTGAGCTTTACCAAGAGCAATTAGGGTTTATTTAATTTGTCTGCAAACAGCTATTGGTACAAACAGTGGAAGCAGGCAGACAGCAGTAGCAAGGTCCTTTGATAGAAACAGTGACTTTGTGTCCAATCTAAAAAGTTTTCTCAGCCCTGACTATCCCAACTTTATAAAAGTCAATTAATAATGCACAACTGGATGCACGTGCGCGTACGTGCCCACACACACACATGCACACGCACATGCACACTCACACGCACACACACGTTTATGATTTTATGATTATGTTTAGATTTTAAGTCTTAACTGCTACAACAGCCCAAAACTGATGAATGCCTTGAAAAACTGTCTGTTATTCATTTATTTTTGTTGTAGTGTGCTACCTAAGCATTTTATGATGTTTAACCGGATTGAATCTCACTCAGCAGAAAATGACTGGTAATGTAACAACCTTGTTTTTCATGACTGATAGATCTCACCCTGAGCAAAGCTTTTACAGCTAAAATGCTTTAGAGATCTGCCAGTTTTTTAAATGTAAAATTCTCATACCAGACTAATAATGTAAGAAAGAGAGCTTCTTCTGTCCAAATGACCCCTCCATGTCTCTAAGCCTCTGGTAAACACCAGCTAGCTAACAAGCTTACATTACATTGTTAGCCAGCCCGCTATTCATGACATTTTACAGGATCCTTCAGCTCAACATAACACTGATTCCAATTTCACAAGGGGAAAATTACAAGTATTTTTAAGGTTAAAAAACTTCCAACCCTGCCAGCTGAAATGAACAGTGTTTCGTATCACTTGCTCATTAGCTAGATAATGAATATCAGTTTCAAGTTTGAGGATGGCTTGTTATATCAGCTGTAGTAGAACTAAGAAAATACTCAGAAAGAAAGAATTTCTTTAAAATGCTAATTCTTTTTCCCCCAGGGGTTTATCTTTTATGTGTCTCTATGTGTCATGTTTTATGTGTGTTTGACCCCCCCACTCAAAGATTCAATTTTTTTTTAACCTTGACCGGTCATTTCATGGTGAAATATAAATCAGGCAGCCCTCGGTGTCTCTTCAGGGCCTTGGGGAGGATGGTCGCCCTGTCTCAGAGGTCACGTTTGCCTCAGTTAGGGGTTGGAAGATAGACGTGTATAAATCTGCATGTTTTCTGTACATCTCCACATATGTTGTGTCACATGGACATCATGTGATCATATGACACAATGATCATGTTTATTTCATAGGTTTACATGAGGTTGAACATTTCACATGTGAAATTAATCAGGGGTTACTACCATATCTGGAACATAGCCTCTCTGGTGAGTAATATGGATATGGTAAAGGACATCTCCCTCTTTCCTAAATCACATTCTAGTTGACATGGCCAGACTAACGATGGCTGGAATTAAGTTTCATAAGCCTCCATCTGGGTGCAGTTACACAGAACTGTCACTCATTGACTTGTCTGAACCAAGCAAACAAGTCAACCATAGCCTCTCCACAGCCAATGCAGTCTTTGGTCAAAGTCTTTGAGTCACTGACACTGCATGGACACTACGTGGTAGCTCCTCAGATTTTTGGTTCAATGAAACCTCACTCCCCCGTCACAACTGATAAAGGACGTTGTGAGACATTCAGTGTGAAAAGGGTGAAGCGGCATCGCCTAGTTAGTGCAATGAATGCTGAACAACGTTAAGGAGTTGGGAACCATATTATGAGCTGTCTACAATCTCATGCGGGCTGCATATATCACTTAGTCTTTTGAAGCTAGCGGAGCTGAAGCCCATCTGTGATAAAGCAGCATGATAACAGAAGGGACTCAAACTGAGAGAGGTTCCAGTGGTGACTGAATCAGCCTCAGGCCAGTGTCTGGTCTCAGTGTGAGAGCCTCGCAGATCCTCGTCTCCTCTGAGTTAATCAGAGATGATTGCCACCACAGCATTCATTACTGCAACCATCTGATTAGGGAATATCAGTGTGTATGTGTGTGTGTGTGTGTGTGTGTGTGTGTCTGACAGTGTATCTGTATGTTACAATATGTCGTGTGTGTTATCCTGTGTTTCAGTGACAGCATGTGTTAGTTAGTGCATATTTGTACCTATGCGTGTACATGCATGCATGCAGTTATAGCTTGACTTTTTTTGTCTAAGATTTACATAGAATCTAAAATTCAGTCAGGCTCTAGATTCCAGCTTGACACTATAATATAATTCCAATCATGCATTTCATCAACATTTCATAGATATCACAGACACTGACTTGGCAACGAAATATGAAAAGCCGAGGCATAGGAAATATATAAATGGCTACAAGCTCTCTTTCAAGATTAAGTTTAAAAGACAGGGACATTGTATTGACACACCAAATCATTTAAGAGACAGAGAACAAGTACCCCCACATTTATAGATGATTCGGTTTTTAAACCGTAAAGATAATGACAAGCAGATGAGAGCATGACTGGCAATGTACACATTTTCCATGTAACACAGGAGCGAATTCTTCCAGTCTATGCGATGCAGTAAGATGTGTCTACATTTTAGGGGTGAGCTCTAGTCAAGCAGGGAATTACATGTGTCATGCTCTGGGTCTTTGTATTATTATCAGCAGATTGGAGAAATACACATTTTTGATGTTTTTGGGTTAAATCTTCCTTTAATGTTTCAAATGGTTATGAGTAAGAGGGTGACAGGCATTTCTGTCTGGCCTCATCCACAACCCAGCCCCACCGCTACAGCAAAGCGCCACAAATCCCACACCCTCACTGACTGTTAAAGACTATTTATGTTAATAGAGCCAGGATTATTAATGATGAAAATCCTTCTTAATGAGCTGGAGTAGGCATGAATTTTAAACACAATGTTTATGCAAAGGAGAAAAATGACATCTCATTATGGGGGGAGGACTATGAATATTAGCACATTAGTTTATATTGTGAAATCTGCTCAGTTCGCCTTCTCATTCTCCCCATTTGCCATTATCCAATCAAATTTCTTCGAATCAAAGCAGCCAGTTAAATATGTGCTTCTTCATTTCCTCTCTCCTTCTGTCTCTCTCCTCCCTCCTCCTCCTCCCTTCCTCGAGGATCTTAGAAAGAGTGATGTGAACAAAAGCTTTGGGTTATACATTCTGAACAGTCAGATATTAAACAATTTATTCTGGAATAATTTCAACATAATTGCTTGAGTTTAAGTTGAAATGGCTATTGTGACATTCAGTCTTTCTGTCCCTGTGCAATAATTAAAACATATAATTGTTAATTTTCCACCAGGTATGTTTGTGTAGGCTAGGTGATTAAACATTACTTATTAATAGCCATAATCTTTCATCACTACGTTCTCAGACCTGAACATTCTGCTTTTTGCAAATAAATAAATAAATAGAATTAACTCATTAATGTGCAGAACTTTGTGAACTTCTTGATGTCATCTTGGCAACTTTCATTGAGGAATGAACTTTCTAACAGTTTGGCATTAACACTAAAGTAAAAAAAAAACCAAAATACAATATATCGATTTACGACAATCAGAAAGAACAAATAGTTTGTAAGCAATGCATTCCCCCGCAGAATGCACATCAGTCAGAGAGAATAGAGATGGACCGACTGGACCAGCTGCACTTCCCAGAAAGATCTTTCAATACCAGTTATTTCAGAAGAATTTAATTACAGCCTCACAGGCAAATTGATTAAAGGATAATTCAACTGCAGCAGCATCTGTTTCCTATCTGGAAGAGTTTGTCCAATAAGTAAATGCAGCCAAAGGATGAAACTTCATTTCCAGGGCTAAGCAATATTTCTGTTCTGTCCACGCTTTCATATTTTTTTTTTTTTTGGCTGTTATCTGATCAGTCTACTGAGGAGGAAATTAATGAAAAAGTGTTGTCTATATTACGCCTTATGAATCTTGAGAAATTGGCATAATTGCAAATTTGTACTTGACACATATCTTGCAATCAAACCTAGTGAACCGCAAATATAGTAATTGAATTTTCTTGTACAAGTTGCATTCTAACTGGATTCTCCGGTGCATTGTTCGACCTGAAATCCACATACGGGAAGCATCGGGCGTTTCAGTCTCTAATTACAGTTTTTTATTATATCGCAGAAATATTTAACGATAGTACATAATGAGGTAATGAAAAGATAGCGTTTTTTAGCAAAATTGATGTAATTGTAGAGGGTCCACATTAGTCGTCAAGCATATCATCACACCGACAGGCTTTAATGTAGCTCATTTATTTAGCCCAATCTCTACTCTTTTATGCCGTAATTAAATTTGCGGCGGCCAGGCCGGCGATAAAAGGTCAGAATTGAGTGCGGTGTGCAGGTCTTAAAACACAGAGCTATTATTGCCAACACGGCCAGATACCCATCACAGTGGATAAGCTGAAGAAAGCTCCTTCATTCTGATGAACAAATTCCTCCATTAGCTGCTTCAGACTGGCACTTAGCCCTCTCTTTGGCCTCAGGTGATATTGTGTCATTGTGTCTCATATGTTAAATCTATTGTTTGGATTAGACACAATCAACTTTACTCTTTTGTTTTTTAACAGTTCTTAACTGTAGACGGACGGGTGAGGAAGTGGAGTTGCCTAAGGCCGGTACATGTGGAAAGTGTTTTCTTCTGTATCTGCCATGTTGGCTCCATTTCTTTGTTGGTGTTTCCCCTTGATTTTTCTCTGTTTTGTTGCCATTGAGTTTTTGGGTAAATAGGTTTTATTGAACACTGTTATGGAACAAAATATGTACCATTTTAGCTATTTCTCTGGACAAATAAAGACAATAAAGAAAAATATTGCTATATGCTGGGACAGAGCTGCGCCAGACCATCCAAAATTCTCTGAACGGAGTAGAATGTGAATAAGTCACTTGAGGGTATTCAAGCCAATAAAATGAAGGAGCAGTATTTGGGTGAAAAGTTGCAGCACCATTCACACAATGCACTAAAGCAGGAGGGGATGAATCCTGGGAAGGGGAGTAAGGTTTCTGAATGCTGATAGGCTGGTGAGTTAGACAGGATTGCAGCAACAAAGAGGAAACGCCCAGCAGCTTTTTCCCCGGGGAACTTTGTGAATTTTCCCTGATCCAGGCTTCCTCAAGTCGACTTGGTGCCAGCAGATTTCTGACAGAGGATTTGGTTTGTCTGGAGCAGTTTATCATTTCATGTGCTCAAATAATTTCTGCTGTGGGATTCTGGAGCTCATCATAGTGGGTATTACTCTTCTCACTTGACACATATATGATTGCTTGACAAACCCAACATGTGACGTTCCTCAAATGTTCCAGCATGCATCTTCTTTATCCATCGACATCTTCTTTTACTGACAAACAGCATCCCATAATAACTGCATTGAGTTTGTGTGACACCCTGTTGCACAGCTAGTTGTCATGACAAATGGAACATTGAGTGCAGCAACATGGAGAAATGCGATCTCAATCTGAATTCACAGGGTAATATAAGATACACATTACCATTACGTGTAAGTACAGACATCTGGGTTGTCCTTAGTAAGGTTTACGGTTTTGTTTCGTAGTTGGAAATGGCAAAGTAATGTTACGTTACCCCTATTCCAGTACCTGAACAATGCAGGTTGACCTTTCATCTCAAAGCTTAATATGGGGTCCTTCAACACGTGCCGTGTGTGATTAGGGTATCCCAGAGGAAATGTTGAAGTGCAAAACAAATCAGCTTAATATACTATTCCTCTGTAATTGAATAATATATCTTATATTTTTTGCAACTTTTAGACCACTGGTTCTTAACCTGGGTTCGATCGAACCCCAGGGGTTCGGTGAGTCAGTCTCAGGGGTTCGGCGGAGGTCAAGACACACACCCGACTCATGTTATTTGTGATGTCACGCCCCGTTTTTGTGTGAAAATCATGTTTTGATGGTTTTGTTCTTTGATCACAGTGATGTTGATACACGGTTCATTTTGTGCACCAGTAAAATATATACCTTTGTTTTGAATTTGAAAAAATCATATTTTATTTTTCCAATTAAGAAGGGTTCGGTGAATGTGCATATGAAACTGGTGGGGTTCAGTACCTCCAACAAGGTTAAGAACCACTGTTTTAGACAGATGAGACCAAAAAAACCCCAACATATTGGACAATACTGAAAATTAGACCATTTTCCCCGGAAAAAGACATGGCACCTGAAAAGGAGCTGAAGTATGGGACTGTGCAGTTAAAAATGGGGTCTTATCACCCTGGACCAGTGGCTCTGGGACAAGGCAAATGTGGACGTGCCGCAGCCTGTGACCGCTGTCAGTATGCCGCTCTGGCCCAGCCCAAATGCCCTGACGTGTTAGCAAAGGCTGTTGATTCTCAATGATAATTTATGCGGCGCTGGGTCAGGAATCGATCCAAAAATGGCAGCTCTCCAGATCTGGGCGCTGAGAGCACCCTCAGTCCCACTGTGTACCAGTTCTGGCGCCTCTGCATCAATTGGCTCTGCTAATGTCTGTACTTATAAAAGCAAGCACTGTGGCCTCACTGGGAATATAATCCTACCCCCTCCACCGCCGCCCCCCTCCTCTGCCCGTCTCCCTGTCGCTTTGTCTGCTCCTCTCTGCTGGGGTTTACACAATGTAGGTATTTTCTTTTTTGGCGAGTTTTGAGTTTTAAAGCCAAATTGGGATTAATTTCCAAACAATGCGGTAAGGCGTTTGGATTACAACGCTCAGTGGCTCACACTGATCCCTCTGCATGCACTGGGAATGCTGATCTGCCCCTCAGATTTGTCCGTGGGTGTCTGTGACGGGCTGATGGGCCTCCCAGCAGGGGTGCGTTTGGACCCAGCTGTTGTTCCACACTCCCTCATTTTTTGGAGTACATTTTTTTTCCATTTTATAGGAAAGTTCAAATGTATTTTTAGTCCCGTCCCACTGCAACGTCTTCTCTTCTTGCTCTTCTTGGGAGATCACAGATAAGCACATGCTTTTCTCTTTTCCACCCTGCCGTCCACTAGTTTAGTAGTTCTCTCATTCTGTTGGAGGACTGCAATTCATTCCCAGCAGGCACCTGTACAGCCAGTCGTTCATGTGTGAAAAAACCATGGGGATTTCTCATGAAAATGCATTTCACATGTTATGCACATGCGAAACACATGCATTGTTTTCTGAATGCTTGACATGCAATGTTTCACATGCCATTTCACAGATAGAGTTTTACATGTATGTTCACATGCTGTCACACCCTAGTACTGTTATAGTTATTTGATGTGAGACCGTGTTATCGCATGAAGCTTGTGCATTTTGTCATGTGTGATTGTACTATGAGGTGCATTTTCCTAATATGTGAAGTTCATATTGTTTTTCTGTGTGGGATCTACAGTCAGTGCTGGTATGGTTGAAGTTTGATGTCAGAGTGCAGGGCCCATCATTGCACTGAGAACCATGGCATGCAAGACAGGCCATCAAACAGCCTCCTCTCAGTCTTTAGGGCATGGGTTAGGAACTGCAGTCTGGGATTACCATATATGTACGCATACTCGTATGTGTCCCCACTGATTACAGTCACTCTGTTAGCTCCTGAGCTGTAAACACTAAACACTGGTGAACAAGCTGGTTAGACTGCAGTAAAACATTTCATATAGGGACACAAGAACGGCTGTATTTTACGAGCATGTTAGTAAATGCAGCTGAAACATAAGGTCATGTAAATAATTGGGCTGGTTAAATAATTAAAAGCAGACGTTGGCATGAAATCCAGAAACTCAGTTGACCCTTTGGGAATGTATTTCCCCACCCTCGCCTTAGAGGGACGATACTTAAGAATCCCGCTCTGCCAAGAGGGAATCATGCACGGCTGAAAAGCCAGAGCCATTGCATGCATTTGGAGAACGTCTTATTCAACCGAGTCACGCTACAGTGTGCTTTTTCACAAGCCCTGCCGGTCATGATTGAGCTGTTGGCCCAAAGACTTCATCTTTTAGTCAAAAAAGACTAAATTGACAGTATTTTTACCCTGCAGAAAAAGATACAACAATAAAAACACCCTCTCATACAGGACCTGATGGCTCAGCTGTATGAGATCTTCACCAAAAAAAAAAAACATGAAAGGAAGTAATGTACATTTTGAAAAAGATTGAGCTTTATTTGACCTAAAGAAATCACAATTCTGTTGTACGGTCTTAGAAAAAAAGGTTTCTTAAGGGTTATTTGCTTGTCCTGCTGGGGGAATCCTTAAAGGTTCTTCTTTGATATGGATTTCACTCGCATGTTCTCTGTAGAACCTTATTCTGAGGGTTATATAAAGAACCCCTTAAAGATATCTGTATCTAAGATGAACCTTGAAGGGTTCCCCTAGCAGGACAAAAGGAAAAAGTTTAAAGGTGCTACAAAGCACTATTTTTCTAAGAGTGTAGTTCTTGTTGTACCATTTTGACATTTGTTAAGATGTAACGGACTTAAACTACCATACACACATTCAGCCTAAAAAAAAAACACACAACGCCCCCCAGTGCATATTTTCAAATACATTCAACTTCTGCAATATTCTGAATAGGAAATGGTGCTGACTTGTATGTGCTGGTGTAGGATATTTCCACTTTGGCAGTGAATTGGAGTGTGTGATCAAATTCAGGGCACTGTTTCAAGCCATATAAATAATATATGAGCTAACTAGCCACTAACAACACGAGAACTAACCAGACACTGTACAGCTGCAATTAAAACAGAAAGGCAATACAGCCATGCTCGTCTGTATGAATGCAAACGTTCTTACTCAAAGCATGGGCACATTTACCCTGCAGTGCAATGGGTAGCACATCAGTGACATTTGCAGTTAAACTTCAGGCGGTGTCCAAGCTTTCTTTTATTTGTCAAACATTTGTGATTGTTTCGGATGTACTGCAATTGTATTATGTGGGTGTTAATGCTGTTAATAATAAGCCAGTGCTGTGGGGCAGCCTATAGTCTAGTGGCTAAGGTACATGACTAGGATGCCTGAGGTTGGCCGTTCCAGCCCCAGCAAGAACACCAGTGCTTTTGGGCCCTTGCGCAAGGCCCTTAGCCCCACATTGCTCCCAGGGGGGGATTGGCCCTTGGTTAGCCAAATCAACTGTAAGTCGCTTTGGATAAAAGCATCAGCTAAATGACTGTATTGTAATGCCATTCTTAATATGCTGTAGCTCATAGCAGTTTGGTGCTTCAGTCTGTCAAGGCAATGCCCTCACATGAAGAATCCAGTGACATTTTAAGTGTCTTTCTCTGAATCATCTCTGTGACAGCTCATGGACTGTGTTCTGAAACAAAGCAGCAGTTTCATATTGTGTGTTTTTGGAGGAGAATGTGTGCTTGTGTTTTCTGCTCTCTAAAACTGACAGAGTGGGTTGCAATGATGAGTGGTACTTATGGATACTAGAGGGAATTCAAAACTGGGAGAAAAATGGGATAAGTTATAAGACCTTACAAAGAAACTGTTGTGAAATGTCACTGAAATTTTCCATAAATAGGTTTGCTGTGAATACCCAGTTTTGTTGTGAATCTCCAGTAAAGATTAACATATATGCATTACTTTGAAACCTTGTGCATCTTGAGAAACCAGCTTTAAAATAATGCTTTTGGTCCCTATGGACAGAAACATAAAATTCTGTCACTTACTATTACGAAACGTGATGGTGAAAAAAATGATGACATTAGTTCTTCATGATCATTTAACAACATTACAGACATTTAGCTAACACCCTTTTCCAGAGAATATCACACAGTTTATATTTTTTACATGCCATGCATTATTTAGCTTGAGATTTAATGCAGCCTTTTAGGTAAAGTACCTTGCTAAAGGGTACTTCAGCAGTGCTCTACCTGGGAATTGAACTCGTAACCTCTAACTTACAAGCCCAGCTCCCTTGCGATTACAGCACACTGCTGCCAACACAAGGCAGCTCAGCATGCACTAAAGTGCATTAGCATGAAGCAAATAATGGATGCATCCTGTCTGCTTTTATTAATGTCTCAGGCCTGCTGTTTGATATCCTCTCAGGTGTTTAAATCCAAGGGGTTTGTCTTTCAAATAGTATTTTCAGTCAGTGTATTTTTTGGAGTCAGAAGGTTTTTGGAAACAGTACGAACCCATGTGCATTTGAAGTGCACATTACCCAAAAAAAAAAGTGTAAAGTCAAGCTGAAGTTGAAAGGCTGTAGGCGGTTTCATTCAGCTCTACCCAGAGAATTAAAAGATCAAAGTTGAACAGTAAACTACAAAACTTCAGATCACTGTTTCTGTCGCTCCCTGTTTGTGCTTGTGTTTGATCAGGGTCCACAGAGGACCGTGTGTCAGAACTTGGCTCAGTTTGAGGTGGTAATAGGCTGAAATGGCGGGGGACTCGGCGATCTCTGTTGAGAAAAAAAAAGTCCATTGAAAAAACTCAATTAACATGTGTGGTTCCTGACTCCTCTCTGATTATATTATGTCAATCTATGAATACAATGTAAATAATCATCCAATTACTCTCATGCCCACATCTCTCCAATCTCACTCTATTTTTTCAAAACTATTACAATTTTGTCATGCATTTACATATTAATATAAAACCCACTGTGTCTGCAAATGATTTATTGTTATCAAATATCGGGAATGCAGGGTATGTGTCCTCATTTGCCTGCTTGGATTATTTCAATTGCACATAGACCAACCTGTGGTGCTTCATTGATCACTGTAGGGACCCTTGAGTAAATTTATCTTGTGTTTATTTTCCAGTGCCAGAGTTTGTCAGTCTCTACATTTTATCAAAAATGTGCAATAAAATGAATATTTATTCACAAAAAAAAGACATGTTCTTTGAGGGTTTTAACCTAATCTTATTCAAATAATGGCGATTGTGTGCTCTCATACGGTTTGTTTACAACAGTGCAATGTTTACATAGCTGCTTTCAGGTACAACACACCTGAGCCTACCTGGCCCATTCAAGCGCTGTCACTGAACAGAACTGACAGGAGCCTGAATGTACAGAGACTACCTGTCCTGTCCTAGCCTGGTGCTTCCTTTTATTTCACCAATAACTCAGGAGTCAGTGATGAGACTCTGATGAGAGGGTTGGATTACTTTGACTGGGTCACTCTCTTTTCAAATCCAGCAATCACCTTCACTTTGTATAAGCGGCCCCACCCCCATGTCCCACTACCCATTACTGACTTGTGTTTAGCGAGAGGAGGTCTAGAAATTTGTACATATCTCTTTCTTTGGATTTATTGTCTGCAATCCAACAAGGTGTTATACTCACATCTTCACAGAAAATCTTTAAAGAGAATTTATGGACAGTAAAACAATGTGGGTGCAGACCAACAGCACAGCTGGTACTCTTGTTTTGTGATATAAGTTGCTCGGGTTAGTGCTACCTCTCGTTTGCACTAGAAACATGAACATGGTAGGGTGGTCACTTTGTTCTTCATTACCGAAAATATTTTGGTAACAAAAAAAACAACACAGCTGCATTCTCTCATGACAATTTCTATGCATTATTTTTCAAATCAAACATAATAACCCAACAGTTTGGATTATAAACCTGTCCATTATAAATTGATTTGGTCCTTCTCAGCTCAGGCAAATTAGAAAATAATGGCACTTTTCCATCAGCGGAAACAATGGATATATTGTGGGGTTTGTCTATTTTAGTTTTATATTTATATATTTTTCATCCACCTGGTTTATATGCTGAACTTTGATTTCACGTAGGAGCTGTAGACTCAGTAAACTCAGTAAATCTGTGCACAGTCCCTCCGTTTGCACATATTTATTAATGTCATTGGCAAACAAAGTCGACTCTCATTAAATCCTGATTGACTGGCTGCCAGAAATCTGTTCTGAAAGGATAGCACATTAGGTTTTGTATGCATGCATATGTGTCTGTTTTGCTGTGCAAATAACAGATTTATCAACCTGCAGATTCCATATTGCACCATCGACTTAGCATTTAAAAAAATTAAATTATTTGACATTGGTTATAGATCTATGCTTTGCATACCTGCGTAATTGCAATCTATTTTTACCGAGGATGTATATTTACTTGTATTACGGATGGGTTTGCAAATGGATTGCCTCAGCAAGTGGTGTTATTGGAGCTGTGTTTTTTTTTTTTTTTTTTCGGTGGACCTTTTTATTGATTGTAGAAAAACATCACATTTATCCTAGAAAACATCCTTACTTTGCCTACCTGTTCAATCATGCACCCTTTTCATTTTTTGCCCACCCAGAATGTAATGTTCATATCCAAAAAGCTTGAATTTACAGTAAATTAAATTGGCTTATGACAATGCGGTTTTAAAATAATGCTTTTAGTGTCTTTACTGACTCTTGCAGAAATTCCAGACCTCTTTTGTGTAGTTCCCTTCTCCAAACACTGTGGGGGCAGTACTGTATCTACTCAAGCCTCTTGATAAACAGGCATCTCACTACAGTACAATAATTATCTCAATTAATCATTTAATTTCTGCAAATGAAGTTTCTACACATGTGGATTGACCGTAAAGTAAATGTGTGGTGGCATTTTATCATTTACTCTTCTACAAGGGCAAACAATGCAAAAATTTTAAGGAGGAAAATACTTTGAGTTAAATCCTGCCTGCTATGAGACATTTTTTGAGGTGGTGAGAATAACCGTAATTTATTTTGTACTGCACTGATAAGAGATGGTATGCTGTGTGTGTTTTGTAATAGTATGCATTCTTTTTTTAGCATAATGCAAATTAATACAGCACAGCACATTACACATCTTGGAAAATTAGCTGTCTGGGAAGACACTTACAGTTATGCACATGTCCAATAATTTCTAGTTGCTAAAAATATCCTAGACATATAACCAGGACACAATGGTTGGATGTTTAAAAATCATGTCTTGCAAATATAGAAGACAATGCTGTTTTTGAAGATGACTAATTGTAGGGACATGGGCAGTTTTAAACATTTGGTTTGTTATTCATTGTGCCATTGTGTCAACTAAATATTGGTGTTGATAATTGGCTCCGTCAAATTGTCAATAATGTTATAATGGTTCCATAAGCTGTCATTTTCCTTTTGTTTCTTTTCTTCTTAAATCAGCGGATGCCCCACACCTTTCCCGAACTTTGTAAAATGCATCTCATGTTTTTGTGATTTTAAATGCCAGTCAATTGCTGTCTGATTGTTTTGGTGCTTTCTATTGATAAATGCCATTTTTTTTTTTTTGCACAAACAAATCAAAGCCATCAGCGTGCTGTGAACCAATTGTGGTCCTGATGTCTGTTTGTTGTCTCTGTAACATCCACCCATTAACTTAACACTTAGCACCGTAACACTAAGCTTGCACATCGGCTTTGTCTAATTAATCCATGATAGTATTACTGGTCACTCACTGGTGCTGCTAATTGAATATTTTCTGAGATGGAGTGTGAAGCTGAATGCTCACAGTGATACCCGAGCATTAGGTTTGCATAACCAGTCACGTGCTTCTCATGTCACATGGCCTGGAGTTTATGTAGGCCCTACAGTCATACTCATCTAAAGTCTTTCTGAGTAGCAGTCATTAGTGAAGCATGCTTCTGATTACTTTTTAATGACTGTTCATAGGTCATTATGACTGCACATCAGTTTGCGATGAGCGCAGCAAAATCAAACTTTGTGAGGCAATCGCAATAAAGACACTTAAGCGGAGTAAGATAAAGAAATTAATGTTTGACTTTTCACCTGTACAAATGCACTGACCCACAGGCACACCTGTGACAATTGATAGAATCATGGAGACGAAAATGTTGTTGTCAGTCACTGAACTGTCTCCAACCCACAGGAGGAGCCAATAAAAATGATGTTCCCATGAGACCACTGAGGGCAAGCTGGGTGTAGCTGATCCAGTGCACACAAGAGAAAAGTAGACTATCCCCACTTACAGAAAAAAGTGAGATTGTGAGTTGCATATGCGCAAATATGAAATATCACATTTCTTCAGGCGTGATTTTTGGACATGAGACCACTCATCAGTTTGTGATGTTTTTCCACATGTGAGCTGAAACTTTCACATGAAAACAAAGATGCCCCATGTAAGGGTATTTGCATGTGAAAGTATATGTTCAGGTAAATTCACAAAGTGTTCGCAGTCATTCAGACCAAAGTGGGTGCACCATTGCAGTTATGCCCACCAGCAGAAAGATCTTAAGATCTTCGACGAGTGGCAAGCTCATGTTGTGAATGTTATGCTGGCTTCATTTATTTATTTACTTTCGATACCGACTCTGAGCTGACCATCATAACGTGCTCGCGACAGGGGGCAGACCCTCAGCACTGTTATTAATGTTTAACCCAGTGTGGAAAATGATCCCTGTAAAGTTTGAAAGGGGATGCAATATTAAAAGTTCATAACTTGAATCGATATATAATTATGAATCATGCATGGCTGTGAAAATACAATAAAGGTCAAGCCCTTGGGCCATTTCAGTTTGAAATATAATAATACTCCATCCTCCGCTCCTTCTCAATCATGCTTATTCCTGATATGCGGGCATAATTTGGCAAAGTCATCATTTGGCAGTTTTATGATAGATTATCCATTTTAACAGAACATATATCTCAAAGGGAAACTGAAATCAATGTGTGCTGTTCCAGAAAGGTCCTATAAAGTGGACGCTGAGTGTCAGCTGTTTATCAGACCATTATTAGAGCTAAACCAACCCTCCATATCAGGTCTTGAACAACTGCATCCAGCAGTTTTGCTTATTTCAAAGTTCAAGGCCGTTAAACGCGTCCTCTATCCAATTTTACTGCCTGGTTTTCTTCAAAAAACACTGCAGTGAGTGTTGAGATAAGAGTTTGTGGAATCATTTGAAACGTGACCCCCCCTCCCCCCCATTATCTTAACTTTACAAACAGGATTGCTGTATCATATCTGTAATTTATTATGTCATAAAATGTGAGAAATCATTTTAGAGGGAAGTAGGAAAATCGAATGTACACATGAATATAGGGCCAAAATACTTAACTGTCCACTAAAATTTTTTTCCACTTGGACCGTTGATCAGCTCCATTGTCAGTCTCCAGGATGTGATATACGGTATCAGCTATGGGCCTTCAAAAGTAGAGATCTGGAGCTTTATGGGCAGTCTTTGCCACCTTTGATGTGTAAAGTGCATAATTATGACCTCTGGGGATTGCAGCAGACTCCATAGAAATAGACCGTGGATTCCCACATACCCTGGACTATTATATAGATAACAGGTATGGATCGGTCCTAACTTGTAATGGAAATCGTCCTATCTATAGTAAAGCAACAGTGTCACAGTGCTCAAGAGCTACAGGGAAATTCAGGCACTCTGTCTGCTTGCCCAACAGGAGCAGCATACTCAGTGCACTAAGGAACAGATTCCATTCTCACACATGCCCTCTGTCTCAGCTTATACCTTTATTTTTTTTAATAAAATGAAATGTCCTCAATAAAAAGTCCACAGGCCTCAAAGAGATTTTAATTTACTAAAAATTGTATCAAGCCCTTCTGACAGGATAATATAAAAAATGTCATTTGGTATCGCATGGTGAGGCATTGGAATAGGCCAAACTCTGATGCGTTTTTGTTTTGATGTTTGTCATCTGAAAATTGCACAGTAGCTTGAGATGGGTGCAATATGCTCCCATGGTTACTGAGGTTAAAAAAATATGAGGTGAAATTTCACGTCAAACATCAATGTAAACCATGTAATGGAGAATACTGCACGTCTAAATGCATAATTACAGTATTCCAAGAAGTGGAGTGCTTTTGATGTGGTCTTGATTTGGTTTCATGTGGATTTGAGAAATCAATTGAGTAAAGTTTAAGATTATTATTTTAAAATAATCTCTCTAATTAGTATATCTAATGTCCTTTGACATTTCTCTAATGAGAGAAGGCATTTATGTTTCCACAATGTTTGTGCTCTGGGAGAGTTATGACCAAGTATTGAACAGCAGTAATAAAACGCCCAACAGCTGAAGGTTTCAGCCATGACCTTTGTCGTGCAGTGATGATGTCATTATCAGCTGAAGGTTTCAGCCATGACCTTTGTCATGCAGTGATGATGTCATAAACAGCCGAGCTCCAGGACACAGACTTCATGATGCATCATACTTGCCCCTATAATTTCAAGGTATTTTTTCATATTTTTTGAAGGATCTCTGTGTTATGAGGCCAATCTGGAGTGGGTTACAGAAAGTCGACAAAACAAACAATGGATATCACCTCGTCTGGCTAACACCAATGATCAGAGGAAATTGTTGTCTAGCTATCTTTCCTTGTTAGCATGCATGAAGTTTTTATTTGCCAGTCAACAACCATTTGCTTGTCTGTATTTTGGAAATGGATATAAATATCATACATCTCTCAGCACTATTGCTGTATTTACATTACATTTACATAACGTTTCCTTCTCATCGGTTGGCTCTTCTTCAGTGGTAGTTTAGTGCCCGACGTGAATGACGTATAATCATTCAAAAAAAACCTTCACGTTACCCCTCCATATCAGATCATTGCTGATAGGGCTTTGCCACTGCACTCTAAGAGTATTTTCATCTCTTTGAGAATCTCAGTGTCTGGAGGCTCAGCTGGTGGACTCCAAAATGAAGAGAAGCTGCAGATGGACTGCCACACTCTGTGCAAGACCTCCTTCCAAATGGCAGCGCTTAAGCACAAGCCTCTGAATTTGAATGGGCCTTACAATTAGAGAGGAAAGGTTCAAAAAAGGTTAAGAGGGAAAAAAATCCACATTAATCAACGTTTATAAATCGAGACGAAACCGCCCTAATGGAACCCTCAGCCCCTATTGACGTAGGAAGTTTGACTTTTACGACTCACCCGCAATGCCTCTTAGCGGGGCGAGGCCACCCTTCCCCTTTGGTTAAACACAGTTCATCAGCATTATCATGGAAGTCCACTTGCGTAGGGGCTCAGAGCGATTTCCATATTGGCAGCCCTCCCTCCAAGGCCCTCTTTCCGCTAACTTGTATTCAGTACTTGGCATCGCTCTGGCAGCTAGACCCTCGCAGAGGAGCAGTGAAGCTATCATTTCTGATCCACAGCAAAACCTCATTGTAGTGATTTATCCAGCCGCCCACCTAATGAAATCCTACTGAAAAAAAAAAAGCTGGCTAAATTCATGACCAACCATACTAATGACAACTACAGCTAATAAGCCGTAGCAGTGAAACTGACGTTTCCTCTGTGAAACTCAATCATCCCTGTTGTGGCCTAGGTTCTGGCAACTTTATCAACAGACACTGCTTGCAACTGTCCACATCAGCTGACAAGAAGATCAGTGAAAGGGGAGACAGAGAGTGGAGAGAGAGGGAGTGAAGTTTAAGTAACGTAGGGGCTGTTGTGCGCTCTTGCAATCTGAGCTGCACTGCACCGTCACATGTCTGTTTTTGTTTAACTTTGTATTCCTACTGATGAACACTCTTCACTCTTAACTCTCGAACTGCTACACCCTGGTTTGTGTGAAGAGCATTTGAGCTGGCTGTCCAGGGGTTGCTGAGGGTTTGTGTGAGTGTGTGTGTGTGTGAGTGTGTGGCCCTAAGGGGGCCCAATACCATCTCCTGCCTGTCTGCTTGAGACTCGATCTTATTTCACCGCTGAGCGAGTTTACATCAGGTTATTGCTAATTACACCTTCAGATATGCCGCAGGGCCAATAACCCCGCATTAATGTAAGACAATTACAGAGTTTAATGATGCCATCGTTACACAGAACTGGATAGAATATGAAACAGAAGGAGAGAATCACGCTTGGAAGGTATGTGTGGGTTTGTGTGTGTGTTCTTGTGCATGCATGTTTGTGTGTGTGCGTGTATTTCCTCTTAGGAGGAATGCTTTCGGTTTTTTTGATAGGTTGCAGTTCTTCTTTTGTTGTTGTTTTGCAGTTTACACCTTCACTGTTTAATGTGGCCTTTATGTGAGTATACTAGAGAGAAATACTTTCTGTACTGAATTGACTTATATGAACCTGGTGATTCATCCACATCCACATCGTCGTACCTAAACTCTGAGTTCACTTTAGCTTTTCGAAAAAGAATTGGTGTTATTATCTGTAGTAGTAGCTTTATTATTATCATAACGGTCGGGGATTCACACCAGCATAGACCCAAAAAAACCACTCAGCAGAAAAGACTATTATAACATTTCCATTGAAATAATCCACCTTGGCATTTCATTGTGCTAATCAAATATGACGGAGCTTTCCCCTGCACTCTAGTGTCAACCTGACAGTCTGTACTGCAGCAGGAAAATTATTTTTGTAGCAATATCTTTGTAATAATACCTTTCAACTTCATAATGACAGACGCTTGGTTAAGGTCTCAAAGGCCTGTTTAATTATTGATATGAGGATCTCTCCCGTCCCTGGGTGAAGGTGGATGTTACGTGGTTTGGTGCTGTCTGCACATTTACGAGCCGTAAAGTTATGCTGCTTATGCAGTTTTTCTTTTTAAAAGCGGCCCATTATTTTGGAAGCCCCAGTCATATTCATAGTACAAGCCGCTTGCTCCGTCTGGGTGAGTACAGACAAGGATGCACTCTCCCACAAAATATGTGATGTCAGCTACTGCTTCTTTTTCACACCAGGGTTCACAAGTTTAACATGCACAGATGTGGGTAAGAGGAAAACGCTTCATGATGGACCAGTGGGGGTCACTAGTGAGTGGTGAGACAACAAAATCCCTGGCAAAGCAGACCGTGGGACCCATTGACACACTGGAGTATTGCATTAATAGGATAAGCCACCCTGCAGTTTGCTTTATCCATGCTACCAGCAATTAATGTTTCATTTTATGATCTTTCTTGTACTTATTATGTGCATGTATTGGCTAGCTAATGTTGTATGCTCATACCTGTTTTTCAGCCTGATGGCTCACTGCAAACATACCCTTCCCCTCATTCATACCTGGGCTGTAAATGTCCTGCCCCTCTGCCCTGGAGCGGAGAGTCACTCCAAATAAAGCAGCATGTCAGATGAATAAACAAACAGTAAGAGAATAATATCTGCGCCCGTCTCAGGTGCCTGCCTGCAGGAACTGCTTTGCTGGAATCTTTCGCTCTGATGTTATTACCTTCACTATCACTCACTCTCAGGTTCTATTGTGTTCGGCCGTTCACTGTTTGACAGACGTTGCAAGATGAGTGAGTACATGATATAAGTTATTATTAGATTTGAGTTATTATCAGATTATTTTTGTCTCCCCCTCCCAGCTAGCATGACTCTGGTACCCATGAATCTCTGAGTAGGTCTTAGCTTGTGCTTTCGTTACCATATCTTTCACAGTCCTCTCCAGGCATGTGTGGAGGCGGGCCTGAAGTGGGCTTGGGCCCGCGCCTCTTCGCCTCTCTACTTACAAAGTGACCTCCTGGATGTGGTGTTTCATCTTCATCACTAAAACGAGGGCACGTTATGCACAAAAAAAGAGTCAAATCACAGGGTAACTCCAAATGCCCCAAACGATTTTGCCTCGGTCTCCAGAGGGGAAAAAGAATGTTGAATATTCAACAGCCGTCTTTACAATTGCAGTATGCCTTCTTCAAGGACGGGGGGAAGAATGTGTTTCACTTTTCATTTTTGAAGAAGGCCCCTGGTGAACAGGCCACATAATGAACTTATCAGTTTATGATGAAGGGTGCAGTGAAATTCTGGAGGAGGAGTAGTTTACGCTACCTCTACATTTTTAAGCCTCGTCTAAGCTGTAGTAGTGTTGAGTTGCGCACTTCTTCACCCATTTGATATCTCCAGGAATAGTTCTGAAATTTAGTGAAAAGGCAAGCAGATACCGAGGTAACAAAATGCCCCCAGGACATTTCACTTAAATTTGATTTGTATAATGATGTTGTAATGAGATGTTCTTTAAATGTTTTAATAGACAATTTAAAAAATAACACTCAAAACAAGTAAAAGTTTGCAATGTTCCTTGATGGTTCCTTCCCACACCACCCTCAGTCATCACACAGAATATGTGTCAAACACATTTCAAGAATATGCCAAAGTATGGAAATGGCCCAATTGCCTAAGATTGCTTACATTACTGACTAAATTAACATGGATGGCCATGATTTTGGCAGGAAAAAGCAGCTTAACTGAGGTAACCTTTCTAGGGCTTCAGTAAAGCGACAACTTCACAAGGACCAGTCTGAAAAAGGACAGCTGTTGCAGCTCTAGCTTCCCCTTCTTGGGTTAGTTAGCGTGATTGTCCTTTATATTGACCATCAGAGCTCCTTTCTACTCCTGTTGTTACTAACCGGCCTGAAGTGCATCTATGTAATGCTCTATGGCTGCTCCTGCAGTGTTTGTTCCAAGCGCTGCTAATAGGACATCCAGGAAACCTGAGGAATGGGAGCCTCGCATACGCTAATTGTCTCAGTGTTCCATTAGAACACTGTTCAGTGTTCTTAAATTTGTTAGCAAACTTTCGGCTGAGGCGCCCCTTTCTGAGCGGCCGGTTTCTCTCCATTATAAGCAAACAGCCCTTTGATAGTCAAGTATAACGTGAGCCCCATCCCTCGCACCTCCCTCTAGGATTGGTTATTAGTCATATACCGCTAATTATCCATGCCAATATAGGGAAGGAAAAAAGAAAGAAAGGTAATCATGTTCTTATGAAATATAAATATTTAATGAGTGTAATTATAAGAAGAAGGGGGTTGGGGGGAATGCTACATGACCATCTGCCTCACAGTGGTTTATTGAAGCAAAATCCACCAAATGAAATTTACATGACTTGTATTGAAAAACCAAGATCCAATTATAAGGCTATTCATCAAGCTCTTCCCCATGGCTGCTCGACCTTAATGGGTGATGAATACAGAGGGAGGGGAAAGGGCCCCAGATGGCAAATGGATGGATGTTTCATGCTGATCCTGGATCAGTCTCTGCTATTTCTTTCATAATGACAACTCACAGATCTCTGACTGCTCTCTCTAAACAAAAAAAAAAGGTTCTATCTATTACCCTTTATAGTTATCTGGGTGTCTCTTAAAAGTTTTTTACTTACATATTCATATCTCTGCATTGTCTTAGTGATGTCAATATCTAAGAAGAACACTGAAGGGTTCCTCTAGGCGGACAAACAAAGACCCCATAAGGGACCTTCTTCCACATTGGATCCAGAGTTAGCCTCTGATGCTTGGGAAATTTCTAATTTTTTAAAAACCGTACAGCCTCCTACTTAAAGATGATTCATCCCCAGTTTTGTACTTTTTCAGCAGTTCGGAATTCCCCGAATATGCCCGGGTGCCTGGAACCTGATCACAGCAGTGGAGTATGAAGCTCACTCCTCCAGTGGAATGACCTGCACAGTTTAGCCGATGACTTGTGGAGGGTTTCAGTGTCAGTAGCTGGCAGAACAGGACTCAGAAGACCACAGAAGATTCTCTGCACCCTCCTGAACTAATTGAGGACACTTGGATGGAGCCTACAATTATGGTCATTCCAAACCATAAGGAATAAAAAAAATGAGATTTTTTTTTTTCATCATAACCGCATCAAACACAGTCATGAGGTGATGTATTATAAATCAGCGCTGGCTGAAAATATCCTGGCACCACTCATAAGTTAAAGCCTCACCCCTCTGTCCAGTATTGAAATATAGATCAGTGGGGTTTGGGAGGTATGGCAGGGCTGAGCAGGGGAAGTATCCCCACATTGCCTTGCTGTGCTCCAATGTGTCGATCTGAGAGATGGACCAGTTTCTGGAATATGGCAGCACAGCCCTTAGAGTCACGCATAATGATCATACCCTGCTTCCTGTCCAATGTAATCCTCAAAGCATCCTGCAGGCTGAATGAATTCACTCAAATTCTCTGTTTGGTTGATTTGCAAACTCTGTAGCCTACCTCGGTTTTTGGGTTTGGCCACGAAAATAGGGACAGGATTCTGTAAAAATGTAGTAGCTTTTGTGAACTTCACACTGTTAGCTTGAAAAAGTCAAGTATTCAAGTATTATACATTTATTATACGAGTTATTGATATATGTTTTATTATGTCATAATATGTAATATTTAACGTGTATAAATTATATATAATATATAGCTTATGTTGTCCATTTATTTCCTCTTTTTTTACTACTTATATGATTTAAGTCATTAATTTATGAATTTATCCTTTTCTAGTTTTTTTAAAAAAAAATTTTCTTCTAGTCTCCCAGTAGGAAGGAAACTCAAAAGGCTGTTTGAGAAATGAGGTCAGGGCTCTGAATGCAGGCCCCAGAGTTCCCCAGGACACACAAGGTTTTAATACCGCGTGTGAGCGCCGGCACAGCAGCCGAACCGCGGGTGACACGCGCGCTCCCCCACCCACGCTGCACGTAATAACATTCCCCTTACCTCTCTACCAGCGACGCCAGTTATCTGCTCTCATTCCAGGTGCTGCCGGCCGACAGGACCGACCAACTTCGGCGAAGAGATTTGAAACCGGGCCAAGAGAGAGAGAGAGAGCTACAGAGACAGGAAGAAAAATGCGTGTCAGCCAACCAGAACGAAAACACACAATTATTTTTAATTATTTAGACAAGAGAAGAAAAAAAAATCTCATTCCTGTGTGAGTATTTCTTTCTCCCTGTGCAGGCGAGAGAAGCGAACTGTTTTTGGGTTGTGAGGAAGTTGGCAATCTCACTTAACAAAATCCCAGGCGCAATCTCTCTCTATACTCTCCTTATCAGTTTAATAATTTCACCCTGGTCTAATCCTACGGCACGTGACTGGGGCTAATCCTCTATATAAAGTGTGTCTCAGAAGAGCTGGAGTATACTTGAAGATTAATGAACCCAATTTGCAAAGTGACCCTTTTTACTGCCAAACTGTAAAGACGCTAAGCCGCTTAATGCTTCCATTTTGAAAATGTTGTTATAGGGGCAGCTCTTTAGATAAGAATAAAAAAAAAAAAAAAACTCCAAGCTAAGTTATGAAGCACATAAATTAAAGTTCTTTAAGTAGCCAGCACATCAAGAGCACTTTAAAAAGGGTCTGAGGATGAGAAGAAGACAGTCATGCTGACTCCTCATTGTGTGCATCGGACTCAGTGAAGACTTTTACTCAGTACTTTCTCCTGGAGTGGAAATGTTGATCATCCGTCTGAATTATTCTTCCTGTGTTTGCTGAAAGCAGTAGTGAAATGAGGTGTCAGTGAGAGAAATCCACACTGTAGATTTTTTGCCGCTTTTCAAACAGTAGAATGGGATCGTTTGACAAGCACTTCTTCAGCAGTTTCATTACTACTGTTGTCACTCAGTTAAATAAATGTTTTACAATGGTAAATATGCAGAGCCAGCCACACGTGGAGTGCCGAAAAAGATGAACTTTAAAAGCTAATTGACCTCTGGGCTGCAGTATTTAGATGAATAGTAACATGATTTATGTACCAGCTTCATTTATCACACTCAGTGTTTGTGCTTTAGATTCTCTCAATATAGCATAATAATTTGTTTTTTTTTCTTTCCAAGCAAAGTTCTTTCCCAAAGCTTTTATTGAAAGTAAAACTGCTCCAAAAGAATATCAATAAGGTTGAAACAAACACACTTTTTTTTAACAGTTTCTGAATCGCTCACGATTCATGCGGCCCTATCCATTCTGTACGGATGAGCGGGATCTCTTTGAAAGGACGAGCAGAGTGGTAGAGGCCATGCTGTGAGCTTATTCACACAGATGGAGGGATAGAAATAAGGAATCCCACTGATTTTATATATGGAGCTTTGAAAAAGAGGAAGAAGGAAAACGGAAAAAGTAAAACCCACTTTGTCCTAATTGAGGCTGGCAGTGGCCAAGGAATTGATTATGGGCCTTTTCTGTTTTAAAGCAATCAGGGAAATGAAAATATTGCTTGGACCTGCTCAGAGATTACAAATGAAAATTAGGGTCCCAATTAACTGTGGTGCAATATAGTGAAAGCAAAGACATCCATGATGAAACTTGTACCCAGTTCCAGTCAAATAATTAGATACACAAATACTATTCCAGGCCTGTGCTTGGAGAATCCTTTACTCTGAGACTGGTTTGGAGGGAAATGATCAAGAGTTTGAGAGGGAAGGACAGGTAAGGACAGGTGAGGTTGGAGAGTTTATGACAGGTATCGCCAATTAAGATCCACATGTTAGGGCTGGTAAATTTTGACAAGATTAGGACAGGTAAAAAAAGGTGATTAGGGCAGGTAAGGACAGATGAGTTTTGGATAGGTTAGAATAGGTGAGGTTTGGAATGGTTAGGACAGGTAAGGTGTGGAGAGGTTGGGGCAGGTAAGGACAGGTGAGTTTTATCAAAATTTAAGTCGGGTAATGTCTGGAAAGGTAAGATTGTGTAAGGTTTGGATATGTTTTTAAAGGCGTGTTTTTTTCCTCACTAATAAATTTGCTGTTGTCTGTGCTCTTTATGCGAATGCTTCCCTGCTCCAGCTCCCTCTGGTGCGTGAAACAGCTCTGTCTCTCAGCACGGCGCCATTAGAACAGGCTTCTGTTTGATGTCACATTAAATTGAATGTATTTTCGTTGGCTCCTCGTCCCTTCACAGGGATACCCGTCGCTCAGACCCTTCCTCCAAAATCAGCCAGCAGGCACTTCTCCGCCCTTCCCAGCAGGCCAAACACTTCCTTTATCCTAGTGTTTATCGTCCTCAAAACCCACACAGGCAACCCTGCTACATCCACACACTTCAGATGAAAGGTTATAAATGGGAGATGCAGTATGCGGTGCAGAGTCTGTCACACTCGCTGCTGCTTAAAGGCAATTATTTATTGTTATGTAAGCTACGCTGTATGTGGGCAAAGCAGGCCCAAGGGTAAAGTCATTAGAGAACAGCCCTTTTCACACGAGGGGAGCATTGTCTGGCATCAGAAGAGCCAAGGAGCTGGCTAGGTCATTGTGATTCTCCTTGTGGTTTCAGCCTGGGACATTTGACTGAATGCACTGTTTGTGCGAATGCCCCTGCATACTACGTCATCCGGCCACAAACAGCCACTCAATCCATCAGGCACAATTGAAAAGGTGACCCATGTCTGCTCCCCTCCCCCGGAGCCCCGCCGACCTGAAATCATCTCTGACCTCGCAGTTAAATGCAGATGGTACCTAATTTCCTCTATTGATTAAACTCTATTCAGATCCTCAGAAGGTAAGCACAGGAGGCCGAGGAATTCAGCACCCTTTCATTTTAATTCACGCTGAGCTGCAAAGTGTCGGCTAAGAAAATAAATAAATAGAAGGATTCAAAGTGAACTCTCCAATCTTATCTGGGTCAGAGTTTCAGCTAATTTGATTAATTTGTTTTCTGCAAGGCATCTCTATATTGAAGTTTGCTTCACCAGCAGGGAGGCTATTTTATTTTTCTGTGCTGAGATAAGACATTTTCAAATCCCCACCACAAACTAATGTGAGTATTTACTGCTAATTTTAAACAGCAGAGTGTAAATTTCCAATGTACTAGAAAAGCACTGACATTCTATTTGCCACGCATCTATAATTGTAAACATTATTAGTTTTGTATTTTTTCCTCAAGGTTTTTTCCTTTAGTTGTCCAAATTGTTAAATGCGAAGCATGTGGCACTTTAATGTGATGTTTGTCTGTAAGTATCCAGTCTAAGCAATGCATACTGCAATTTCCAGTGACCACCATTTAGTCAAAGCGATGCAAAATAAAATGAGAGATTACCCAAACATTAAATTCATTTTTGTTTAGGCGTATTTGTGTTTCCATTTAAAATGTGACCATTTGCTAAATAAATCCAACCTCCCCTCTCGCATCCCTATATTTAAGCAATAAATATCTGTTGCTTAGCAACTGGTGGGATCGGCCGAAAAGTTGTAGCAAATTTATGTGCGTGGTCCTGCCCGGGTCGGGAGCTACAGAGCAGAGGGTCCTGCAGGAGTAACCGTTTTATTCGGATGTCTGAAGGTCACGGCCGCATGAGGGAAAGCGAGGAGACGGGTCAGAGGGAGGGTTGTGTGGGACCGGGGAGGAATCCATAATTTCTCTTGTGCAGCTGGCTGAATTTCCAAAGCTGGTAAGTGTGGTATTCTGAAGTCCGACATGTTTTATCTGACTCCGCCATGTAAACACAAATCCCACAAAATCCCGCCACGACCCTTTGGGGGTGCCAGCTGCAGTAGTTGTCATCTCGGTTTCCAAAGTGAGAGTTTACTGTGTGTTACCTGGGAGATAAAAAGGAGAATTGACATATTCTATGGAAACAATGTGGGGAGAGAGAGGCTGACATGTTGCTTGCTTGCTGTTTGAAGAGCAGCTTGTGGTGGGTGTCTGGCTCTCTACCTGCCTGTTAGCACAGGGTTAAATCTCTGTGACAGTTTCACAACTTCAGCAGCCTGTGAAAAGTGGTAGATTTATTCTTTGCTCGTACAAGTTTGGACAGATAGACAGAGAGGGAGAGGGAGAGGTAGAGAGGAAAAGAGCACGAGAGATCAGAGAGACATGCACACTCACATACGACGTATTTGCATAGACACGCATGTATGCACACACACAATGTTCCCTTGCATACACAACCACTCAACCACAAACACACACACACACACACACACACACAGACACACACACAGACACAACATACACATATACTGCTTCTCCAGCTGGGCCTGACCTTGCCTGCCCCAGTACGGACACCACAGCCCCTTCTTCTTAATCAGACTACGAGCCCTGAAGGCCGGGATGGCACCATGCCATCTGCAGCCCGCCTGCGCAATGAAGCTTTGAGCCGCACTGCCAAAGCACCAGCATGAGCCAAAGGAGGGTGGGGGGGGGGGGGTGTTTGTCGGTATCCACCACCATAACCGTTCCATTAACCGAAACCACTTTCGTAATCTCTTCAAACTCTTCCAAATAAATTTCAGTCTTTCAGGGGCTTGAAAAAAAAAGGTTTCACTGGAGGAAAAAAGCGAGAGGAAAAAGGTCTGCCTCATGCA
Organism: Albula goreensis; assembly: GCA_022829145.1. Taxonomy (NCBI): domain Eukaryota; kingdom Metazoa; phylum Chordata; class Actinopteri; order Albuliformes; family Albulidae; genus Albula; species Albula goreensis. The sequence continues at coordinate 7,943,114 of CM040741.1, read as the reverse complement.
CAGACAGACCCAGGTGCTTTGTTCGTGCCCCTGGGTTTAATGTCCATTTAGAGACAGTATTGAATTATGTCACACAGGGACTGGTCTTGAGTTCAGTTTTAATGACATTAAGCCATGCGCATTATGGTGTCCACAGAAACGCAGAGTAGCCCTGCTCCCCTTCAAAGGGCATTATAAGCGATTTCCTTCTCGACTTCTGAAATAATGTGATTTAATTCAAAGTAAGTGAAACCAACCATCTCTCCTGCAGTCAGTATCTTTGTTGTGCGGCTCTAATACAGAACTGCCTTTATGAGATGTTTTTGGAGAATCTTTGTGAGATTACTTGAGTGCCTCACAAAAATCAGATGGATAGCTTTGTTTTGTGGCTAAGTGTTTCCTCAGTTTTCTTAGATGGGCAGAGCAAAGAGACGAACTTCAATGGGTGTCTGTTAGGGTTCGAGGACGCGTTTCATGGACTTGACTCATGCGTGAGCCTTTTCATCTGCTGTAGCACAATGCACCATTCTTAGTTGACTGTATTGATCTTTATGAAGAAGAAGAAGATGAAGAAGGAGAAAAAGGAAAAAAAAGAAAGATTTCTCAACCACAACATCAAACGCTACCCCCAGCTAGGAGACTGTGTGTCTGAGTCTTTGTGTGTGTGCGTGAGTGTGTGTGTGGCACAGCAGCAGTGAGCTTTCTCCTTACCCAAGCGACCATAGTCAACATCATCAATTTGGTTTATATCCAGGCCTTGGTCTAAGCCGTCAAAAGGGACATTTTTTGACTGAGAAAAAACCGAGTTCTGCTCATCTCTGCACAGAATTGAGAAAAGAAGGAAGGAAGAGATGACAGGAAACGCCTTAGCCTGGAGGAGCCAGTGAGGAGCTTGTTATCCCTTTAAACACTTTTCTGTGGATAAAAAAAAAAACCAGGACACGTGCGACTGGCCCTGGCTGCTTGAGCCTCAGGTCTCTGCACTGGGTCTCCATGGACAAGCAGCTGTGCGACAAGCTGTTACCCTCACGCCTGAGCCAATCAGGAAACAGCCAAGATAAAAGTCAACAGCTTCATTAAAATATATTCTGTCAAATCCCCGAAGCGTGATCCACCTCACCGAAAAGCAGCCAGGTCTAAAATCTGCTGATGCCATCATTCTGTATTGTTTGTAAAATACTATTACAGAAGCGCAGAAGTTTGAGATTTTGCCATGTATGAATGTGTCAAAAAATACACTTTTCATAAGTTCTTGGATGTTGGTAGAAAGACTGTGATGCATTTTTTGTTCATCTTCTAAATAAGAGAAGGCCTCCCTCTTCACTGTAGCGCTGCGGGAACATGACGCTCTCCTGGTCTGACAGTCTCCTCCCTCAGCCAGTGTGTATTGTGTGTTCAGGAACAGGGACACAAGGAAAACTAGGGGACTGCCCCACTCTTAAATTCATTAGATCTGCCCTCTGACAACTTCTTGGGACATAATTGTGTCACTGATATTAATGGCTTTTGGTATAAAAAAAGAAACCAACTTAATTAGTAGTACAGAAGTGGCCAGAAGGGGGTTCCCCCTGGAAAATTGATATGCCACATGGTCGCACATATATTCAGAGCCATATTAAAATTTACACAATCCCGTATTTATTCTGAGCCACATTAAGATGCTCTGACCCGTTTATCAAAAACGCAATAACCGCACCTCTGACTTTCAAAGAAATCCAAATTGAATATCGCCCCCTGAGCGGTCCCCCCCTATGTTTTAATGCGTACTTTCAAAGTGAAAATACGTGTCTGAAGGAGTTATCCGGGACATTGGCTTTGAATTATTTTTCTTTTCTTTCCCTCCAGAGAATGGCCACTCGGAGAACGAGTAGCGGTTTTTTGGTGGAAACTAAGCAGACTCTAATTGCGGATTCAGGATTAGGGGAGAGAGGTGCGCTGCGTGAGCGCTGCTGCTGGACTAATGGGCTCACCAAAAGCATCCCTGTCTGAAACGCGGCCCTCCTGTGCAGTCAGGGACGAGAGAAGTGCGTCCACTAAGAGGCCAAAGCTCCACTCTCCAGGAGTGTTCTGTTCCCCTTTTTTATTCCTAAATTGAATGTCTGTTGAGCTTTGAGCAGCTTGATTGACAGAGCAGATCAGCAGCTCTAAAAGCTCAATGGAGGGTATTTAAATCTTTTAAAATATATATAAATAAATTAAAAAAAAAGGTTGGCATGGTTGTGATCTTGGCTGACTGTTGCTGTGTCTGGTTGCGATGCTGATTGGCTGTTGCTCTGTCCCAATGTCTCAGTAGTTAGCTGTTGTCCAGGCTGGCTGTTTCTCTGGCTGTGATTGGCTGTTCCCTCTCTGTGGCTGCTTACCTGATTGGCTTTTGCTCTCTGTTGTTGTTGCCGTGAGGTGTGAAGGCAGCAGCCATACACAGTCCAATCTCTGCATGCTTGAGCAGCTCCACACAGGAGCCCATGGGCCGTCATTGATTCCCAGCTTTCCATTACAGGTGATCATTTGTTCTGTGAAACCAGCAATAACTGTCCCATTACTCTTTTCTTGGCATTTGAAAGTAATTTCAAACATATCCATGGTATAAGGTGTAAGGCACCCTCCCCTCCGGAGGTGGCTGGAGAGGGGGGGGGCGGTGGTTGGATGAAGTCCAGCAGTGTTATATATTTTGAAAGGTCATCCATGAAAATTGAAGGAGTCATTCATCAACCAGCATCAGCTCTCACCAGACTTCCTTCACAATGGTGCTCAGTCAAACAGTCATGTTCCATTAATGCATTGCTTTAAACAGCAGTGTTAAGGTAATACCTTCCTTTGAACAGCAGCTTTCAGTTAATGTATCACATTAACCAGCAGCGTTCAATTAATGCATTGCTTAAAACAGCAGTGTTCAGCTAATGTATCACTTTCAACAGCCGCGTTCAACAGCTTTTGTTTTAATTTCCTCATGACCCACGGCTATAAGTAACCACGGCGACAGCTATATGACATGGCGTGAATTCTCTCACCTGCACGCCAAGGCTGTGACTGAGAATCAGGGACCCGCCGTTCCTGACGTGTGCTGAAACATTAAGTGCGATCAGGAGAGACATCACCACCATTTTAATTTACAGAAAGGCTCAGGGTCCCCATGCTGAAACCCCGGGCAAGTCGGGTTTTTTTTTTGGAGGGCTGGATGTTTGTAAAAATGTGCCAGCACTACAGTCTGTCCTTGTTCTGTGGCCAGGCCAGCTACGTCCAGTTACTGCAGCACTGACATGCTGACAGACGGAGAGCTTCTATGCCCAGATAGGTCGCTCAGAGGCCACGGCCAGGTCAGCGTTCTGGGCTAATTTAAGTCGAACAGACTGAATGGTCATCTGCCCGAAAGCAGATCAAAATGGAGGCTTTTAGCAGCTCCTGTGTATGTGTGGGTGTGCTGATATAAGGTCTAAGATGTCATCCTAAATCTAAAAACAGCATTTTTCATTTTAACAGTCTATTACCGTGACATTATCTGGTGAGCATGCACACCCATTCACAGTGCATTACATTGATTTCTGTTTTGCTAAGAACAGTTGTTCTTCACAGTAATTTGCTGTAATTTGACACAATGTTATGTGACTAAATTTGTACATGGATCTTAAAGTTAAGGACCTGTTTTTTTTTCCATTTCGGTTTTCTTTAATCTGACCAAAAACCCAGCTGCTGTAATCCAAGTGAATGCTGCACAGTGTACAGTGAGAGAGGTGCTTATCTGTTCTCCGTGGAGACGCAGTGATGAGCTCCTGCATTCAGCCCCGCCCTTTCCAAAGGCCTGGGTTTGAACCCTTCGGCCAGGTTGTTTCTGGCGTGTTAGCGGGCCATGGAGGATGGAAGTAGATGGCAGCCCCTACTCACAATGCTGAGCATGCAGCAGGGAGCGTGAGGCATGAACAGCGGCCTCCGAAATGAATTCAAAACGGGAGATCTAATCAAGCCGCTTCGCTGAGGAGGGGAATAAAGTGGCTAATGGAGCTAATAATGCCTGAATATGAATACCAAAATGAAAAATCAAGCGCTGATGGTTTCTTAACTTTTTTTTGTTCTTTAAAGAAGTTCTCAAGTCATAAGGCCTCCTCCATCCGGACTGCCAATAATGAAGATGAAACTGGGAGAATGAAGGGCTTGGGGCTCAGAGGAACAAGTGGGAGGAGATTTTATTTTGTCCCTGCAGGGCACTATGGGAATTGTAGTGAAGAGTGTATTGAGGCTGGTCGTCTCCCAGGTGCTCTTCTTAGCGCTGGAGCTAGGTCCTCATGTGAGATAAGCATGAGCGCTAAACACTAGTCATGTTTTTAATTTTCCATCTTCAAACCTTGACTGATTAAAAAAAAGTCAAGAGAGAGAGAGAGAGAAAAAGAAAGTAGGAGAGGAAGGCCAGGAGAGAGTGAAATTATGATGACTCCTCAGGGCCCCAGAGTTGTGGGATTCTAGCAGTGTTTTTTAATAAAGTCAGTCAGTTCACTTTGGTCGCAAAGGAGGAGAGGAGCCAGGGGGAGATGGAGATGGAGATGGGGGTGGAGGTGGGGGTGGGGGGTCTTTCATTAGAACCTTGGAGCCTCAGTTTATCTGCCATCATTATAACAGAGTTATTTTTTGATTGAAAGATTCGCTATGCAGAAATATTAAACCCAGGTCCCGACAGTCACTGTTAATTATTTACAGATACATTAACTTCAATGTGCATGTGCAAGGGCAGGCTGTGAAAAGCAGTGCTCGAGATCCTGTCTGGGCAGGACAAGGGATAGAATTTATCACGTTTTATCCTCACTTTTAAGGCTCATAACTGAGAGCTACACTAGCCTCTGACTGTTTTACGAGCAAACCCTGACCAATTTACAGGAGTAAATTTAGCTAATGAAACAATGGCCATTTATTAGTTCCGGTTATTAGTTCTGATGAAACTCAAGTCTTAGAGGTGGGTGACAAGCCACCAAATCAAAGTAATTCCACTCTCAGAAACCTGCAGGCACCTATCAGATTGCAGTAAGCCCAAGCCAGAGAAGCTAACTAATTTGAAGTCTGGCGATTTAGATGCTCGGTTGGAGGTTAAGTGTCTGGAGTCCATGCTTAGCTCTACAGCGGCAACAAATCTTCCAAAGAGCCGGCTGAAAAGCTGCACGCCCAACTCCCAACCATCCTTCCCCAGCCCCCCCCAGCCCGCAGGATCCCCTCCCCTCCACAATGCCGAGCAATGGGCATTTGCTTAATTTTTTTTTTTAGAAACAAAGTTTCTTGCATCAGCTAACCCATGAATTTACTTCTTTGCTTGAAGTCAACATTCAGGCTTTTGACGTCCCACTCGGTTCATATTGTTGTATAATGGACCAAGTTCAAAGATTGACATTTCATCAGTAATCAGGTCAAAAAAGTCAATTTCCTGACTATCTCCTCAAACCATTGCTCGCATGCCATTACATATGTTTCTGCATGTATTAAAACAGTGGCACAGCTTAGCTGTCCTTAAAGTTACTGAGCATATCAAAGGGCCACTAGTCAGTGAAGTCATATGTCCTCACTTTCTGCTTCTGCTTTCTGAGCATTTCCTTAATTGAAATCAGGAAGAAAGACGGTCTTTAAATGGGGTTATGGCCCATTGTTTGTAAACAGGAGCTTGATCCAAACATGTTCATGTCGTTTTTGTTCATGAAGTCCATTTGCTCAGAGGCAAAATGACTTTGATCTTTTTAATACCCCATGATTTGATTAAAATAATTGAAAATTATCCTAGGTAGGATTTAGGACTTAGGGCTCAAACTCATTTTGGCCTGTCTGTGTGAGCACTTCATGAATACCTTTGCCATTTGTTGCAATTAAAGAACTTGCATCATTATCATTAACCTTTTAAGTATGGATTGTTTTTCCTTCCCACAGATAAATATTTCTGTCTTCCATCTCGAAATATTGACTCGATTTGTTCTCCACCCCAAAGTTAATTATGCGGAACTCTCACCCACTGCTGTTTTGCAGATGATCGATGAATTTCGCTTTAATGAGCCAGTCCATCACAGTCAACAGTAACCTAGCACGTGCTGTCTTTTACCGTAACCCTTTGCGACACGCTCTAATGCTGAAAGTGTGCACAGATAGCAAATAAATCCAGCGAATGGGAGAAAAATATAAACTCTTGAGGTAAAAGAAACACTGGCACTTTAAAAGACTGGCCTCTAATGAGTGTGAAAGATCAATTAGCGCTGTGGTGAAAGTGCAATTTGTATCCATGGTAAGACTGTGACCAAAATTCAATCAAATGCACTTAGGACTGAATGCAGATATCAGTTACTTGCCGTGTAAGTGCATTTTCCACATAAGTCTATCATCAGCTAATGATAGACTTAGCCAGGAAATGCACTTAAACAGCACATAACTCAGGTCTAGACCCAGCCCGTAGTCATATATCCTACAGGGTATACGCTATTCAATCAGAACTTTAGATCACAGGTTTATCTCACACCGTATCAGTGTCAAGACGGTTTAGAATCAGTCCTCATGATCATAAGATTCTTTTAAGCATCAGGGTTATTCTGATTGAATCTCTTTTGCCCTTAAGAACATGATATTCATCTGATGGACTCCCAGGTCTTATCTTCTCTAAGGTTAATATTATCTAAAGTTCATCTGGAAACTAAAATCTTTTGATTGAATACCATATGCCCTTAAGAGGACAAAGTATGTTTGATTGAATCCCGGCCCGTTACTTCCCATGGAGAACTGTGATCCTCAACTTTTGTAGAGGAACTTTTATTTCGCTCTTCTTTTTTGCCCTAATTCGGGAACATCATACTGTGATTGTCAGCCCTCCCCATCCCTGAAACGCCTCCATCGATTTGGGAGGGTGCCCACACAAATGCCCCTGTCCCCCTGATGTACATGCAGTCAGTTGCTGAAGCTGCTAGGCTGTGCAGCCAGCTGCGGGGAACTGCGCAATCAATGCAGCTGGCGCAAACAGACCACTGGTGCCCAGTCATGCCAGAGAAATCACTAATGAGCAGTGATCCTCCTCAATTTTATACACCGCCAGAGGGGGAGGAAGGGTTTCTAGCTTTTTGTTCTTCCTCCAAACTCTCACTGTCATTTTATCAATAGTCTGACTCAAACAGAGCGAATATTGATGAAAACGGCAGGCACACCCCCTCAGTGTTTAGCTCTTCAGTGCACTGTGTGGGTTTTAAACTTCCGTGGGAGAATTTCAAAGCTGACTTTTTTCATATTGTTTCACTTCACAGTGAAGCTGAACAACACGCACAAATGGGTGGCTGCTAATGTAGCTGTTTCATGCACTCTGAAAAACAAGCAGGAAAGTGTTGCACTGGACCTGCAGACTTTTGAACCACGAGAACACTGTGATATTAAATGTTACCATTACAAGCCTTATTCAACTCTGTGTGCGTTGGAGTATTGGTATGCATGCATTTGTTTGCCGTACACATTACACATTGAGAAAAAAGTAATGTGTTTGCAAAATAATGCAACAGTTTATATGGATCTTTTTGAGTTGTATTAGCATGCTGTATTCCTAAATAAAAATACAAACTGTTGCCTTAACTTTTTAAAGTATTACAAACACATATATATTTTTTTTTACAGTGCATGTTGCGTTTCTCATTGTTTGGCATGTTTACCCTGGCAAAATGAATGTTGTATTGGAAGTTGCATGTTTGGATTCTGGCTATTCAATTCATACTGCACAAATGATGTTCATCATATGCATTAACTACAAAAATGATAAAAATGAAATAATAAAAAGCCTTTATTATTTGCTTTGCTACATATTCTGCTTCTACTGTGACCTCTACAACCTACAGCACTACCACTGTTATTACTGCTGTTATTAATGATACTTACTGCACAGCATTATAAAAAAATAAGTCTGTTCTCCAAAATAAAGATATTTACCTAATAAAAGCAGTGTGCCTGGATTGAATAGATCACGTATTTGTTCTTTTGCTAAAAGGTTGCGGTTAAATCTCTACATCTCTGGATTCAGGTCTGTTTGTGGCATAGAGTCCCGGAGTGTTCAGGCTCCAAGGATTCCTGCTCTGCAGGTCAGAGCATTGCTGAGATAACATGTGAATTGTGGGATTGATCGGAGGACCTATCACCTTTTCTTTACCCGATAGAGAGGGCTTTATCTCAGACCATGACCCTGGCAGCCTGAATCTGCATTCCAGCCGTATTTCCTGTGTCTCCTGAATCACCCGTGTCAGTTCTGTTTTTTTGCAGGCATTGCACCGGACAGCTATATTTATCAGCGTGATGCTGGGGCGTCAGCAGCTCCGGGGCCTACTCTCTGCATTTACTCAGTGTTTTCACAGCGGCGTAATTAGATTGACAGCCGTTCCCTCCCTGCCTGTGATATGAGTTGACCTTTGGCCTGTCAAATGATGGCCCATGCTTTTGTGTGTCACATTACTGCGCAAACTAATGCGTGGGTGAAGGGGTGGGGCAAGTGGCAGGGGGTCGGGGGGGGGGGGCGGCGGTTGGGGTGGAAGGTGGCCTCCTTTGGGGATCTTCATCTGTGATACTGCCAGCCTCCACCCCTCCCTCAAGTATCCTTTTTTTTTCCTGTATTATCAAAATAATTATGACTGTTACCTTCATAGTGATTGATATGCATGTAAAAATATGAAGCCCGCTGGCTCATTTGTTATTCTCTAACAGTTAATGTTTGGCAGAGATGAGACATGGGGGTTTATGGGGCGCTGTAAATTTGAAAGGGCAGGGCATCGTTAAACCCTCTCTCTCTCGTGTTCAGGGTGGGGGGTGTGGGGTATAACAGTCATGAGGAAGATATACACTAGCGAGGGGAGAACGAGGTATTGTGAAACCAAAACCTGGGCGTAACCTGTCAGTGACACTCTGTTTTGGATGAATCCTTGTGCTTCTCCATGGAGAGCACAGTCCTCTGACTGGGCTGGCTAAGTCGCTCATTGACAGCCCGTTGTGACTCCTCCCATTAACAGGGTTCATGAAATCTCCCATCACTCTCGCACGGCACTAATGTATGCAGTGCAGTGGGGAGAGGAGCAGGGCAGAGCGGAGCTGAGCTGAGCTGGAGCGCCTCTCCCGAGCCCAGCCTGGTGATTATGTCTCACTGAATAAGACATAATCGCTAAACCTCCAGCTCTGGGACTGAGTAGGAGATGGGAACAAGAGCGGGAGAGCTGTTTCACGCTGACTGCGTTTGTCTGTCCGCTGCAGTCTGGGGGCATGCGTAACGCATAGAATTAAAGTTTCAGCAAACCAAATGTGTGATGTTTTTTAGAGCCTGGGGGGGCCGGCAAATTGAGGGCTATGGTCAAATTATTGATGGGGAGGGGGATCCATTATGAAAAAAACAGTATCGGCAGATGGGTTTTATGATGACCTATGCTCACGTTTCCACTTCACACCCTCCACATTTGCAGGCAAAGATCTGAAAAAGCCAGCTTGGTGTCTGTCGTTCGAAAGGATGAGGTCGTAAGGGCTGTGTGTTGCGAGCATGGCATCAGGCTTGACAAGTGACTCTGGAAGTCTCCGGTAATGGCCGCATTTCAAGAGGGCAGTCATTGAGCGCAGTCATTTTCTCCCGCTCGTGTGCCGTGTGGCTGTCATCGATAGAGTTCAACCAGTCAGTCAGGGAACATGAGCAGAATTGGAGAAGCTTTATAGCCGCGTAAAAAAAGGCCCAGGCTCACAGACTCCAGCCTCAGTGTCTGCAGCTGCCCCGTAAAAAAGGGGTAATTTACTTAGTCAACTAATGTAGTTGCTGCTACTGTAATTCACCATGGCTAACTTCAGCTTTGGTCCGTTTCCTCTTTTGTGCTATTAGCCTCGACTTGCGTTTCTACCCAGAGAGAGAGAGAGAGAAAGTGGGGGGGCAGTGTTTTTCCAAACATTTTTTCTAGACTTTTCTGTCCTTTTTTTTTTTTTTTTTTTTTTTTTTTACAAATACCATCTGTCCATGATTCGGACTCAGACTTTCCAGATTGCCGTTCTTCCCGTACATCAGAAAAACCGATCGGCTTATCAGATTGTCTGAGCGCAGTGCTGCATGTTATGTCTCTGTTTTCATATTTCTTTAATGGAACATACAGTATATCTTCATAAACAGGGCCTATTCCATTCTGCCACATGGTTATGTGCCAGAGTGTGTGTGTGTGTGTGTGTGTGTGGGGGGGGGGGGTGTCAAAAGGTAAGAGTTGAATAGTGCTGTTATCCTGAATATGGTGGGGTCTGTAGGCCTGCCACTTTGCAGCAGCAGTTGCTGATCTACCATGTCAGGAGAGAGCACCTTCAACACAGGTTAACTGACTGTTCTGAGGTCAGTGCTGTAGATGACCAGAATCTGGAGTCACAGAGCTTGTGACTGATCCGGGGTCAGACCTCCAGATGGCTGGATGTCAGGAGTCACAGGTCTTGTGACTGATTTTTTTATTTCATTTTCATTTAACAAGGTAGGTCAACAACAAACTCAGATCTCTTTTGCAATGACAACCTGTGGAATTAAACGTTCTGAGGTCAGTGCCATAGGTGACTGGAGTTTGAAGTCACAGAGCTTGTGACTGATCTAAGGTCAGTCCTAAATGTGGCTAGGAGTCACAGGTTGGTGTCCTGAGCTGTGCGCCTGTCTGTATGTCAGTCTGTGAACAGGATACCTGAAGTTATGGACAAATTCGGAACCTGCCAGGACCGCTGGCTTCGGTACAAGGGAAGAAATTTTAAGTATCTTGTTGGCACTGCATACGGGAAGTGTAGGATTTAACAGCCAATCTCATTGGATGCCAAAATTAGTGGGCCTCTCGCTTCAAGCATGCGCTTATCCAGGCCATCAGGCCAATTGTTCTTTATCTTGCTTCACAGGCTTACATAACTTGCGTAATTGCATTATCGGGAGTCAATATTGCAGGGTATTTATTGAAGCAGCAATTCAGCAGGGTTATAACGAATGTGGTGAGGGACCTGTGCCGGGGGGGGATGAAATATCCCCTCAACAGTGCGCGATATTTGTATTTTTGTGTGGAGTTTTATCATGTCTGCTGTTGGGCGAAGATGAGTTGTAGCGCAATGCTGCTGTCTCACTCATACTGTAATTCTGCGGCCTGTTTTGCCTTTGGCATCCTCTGAGGGCAACATTTGGCTTTGGGCTCGATGTTCAAGTGCATCAAGAAAGACGGCTTTTTTTTAATTTGTCGGAAAGGTTGGCAAAATACGCTTAAGATGTAACCCAGCAGCTGGGTTTGCGATCATGCTTTTTACAGGGGTCACAAGGTGGCTGGGGAGGGTGGCTGAGTCATCTCAACCTAAACCACCGCATGGCTCTGACCCGGCCGCCACTTCGCCACCACTTCCTGCCAGCGAGCTCACCAGACCTCAGCTGTTCAAACTCAGGAATCATCGGAAAAAGCCAGATGGGAAAATATTGCTAAGAAAGCCAAAGGAAACCCGATGGGCCAGATTCAATCAAACACATTTAGTGTCTTTGAGGGCTTATGCAAATTCAGCTGAAGCTGACTTCCAGTGTCTTTCAGTGCAGATGCTACTCTAATTTAGAGTGATTTTTGGTTGTCTCCAATAATACACAACAAAGAGAATTCTGCTATAATGTAAAGCAAGTCATTTTTCGAATTGGAGCGTTTCACTGAATGTAGCCCTGTGTAGTATCTGTGATGTGTAGTTACTGCTGGGTCACATGCAAGTGCTTTGTGGAAAAACCCTGTTAAATGTGTCCTCTGAAGGGAGGCTGTGTGGCAGTTGGGAGGGGGCGGGGGCGGCGGGGGTGTGGGTCATGGATAGTTTGGTAGTTTGGGCACCATAGTGCCGGTTGCTGCTCTACTCTTTTATGGTCACTGCCCTTTTAATTGGCAGATCTCACAAGAGCTATCAGTCTATTTCCTTTATACTCCTTCCCAGCTATGGTCATCATTGCTAAATTCTCCCCAAACACAGCCCAAATGATCCTCGGTTTGGCAGCCAGCGCAGGAAGAGACATCTGGACTCTGGACAGACTGAGCATGCCCAGTGAAGCTCACCAGCACAGTGGGATTGTGCAAACAGATTTGGCCATGTCTCTGAAGCAGCCAGCGCTACACCTTCCAAAAGCCTGTGACCATTTTTAGCCAAAAGCTTTTCCCTTATAAGGTATGTATTTTTCACAGCTTGATATGGTTTTAAAAAAGTCTACTTTTTGAAAATGGATGGATGGCAATATTGAATGGTTTCAGAGGAATGCAATTGAAAAATACATAATTAAGTTTTTAATAATTGTGGAAAAATCAAGACTTCTGAAGTCTATACAATACAGATCAAATTGCTTCAATTCAATTGAGACATTTTTTAAAACAAAATTGTTCTTGATTAGCACATTATCTGGTAATGCCCTCTAAGTCTTTTAGTCACATCATACCAGTTTCTAAATGGTCTATGAGCGTCGAGCTTAAATGTAGCAATGATTAGTTATTCTTTTGAAAGAAGGTTTATCATCCTTTTAATCACAAACGGGTCTCTCGCCTCTAGTAACATCTCAAACTCTTCCCCTTTGTTTAAACTGATGAGCAAAAAATCTGAAAATGAATTAATTTGGTATTGTAATTAGTCATGCACCATAAATATCTAACTCCTTTCCACGAAGGGAGTGACCAACAAGTCTCCTTTTCAAGAGAGAGGAACCTTCATCTGCAAAACATTTCATTATGTTATCTCTCGAATCAAGACTCAAAAATCGGAACAAAAAAAGGTACTTGAATAGATGTGACATTTAATCTAATTGGATAAGTGAATGATTTGCTCTTTTCAAGGAAGGGGGGGGGGAAGGGATTGTGCTGTCAATCTGCCGCTATTGTCTGCTGAAAAGTCTAATTATGTAGCTGCAGGCACAGACGCGGTGATGGCGGAGTGCGTGGGAGGCTAAGGGGAGGTGGTCGACATTAGTTTCGATGCTTGCTCGATGCTAGCTTGCCGCTCGCTCCCGCCTTTCATGGGACCGATGGGCATGGAGGCAGAAGCGATGGGATTGGGGGGTCTGGGGACCTGGCCGGCGCCTCCCTGCCTTTTGGATTAATGACTGATTAAAATGACACTGAAAGTGGTTGAGGGGGCTGATGGAGGAGTGGGGTGGGGGGGGGCGGGGATGAGAGAAAGTGAAGGAGAGAAGGACGGAGACAGAAAGAGAGTGAAAGAGGGAGAGAGATGCAGACAGGAGGGAGAGTCGGAGTGGGGGAGAGAGAGGAAAAGAGAGAGGAGGACATATATATATAGAGAGAGACAGAGACAGAAAAAGACAGAGAGAAAATTATTATAGAGAGAATCATGTGTGAGAGGGAGGGTGAAAGAGAGGGTAAGCAAGAAGAGATGGAAACATGAGAGATAGATAGATAGTCAGATAGATAGATAGATAGATAGATAGATAGATGGCAAAAAGATAGATAGTGAAAGAGAAAGAGAGAGAGAGAGAGAGAAAGAGAGAGAGAGCTCTCCTGCCCAGCAGCTGCCCCCTGCAGTACCCTGCACCTGCCACTCTGAGAAAGGTCACAGCTTTCCAAAATCAATCGGGTGCCCCCACCCCCACCCCACCCCCTCAATCTTATGTCCCTGTGGAGATGCACACTTAACAGAGGGGTGAGGGGGCAAGCAGAGAGATAGTTTGGGCGTGGTTCCCCCCCTGCAGGTCTGCTTGGTCCCTGTCCCCTGCTGATTTCTGGGGGGGGTGTTGGGACTGGGAAGGAGGGACAGGGGAGGTCATTGTCTTTGTGACTTCAAAGGGAATTGTAATTAGGCTGGGTGTGTGCTTTGACTGGCCAGGGCTGTGCAAACAAGCCACGGCAAACAGAGCCAGTGGGAAGTCGTTACATCCAAGGACAACGTGATCGAAATCGCCCTCCTCAGAGCCCCGTCTGCTCACGAGGCCTCTCAGTGTCCGAGCGCTGATCTAGGATCAGTTTTACCTCTCAGCTCACAATGGACAGCATTACATGAACACAGGAAACACATGATCCCAGGATAAGTATTTCTCTGTGACATTTTGTGAACCTGACTTCACTCTATCCTCTTTCAGCCTTCCTTCCCTGTTTGTGCAAAATGCTAATTTTGTGATTTTCCTGGTCAACCAAATGCAGAAATAACAGAACAATAACAATGCAAGTTTTTTACCCACCACAAACCCAAACTCTGATTGGCTGCTGGGCTTTGTCCCTAACTGTCTCCTGTTGCCTTTGTGTGCTCATTTTCATATGCACATTTGACAGGCCTGCGGAGAGGTGGCGGTCGATGGTAACAGCTTGGTGGTAAAGCACTGAATCGTGTCTCTGTGGCTCCATCCAATTAAAATGCACCCCTTGTTGTTCTATCCCAGCAGTCCATTCTGGGGTGGGGGGTATACAACTCACTGCTAGGGGGCTCTTATATCTTAAAGACAAAGTGCAGCAATATGTAAAGAGGGTATTGTTTCACACATTCACATACAACTTGTTTTGTCTTTTTCTTTTGTTGTTATATTACTTTTACATTAGCAACCACTCTTATCCAGAGCAATTTAAACAGCTTTAATCTTATATTTCTGTAAAAATTCAGGTTAAGAACCTTGTGCTGGGGTAAAGCAGTAATGCTCTCCCGGGAATAAAACCTGCAACCTCTGTATTCCATGCTTGTTTCTCTAACCCTGCTGCCAGTATTCTGACTTATTACTCAGAATTAGGTTCTTGTGTAACCATTTATATTACAGTCCAGTGTATTAATCATTAATTTATTCATTAATAAGTCATTATTAAAATTGATCACAGTTCCTGCGCCAAAGTAAACACGCTTCACCCTTTATAAATCACTGCTGGGAGGGCACAGCAGAAGGAGAGGACTGCTTTACAGTGTGAAGTAGTGTTTGATGAGCATTCATAAGTCATCGGTAAAGGCTGCGTGGTGTGTACTTTAGCGATGATGCTGAGGAGTGAATGATGTGGCATTGATGGTGTTTGTGTGTGGAGCATACCAAGCAGAGGTATGTGTGTGTTTGTGTGTGTACATATGAATGCGCATTTGTGCATGTGTTTATATGTACATGTCTCCATACAAGTGTGTGTATGTGTGTGTGTGATGTAGGTGTGTATTTGATGCATGTGTATGTGTATTTAGGTGTTCATGCATGCACTTGCATACATAGGACATGTATGTGCGTGGGTCCACATGTGCGCCCGGGCATTTGTATGTGTGTATCAATGCATGCATGCTTACAGGTGTGATGAGTACATTTAATTTGTGAGCGTGAGTGTGCGTGTTTGTGAGTGCATGTGTGAGTGTGTGTATCAGATTATGTCAGCGCTTCAGATGGACGATAGCTAAGAGGGTTTGAAATGCGATAGACTCCAGTCGGACGCTGATAGTGACAGTGCCAGACACACTGTTAATCACACTGAGACACTTCCCTCTGCCTGTGGGTGAGGTGTCTGCCTTCGGCCTTGGAGACCGGCTCTACCTCCATTTTTCTTGCGCAGGCATTGACTTAACGAGCCTGTACATTTCTGCCCGGAGTTAATCAGTGAAGAGAGATAACTGGGCCTATTTCATCCTGAGTTTTGGTTCTGAGAGGCTCTTGATTCCTGTTTGAGGAGGAAGTGGAAGACTTGGCCATATTCACTAAGAAAATTCATGTGCGGTGATTTCCTCCAGCAATATATGTACAGTAGGGTCCAAAAGTCTAAGACCACATTGAAATATTTTTTTTTTTTTCAAATTTGTTTTCATGTAAACCTGGAAATTAACAGAAAGTTTTTGGATTTTGAAACATTTAAAACAATGAAAAGTTATGGCATTTAAAATTAAGAAGAAATATTCAAGATTCTGAACTATTTCTAAGTCAAATCTAAGCAAAACACTGACCATGTTTACTCCTTTGTAAAAAGGTCAGACCCCATAAAACATTTATGGGGGCACTCAAAGGTTAAGAAAGTGTTAGGCACTTGAGGACCATGGGATAACATGGATCATCGGGTTTTGCACAAACTCATGCCTGCTCCAGTGCACGCTGTCATGAATGCAAAAGGGGGACATACCAAAAACTAAAACATTCTGTAATTCATGTACATTTTTCAAAGATTCAACTTTTCAGCTGTTAATATAATTTGTTGTGAAAAATGTTGTTTTAAATTATAAAATAATGCAAAATAGAAGCACTTCCATTAGTGGTCTCAGACTTTTGGTCACCACTATATGTCTTCTCTTTCACTTTTCCAAAGTACTTTTGACTCAGAAGAGTCTAAATTAAATGCTGTTGGCTTTATAAGGTCTCAAATTTAACGTGAAGGGTAATTTATCGATTTATTTAGAGGGGTTGGGTGTATTTCATGAATCTTGGCATGTTTTGTATGACACCACATGCTTTTTTTTCAAGGAGCAGCTGCAGTGTTTTATGTCAGAAGACTACATCTAATTCAGCATACCTGGGGCTCATTTCACACAAAAAATTGCAACGCACAAGCTACAATTTGCTAGATGTGATCATTTTGTCACTCTGTTTTGGAGCCTTTCACAGAGAAATTGCCATTATGTTTCACAAATCCATCCTGGAAAATGTGTGAATGGAACTTGTTTAAAAAATCAGCAGCTTGACAATCATTTTAATCCCCCTGCCTCATTTCGTTTCCGTGGTAAAGCATGGTTGTTTTTCACTTTTTATCTCTGGATCATAATTAACCCTTATTGACAAATGATACACAAACAGAACGAGAAACTTACCAACATGACTGGTTTACAATTACTTTCCAATTACTTACCCTTCACCTTTGATTATCCTTACCCATCAACTTTTAGACCCTGATTTTGTAGAAAATTCATTTATGATTTTCAGGCTACAAATGACATGAAATGCGTTCTGACAGTTAAGTTCTATCTGGGAGTGAAAATGGTCGCATATCTCTCTTGTGAAATGGGTGCCTAGTGTTCAAGCTGCTATGGCCCTCATTTATGTTCCTGTGTAGCAGAGAGCTCAACAGAAATAAGATGGCATTTCTGGAGAATGAGCTGGCGTTCCTGTGCCCATGCCATTGTACATAATGGCATGCTTGGCCCATTGTGTTATTCTGTTGAAATGAGTGTGCCTAACACTCTGTTTGGTCCCTTGTGTTACTCTCCTGAAATGACTGTGTTCAGCATGCTGTTTGGGCCCTTGTGTTACTCTACTGAAATGACCGTGTTCAGCATGCTGTTTGGGCCCTTGTGTCTGTTTGGGCCCTTGTGTTACTCTTCTGAAATGACTGTGTTCAGCATGCTGTTTGGGCCCTTGTGTTACTCTACTGAAATGACTGTGTTCAGCATGCTGTTTGGGCCCTTGTGTTACTCTACTGAAATGACTGTGTTCAGCATGCTGTTTGGGCCCTTGCGTTACTCTACTGAAATGACTGTGTTCAGCATGCTGTTTGGGCCCTTGTGTTACTCTACTGAAATGACTGTGTTCAGCATGCTGTTTGGGTCTCTGTCTTGCTGTGCTGAACTGAGCTGAACTGACAGCCTTTAGCAAACTGTTAAGTGCTGCCATTGCCTCCACTGATTACATTGTTTCCTTTTTAATTTCTTTTTATAGTTTGTCTTTGTAACAAGCTATGGAAAATAGATTAGATTAGATGAAACAAGATTAGATTAAATTAGATTAGATCTACATTTTGTCCGAGGATAAGAATACGCTTTACATGGTGCAGTGTTCAACTGCAAATATGTAAGGCTGGTGAGATCAGTGTAAAACTTTTTTTGTGCATCATATCAATATTGCATTGCCAACGGCCACAATGTTTACCTCAGGAGATCCAGACGAGGAATTTATATTTTTCATCCTTTGCTATGGGTTTGGAATGCTATTCTTCAGGCTGCTGTAAAAAGCTGAGGCAAATGTTCTGAAACAAAACACATTTCTCTACGACTGTGTTTTTTGAACATGATTGACACGGCATGCCTTTTGAGACGCCAGACAAGCTTCCTGCAGCTTGATAACCAGGCCCAAACACCTTCTCGTTCAGATCAAATCAGGTTTGTGTTCCCCCAGTGAGTGGCAGCATATTAACGGTATGAGCACCTCCTCCATTGAGCTGCTGTTTGTCTAGACGTGGTTGGTGCGTGCGGTTAGCAGGTCCCGGAAGCTGCATTTGTCCAACAGCGGGAAAAGTTTGTGACTGGCAAAGGACGGGCGTGATGCGACTCCTCTCAGACACTAGCCGTCTCTCCTAAACCTAATTTAGGGTTGAGGAGAGTCTGAGCTGCATGCTGTAATTGCGCTCTGCTGGGGCTCTCTTGCTCAGACAGACCTGGAAAGAGTGTCCCTCTTTGACAGGGAGCGCACGTTAACGGCAGATAAATGGATTATGTAACAGGCCTCCTGGTGTTTGGGCGAGCAGGCTGTCTCCCTCTGAAACTGAGCTTTTAACTGGAGGTCGGTGGGGGGGGTTCAGAGAAGGTGCCTCCTTATTGGATGAGGAGCAGACACTCCTGATACCTCCCTCCCCTCTTTGTCTGGGAGTAGAGAGGGCAGATTTAATTTGAGCGGTAAGCTTGAAAAAAAAAAAAAAGGTGCTTCACACTTCCTATGACAGGAAAGTCTGACCAGGCCATCGACCGTGAATGCTTTCTCACAGCATCTCTGGGAATGCAAGAGCAGTGCTTATTTTACAGCAGACATGTACATTTAAGACTGCATTTTACCTTACACTGTTGTCTATTGTTGACGCCCTCAAGCACCAAAGTGTTTACTTAACTTGTCTTGTGTTTGAAAATAAATGAAAATGAAAGATGCTTTTGCTTTTCTGTTTTTGGACACACTGCAAAGCGTCCTGCCGTTTGAAAAAGGTCATGATTATTATTATTATTATTATTATTATTATTATTATTATTATCAAGCTGCCAATATTTTGTCGTTGTCCCAGTCTTTTAAGCCCCCGTTGCACCCGCAGTCCCTTTCTTGGAGTATCCTCTGTCAGTTCCGGGGGCCTCACTCTGCAGTGCAGTCTGAGCCCCAGACAGGAGCCCCTGGCGCAGGTGGCACAGGTAGTCTACAGGCATTCCACTTGCCTCTTGTGCTGCAGGAGCAGCCTTCATCCCCCACCTTCCTCCCCTCCCTTCAGTCCTCATATTCCGCTGGAGTACCACAATCAACACATCCCCAATTTTCACCTCAGGCTTTTCTTTCTATTATTCAGAACTGCAGTACCCACACGGAATGGTAGATTTATCTTTTATTGTTTCTTTGCCTTTTTTGCACACAGTAAGAACAGCTGAGCTGCCCTAGAGATTTGTATATTCTCTATTTCACCCTTCCCTGTGGATTATTCTCTCACTCTCTATCTTTTTCCCCTCTCTATCTTTCTCCTTCTCTAGATTGTAATCTTTTATTGACCCTCTTCATGCCTTCTAGTCTTTCACATATTTAATTGCTGTGAACATCGCTGAAGATCTCTGACCTCTGACCCTGTGAGGACGCTTCGTCCTTCTGCCCTCCTGTCATCATTCCTCAGGTGTGCGCATTTCTGCTGCCGGCAGACTCTCCATTCCCACTTCTGAGCCTTCTTTCTGCACCTCCTGGACCTGTCAGAGCTCTGTCTGACTATGCTTCCTTAATCTAAACTAACCAACTAACTAAACCAGCTACACTAACTAACTCATCTGAAATGGTAGAGTTTGTGAGTGCAGAAGGCAGGTTGCGTCTGCTGTGTCTGGAGTCTAAGCAACACTGTGAAAAAAACAGGTGCCTCTAGTGCATTAAAACAATCTAGTTAAAAATACACAATGTGTTATTTTAGTCTGACCTTATTCTACACTGCCAGAGCCCTGTCCTTGATTAGGAGCAATTTTTTTGTAGCAAACATTTTAATGTAATAATGTGTCAATTAAACATAAGAACCTGGCAATGCCTATCAGCTCATTCAGTAAATATATGTGAGTAATGCAGGTCTAACAATGCATACTCTGTCAGTACAATTGCTGAACTCAGAAATCATTGTGTATCTGAGAGAATGACTTTTCTATTTTCTGTTTCTCTGTCTAGATCTTGAGACAATAGTTAATTGAAGCATCAACACTTAGAATGTTGTTATTTTTGAAGTAAAAAAATGCATTCACTTAATTACTGCGTAATAACTTATTGTTACTACCCCATTCCTATATTATTACATCGTTATTAAAACTGTGTAAGAACCCCTTTCTCCTGAGGGGAGCAGAAGCAACATCAAGTTGCTGATCCAGGCAAGAACAGTGTGACTCAAAAATGCCCCATCCTATTTTAATGTTTTTGTCTCGCTTTCTATGGTTAACTAAATAGCTAGAAAAAAACCAGAATGAACAAACAGAAACTCACACACTTTTCAAATAAAGGACAGTCAACACAAAGACATACAAAAAAAAAGAAAATACTTTGTATATAAATGCGTCGGTGAGCCTTTGTGTGGAGCATACTTTATTTGAACAGTGTGTGAGTTTCCCTTTGTTTCTCCTGGCTCGTGTTTTTGGAACCCACGTACCTGTGGCTGATTATACATGGGTTGAGGAGCCCAAGAGCTTAGACGGCCTCTGCCGAAATTTAACTAAACATCCAGCCAACACGTGTTCTGCAGGTAACTGCTGCCAGGATTCAACAGAGAGGTGCAGCAAACGATACAGCCTGAACCCTGTCTCACTTAACGTTTAGGCATTATGCATTATGCATGCAAATATGCTTGTAAGATTGCTCTCCAAGGGCACAGAGCAGACGGTCTCTTTTCTGTCTCTGTCTCACTTCTCACTTTTTCTGATCGTGGAAAGTCAGCCTAAGCTCAGGATCTGCCTCTCGTCCTCTCCTCCTCTTCCCCAGACTCCCACGCAACACCTTGGCCCACAAACTGCCATCAGATTCATTATCAGAGTCATGTCGCCCAGGTAACGGGGGGGCTGTCGCGGTTTACCAGCCATAGCCTCTGCTGTCTATGTGGTGTGCCAGGGGGAGGGTAACGTGAGCAGCGGGGGGTTAAGACAACAGCAGGAAGGGGGTGTTGTCCTTACATCGTGCGGTACAGGTCAGAGGTCAAAGGTCAGAGGTGAGTGTCTGAGCAGAAGGCCTGGCTATGCTGTCTAGATCGAGAGCACAGGGCTGCAAGAAGACAACAGAAGGCTAATGAAAAGATATTTAGTGACTGATGAAAAGGCCACCATAACCCCAACAGTGACTGACTTGTCTGAACCAACCATAACGTTTTGGTTCTTCACAACGAAAAACAGAATTATTGGGTTAAATCACTTCCGTTACTGGTGTCATAATACCTCATTGTCCCGTGATTATTTTACTGAGCATATGCACAGCCAGTCTCTCACCTTCCCAGCTCAGACACATGTGAATTTCATACCATTATTTTCTCTTGTTTGAAGCCGGAAACGTTCTATATGCATCACACGCCTTAAGAGCAGTTTCTCATCCCATCTGTTGTGAGTGTGAGTCTCCAGACATGGGACTGTGAGACACTGCGATGGGAAACACACACACACACACACACACACATCACTACTGCCACCCTACCCCCATAACCACACAGACACACAATGCCACTGCCACTGCCATGCCACACACACACACACACACACACACACACACACACACACACACACACACACACACACACACACACACATAATCACACACATCCCGCTGACACACACACTAGAGGTAAGTTTATTATAACTTGATTATTGCACATTTAGTTATGTAGCCCCCTAAAGTCCCAAACTGTTCACGGCTGAATCTGGGAACATTTTTTTACCCCAACGCTGAACTTCACATGAATAACAAATCATCATGCTGCAATTTTTACAAATTATTTACAGTTCTGTAGCCTCGCCCCACAGGGAGGGTTGCTATTCCAAGAGAAAGAAAGGGCACAGAGAAATTGCTGAAATAAAAAAAAAAAACAAAACAATGTAAAAAAAAAAAAAAGCTAAAATCTGTAAACCTTATCTGTCTGCTAAGGGTAAAAACTGCCAGTAATAGAGACTCCAAAATCAGCCACCCAATCGCTCCACCTGAGCCTCTTGTAGGAGGAACTGAACAGAGGGTCTGCAGGAGTCAAGGGCCCTCTGCGGTGCTAATCACTGGAGAGCCTGAATTTGCATTCAGGCGTTATAAAAAGCAACCATATGATGGCAGGGGGGCCTTTTAAAAGGCAGTCGCAGTAATGAGTCATAATAGTGGAGCCAGAAGCACAGTCGACAGATTGACTTTGCTGTCTGCCACTACTAGCCCCCTCCTCACCTTTTTAGAAATGTAGAATGTTAAAACAAAAACCTGGCTCACAACCTTCCATTATCCCGAAACAACGTCCACTGAAGGGGTCTTTATAAGTCTTTATAAGGACAGGTATGCAGGTAGGCACATGCAATAGCAGCAGCAGGCCTCCTGTGAGAAAGTCTGAGTTATTATATTGAGGTAGGACAGGGAACAGCTTTTTAAAACCAGTTTCCAAATTAGTATATTATCTGACCGATATGGTGTCCTGCATCAGTTTGGGAAGGGTCAGTCAAACCTGCGATATCTGCCGAAGGCACAGACCACCTCTTTCAGCCCCACAGGTCATCTGTTGAGCTACGCTGAGTAAACTACTTGCACAGCTGGCCCAGACCGACTGCTGGAGCTTGATCATTCATAGGGGTCAATTGACTGATGAGACAAGGATAATCCTGCCAACCACGACCCTCACTAGTTGATACTATGTTTACCCTGCTGTGTGCTACCCCACAGGGCTGGCCATTGCATTCAAAACTGCCCAAGGCAGAGCTGGGTACCAGTATATCAACAGATATGAGGCATATCAACAGACAGGAACCCAGTGTCTTAGCAGGATGAGCTACCCTTTGGCCCCTAGATGGTGAAACAGTGAGTAGTACAAAGAACAGTGATGGGGCCATGATGAAAGAGGTATGGGAGTCTGGAAAGGGGAGGAATTGATTGTGAAAGGGGATACTGGAGACAAAAAGGGATGGAGAAAGAGGTTGATGGAACAAGGACATAGGAGGAGATAGGCAGCAGGCGGATGGGGTTGGTAGAAATGGATAGGGGGAGGGAGAGAAAGAGGCAAGAGAGAAAAGGGGCTGAAGGAAGAGATATAGATAGGTCATTATAAGGGGACAAAATAAGCACGAGAAATAACTTGGAGCCGTTTGCAAGAGTTAACATTGAAGCCCAGAATTTCAGTTTGTGAGCACTAGGCATTTCAGTGTGTGAGTACTGCAGAAGAAGGGAAGGTCTACAAGAGTCAGCAGTGACATTGCTAGCCCGAGGGGTGAGGGGTAGATCACTGCTTCTCCTCTGAAAGGAGGTGTGAGATTAAAAAAGCTTTCTGGGGGAGCATGGACAAAAGTGAATATTTATCTTAAAAGAGAGAGATTTTCCTGTGGGAAGAATGCAAATGGCTGTGTTCGCAAAATTAAAAAAGAGAGCGGTCGTTTTGCACTTCCTGCGTTGTCACATGGGCCTGCAGTGCCACAGTCCTTCTGTGCGCTGAGATTCAGAGAATAAATCTGGCTCGCTGTAGCGGAGGAACGCAGCATCTGTTTCAGTGCTGTGCTGTGATCGTAATAATAATTAGAACACAAGAAGAAACACATTTATGTGCGTTCGTCAGAATTATGTCGGTGCGAGGGAATTGCAGTGTCTCACTTCCTGTATTTTCCAGCTCATTATGCTAATGTTTTCATTTTGCCTTTAAGGCTAGCGCCGAGGTCGACTCAAACGAGCGGCCTCCGCTCAGGAACCACGACCGCTCCTCGAGCTCCTCAGCTCCTCTTCTTCTCCTCCTCGTCGTAAGTCGATTGAAATTCAGCTACAGAGACGTCATCGAGCAGGCATCGTCTCAGGACGTGTGCGATCAGGACGGAGCAGATCAATACGCCCATGAAACTACAGGAAGCGTTGAAGAGCTAAGGGTCTCGCTCCCAGGGGGACACAAACACTGGAGCTCTCTCTGAAAACGACTCAGCTCTCACGGGTTGCCACAAAAGCACAGAGCCCCCGGAGACTGGCTCTGTTGCTCTTAATTCTTAATGGGGATCCTCTCCCACGGAGCTGGGGCGGTGGGGGACGGGGGGACTGGGGGTCACACCAATCAAACCCTCAAAGAACCAGCGGATTCTCAAGTTGTGGGGGACGCAAGAGGCCTACTGAATGAGGAATCTGTATTTTCAAGGCTGTGCGCTCCCGTCCCATCTTGAGTGAACCTCGTTACCCCTGCTGCGCTCACAGAGGCTTATTTGCATGCATAATTCGTGGGACAGGCGAGGTGGGCGGGGCTTGGAAACCAGCGGGCGATCGTCAGCGCCCCGTCCTGCCAAGCCACGGCGAAAGAACAAAGGAGCGCAGGAATGACTGAAGAAAGAAAAGGCGGAGGAGATTAAAAAGAGAGGAAGAAGGAGACATAAAGGGAAAAAAAAAAACACAGGCAAACTCATAAGGAGATACAAACGCTATCCCGGAGCCAGTCCCCAGCTGTCAGCTCGCTTGGATCCGTTAGCTGTGATAGCCCTCTCCCACTTTCCCCCTGGGGAGAGATTGGCGGCGCCGTCGCTATGGCGCTATCCGTCAAAGCCAAAATGAGAAACCCTTAACGGCTGTATTTCGACAGAGGTGCATCAAACAGCCTTCCCGCGGAGCTAAACAGATGCAGCGCTGCCTGATTATGAAGGAGGTCATTCCTGAGCGCCATTAAAGCCCTAACGACCGGTGCTGAAGATTGCCATTGCCGTGGTGATTGCACCCCGGCAATGGCCCACGCGCGAGGATGGATGACGGAGCTGGAAGAGCGGTTTATCGTGTTGGGGAAGTAACCCCGGCGATACTTCACCCCCGATGCTCCCGCATGTGTCCCTGTCAAGCCGTTAAGAAACACGCAGGCACTTTGGCACTCCACCTCTCCATCCATCCCGATAAAAACAACGGCCATGCTTTTAGACAGAGGATTTTATTTTTTACCCAGCATGCATCAGCTTTAAAGAGGGCAATGAATTATTCAGTTGGTCGACGGTCATTGTAATTAGACCCTATTGACTCCCTGCCAAGGCTGGCAATCATAAGTCACGGGGAGTGAGGAAACCAGGTGATCTAAAACCTCCGCACTCAGAGTAAGATACGGGATACAAACTCAGACCCTCATTCCGAATCAGAGCTAGACACAACTAGAACTAGACACAAGCCGAAAACAGTCTCACTGTGAACCAGAGCTCACAGAAACCAGACACAAACTAGAGCAGGTCCAGTCTGGATAAAATATAAGAAACCAGATACAAATGAAAACAGCACTCTGAAACATAGCAATAAAACAACAGCTACAAACTGGAACAGCTCTATGTAGAATCGGGACTGTAAGAAAATAGATAAAAACTAGAGCGGACCCACTCTGAATTCATTGGTCCACAAAATCTGATACAGAATAGAACAGCTCCACTTAGACTCAGGGCTCTGGGTAAGCGGATACAAACTAAATCACTCCGCTTGATCAGTACTCAGAAAAAACTATTTGAAAACTAACATAGTTCCACAGCGATTCAAACCTCTGAGAATCCAGTTACAAACTCAATCACTGCTCTGCATTAAAGCAGTTAAAGTAGCAGACAGTTTCAGCAAACTAAAAAAACACACTCAGAGTCACAGCC